>CM059976.1:35648363-36248363 GCA_030490835.1 Annona cherimola
GGAAAAGCTTAAACGCCGGAAAATTCATATTTTGTAAGAAGCAAATAGGAAATTCTAAAAATCTAGAAATTTTTGAAAAACAGAAGTTTTCACAAAACGACAAATATAAATTAACAAAAATCTTTGAAAATATAAAGTTTCAAAATTTCGAAATCGAAAGAAGAGTTGCTGCAAAAAGGTAAAACGCCAAAAAAACAACATTGCAAAAGAAAACAGGGATATTCTAAATTTCAAAAAAAAATTAGTTTTCGAAAATGGAAGAGATTTTGGAAAATATATAATTTAAGAAAAATTTAAGCTTTTTCCACAGAAAATTGTTTAAAATCAAATATGCTTAAAATTAAAATGAGTGAAAAGTCAATACGTAAAAAACAGGAAGTTTCCGAAAATCTTAAACGCCGAAAATTTCAGTTGAATAGAGTTGGGAAAAGAAAAACGGCCAAAACAATTTTTAAATCTGTAAAAACCAGAAAGCTAAAATTTGAATTTTAGAAAGAGGAAAAAGCTGGAGAAGTATGGCATAAAATACCGTGACTTTTAAAAATCTTAAAAGAAAAAGTTTTTAAAAGCAGAAATGGAAAAAGAACGAAGATTGAGAAAAGGAAGACGAAGTTATTTGAAAGTGTCAGATTTTAGAACATCAAATTTAAAAGGAAGACGAAGTTATTTGAAAGTGTCAGATTTTAGAACATCAAATTTATTCAAAAAAAGTTGAAATAAATTTAAATACGAAGATTTTCTTTTTTGAATGGCTGAAAGGCGGGCAAATGCGAAAATGTAAAAAGTTTAAAAATAGATAATGAAAATCTTTGAAATTTCAAACTAGCAAAAATTTTCACAAACTGACAAAACTCATTTAGAAAGCTTTTCGAAGTTTGAATTTCTTCTTTTTCAAAACGGAAAAATAGCTTTCGGGAAAAGCTTAAACGCCGGAAAATGCATATTTTGTAAGAAGCATATAGGAAGTTCTAAAAATATGGGAAAATTTTTCAAAAAGAGAAGTTTTAACAAAACGACAAAAATAAGTTAACATAAATCTTTGAAAATATAAATTTTCGAAATTTCGAAATCGAAAAAAGAGTTGCTGCAAAGAGGTAACACGCCAAAAAAACAACATTGCAAAAGAAAACAGGGATATTCTAATTGCAAAAAAATTACTTTCCGAAAATGGAAGAGATTTCGGAAAATATAATATTTAAGAGAAATTTAAGCCCTTTCAACGGAAAATTCTATAAAATCAATTATGCTTAAAATTAAAATGAGTGAAAAGCCAAGACGTAGAAAACAAGAAGTTTTCGAAAATCTTAAAGCCAAAAATTTCAGTTGAAGAGAGTTGGGAAAAGAAAAAACGGCCAAAAAAATTTTTAAATCTGTAAAAACCAGAAGTCTAAAATTTGAATTTTAGAAAGAGGAAAAAGCTGGAGAAGTATGGCATAAAATACCGTGACTTTTAAAAATCTTAAATGAAAAAGTTGTTAAAAGCAGAAATGGAAAAACAACGAAGATTGAGAAAACGAAGACGAAGTTATTTGAAAGTGTAAGATTTTAGAACATCAAATTTATTCAAAAAAAGTTGAAACAAATTTAAATACGAAGATTTTCTTTTTTGAAATGGCTGAAAGGCGGGCAAATGCGAAAATGTAAAAAGTTCAAAAATAAATAATGAAAATCTTTGAAATTTCAAACTAGCAAAAAGTTTCACAAACTGACAAAACTCATTTAGAAAGCTTTTCAAAGTTTTAATTTCTAATTTTTCAAAATGGAAAAATAGCTTTTGGAAAAGCTTAAACGCCGGAAAATTCATATTTTGTAAGAAGCAAATAGGAAATTCTAAAAATCTAGAAATTTTTGAAAAACAGAAGTTTTCACAAAACGACAAATATAAATTAACAAAAATCTTTGAAAATATAAAGTTTCAAAATTTCGAAATCGAAAGAAGAGTTGCTGCAAAAAGGTAAAACGCCAAAAAAACAACATTGCAAAAGAAAACAGGGATATTCTAAATTTCAAAAAAATTAGTTTTCGAAAATGGAAGAGATTTTGGAAAATATATAATTTAAGAAAAATTTAAGCTTTTTCCACAGAAAATTGTTTAAAATCAAATACGCTTAAAATTAAAATGAGTGAAAAGTCAATACGTAAAAAACAGGAAGTTTCCGAAAATCTTAACGCCGAAAATTTCAGTTGAATAGAGTTGGGAAAAGAAAAACGGCCAAAACAATTTTTAAATCTGTAAAAACCAGAAAGCTAAAATTTGAATTTTAGAAAGAGGAAAAAGCTGGAGAAGTATGGCATAAAATACCGTGACTTTTAAAAATCTTAAAAGAAAAAGTTTTTAAAAGCAGAAATGGAAAAAGAACGAAGATTGAGAAAGGAAGACGAAGTTATTTGAAAGTGTCAGATTTTAGAACATCAAATTTATTCAAAAAAAGTTGAAATAAATTTAAATACGAAGATTTTCTTTTTTGAAATGGCTGAAAGGCGGGCAAATGCGAAAATGTAAAAAGTTTAAAAATAGATAATGAAAATCTTTGAAATTTCAAACTAGCAAAAATTTTCACAAACTGACAAAACTCATTTAGAAAGCTTTTCGAAGTTTGAATTTCTTCTTTTTCCAAAACGGAAAAATAGCTTTTGAAAAAGCTTAAACGCCGGAAAATGCATATTTTGTAAGAAGCATATAGGAAGTTCTAAAAATATGGAAAATTTTTCAAAAAGAGAAGTTTTAACAAAACGACAAAAATAAGTTAACATAAATCTTTGAAAATATAAATTTTCGAAATTTCGAAATCGAAAAAAGAGTTGCTGCAAAGAGGTAACACGCCAAAAAAAACAACATTGCAAAAGAAAACAGGGATATTCTAAATTGCAAAAAAATTACTTTTCGAAAATGGAAGAGATTTCGGAAAATATAATATTTAAGAGAAATTTAAGCCCTTTCAACGGAAAATTCTATAAAATCAATTATGCTTAAAATTAAAATGAGTGAAAAGCCAAGACGTAGAAACAAGAAGTTTTCGAAAATCTTAAAAGCCAAAAATTTCAGTTGAAGAGAGTTGGGAAAAGAAAAACGGCCAAAAAAATTTTTAAATCTGTAAAAACCAGAAGTCTAAAATTTGAATTTTAGAAAGAGGAAAAAGCTGGAGAAGTATGGCATAAAATACCGTGACTTTTAAAAATCTTAAATGAAAAAGTTGTTAAAAGCAGAAATGGAAAAACAACGAAGATTGAGAAAACGAAGACGAAGTTATTTGAAAGTGTAAGATTTTAGAACATCAAATTTATTCAAAAAAAGTTGAAACCTATTTAAATACGAAGATTTTCTTTTTTGAAATGGCTGAAAGGCGGGCAAATGCGAAAATGTAAAAAGTTCAAAAATAAATAATGAAAATCTTTGAAATTTCAAACTAGCAAAAAGTTTCACAAACTGACAAAACTCATTTAGAAAGCTTTTCAAAGTTTTAATTTCTAATTTTTCAAAATGGAAAAATAGCTTTTGGAAAAGCTTAAACGCCGGAAAATTCATATTTTGTAAGAAGCAAATAGGAAATTCTAAAAATCTAGAAATCTAGAAATTTTTGAAAAACAGAAGTGTTCACAAAACGACAAAAATAAAATAACAAAAATCTTTGAAAATATAAAGTTTCAAAATTTCGAAATCGAAAGAAGAGTTGCTGCAAAAAGGTAAAATGCCAAAAAAACAACATTGCAAAAGAAAACAGGGATATTCTAAATTGCAAAAAAATTAGTTTTCGAAAATGGAATAGATTTCGGAAAATATATAATTTAAGAAAAATTTAAGCTTTTTCCACAGAAAATTGTTTAAAATCAAATATGCTTAAAATTAAAATGAGTGAAAAGTCAATACGTAAAAAACAGGAAGTTTCCGAAAATCTTAAACGCCGAAAATTTCAGTTGAATAGAGTTGGGAAAAGAAAAACGGCCAAAACAATTTTTAAATCTGTAAAAACCAGAAAGCTAAAATTTGAATTTTAGAAAGAGGAAAAAGCTGGAGAAGTATGGCATAAAATACCGTGACTTTTAAAAATCTTAAAAGAAAAAGTTTTTAAAAGCAGAAATGGAAAAAGAACGAAGATTGAGAAAAGGAAGACGAAGTTATTTGAAAGTGTCAGATTTTAGAACATCAAATTTATTCAAAAAAAGTTGAAATAAATTTAAATACGAAGATTTTCTTTTTTGAAATGGCTGAAAGGCGGGCAAATGCGAAAATGTAAAAAGTTTAAAAATAGATAATGAAAATCTTTGAAATTTCAAACTAGCAAAAATTTTCACAAACTGACAAAACTCATTTAGAAAGCTTTTCGAAGTTTGAATTTCTTCTTTTTCAAAACGGAAAAATAGCTTTTGAAAAAGCTTAAACGCCGGAAAATGCATATTTTGTAAGAAGCATATAGGAAGTTCTAAAAATATGGAAAAATTTTCAAAAAGAGAAGTTTTAACAAAACGACAAAAATAAGTTAACATAAATCTTTGAAAATATAAATTTTCGAAATTTCGAAATCGAAAAAAGAGTTGCTGCAAAGAGGTAACACGCCAAAAAAACAACATTGCAAAAGAAAACAGGGATATTCTAAATTGCAAAAAAATTACTTTTCGAAAATGGAAGAGATTTCGGAAAATATAATATTTAAGAGAAATTTAAGCCCTTTCAACGGAAAATTCTATAAAATCAATTATGCTTAAAATTAAAATGAGTGAAAAGCCAAGACGTAGAAAACAAGAAGTTTTCGAAAATCTTAAAAGCCAAAAATTTCAGTTGAAGAGAGTTGGGAAAAGAAAAACGGCCAAAAAAATTTTTAAATCTGTAAAAACCAGAAGTCTAAAATTTGAATTTTAGAAAGAGGAAAAAGCTGGAGAAGTATGGCATAAAATACTGTGACTTTTAAAAATCTTAAATGAAAAAGTTGTTAAAAGCAGAAATGGAAAAACAACGAAGATTGAGAAAACGAAGACGAAGTTATTTGAAAGCGTCAGATTTTAGAACATCAAATTTATTCAAAAAAAGTTGAAACAAATTTAAATACGAAGATTTTCTTTTTTGAAATGGCTGAAAGGCGGGCAAATGCGAAAATGTAAAAAGTTCAAAAATAAATAATGAAAATCTTTGAAATTTCAAACTAGCAAAAAGTTTCACAAACTGACAAAACTCATTTAGAAAGCTTTTCAAAGTTTTAATTTCTAATTTTTCAAAATGGAAAAATAGCTTTTGGAAAAGCTTAAACACCGGAAAATTCATATTTTGTAAGAAGCAAATAGGAAATTCTAAAAATCTAGAAATCTAGAAATTTTTGAAAAACAGAAGTGTTCACAAAACGACAAAAATAAAATAACAAAAATCTTTGAAAATATAAAGTTTCAAAATTTCGAAATCGAAAGAAGAGTTGCTGCAAAAAGGTAAAACGCCAAAAAAACAACATTGCAAAAGAAAACAGGGATATTCTAAATTGCAAAAAAATTAGTTTTCGAAAATGGAATAGATTTCGGAAAATATATAATTTAAGAAAAATTTAAGCTTTTTCCACAGAAAATTGTTTAAAATCAAATATGCTTAAAATTAAAATGAGTGAAAAGTCAATACGTAAAAAACAGGAAGTTTCCGAAAATCTTTAACGCCGAAAATTTCAATTGAAGAGAGTTGGGAAAAGAAAAACGGCCAAATTTTTTTTTAAATCTGTAAAAACCAGAAAGCTAAAATTGGAATTTTAGAAAGAGGAAAAAGCTGGAGAAGTATGGCATAAAATACCGTGACTTTTAAAAATCTTAAAAGAAAAAGTTTTTAAAAGCAGAAATGGAAAAAGAACGAAGATTGAGAAAAGGAAGACGAAGTTATTTGAAAGTGTAAGATTTTAGAACATCAAATTTATTCAAAAAAAGTTGAAACAAATTTAAATACGAAGATTTTCTTTTTTGAAATGGCTGAAAGGCGGGCAAATGCGAAAATGTAAAAAGTTCAAAAATAAATAATGAAAATCTTTGAAATTTCAAACTAGCAAAAAGTTTCACAAACTGACAAAACTCATTTAGAAAGCTTTTCAAAGTTTTAATTTCTAATTTTTCAAAATGGAAAAATAGCTTTTGGAAAAGCTTAAACGCCGGAAAATTCATATTTTGTAAGAAGCAAATAGGAAATTCTAAAAATCTAGAAATCTAGAAATTTTTGAAAAACAGAAGTTTTCACAAAACGACAAAAATAAATTAACAAAAATCTTTGAAAATATAAAGTTTCAAAATTTCGAAATCGAAAGAAGAGTTGCTGCAAAAAGGTAAAACTACAAAAAAATAACATTGCAAAAGAAAACAGGGATATTCTAAATTTTAAAAAAATTAGTTTTCGAAAATGGAAGAGATTTCGGAAAATATATAATTTAAGAAAAATTTAAGCTTTTTCCACAGAAAATTGTTTAAAATCAAATATGCTTAAAATTAAAATGAGTGAAAAGTCAATACGTAAAAAACAGGAAGTTTCCGAAAATCTTAAACGCCGAAAATTTCAGTTGAATAGAGTTGGGAAAAGAAAAACGGCCAAAAAAATTTTTAAATCTGTAAAAACCAGAAAGCTAAAATTTGAATTTTAGAAAGAGGAAAATGCTGGAGAAGTATGGCATAAAATACCGTGACTTTTAAAAATCTTAAAAGAAAAAGTTTTTAAAAGCAGAAATGGAAAAAGAACGAAGATTGAGAAAAGGAAGACGAAGTTATTTGAAAGTGTCAGATTTTAGAACATCAAATTTATTCAAAAAAAGTTGAAAAAAATTTAAATATGAAGATTTTCTTTTTTGAAATGGCTGAAAGGCGGGCAAATGCGAAAATGTAAAAAGTTTAAAAATAGATAATGAAAATCTTTGAAATTTCAAACTAGCAAAAATTTTCACAAACTGACAAAACTCATTTAGAAAGCTTTTCGAAGTTTGAATTTCTTCTTTTTCAAAACGGAAAAATAGCTTTTGGAAAAGCTTAAACGCCGGAAAATGCATATTTTGCAAGAAGCATATAGGAAGTTCTAAAAATATGGAAAAAATTTCAAAAAGAGAAGTTTTAACAAAACGACAAAAATAAGTTAACATAAATCTTTGAAAATATAAATTTTTGAAATTTCGAAATCGAAAAAAGAGTTGCTGCAAAGAGGTAACACGCCAAAAAAACAACATTGCAAAAGAAAACAGGGATATTCTAAATTGCAAAAAAATTACTTTTCGAAAATGGAAGAGATTTCGGAAAATATAATATTTAAGAGAAATTTAAGCCCTTTCAACGGAAAATTCTATAAAATCAATTATGCTTAAAATTAAAATGAGTGAAAAGCCAAGACGTAGAAAACAAGAAGTTTTCGAAAATCTTAAAAGCCAAAAATTTCAGTTGAAGAGAGTTGGGAAAAGAAAAACGGCCAAAAAAATTTTTAAATCTGTAAAAACCAGAAGTCTAAAATTTGAATTTTAGAAAGAGGAAAAAGCTGGAGAAGTATGGCATAAAATACTGTGACTTTTAAAAATCTTAAATGAAAAAGTTGTTAAAAGCAGAAATGGAAAAACAACGAAGATTGAGAAAACGAAGACGAAGTTATTTGAAAGCGTCAGATTTTAGAACATCAAATTTATTCAAAAAAAGTTGAAACAAATTTAAATACGAAGATTTTCTTTTTTGAAATGGCTGAAAGGCGGGCAAATGCGAAAATGTAAAAAGTTCAAAAATAGATAATGAAAATCTTTGGAATTTCAAACTAGCAAAAATTAAAATGAGTGAAAAACCAAGACGTAGAAAACAAGAAGTTTTCGAAAATCTTAAACGCCGAAAATTTCAGTTGAAGAGAGTTGGTAAAAGAAAAACGGCCAAAAAAATTTTTAAATCTGTAAAAACCAGAAGGCTAAAATTTGAATTTTAGAAAGAGGAAAAAGCTGGAGAAGTATGGCATAAAATACTGTGACTTTTAAAAATCTTAAAAGAAAAAGTTTTTAAAAGCAGAAATGGAAAAAGAACGAAGATTGAGAAAAGGAAGACGAAGTTATTTGAAAGTGTCAGATTTTAGAACATCAAATTTATTCAAAAAAAGTTGAAATAAATTTAAATACGAAGATTTTCTTTTTTGAAATGGCTGAAAGGCGGGCAAATGCGAAAATGTAAAAAGTTTAAAAATAGATAATGAAAATCTTTGAAATTTCAAACTAGCAAAAATTTTCACAAACTGACAAAACTCATTTAGAAAGCTTTTCGAAGTTTGAATTTCTTCTTTTTCAAAACGGAAAAATAGCTTTTGAAAAAGCTTAAACGCCGGAAAATGCATATTTTGTAAGAAGCATATAGGAAGTTCTAAAAATATGGAAAAATTTTCAAAAAGAGAAGTTTTAACAAAACGACAAAAATAAGTTAACATAAATCTTTGAAAATATAAATTTTCGAAATTTCGAAATCGAAAAAAGAGTTGCTGCAAAGAGGTAACACGCCAAAAAAACAACATTGCAAAAGAAAACAGGGATATTCTAAATTGCAAAAAAATTACTTTTCGAAAATGGAAGAGATTTCGGAAAATATAATATTTAAGAGAAATTTAAGCCCTTTCAACGGAAAATTCTATAAAATCAATTATGCTTAAAATTAAAATGAGTGAAAAGCCAAGACGTAGAAAACAAGAAGTTTTCGAAAATCTTAAAAGCCAAAAATTTCAGTTGAAGAGAGTTGGGAAAAGAAAAACGGCCAAAAAATTTTTTAAATCTGTAAAAACCAGAAGTCTAAAATTTGAATTTTAGAAAGAGGAAAAAGCTGGAGAAGTATGGCATAAAATACTGTGACTTTTAAAAATCTTAAATGAAAAAGTTGTTAAAAGCAGAAATGGAAAAACAACGAAGATTGAGAAAACGAAGACGAAGTTATTTGAAAGCGTCAGATTTTAGAACATCAAATTTATTCAAAAAAAGTTGAAACAAATTTAAATACGAAGATTTTCTTTTTTGAAATGGCTGAAAGGCGGGCAAATGCGAAAATGTAAAAAGTTCAAAAATAAATAATGAAAATCTTTGAAATTTCAAACTAGCAAAAAGTTTCACAAACTGACAAAACTCATTTAGAAAGCTTTTCAAAGTTTTAATTTCTAATTTTTCAAAATGGAAAAATAGCTTTTGGAAAAGCTTAAACGCCGGAAAATTCATATTTTGTAAGAAGCAAATAGGAAATTCTAAAAATCTAGAAATCTAGAAATTTTTGAAAAACAGAAGTGGTCACAAAACGACAAAAATAAAATAACAAAAATCTTTGAAAATATAAAGTTTCAAAATTTCGAAATCGAAAGAAGAGTTGCTGCAAAAAGGTAAAACGCCAAAAAAACAACATTGCAAAAGAAAACAGGGATATTCTAAATTGCAAAAAATTTAGTTTTCGAAAATGGAATAGATTTCGGAAAATATATAATTTAAGAAAAATTTAAGCTTTTTCCACAGAAAATTGTTTAAAATCAAATATGCTTAAAATTAAAATGAGTGAAAAGTCAATACGTAAAAAACAGGAAGTTTCCGAAAATCTTTAACGCCGAAAATTTCAATTGAAGAGAGTTGGGAAAAGAAAAACGGCCAAATTTTTTTTTAAATCTGTAAAAACCAGAAAGCTAAAATTGGAATTTTAGAAAGAGGAAAAAGCTGGAGAAGTATGGCATAAAATACCGTGACTTTTAAAAATCTTAAAAGAAAAAGTTTTTAAAAGCAGAAATGGAAAAAGAACGAAGATTGAGAAAAGGAAGACGAAGTTATTTGAAAGTGTAAGATTTTAGAACATCAAATTTATTCAAAAAAAGTTGAAACAAATTTAAATACGAAGATTTTCTTTTTTGAAATGGCTGAAAGGCGGGCAAATGCGAAAATGTAAAAAGTTCAAAAATAAATAATGAAAATCTTTGAAATTTCAAACTAGCAAAAAGTTTCACAAACTGACAAAACTCATTTAGAAAGCTTTTCAAAGTTTTAATTTCTAATTTTTCAAAATGGAAAAATAGCTTTTGGAAAAGCTTAAACGCCAGAAAATTCATATTTTGTAAGAAGCAAATAGGAAATTCTAAAAATCTAGAAATCTAGAAATTTTTGAAAAACAGAAGTTTTCACAAAACGACAAAAATAAATTAACAAAAATCTTTGAAAATATAAAGTTTCAAAATTTCGAAATCGAAAGAAGAGTTGCTGCAAAAAGGTAAAACTCCAAAAAAATAACATTGCAAAAGAAAACAGGGATATTCTAAATTTTAAAAAAATTAGTTTTCGAAAATGGAAGAGATTTCGGAAAATATATAATTTAAGAAAAATTTAAGCTTTTTCCACAGAAAATTGTTTAAAATCAAATATGCTTAAAATTAAAATGAGTGAAAAGTCAATACGTAAAAAACAGGAAGTTTCCGAAAATCTTAAACGCCGAAAATTTCAGTTGAATAGAGTTGGGAAAAGAAAAACGGCCAAAAAAATTTTTAAATCTGTAAAAACCAGAAAGCTAAAATTTGAATTTTAGAAAGAGGAAAAAGCTGGAGAAGTATGGCATAAAATACCGTGACTTTTAAAAATCTTAAAAGAAAAAGTTTTTAAAAGCAGAAATGGAAAAAGAACGAAGATTGAGAAAAGGAAGACGAAGTTATTTGAAAGTGTCAGATTTTAGAACATCAAATTTATTCAAAAAAAGTTGAAAAAAATTTAAATATGAAGATTTTCTTTTTTGAAATGGCTGAAAGGCGGGCAAATGCGAAAATGTAAAAAGTTTAAAAATAGATAATGAAAATCTTTGAAATTTCAAACTAGCAAAAATTTTCACAAACTGACAAAACTCATTTAGAAAGCTTTTCGAAGTTTGAATTTCTTCTTTTTCAAAACGGAAAAATAGCTTTTGGAAAAGCTTAAACGCCGGAAAATGCATATTTTGCAAGAAGCATATAGGAAGTTCTAAAAATATGGAAAAAATTTCAAAAAGAGAAGTTTTAACAAAACGACAAAAATAAGTTAACATAAATCTTTGACAATATAAATTTTTGAAATTTCGAAATCGAAAAAAGAGTTGCTGCAAAGAGGTAACACGCCAAAAAAACAACATTGCAAAAGAAAACAGGGATATTCTAAATTGCAAAAAAATTACTTTTCGAAAATGGAAGAGATTTCGGAAAATATAATATTTAAGAGAAATTTAAGCCCTTTCAACGGAAAATTCTATAAAATCAATTATGCTTAAAATTAAAATGAGTGAAAAGCCAAGACGTAGAAAACAAGAAGTTTTCGAAAATCTTAAAAGCCAAAAATTTCAGTTGAAGAGAGTTGGGAAAAGAAAAACGGCCAAAAAAATTTTTAAATCTGTAAAAACCAGAAGTCTAAAATTTGAATTTTAGAAAGAGGAAAAAGCTGGAGAAGTATGGCATAAAATACTGTGACTTTTAAAAATCTTAAATGAAAAAGTTGTTAAAAGCAGAAATGGAAAAACAACGAAGATTGAGAAAACGAAGACGAAGTTATTTGAAAGCGTCAGATTTTAGAACATCAAATTTATTCAAAAAAAGTTGAAACAAATTTAAATACGAAGATTTTCTTTTTTGAAATGGCTGAAAGGCGGGCAAATGCGAAAATGTAAAAAGTTCAAAAATAGATAATGAAAATCTTTGGAATTTCAAACTAGCAAAAATTAAAATGAGTGAAAAACCAAGACGTAGAAAACAAGAAGTTTTCGAAAATCTTAAACGCCGAAAATTTCAGTTGAAGAGAGTTGGGAAAAGAAAAACGGCCAAAAAAATTTTTAAATCTGTAAAAACCAGAAGGCTAAAATTTGAATTTTAGAAAGAGGAAAAAGCTGGAGAAGTATGGCATAAAATACTGTGACTTTTAAAAATCTTAAAAGAAAAAGTTTTTAAAAGCAGAAATGGAAAAAGAACGAAGATTGAGAAAAGGAAGACGAAGTTATTTGAAAGTGTAAGATTTTAGAACATCAAATTTATTCAAAAAAAGTTGAAATAAATTTAAATACGAAGATTTTCTTTTTTCAAATGGCTGAAAGGCGGGCAAATGCGAAAATGTAAAAAGTTTAAAAATAGATAATGAAAATCTTTGAAATTTCAAACTAGCAAAAATTTTCACAAACTGACAAAACTCATTTAGAAAGCTTTTCGAAGTTTGAATTTCTTCTTTTTCAAAACGGAAAAATAGCTTTTGGAAAAGCTTAAACGCCGGAAAATGCATATTTTGTAAGAAGCATATAGGAAGTTCTAAAAATATGGAAAAATTTTCAAAAAGAGAAGTTTTAACAAAACGAAAAAAATAAGTTAACATAAACCTTTGAAAATATAAATTTTCAAAATTTTCGAAATCGGAAATAGATTTGCTGCAAAAAGGTAACACGCCAAAAAAACAACATTACAAAAGAAAACGGTGATATTCTAAATAGCAAAAATATTACTTTCGAAAATGGAAGAGATTTCGGAAAATGTAAAATTTAAGAGAAATTTAAGCCCTTTCAACGGAAAATTCTATAAACTCAAATATGCTTATAATTAAAATGAGTGAAAAGCCAAGACGTAGAAAACAAGAAGTTTTCGAAAATCTTAAAAGCCAAAAATTTCAGTTGAAGAGAGTTGGGAAAAGAAAAATGGCCAAAAAATTTTTTAAATCTGTAAAAACAAGAAAGCTAAAATTTGAATTTTAGAAAGAGGAAAAAGCTGGAGAAGTATGGCATAAAATACCGTGACTTTTAAAAATCTTAAAAGAAAAAGTTTTTAAAAGCAGAAATGGAAAAAGAACGAAGATTGAGAAAAGGAAGACGAAGTTATTTGAAAGTGTCAGATTTTAGAACATCAAATTTATTCAAAAAAAGTTGAAAAAAATTTGAATACGAAGATTTTCTTTTTTGAAATGGCTGAAAGGTGGGCAAATGCGAAAATGTAAAAAGTTTAAAAATAGATAATGAAAATCTTTGAAATTTCAAACTAGCAAAAATTTTCACAAACTGACAAAACTCATTTAGAAAGCTTTTCGAAGTTTGAATTTCTTCTTTTTCAAAACGGAAAAATAGCTTTTGGAAAAGCTTAAACGCCGGAAAATGCATATTTTGCAAGAAGCATATAGGAAGTTCTAAAAATATGGAAAAAATTTCAAAAAGAGAAGTTTTAACAAAACGACAAAAATAAGTTAACATAAATTTTTGAAAATATAAATTTTCGAAATTTCGAAATCGAAAAAAGAGTTGCTGCAAAGAGGTAACACGCCAAAAAAACAACATTGCAAAAGAAAACAGGGATATTCTAAATTGCAAAAAAATTACTTTTCGAAAATGGAAGAGATTTCGGAAAATATAATATTTAAGAGAAATTTAAGCCCTTTCAACGGAAAATTCTATAAAATCAATTATGCTTAAAATTAAAATGAGTGAAAAGCCAAGACGTAGAAAACAAGAAGTTTTCGAAAATCTTAAAAGCCAAAAATTTCAGTTGAAGAGAGTTGGGAAAAGAAAAACGGCCAAAAAAATTTTTAAATCTGTAAAAACCAGAAGTCTAAAATTTGAATTTTAGAAAGAGGAAAAAGCTGGAGAAGTATGGCATAAAATACTGTGACTTTTAAAAATCTTAAATGAAAAAGTTGTTAAAAGCAGAAATGGAAAAACAACGAAGATTGAGAAAACGAAGACGAAGTTATTTGAAAGCGTCAGATTTTAGAACATCAAATTTATTCAAAAAAAGTTGAAACAAATTTAAATACGAAGATTTTCTTTTTTGAAATGGCTGAAAGGCGGGCAAATGCGAAAATGTAAAAAGTTCAAAAATAGATAATGAAAATCTTTGAAATTTCAAACTAGCAAAAATTAAAATGAGTGAAAAGCCAAGACGTAGAAAACAAGAAGTTTTCGAAAATCTTAAACGCCGAAAATTTCAGTTGAAGAGAGTTGGGAAAAGAAAAACGGCCATAAAAATTTTTAAATCTGTAAAAACCAGAAGGCTAAAATTTGAATTTTAGAAAGAGGAAAAAGCTGGAGAAGTATGGCATAAAATACTGTGACTTTTAAAAATCTTAAAAGAAAAAGTTTTTAAAAGCAGAAATGGAAAAAGAACGAAGATTGAGAAAAGGAAGACGAAGTTATTTGAAAGTGTAAGATTTTAGAACATCAAATTTATTCAAAAAAAGTTGAAATAAATTTAAATACGAAGATTTTCTTTTTTCAAATGGCTGAAAGGCGGGCAAATGCGAAAATGTAAAAAGTTTAAAAATAGATAATGAAAATCTTTGAAATTTCAAACTAGCAAAAATTTTCACAAACTGACAAAACTCATTTAGAAAGCTTTTCGAAGTTTGAATTTCTTCTTTTTCAAAACGGAAAAATAGCTTTTGGAAAAGCATAAACGCCGGAAAATGCATATTTTGTAAGAAGCATATAGGAAGTTCTAAAAATATGGAAAAATTTTCAAAAAGAGAAGTTTTAACAAAACGACAAAAATAAGTTAACATAAATCTTTGAAAATATAAATTTTCAAAATTTTCGAAATCGGAAATAGATTTGCTGCAAAAAGGTAACACGCCAAAAAAACAACATTACAAAAGAAAACGGTGATATTCTAAATAGCAAAAATATTACTTTCGAAAATGGAAGAGATTTCGGAAAATGTAAAATTTAAGAGAAATTTAAGCCCTTTCAACGGAAAATTCTATAAACTCAAATATGCTTATAATTAAAATGAGTGAAAAGCCAAGACGTAGAAAACAAGAAGTTTTCGAAAATCTTAAAAGCCAAAAATTTCAGTTGAAGAGAGTTGGGAAAAGAAAAATGGCCAAAAAAATTTTTAAATCTGTAAAAACAAGAAAGCTAAAATTTGAATTTTAGAAAGAGGAAAAAGCTGGAGAAGTATGGCATAAAATACCGTGACTTTTAAAAATCTTAAAAGAAAAAGTTTTTAAAAGCAGAAATGGAAAAAGAACGAAGATTGAGAAAAGGAAGACGAAGTTATTTGAAAGTGTCAGATTTTAGAACATCAAATTTATTCAAAAAAAGTTGAAAAAAATTTGAATACGAAGATTTTCTTTTTTGAAATGGCTGAAAGGTGGGCAAATGCGAAAATGTAAAAAGTTTAAAAATAGATAATGAAAATCTTTGAAATTTCAAACTAGCAAAAATTTTCACAAACTGACAAAACTCATTTAGAAAGCTTTTCGAAGTTTGAATTTCTTCTTTTTCAAAACGGAAAAATAGCTTTTGGAAAAGCTTAAACGCCGGAAAATGCATATTTTGCAAGAAGCATATAGGAAGTTCTAAAAATATGGAAAAAATTTCAAAAAGAGAAGTTTTAACAAAACGACAAAAATAAGTTAACATAAATTTTTGAAAATATAAATTTTCGAAATTTCGAAATCGAAAAAAGAGTTGCTGCAAAGAGGTAACACGCCAAAAAAACAACATTGCAAAAGAAAACAGGGATATTCTAAATTGCAAAAAAATTACTTTTCGAAAATGGAAGAGATTTCGGAAAATATAATATTTAAGAGAAATTTAAGCCCTTTCAACGGAAAATTCTATAAAATCAATTATGCTTAAAATTAAAATGAGTGAAAAGCCAAGACGTAGAAAACAAGAAGTTTTCGAAAATCTTAAAAGCCAAAAATTTCAGTTGAAGAGAGTTGGGAAAAGAAAAACGGCCAAAAAAATTTTTAAATCTGTAAAAACCAGAAGTCTAAAATTTGAATTTTAGAAAGAGGAAAAAGCTGGAGAAGTATGGCATAAAATACTGTGACTATTAAAAATCTTAAATGAAAAAGTTGTTAAAAGCAGAAATGGAAAAACAACGAAGATTGAGAAAACGAAGACGAAGTTATTTGAAAGCGTCAGATTTTAGAACATCAAATTTATTCAAAAAAAGTTGAAACAAATTTAAATACGAAGATTTTCTTTTTTGAAATGGCTGAAAGGCGGGCAAATGCGAAAATGTAAAAAGTTCAAAAATAGATAATGAAAATCTTTGAAATTTCAAACTAGCAAAAATTAAAATGAGCGAAAAGCCAAGACGTAGAAAACAAGAAGTTTTCGAAAATCTTAAACGCCGAAAATTTCAGTTGAAGAGAGTTGGGAAAAGAAAAACGGCCATAAAAATTTTTAAATCTGTAAAAACCAGAAGGCTAAAATTTGAATTTTAGAAAGAGGAAAAAGCTGGAGAAGTATGGCATAAAATACTGTGACTTTTAAAAATCTTAAAAGAAAAAGTTTTTAAAAGCAGAAATGGAAAAAGAACGAAGATTGAGAAAAGGAAGACGAAGTTATTTGAAAGTGTAAGATTTTAGAACATCAAATTTATTCAAAAAAAGTTGAAATAAATTTAAATACGAAGATTTTCTTTTTTCAAATGGCTGAAAGGCGGGCAAATGCGAAAATGTAAAAAGTTTAAAAATAGATAATGAAAATCTTTGAAATTTCAAACTAGCAAAAATTTTCACAAACTGACAAAACTCATTTAGAAAGCTTTTCGAAGTTTGAATTTCTTCTTTTTCAAAACGGAAAAATAGCTTTTGGAAAAGCATAAACGCCGGAAAATGCATATTTTGTAAGAAGCATATAGGAAGTTCTAAAAATATGGAAAAATTTTCAAAAAGAGAAGTTTTAACAAAACGACAAAAATAAGTTAACATAAATCTTTGAAAATATAAATTTTCAAAATTTTCGAAATCGGAAATAGATTTGCTGCAAAAAGGTAACACGCCAAAAAAACAACATTACAAAAGAAAACGGTGATATTCTAAATAGCAAAAATATTACTTTCGAAAATGGAAGAGATTTCGGAAAATGTAAAATTTAAGAGAAATTTAAGCCCTTTCAACGGAAAATTCTATAAACTCAAATATGCTTATAATTAAAATGAGTGAAAAGCCAAGACGTAGAAAACAAGAAGTTTTCGAAAATCTCAAAAGCCAAAAATTTCAGTTGAAGAGAGTTGGGAAAAGAAAAATGGCCAAAAAAATTTTTAAATCTGAAAAAACCTGAAGGATAAAATTTGAATTTTAGAAAGAGGAAAAAGCTGGAGAAGTATGACATAAAATACCGTGACTTTTAAAAATCTTAAATGAAAAAGTTGTTAAAAGCAGAAATGGAAAAACAACGAAGATCGAGAAAACGAAGACGAAGTTATTTGAAAGTGTAAGATTTTAGAACATCAAATTTATTCAAAAAAAGTTGAAACAAATTTAAATACGAAGATTTTCTTTTTTGAAATGGCTGAAAGGCGGGCAAATGCGAAAATGTAAAAAGTTGAAAAATAAATAATGAAAATCTTTGAAATTTCAAACTAGCAAAAAGTTTCACAAACTGACAAAACTCATTTAGAAAGCTTTTCAAAGTTTTAATTTCTAATTTTTCAAAATGGAAAAATAGCTTTTGGAAAAGCTTAAACGCCGGAAAATTCATATTTTGTAAGAAGCAAATAGGAAATTCTAAAAATCTATAAATTTTTGAAAAACAGAAGTTTTCACAAAACGACAAAAATAAATTAACAAAAATTTTTGAAAATATAAAGTTTCAAAATTTCGAAATCGAAAGAAGAGTTGCTGCAAAAATGTAACACGCCAAAAAAACAACATTGCAAAAGAAAACAGTGATATTCTAAATTGCAAAAATATTACTTTCGAAAATGGAAGAGATTTCGGAAAATGTAAAATTAAAGAGAAATTTAAGCCCTTTCAACGGAAAATTCTATAAACTCAAATATGCTTAAAATTAAAATGAGTGAAAAGCCAAGACGTAGAAAACAAGAAGTTTTCGAAAATCTTAAACGCCGAAAATTTCAGTTGAAGAGAGTTGGGAAAAGAAAAACGGCCAAAAAAATTTTTAAATCTGTAAAAACCAGAAGGATAAAATTTGAATTTTAGAAAGAGGAAAAAGCTGGAGAAGTATGGCATAAAATACCGTGACTTTTAAAAATCTTACAAGAAAAAGTTTTTAAAAGCAGAAATGGAAAAACAACGGAGATTGAGAAAACGAAGACGAAGTTATTTGAAAGTGTAAGATTTTAGAACATCAAATTTATTCAAAAAAAGTTGAAACAAATTTAAATACGAAGATTTTCTTTTTTGAAATGGCTGAAAGGCGGGCAAATGCGAAAATGTAAAAAGTTCAAAAATAAATAATGAAAATCTTTGAAATTTCAAACTAGCAAAAAGTTTCACAAACTGACAAAACTCATTTAGAAAGCTTTTCAAAGTTTTAATTTCTAATTTTTCAAAATGGAAAAATAGCTTTTGGAAAAGCTTAAACGCCGGAAAATTCATATTTTGTAAGAAGCAAATAGGAAATTCTAAAAATCTAGAAATTTTTGAAAAACAGAAGTTTTCACAAAACGACAAAAATAAATTAACAAAAATCTTTGAAAATATAATGTTTCAAAATTTCGAAATCGAAAGAAGAGTTGCTGCAAAAAGGTAAAACGCCAAAAAAACAACATTGCAAAAGAAAACAGGGATATTCTAAATTGCAAAAAAATTAGTTTTCGAAAATGGAAGAGATTTCGGAAAATATATAATTTAAGAAAAATTTAAGCTTTTTCCACAGAAAATTATTAAAAATCAAATATGCTTAAAATTAAAATGAGTGAAAAGTCAATACGTAAAAAACAGGAAGTTACCGAAAATCTTAAACACCGAAAATTTCAGTTGAAGAGAGTTGGGAAAAGAAAAACGGCCAAAATTTTTTTTAAATCTGTAAAAAATAGAAAGCTAAAATTTGAATTTTAGAAAGAGGAAAAAGCTGGAGAAGTATGGCATAAAATACCGTGACTTTTAAAAATCTTACAAGAAAAAGTTTTTAAAAGCAGAAATGGAAAAACAACGGAGATCGAGAAAACGAAGACGAAGTCATTTGAAAGTGTCAGATTTTAGAACATCAAATTTATTCAAAAAAATTTGAAACAAATTTAAATACGAAGATTTTCTTGTTTGAAATGGCTGAAAGGCGGGCAAATGCGAAAATGTAAAAAGTTTAAAAATAGATAATGAAAATCTTTGAAATTTCAAACTAGCAAAAATTTTCACAAATTGACAAAACTCATTTAGAAAGCTTTTCAAAGTTTGAATTTCTTCTTTTTCAAAACGGAAAAATAGCTTTTGGAAAAGCTTAAACGCCGGAAAATGCATATTTTGTAAGAAGCATATAGGAAGTTCTAAAAATATGGAAAAAATTTCAAAAAGACAAGTTTTAACAAAACGACAAAAATAAGTTAACATAAATTTTTGAAAATATAAATTTTCGAAATTTTCGAAATCGGAAATAGATTTGATGCAAAAAGGTAACACGCCAAAAAAACAACATTACAAAAGAAAACAGTGATATTCTAAATTGCAAAAATATTACTTTCGAAAATGGAAGAGATTTCGGAAAATGTAAAATTTAAGAGAAATTTAAGCCCTTTCAACGGAAAATTCTATAAACTCTAATATGCTTAAAATTAAAATGAGTGAAAAGCCAAGACGTAGAAAACAAGAAGTTTTCGAAAATCTTAAATGCCGAAAATTTCAGTTGAAGAGAGTTGGGAAAAGAAAAACGGCCAAAAAAATTTTTAAATCTGTAAAAACAAGAAGGATAAAATTTGAATTTTAGAAAGAGGAAAAAGCTGGAGAAGTATGGCATAAAATACCGTGACTTTTAAAAATCTTAAATGAAAAAGTTGTTAAAAGCAGAAATGGAAAAACAACGAAGATTGAGAAAACGAAGACGAAGTTATTTGAAAGTGTAAGATTTTAGAACATCAAATTTATTCAAAAAAAGTTGAAACAAATTTAAATACGAAGATTTTCTTTTTTGAAATGGCTGAAAGGCGGGCAAATGCGAAAATGTAAAAAGTTCAAAAATAAATAATGAAAATCTTTGAAATTTCAAACTAGCAAAAAGTTTCACAAACTGACAAAACTCATTTAGAAAGCTTTTCAAAGTTTTAATTTCTAATTTTTCAAAATGGAAAAATAGCTTTTGGAAAAGCTTAAACGCCGGAAAATTCATATTTTGTAAGAAGCAAATAGGAAATTCTAAAAATCTAGAAATTTTTGAAAAACAGAAGTTTTCACAAAACGACAAAAATAAATTAACAAAAATCTTTGAAAATATAAAGTTTCAAAATTTCGAAATCGAAAGAAGAGTTGCTGCAAAAAGGTAAAACGCCAAAAAAACAACATTGCAAAAGAAAACAGGGATATTCTAAATTGCAAAAAAATTAGTTTTCGAAAATGGAAGAGATTTCGGAAAATATATAATTTAAGAAAAATTTAAGCTTTTTCCACAGAAAATTGTTTAAAATCAAATATGCTTAAAATTAAAATGAGTGAAAAGTCAATACGTAAAAAACAGGAAGTTTCCGAAAATCTTAAACGCCGAAAATTTCAGTTGAAGAGAGTTGGGAAAAGAAAAACGGCCAAAAATTTTTTTAAATCTGTAAAAAATAGAAAGCTAAAATTTGAATTTTAGAAAGAGGAAAAAGCTGGAGAAGTATGGCATAAAATACCGTGACTCTTAAAAATCTTACAAGAAAAAGTTTTTAAAAGCAGAAATGGAAAAACAACGGAGATCGAGAAAACGAAAACGAAGTTATTTGAAAGTGTCAGATTTTAGAACATCAAATTTATTCAAAAAAATTTGAAACAAATTTAAATACGAAGATTTTCTTGTTTGAAATGGCTGAAAGGCGGGCAAATGCGAAAATGTAAAAAGTTTAAAAATAGATAATGAAAATCTTTGAAATTTCAAACTAGCAAAAATTTTCACAAATTGACAAAACTCATTTAGAAAGCTTTTCAAAGTTTGAATTTCTTCTTTTTCAAAACGGAAAAATAGCTTTTGGAAAAGCTTAAACGCCGGAAAATGCATATTTTGTAAGAAGCATATAGGAAGTTCTAAAAATATGGAAAAATTTTCAAAAAGAGAAGTTTTAACAAAACGAAAAAAATAAGTTAACATAAACCTTTGAAAATATAAATTTTCAAAATTTTCGAAATCGGAAATAGATTTGCTGCAAAAAGGTAACACGCCAAAAAAACAACATTACAAAAGAAAACAGTGATATTCTAAATTGCAAAAATATTACTTTCGAAAATGGAAGAGATTTCGGAAAATGTAAAATTTAAGAGAAATTTAAGCCCTTTCAACGGAAAATTCTATAAACTCAAATATGCTTAAAATTAAAATGAGTGAAAAGCCAAGACGTAGAAAACAAGAAGTTTTCGAAAATCTTAAACGCCGAAAATTTCAGTTGAAGAGAGTTGGGAAAAGAAAAACGGCCAAAAAAATTTTTAAATCTGTAAAAACCAGAAGGATAAAATTTGAATTTTAGAAAGAGGAAAAAGATGGAGAAGTATGGCATAAAATACCGTGACTTTTAAAAATGTTAAATGAAAAAGTTGTTAAAAGCAGAAATGGAAAAACAACGAAGATTGAGAAAACGAAGACGAAGTTATTTGAAAGTGTAAGATTTTAGAACATAAAATTTATTCAAAAAAAGTTGAAACAAATTTAAATACGAAGATTTTCTTTTTTGAAATGGCTGAAAGGCGGGTAAATGCGAAAATGTAAAAAGTTCAAAAATAAATAATGAAAATCTTTGAAATTTCAAACTAGCAAAAAGTTTCACAAACTGACAAAACTCATTTAGAAAGCTTTTCAAAGTTTTAATTTCTAATTTTTCAAAATGGAAAAATAGCTTTTGGAAAAGCTTAAACGCCAGAAAATTCATATTTTGTAAGAAGCAAATAGGAAATTCTAAAAATCTAGAAATTTTTGAAAAACAGAAGTTTTCACAAAACGACAAAAATAAATTAACAAAAATCTTTGAAAATATAAAGTTTCAAAATTTCGAAATCGAAAGAAGAGTTGCTGCAAAAAGGTAAAACGCCAAAAAAACAACATTGCAAAAGAAAACAGGGATATTCTAAATTGCAAAAAAATTAGTTTTCGAAAATGGAAGAGATTTCGGAAAATATATAATTTAAGAAAAATTTAAGCTTTTTCCACAGAAAATTGTTTAAAATCAAATATGCTTAAAATTAAAATGAGTGAAAAGTCAATACGTAAAAAACAGGAAGTTTCCGAAAATCTTAAACGCCGAAAATTTCAGTTGAAGAGAGTTGGGAAAAGAAAAACGGCCAAAAAATTTTTTAAATCTGTAAAAAATAGAAAGCTAAAATTTGAATTTTAGAAAGAGGAAAAAGCTGGAGAAGTATGGCATAAAATACCGTGACTTTTAAAAATCTTACAAGAAAAAGTTTTTAAAAGCAGAAATGGAAAAACAACGGAGATCGAGAAAACGAAAACGAAGTTATTTGAAAGTGTCAGATTTTAGAACATCAAATTTATTCAAAAAAATTTGAAACAAATTTAAATACGAAGATTTTCTTGTTTGAAATGGCTGAAAGGCGGGCAAATGCGAAAATGTAAAAAGTTTAAAAATAGATAATGAAAATCTTTGAAATTTCAAACTAGCAAAAATTTTCACAAACTGACAAAACTCATTTAGAAAGCTTTTCAAAGTTTGAATTTCTTCTTTTTCAAAACGGAAAAATAGCTTTTGGAAAAGCTTAAACGCCGGAAAATGCATATTTTGTAAGAAGCATATAGGAAGTTCTAAAAATATGGAAAAATTTTAAAAAAGTGAATTTTAACAAAACGACAAAAATAAGTTAACATAAATCTTTGAAAATATAAATTTTCAAAATTTTCGAAATCGGAAATAGATTTGCTGCAAAAAGGTAACACGCCAAAAAAACAACATTACAAAAGAAAACAGTGATATTCTAAATTGCAAAAATATTACTTTCGAAAATGGAAGAGATTTCGGAAAATGTAAAATTTAAGAGAAATTTAAGCCCTTTCAACGGAAAATTCTATAAACTCAAATATGCTTAAAATTAAAATGAGTGAAAAGCCAAGACGTAGAAAACAAGAAGTTTTCGAAAATCTTAAACGCCGAAAATTTCAGTTGAAGAGAGTTGGGAAAAGAAAAACGGCCAAAAAAATTTTTAAATCTGTAAAAACCAGAAGGATAAAATTTGAATTTTAGAAAGAGGAAAAAGCTGGAGAAGTATGGCATAAAATACCGTGACTTTTAAAAATGTTAAATGAAAAAGTTGTTAAAAGCAGAAATGGAAAAACAACGAAGATTGAGAAAACGAAGACGAAGTTATTTGAAAGTGTAAGATTTTAGAACATCAAATTTATTCAAAAAAAGTTGAAACAAATTTAAATACGAAGATTTTCTTTTTTGAAATGGCTGAAAGGCGGGCAAATGCGAAAATGTAAAAAGTTCAAAAATAAATAATGAAAATCTTTGAAATTTCAAACTAGCAAAAAGTTTCACAAACTGACAAAACTCATTTAGAAAGCTTTTCAAAGTTTTAATTTCTAATTTTTCAAAATGGAAAAATAGCTTTTGGAAAAGCTTAAACGCCGGAAAATTCATATTTTGTAAGAAGCAAATAGGAAATTCTAAAAATCTAGAAATTTTTGAAAAACAGAAGTTTTCACAAAACGACAAAAATAAATTAACAAAAATCTTTGAAAATATAAAGTTTCAAAATTTCGAAATCGAAAGAAGAGTTGCTGCAAAAAGGTAAAACGCCAAAAAAACAACATTGCAAAAGAAAACAGGGATATTCTAAATTGCAAAAAAATTAGTTTTCGAAAATGGAAGAGATTTCGGAAAATATATAATTTAAGAAAAATTTAAGCTTTTTCCACAGAAAATTGTTTAAAATCAAATATGCTTAATATTAAAATGAGTGAAAAGTCAATACGTAAAAAACAGGAAGTTTCCGAAAATCTTAAACGCCGAAAATTTCAGTTGAAGAGAGTTGGGAAAAGAAAAACGGCCAAAAAATTTTTTAAATCTGTAAAAACCAGAAAGCTAAAATTTGAATTTTAGAAAGAGGAAAAAGCTGGAGAAGTATGGCATAAAATACCGTGACTTTTAAAAATCTTAAAAGAAAAAGTTTTCAAAAGCAGAAATGGAAAAAGAACGAAGATTGAGAAAAGGAAGACGAAGTTATTTGAAAGTGTCAGATTTTAGAACATCAAATTTATTCAAAAAAAGTTGAAACAAATTTAAATACGAAGATTTTCTTTTTTGAAATGGCTGAAAGGCGGGCAAATGCGAAAATGTAAAAAGTTTAAAAATAGATAATGAAAATCTTTGAAATTTCAAACTAGCAAAAATTTTCACAAACTGACAAAACTCATTTAGAAAGCTTTTCGAAGTTTGAATTTCTTCTTTTTCAAAACGGAAAAATAGCTTTTGGAAAAGCTTAAACGCCGGAAAATGCATATTTTGTAAGAAGCATATAGGAAGTTCTAAAAATATGGAAAAATTTTCAAAAAGAGAAGTTTTAACAAAACGACAAAAATAAGTTAACATAAATCTTTGAAAATATAAATTTTCAAAATTTTCGAAATCGGAAATAGATTTGCTGCAAAAAGGTAACACGCCAAAAAAACAACATTACAAAAGAAAACAGTGATATTCTAAATTGCAAAAATATTACTTTCGAAAATGGAAGAGATTTCGGAAAATGTAAAATTTAAGAGAAATTTAAGCCCTTTCAACGGAAAATTCTATAAACTCAAATATGCTTAAAATTAAAATGAGTGAAAAGCCAAGACGTAGAAAACAAGAAGTTTTCGAAAATCTTAAACGCCGAAAATTTCAGTTGAAGAGAGTTGGGAAAAGAAAAACGGCCAAAAAAATTTTTAAATCTGTAAAAACCAGAAGGATAAAATTTGAATTTTAGAAAGAGGAAAAAGCTGGAGAAGTATGGCATAAAATACCGTGACTTTTAAAAATCTTACAAGAAAAAGTTTTTAAAAGCAGAAATGGAAAAACAACGGAGATCGAGAAAACGAAGACGAAGTTATTTGAAAGTGTCAGATTTTAGAACATCAAATTTATTCAAAAAAATTTGAAACAAATTTAAATACGAAGATTTTCTTTTTTGAAATGGCTGAAAGGCGGGCAAATGCGAAAATGTAAAAAGTTTAAAAATAGATAATGAAAATCTTTGAAATTTCAAACTAGCAAAAATTTTCACAAACTGACAAAACTCATTTAGAAAGCTTTTCGAAGTTTGAATTTCTTCTTTTTCAAAACGGAAAAATAGCTTTTGGAAAAGCTTAAACGCCGGAAAATGCATATTTTGTAAGAAGCATATAGGAAGTTCTAAAAATATGGAAAAATTTTCAAAAAGAGAAGTTTTAACAAAACGACAAAAATAAGTTAACATAAATCTTTGAAAATATAAATTTTCAAAATTTTCGAAATCGGAAATAGATTTGCTGCAAAAAGGTAACACGCCAAAAAAACAACATTACAAAAGAAAACAGTGATATTCTAAATTGCAAAAATATTACTTTCGAAAATGGAAGAGATTTCGGAAAATGTAAAATTTAAGAGAAATTTAAGCCCTTTCAACGGAAAATTCTATAAACTCAAATATGCTTAAAATTAAAATGAGTGAAAAGCCAAGACGTAGAAAACAAGAAGTTTTCGAAAATCTTAAACGCCGAAAATTTCAGTTGAAGAGAGTTGGGAAAAGAAAAACGGCCAAAAAAATTTTTAAATCTGTAAAAACCAGAAGGATAAAATTTGAATTTTAGAAAGAGGAAAAAGCTGGAGAAGTATGGCATAAAATACTGTGACTTTTAAAAATCTTAAATGAAAAAGTTGTTAAAAGCAGAAATGGAAAAACAACGAAGATTGAGAAAACGAAGACGAAGTTATTTGAAAGTGTAAGATTTTAGAACATCAAATTTATTCAAAAAAAGTTGAAACAAATTTAAATACGAAGATTTTCTTTTTTGAAATGGCTGAAAGGCGGGCAAATGCAAAAATGTAAAAAGTTCAAAAATATATAATGAAAATCTTTGAAATTTCAAACTAGCAAAAAGTTTCACAAACTGACAAAACTCATTTAGAAAGCTTTTCAAAGTTTTAATTTCTAATTTTTCAAAATGGAAAAATAGCTTTTGGAAAAGCTTAAACGCCGGAAAATTCATATTTTGTAAGAAGCAAATAGGAAATTCTAAAAATCTAGAAATTTTTGAAAAACAGAAGTTTTCACAAAACGACAAAAATAAATTAACAAAAATCTTTGAAAATATAAAGTTTCAAAATTTTGAAATCGAAAGAAGAGTTGCTGCAAAAAGGTAAAACGCCAAAAAAACATCATTGCAAAAGAAAACAGGGATATTCTAAATTGCAAAAAAATTAGTTTTCGAAAATGGAAGAGATTTCGGAAAATATATAATTTAAGAAAAATTTAAGCTTTTTCCACAGAAAATTGTTTAAAATCAAATATGCTTAAAATTAAAATGAGTGAAAAGTCAATACGTACAAAACAGGAAGTTTCCGAAAATCTTAAACGCCGAAAATTTCAGTTGAAGAGAGTTGGGAAAAGAAAAACGGCCAAAAAAATTTTTAAATCTGTAAAAACCAGAAAGCTAAAATTTGAATTTTAAAAAGAGGAAAAAGCTGGAGAAGTATGGCATAAAATACCGTGACTTTTAAAAATCTTAAAAGAAAAAGTTTTCAAAAGCAGAAATGGAAAAAGAACGAAGATTGAGAAAAGGAAGACGAAGTTATTTGAAAGTGTCAGATTTTAGAACATCAAATTTATTCAAAAAAAGTTGAAACAAATTTAAATACGAAGATTTTCTTTTTTGAAATGGCTGAAAGGCGGGCAAATGCGAAAATGTAAAAAGTTCAAAAATAAATAATGAAAATCTTTGAAATTTCAAACTAGCAAAAAGTTTCACAAACTGACAAAACTCATTTAGAAAGCTTTTCAAAGTTTTAATTTCTAATTTTTCAAAACGGAAAAATAGCTTTTGGAAAAGCTTAAACGCCGGAAAATTCATATTTTGTAAGAAGCAAATAGGAAATTCTAAAAATCTAGAAATTTTTGAAAAACAGAAGTTTTCACAAAACGACAAAAATAAATTAACAAAAATCTTTGAAAATATAAAGTTTCAAAATTTCGAAATCGAAAGAAGAGTTGCTGCAAAAAGGTAAAACGCCAAAAAAACAACATTGCAAAAGAAAACAAGGATATTCTAAATTGCAAAAAAATTAGTTTTCGAAAATGGAAGAGATTTCGGAAAATATATAATTTAAGAAAAATTTAAGCTTTTTCCACAGAAAATTGTTTAAAATCAAATATGCTTAAAATTAAAATGAGTGAAAAGTCAATACGTAAAAAACAGGAAGTTTCCGAAAATCTTAAACGCCGAAAATTTCAGTTGAAGAGAGTTGGGAAAAGAAAAACGGCCAAAAAAATTTTTAAATCTGTAAAAACCAGAAAGCTAAAATTTGAATTTTAGAAAGAGGAAAAAGCTGGAGAAGTATGGCATAAAATACCGTGACTTTTAAAAATCTTAAAGGAAAAAGTTTTCAAAAGCAGAAATGGAAAAAGAACGAAGATTGAGAAAAGGAAGACGAAGTTATTTGAAAGTGTCAGATTTTAGAACATCAAATTTATTCAAAAAAAGTTGAAACAAATTTAAATACGAAGATTTTCTTTTTTGAAATGGCTGAAAGGCGGGCAAATGCGAAAATGTAAAAAGTTTAAAAATAGATAATGAAAATCTTTGAAATTTCAAACTAGCAAAAATTTTCACAAACTGACAAAACTCATTTAGAAAGCATTTCGAAGTTTGAATTTCTTCTTTTTCAAAACGGAAAAATAGCTTTTGGAAAAGCTTAAACGCCGGAAAATGCATATTTTGTAAGAAGCATATAGGAAGTTCTAAAAATATGGAAAAATTTTCAAAAAGAGAAGTTTTAACAAAACGACAAAAATAAGTTAACATAAATCTTTGAAAATATAAATTTTCAAAATTTTCGAAATCGGAAATAGATTTTATGCAAAAAGGTAAAACGCCAAAAAAACAACATTGCAAAAGAAAACAAGGATATTCTAAATTGCAAAAAAATTAGTTTTCGAAAATGGAAGAGATTTCGGAAAATATATAATTTAAGAAAAATTTAAGCTTTTTCCACAGAAAATTGTTTAAAATCAAATATGCTTAAAATTAAAATGAGTGAAAAGTCAATACGTAAAAAACAGGAAGTTTCCGAAAATCTTAAACGCCGAAAATTTCAGTTGAAGAGAGTTGGGAAAAGAAAAACGGCCAAAAAAATTTTTACATCTGTAAAAACCAGAAAGCTAAAATTTGAATTTTAGAAAGAGGAAAAAGCTGGAGAAGTATGGCATAAAATACCGTGACTTTTAAAAATCTTGAAAGAAAAAGTTGTTAAAAGCAGAAATGGAAAAACAACGAATATTGAGAAAACGAAGACGAAGTTATTTGAAAGTGTCAGATTTTAGGACATCAAATTTATTCAAAAAAAGTTGAAACAAATTTAAATACGAAGATTTTCTTTTTCGAAATGGCTGAGAGGCGGGCAAATGCGAAAATGTAAAAGGTTCAAAAATAGATAATGAAAATCTTTGAAATTTTCAACTCGCAAAAATTTCAAAAAACTCACATAACTCATTTAAAAAGTCTTTCAAAGTTTGAGTTTCCTATTTTTCAAAATGGAAAAATAGCTTTTGGAAAAGCTTAAACGCCGGAAAATTCATATTCTGCAAGAAGCATATAGGAAGTTCTAAAAATCTGGAAAAATTTTCAAAAAGAGAAGTTTTAACAAAACGACAAAAATAAGTTAACATAAATCTTTGAAAATATAAAGTTTCAGAATTTTCGAAATCGGAAATAGAGTTGCTGCAAAAAGGTAACACGCCAAAAAAACAACATTGGAAAATAAAACAGTGTATTCTAAATTGCAAAAATATTACTTTCGAAAATGGAAGAGATTTCGGAAAATATAAAATTTAAGAGAAATTTAAGCCCTTTCGACAGAAAATTCTATAAAATCAAATATGCTTAAAATTAAAATGAGTGAAAGCCAAGACGTAGAGAACAAGAAGTTTTCGAAAATCTTAAACGCCGAAAATTTCAGTTGAAGAGAGTTGGGAAAAGAAAAACGGCCAAAAAAGTTTTTAAATCTGTAAAAACCAGAAGGCTAAAATTTGAATTTTAGAAAGAGGAAAAAGCTGGAGAAGTATGGCATAAAATACCGTGACTTTTAAAAATCTTAAAAGAAAAAGTTGTTAAAAGCAGAAATGGAAAACCAACGAAGATTGAGAAAACGAAGACGAAGTTATTTGAAAGTGTCAGATTTTAGAACATCAAATTTATTCAAAAAAAGTTGAAACAAATTTAAATACGAAGACTATCTTTTTCGAAATGGCTGAGAGGTGGGCAAATGCGAAAATGTAAAAGGTTCAAAAATAGATAATGAAAATCTTTGAAATTTTCAACTTGCAAAAATTTCAAAAAACTCACATAACTCATTTAAAAAGTCTTTCAAAGTTTGAATTTCCTATTTTTCAAAATGGAAAAATAGCTTTTGGAAAAGCTGAAACGCCGGAAAATTCATATTTTGTAAGAAGCAAATAGGAAATTCTAAAAATCTGGAAAATTTTCAAAAACAGAAGTTTTCACAAAACGACAAAAATAAATTAACGAAAATCTTTGAAAATATAAAGTTTCAAAATTTCGAAATCGAAAAAAGAGTTGATGCAAAAAGGTAAAACGCCAAAAAAAGAACATTGCAAAAGAAAACAGGGATATTCTAAATTGCAAAAAAATTACATTTCGAAAATGGAAGAGATTTCGGAAAATATATAATTTAAGAAAAATTTAAGCTTTTTCCGCTGAAAATTCTTTAAAATCAAATATGCTTAGAATTAAAATGAGTGAAAAGTCAATACGTAAAAAACAGGAAGTTTTCGAAAATCTTAAACGCCGAAATTTTCAGTTGAAGAGAGTTGGGAAAATAAAAAGGGCAAAAAAAATTTCAAATCTGTAAAAACCAGAAGGAAAAAAATTGAATTCTAGAAATAGGAAAAAGCTGGAGAAGTATGGCATATAACACAGTGACCTTTCAATATCTTAAAAGAAAAACTTGTTAAAAGCTGAAATGGAAAAATATCAAAGATTGAGAAAACGAAGAGGAAGTTATTTAAAAGTTTTAGATTTTAAAACGTCAAATTTATACAAAAAAAGTTGAAACAAATTTAAATACGAAGATTTTCTTTTTTGAAAAGGCTAATCGGCGGGCGAATGCGAAAATACAAAAAGTTCAAAAATAGAGAACGAAAGTCTTTGAAATTTCCAACTTGCAAAAATTTCCACAAACTCACAAAACTCATTTAGAAAGCTTTTCAAAGTTTGAATTTCTTCTTTTCCAAAACGGAAAAATAGCTTTTGGAAAAGCTTAAACGCCGGAAAATTCATATTCTGCAAGAAGCATATAGGAAGTTCTAAAAATCTGGAAAATTTTCAAAAAGAGAAGTTTTAACAAAACGACAAAAATAAGTTAACATAAATCTTTGAAAATATAAATTTTCAAAATTTTCGAAATCGGAAATAGATTTGATGCAAAAAGGTAACACGCCAAAAAAACAACATTACAAAAGAAAACAGTGATATTCTAAATTGCAAAAATATTACTTTCGAAAATGGAAGAGATTTCGGAAAATGTAAAATTTAAGAGAAATTTAAGCCCTTTCAACGGAAAATTCTATAAACTCAAATATGCTTAAAATTAAAATGAGTGAAAAGCCAAGACGTAGAAAACAAGAAGTTTTCGAAAATCTTAAACGCCGAAAATTTCAGTTGAAGAGAGTTGGAAAAAGAAAAACGGCAAAAAAAATTTTTAAATCTGTAAAAACCAGAAGGATAAAATTTGAATTTTAGAAAGAGGAAAAAGCTGGAGAAGTATGGCATAAAATACCGTGACTTTTAAAAATCTAAAATGAAAAAGTTGTTAAAAGCAGAAATGGAAAAACAACGAAGATTGAGAAAACGAAGACGAAGTTATTTGAAAGTGTAAGATTTTAGAACATCAAATTTATTCAAAAAAAGTTGAAACAAATTTAAATACGAAGATTTTCTTTTTTGAAATGGCTGAAAGGCGGGCAAATGCGAAAATGTAAAAAGTTCAAAAATAAATAATGAAAATCTTTGAAATTTCAAACTAGCAAAAAGTTTCACAAACTGACAAAACTCATTTAGAAAGCTTTTCAAAGTTTTAATTTCTAATTTTTCAAAATGGAAAAATAGCTTTTGGAAAAGCTTAAACGCCAGAAAATTCATATTTTGTAAGAAGCAAATAGGAAATTCTAAAAATCTAGAAATTTTTGAAAAACAGAAGTTTTCACAAAACGACAAAAATAAATTAAAAAAAATCTTTGAAAATATAAAGTTTCAAAATTTCGAAATCGAAAGAAGAGTTGCTGCAAAAAGGTAAAACGCCAAAAAAACAACATTGCAAAAGAAAACAGGGATATTCTAAATTGCAAAAAAATTAGTTTTCGAAAATGGAAGAGATTTCGGAAAATATATAATTTAAGAAAAATTTAAGCTTTTTCCACAGAAAATGTTTAAAATCAAATATGCTTAAAATTAAAATGAGTGAAAAGTCAATACGTAAAAAACAGGAAGTTTCCGAAAATCTTAAACGCCGAAAATTTCAGTTGAAGAGAGTTGGGAAAAGAAAAACGGCCAAAAAAATTTTTAAATCTGTAAAAACCAGAAAGCTAAAATTTGAATTTTAGAAAGAGGAAAAAGCTGGAGAAGTATGGCATAAAATACCGTGACTTTTAAAAATCTTAAAAGAAAAAGTTTTCAAAAGCAAAAATGGAAAAAGAACGAAGATTGAGAAAAGGAAGACGAAGTTATTTGAAAGTGTCAGATTTTAGAACATCAAATTTATTCAAAAAAAGTTGAAACAAATTTAAATACGAAGATTTTCTTTTTTGAAATGGCTGAAAGGCGGGCAAATGCGAAAATGTAAAAAGTTTAAAAATAGATAATGAAAATCTTTGAAATTTCAAACTAGCAAAAATTTTCACAAACTGACAAAACTCATTTAGAAAGCTTTTCGAAGTTTGAATTTCTTCTTTTTCAAAACGGAAAAATAGCTTTTGGAAAAGCTTAGACGCCGGAAAATGCATATTTTGTAAGAAGCATATAGGAAGTTCTAAAAATATGGAAAAATTTTCAAAAAGAGAAGTTTTAACAAAACGACAAAAATAAGTTAACATAAATCTTTGAAAATATAAATTTTCAAAATTTTCGAAATCGGAAATAGATTTGCTGCAAAAAGGTAACACGCCAAAAAAACAACATTACAAAAGAAAACAGTGATATTCTAAATTGCAAAAATATTACTTTCGAAAATGGAAGAGATTTCGGAAAATGTAAAATTTAAGAGAAATTTAAGCCCCTTCAACGGAAAATTCTATAAACTCAAATATGCTTAAAATTAAAATGAGTGAAAAGCCAAGACGTAGAAAACAAGAAGTTTTCGAAAATCTTAAACGCCGAAAATTTCAGTTGAAGAGAGTTGGGAAAAGAAAAACGGCCAAAAAAATTTTTAAATCTGTAAAAACCAGAAGGATAAAATTTGAATTTTAGAAAGAGGAAAAAGCTGGAGAAGTATGGCATAAAATACCGTGACTTTTAAAAATCTTAAAAGAAAAAGTTTTCAAAAGCAGAAATGGAAAAAGAACGGAGATCGAGAAAACGAAGACGAAGTTATTTGAAAGTGTCAGATTTTAGAACATCAAATTTATTCAAAAAAAGTTGAAACAAATTTAAATACGAAGATTTTCTTTTTTGAAATGGCTGAAAGGCGGGCAAATGCGAAAATGTAAAAAGTTTAAAAATAGATAATGAAAATCTTTGAAATTTCAAACTAGCAAAAATTTTCACAAACTGACAAAACTCATTTAGAAAGCTTTTCGAAGTTTGAATTTCTTCTTTTTCAAAACGGAAAAATAGCTTTTGGAAAAGCTTAAACGCCGGAAAATGCATATTTTGTAAGAAGCATATAGGAAGTTCTAAAAATATGGAAAAATTTTCAAAAAGAGAAGTTTTAACAAAACGACAAAAATAAGTTAACATAAATCTTTGAAAATATAAATTTTCAAAATTTTTGAAATCGGAAATAGATTTGCTGCAAAAAGGTAACACGCCAAAAAAACAACATTACAAAAGAAAACAGTGATATTCTAAATTGCAAAAATATTACTTTCGAAAATGGAAGAGATTTCGGAAAATGTAAAATTTAAGAGAAATTTAAGCCCTTTCAACGGAAAATTCTATAAACTCAAATATGCTTAAAATTAAAATGAGTGAAAAGCCAAGACGTAGAAAACAAGAAGTTTTCGAAAATCTTAAACGCCGAAAATTTCAGTTGAAGAGAGTTGGGAAAAGAAAAACGGCCAAAAAATTTTTTAAATCTGTAAAAACCAGAAGGATAAAATTTGAATTTTAGAAAGAGGAAAACGCTGGAGAAGTATGGCATAAATACCGTGACTTTTAAAAATCTTAAATGAAAAAGTTGTTAAAAGCAGAAATGGAAAAACAACGAAGATTGAGAAAACGAAGACGAAGTTATTTGAAAGTGTAAGATTTTAGAACATCAAATTTATTCAAAAAAAGTTGAAACAAATTTAAATACGAAGATTTTCTTTTTTGAAATGGCTGAAAGGCGGGCAAATGCGAAAATGTAAAAAGTTCAAAAATAAATAATGAAAATCTTTGAAATTTCAAACTAGAAAAAAGTTTCACAAACTGACAAAACTCATTTAGAAAGCTTTTCAAAGTTTTAATTTCTAATTTTTCAAAATGGAAAAATAGCTTTTGGAAAAGCTTAAACGCCGGAAAATTCATATTTTGTAAGAAGCAAATAGGAAATTCTAAAAATCTAGAAATTTTTGAAAAACAGAAGTTTTAACAAAACGATAAAAATAAGTTAACATAAATCTTTGAAAATATAAAGTTTCAGAATTTTCGAAATCGGAAATAGAGTTGCTGCAAAAAGGTAACACGCCAAAAAAACAACATTGGAAAATAAAACAGTGATATTCTAAATTGCAAAAATATTACTTTCGAAAATGGAAGAGATTTCGGAAAATGTAAAATTTAAGAGAAATTTAAGCCCTTTCAACGGAAAATTCTATAAACTCAAATATGCTTAAAATTAAAATGAGTGAAAAGCCAAGACGTAGAAAACAAGAAGTTTTCGAAAATCTTAAACGCCGAAAATTTCAGTTGAAGAGAGTTGGGAAAAGAAAAACGGCCAAAAAAATTTTTAAATCTGTAAAAACCAGAAGGATAAAATTTGAATTTTTGAAAGAGGAAAAAGCTGGAGAAGTATGGCATAAAATACCGTGACTTTTAAAAATCTTAAAAGAAAAAGTTTTCAAAGGCAGAAATGGAAAAAGAACGGAGATCGAGAAAACGAAGACGAAGTTATTTGAAAGTGTCAGATTTTAGAACATCAAATTTATTCAAAAAAAGTTGAAACAAATTTAAATACGAAGATTTTCTTTTTTGAAATGGCTGAAAGGCGGGCAAATGCGAAAATGTAAAAAGTTTAAAAATAGATAATGAAAATCTTTGAAATTTCAAACTAGCAAAAATTTTCACAAACTGACAAAACTCATTTAGAAAGCTTTTCGAAGTTTGAATTTCTTCATTTTCAAAACGGAAAAATAGCTTTTGGAAAAGCTTAAACGCCGGAAAATGCATATTTTGTAAGAAGCATATAGGAAGTTCTAAAAATCTGGAAAAATTTTCAAAAAGAGAAGTTTTAACAAAACGACAAAAATAAGTTAACATAAATCTTTGAAAATATAAATTTTCAAAATTTTCGAAATCGGAAATAGATTTGCTGCAAAAAGGTAACACGCCAAAAAAACAACATTACAAAAGAAAACAGTGATATTCTAAATTGCAAAAATATTACTTTCGAAAATGGAAGAGATTTCGGAAAATGTAAAATTTAAGAGAAATTTAAGCCCTTTCAACGGAAAATTCTATAAACTCAAATATGCTTAAAATTAAAATGAGTGAAAAGCCAAGACGTAGAAAACAAGAAGTTTTCGAAAATCTTAAACGCCGAAAATTTCAGTTGAAGAGAGTTGGGAAAAGAAAAATGGCCAAAAAAATTTTTAAATCTGTAAAAACCAGAAGGATAAAATTTGAATTTTAGAAAGAGGAAAAAGCTGGAGAAGTATGGCATAAAATACCGTGACTTTTAAAAATCTTAAATGAAAAAGTTGTGAAAAGCAGAAATGGAAAAACAACGAAGATTGAGAAAACGAAGACGAAGTTATTTGAAAGTGTAAGATTTTAGAACATCAAATTTATTCAAAAAAAGTTGAAACAAATTTAAATACGAAGATTTTCTTTTTTGAAATGGCTGAAAGGCGGGCAAATGCGAAAATGTAAAAAGTTCAAAAATAAATAATGAAAATCTTTGAAATTTCAAACTAGCAAAAAGTTTCACAAACTGACAAAACTCATTTAGAAAGCTTTTCAAAGTTTTAATTTCTAATTTTTCAAAATGGAAAAATAGCTTTTGGAAAAGCTTAAACGCCGGAAAATTCATATTTTGTAAGAAGCAAATAGGAAATTCTAAAAATCTAGAAATTTTTGAAAAACAGAAGTTTTCACAAAACGACAAAAATAAATTAACAAAAATCTTTGAAAATATAAAGTTTCAAAATTTCGAAATCGAAAGAAGAGTTGCTGCAAAAAGGTAAAACGCCAAAAAAACAACATTGCAAAAGAAAACAGGGATATTCTAAATTGCAAAAAAATTAGTTTTCGAAAATGGAAGAGATTTCGGAAAATATATAATTTAAGAAAAATTTAATCTTTTTCCACAGAAAATTGTTTAAAATCAAATATGCTTAAAATTAAAATGAGTGAAAAGTCAATACGTAAAAAACAGGAAGTTTCCGAAAATCTTAAACGCCGAAAATTTCAGTTGAAGAGAGTTGGGAAAAGAAAAACGGCAAAAAAAATTTTTAAATCTGTAAAAACCAGAAAGCTAAAATTTGAATTTTAGAAAGAGGAAAAAGCTGGAGAAGTATGGCATAAAATACCGTGACTTTTAAAAATCTTAAAAGAAAAAGTTGTTAAAAGCAGAAATGGAAAAACAACGAAGATTGAGAAAACAAAGACGAAGTTATTTGAAAGTGTCAGATTTTAGGACATCAAATTTATTCAAAAAAAGTTGAAACAAATTTAAATACGAAGATTTTCTTTTTCGAAATGGCTGAGAGGCGGGCAAATGCGAAAATGTAAAAGGTTCAAAAATAGATAATGAAAATCTTTGAAATTTTCAACTTGCAAAAATTTCAAAAAACTCACATAACTCATTTAAAAAGTCTTTCAAAGTTTGAATTTCCTATTTTTCAAAATGGAAAAATAGCTTTTGGAAAAGCTTAAACGCCGGAAAATTCATATTTTGTAAGAAGCAAATAGGAAATTCTAAAAATCTGGAAAATTTTCAAAAACAGAAGTTTTCACAGAACGACAAAAATAAATTAACGAAAATCTTTGAAAATATAAAGTTTCAAAATTTCGAAATCGAAAAAAGAGTTGCTGCAAAAAGGTAAAACGCCAAAAAAACAACATTGCAAAAGAAAACAGGGATATTCTAAATTGCAAAAAAATTACATTTCCAAAATGGAAGAGATTTCGGAAAATATATAATCTAAGAAAAATTTAAGCTTTTTCCATTGAAAATTCTTTAAAATCAAATATGCTTAAAATTAAAATGAGTGAAAAGTCAATACGTAAAAAACAGGAAGTTTTCGAAAATCTTAAACGCCGAAATTTTCAGTTGAAGAGAGTTGGGAAAATAAAAAGGGCAAAAAAAATTTCAAATCTGTATAAACCAGAAGGAAAAAAATTGAATTCTAGAAATAGGAAAAAGCTGGAGAAGTATGGCATATAACACAGTGACCTTTCAATATCTTGAAAGAAAAACTTGTTAAAAGCTGAAATGGAAAAATATCAAAGATTGAGAAAACGAAGAGGAAGTTATTTAAAAGTTTTAGATTTTAAAACGTCAAATTTATACAAAAAAAGTTGAAAAAAATTTAAATACGAAGATTTTCTTTTTTGAAAAGGCTAATCGGCGGGCGAATGCGAAAATACAAAAAGTTCAAAAATAGAGAACGAAAGTCTTTGAAATTTCCAACTTGCAAAAATTTCCACAAACTCACAAAACTCATTTAGAAAGCTTTTCAAAGTTTGAATTTCTTCTTTTTCAAAACGGAAAAATAGCTTTTGGAAAAGCTTAAACGCCGGAAAATTCATATTCTGCAAGAAGCATATAGGAAGTTCTAAAAATCTGGAAAAAATTTCAAAAAGAGAAGTTTTAACAAAACGATAAAAATAAGTTAACATAAATCTTTGAAAATATAAAGTTTCAGAATTTTCGAAATCGGAAATAGAGTTGCTGCAAAAAGGTAACACGCCAAAAAAACAACATTGGAAAATAAAACAGTGATATTCTAAATTGCAAAAATATTACTTTCGAAAATGGAAGAGATTTCGGAAAATATAAAATTTAAGAGAAATTTAAGCCCTTTCGACGGAAAATTCTATAAAATCAAATATGCTTAAAATTAAAATGAGTGAAAAGCCAAGACGTAGAGAACAAGAAGTTTTCGAATATCTTAAACGCCGAAAATTTCAGTTGAAGAGAGTTGGGAAAAGAAAAACGGCCAAAAAAAATTTTAAATCTGTAAAAAGCAGAAGGCTAAAATTTGAATTTTAGAAAGAGGAAAAAGCTGGAGAAGTATGGCGTAAAATACCGTGACTTTTAAAAATCTTAAAAGAAAAAGTTGTTAAAAGCAGAAATGGAAAAACAACGAAGATTGAGAAAACGAAGACGAAGTTATTTGAAAGTGTCAGATTTTAGAACATCAAATTTATTCAAAAAAAGTTGAAACAAATTTAAATACGAAGATTTTCTTTTTCGAAATGGCTGAGAGGCGGGCAAATGCGAAAATGTAAAAGGTTCAAAAATAGATAATGAAAATCTTTGAAATTTCAAACTAGCAAAAATTTTCACAAACTTACAAAACTCATTTAGAAAGCTTTTCAAAGTTTGAACTTCTTATTTTTCAAAATGTAAAAATAGCTTTTGGAAAAGCTTAAACGCCGGAAAATTCATATTTTGTAAGAAGCAAATAGGAAATTCTAAAAATCTGGAAAATTTTCAAAAACAGAAGTTTTCACAAAACGACAAAAATAAATTAACGGAAATCTTCTAAAATATAAAGTTTTAAAATTTCGAAATCGAAAAAAGAGTTGCTGCAAAAAGGTAAAACGCCAAAAAAACAACATTGCAAAAGAAAACAGGGATATTCTAAATTGCAAAAAAATTACATTTCCAAAATGGAAGAGATTTCGGAAAATATATAATCTAAGAAAAATTTAAGCTTTTTCCACTGAAAATTCTTTAAAATCAAATATGCTTAAAATTAAAATGAGTGAAAAGTCAATACGTAAAAAACAGGAAGTTTTCGAAAATCTTAAACGCCGAAATTTTCAGTTGAAGAGAGTTGGGAAAATAAAAAGGGCAAAAAAAATTTCAAATCTGTAAAAACCAGAAGGAAAAAAATTGAATTCTAGAAATAGGAAAAAGCTGGAGAAGTATGGCATATAACACAGTGACCTTTCAATATCTTGAAAGAAAAACTTGTTAAAAGCTGAAATGGAAAAATATCAAAGATTGAGAAAACGAAGAGGAAGTTATTTAAAAGTTTTAGATTTTAAAACGTCAAATTTATACAAAAAAAGTTGAAACAAATTTAAATACGAAGATTTTCTTTTTTGAAAAGGCTAATCGGCGGGCGAATGCGAAAATACAAAAAGTTCAAAAATAGAGAACGAAAGTCTTTGAAATTTCCAACTTGCAAAAATTTCCACAAACTCACAAAACTCATTTAGAAAGCTTTTCAAAGTTTGAATTTCTTCTTTTTCAAAACGGAAAAATAGCTTTTGGAAAAGCTTAAACGCCGGAAAATTCATATTCTGCAAGAAGCATATAGGAAGTTCTAAAAATCTGGAAAAATTTTCAAAAAGAGAAGTTTTAACAAAACGATAAAAATAAGTTAACATAAATCTTTGAAAATATAAAGTTTCAGAATTTTCGAAATCGGAAATAGAGTTGCTGCAAAAAGGTAACACGCCAAAAAAACAACATTGGAAAATAAAACAGTGATATTCTAAATTGCAAAAATATTACTTTCGAAAATGGAAGAGATTTCGGAAAATATAAAATTTAAGAGAAATTTAAGCCCTTTCGACGGAAAATTCTATAAAATCAAATATGCTTAAAATTAAAATGAGTGAAAAGCCAAGACGTAGAGAACAAGAAGTTTTCGAATATCTTAAACGCCGAAAATTTCAGTTGAAGAGAGTTGGGAAAAGAAAAACGGCCAAAAAAAATTTTAAATCTGTAAAAAGCAGAAGGCTAAAATTTGAATTTTAGAAAGAGGAAAAAGCTGGAGAAGTATGGCGTAAAATACCGTGACTTTTAAAAATCTTAAAAGAAAAAGTTCTTAAAAGCAGAAATGGAAAAACAACGAAGATTGAGAAAACGAAGACGAAGTTATTTGAAAGTGTCAGATTTTAGAACATCAAATTTATTCAAAAAAAGTTGAAACAAATTTAAATACGAAGATTTTCTTTTTCGAAATGGCTGAGAGGCGGGCAAATGCGAAAATGTAAATGGTTCAAAAATAGATAATGAAAATCTTTGAAATTTCAAACTAGCAAAAATTTTCACAAACTTACAAAACTCATTTAGAAAGCTTTTCAAAGTTTTAATTTCTTATTTTTCAAAATGTAAAAATAGCTTTTGGAAAAGCTTAAACGCCGGAAAATTCATATTTTGTAAGAAGCAAATAGGAAATTCTAAAAATCTGGAAAATTTTCAAAAACAGAAGTTTTCACAAAACGACAAAAATAAATTAACGGAAATCTTCTAAAATATAAAGTTTTAAAATTTCGAAATCGAAAAAAGAGTTGCTGCAAAAAGGTAAAACGCCAAAAAAACAACATTGCAAAAGAAAACAGGGATATTCTAAATTGCAAAAAAATTACATTTCCAAAATGGAAGAGATTTTGGAAAATATATAATCTAAGAAAAATTTAAGCTTTTTCCACTGAAAATTCTTTAAAATCAAATATGCTTAAAATTAAAATGAGTGAAAATTCAATACGTAAAAAACAGGAAGTTTTCAAAAATCTTAAACGCCGAAATTTTCAGTTGAAGAGAGTTGGGAAAATAAAAAGGGCAAAAAAAATTTCAAATCTGTAAAAACCAGAAGGAAAAAATTTGAATTCTAGAAGTAGGAAAAAGGTGGAGAAGTATGGCATAAAACACATTGACCTTTCAATATCTTGAAAGAAAAACTTGTTAAAAGCTGAAATGGAAAAATATCAAAGATTGAGAAAACGAAGAGGAAGTTATTTAAAAGTTTTAGATTTTAAAACAACAAATTTGTACGGAAAAAGTTGAAACAAATTTAAATACGAAGATTTTCTTTTTTGAAAAGGCTAATCGGCGGGCGAACGCGAAAACACAAAAAGTTCAAAAATAGAGAACGAAAGTCTTTGAAATTTCCAACTTGCAAAAATTTCCACAAACTCACAAAACTCATTTAGAAAGCTTTTCAAAGTTTGAATTTCTTCTTTTTCAAAACGGAAAAATAGCTTTTGGAAAAGCTTAAACCCCGGAAAATTCATATTCTGTAAGAAGCATCTAGGAAGTTCTAAAAATCTGGAAAAATTTTCAAAAAGAGAAGTTTTAACAAAACGACAAAAATAAGTTAACATAAATCTTTGAAAATATAAAGTTTCAGAATTTTCGAAATCGGAAATAGAGTTGCTGCAAAAAGGTACACGCCAAAAAAACAACATTGTAAAATAAAACAGTGATATTCTAAATTGCAAAAATATTACTTTCGAAAATGGAAGAGATTTCGGAAAATATAAAATTTATGAGAAATTTAAGCCCTTTCAACGGAAAATTCTATAAAATCAAATATGCTTAAAATTAAAATGAGTGAAAAGCCAAGACGTAGAGAACAAGAAGTTTTCGAAAATCTTAAACGCCGAAAATTTCAGTTGAAGAGAGTTGGGAAAAGAAAAACGGCCAAAAAAATTTTTAAATCTGTAAAAACCAGAAGACTAAAATTTGAATTTTAGAAAGAGGAAAAAGCTGGAGAAGTATGGCGTAAAATACCGTGACTTTTAAAAATCTTGAAAGAAAAAGTTGTTAAATGCAGAAATGGAAAAACAACGAAGATTGAGAAAACGAAGACGAACTTATTTGAAAGTGTCAGATTTTAGAACATCAAATTTATTCAAAAAAAGTTGAAACAAATTTAAATACGAAGATTTTCTATTTCGAAATGGCTGAGAGGCGGGCAAATGCGAAAATGTAAAAGGTTCAAAAATAGATAATGAAAATCTTTGAAATTTCAAACTAGCAAAAATTTTCACAAACTTACAAAACTCAATTAGAAAGCTTTTCAAAGTTTTAATTTCTTATTTTTCAAAATGTAAAAATAGCTTTTGGAAAAGCTTAAACGCCGGAAAATTCATATTTTGTAAGAAGCAAATAGGAAATTCTAAAAATCTGGAAAATTTTCAAAAACAGAAGTTTTCACAAAACGACAAAAATAAATTAACGGAAATCTTCTAAAATATAAAGTTTTAAAATTTCGAAATCGAAAAAAGAGTTGCTGCAAAAAGGTAAAACGCCAAAAAAACAACATTGCAAAAGAAAACAGGGATATTCTAAATTGGAAAAAAATTACATTTCCAAAATGGAAGAGATTTCGGAAAATATATAATCTAAGAAAAATTTAAGCTTTTTCCACTGAAAATTCTTTAAAATCAAATATGCTTAAAATTAAAATGAGTGAAAAGTCAATACGTAAAAAACAGGAAGTTTTCGAAAATCTTAAACGCCGAAATTTTCAGTTGAAGAGAGTTTGGAAAATAAAAAGGGCAAAAAAAATTTCAAATCTGTAAAAACCAGAAGGAAAAAAATTGAATTCTAGAAATAGGAAAAAGCTGGAGAAGTATGGCATATAACACAGTGACCTTTCAATATCTTGAAAGAAAAACTTGTTAAAAGCTGAAATGGAAAAATATCAAAGATTGAGAAAACGAAGAGGAAGTTATTTAAAAGTTTTAGATTTTAAAACGTCAAATTTATACAAAAAAAGTTGAAACAAATTTAAATACGAAGATTTTCTTTTTTGAAAAGGCTAATCGGCGGGCGAATGCGAAAATACAAAAAGTTCAAAAATAGAGAACGAAAGTCTTTGAAATTTCCAACTTGCAAAACTTTCCACAAACTCACAAAACTCATTTAGAAAGCTTTTCAAAGTTTGAATTTCTTCTTTTTCAAACGGAAAAAATAGCTTTTGGAAAAGCTTAAACGCCGGAAAATTCATATTCTGCAAGAAGCATATAGGAAGTTCTAAAAATCTGGAAAAATTTTCAAAAAGAGAAGTTTTAACAAAACGATAAAAATAAGTTAACATAAATCTTTGAAAATATAAAGTTTCAGAATTTTCGAAATCGGAAATAGAGTTGCTGCAAAAAGGTAACACGCCAAAAAAACAACATTGGAAAATAAAACAGTGATATTCTAAATTGCAAAAATATTACTTTCGAAAATGGAAGAGATTTCGGAAAATATAAAATTTATGAGAAATTTAAGCCCTTTCGACGGAAAATTCTATAAAATCAAATATGCTTAAAATTAAAATGAGTGAAAAGCCAAGACGTAGAGAACAAGAAGTTTTCGAAAATCTTAAACGCCGAAAATTTCAGTTGAAGAGAGTTGGGAAAAGAAAAACGGCCAAAAAAAATTTTAAATCTGTAAAAAGCAGAAGGCTAAAATTTGAATTTTAGAAAGAGGAAAAAGCTGGAGAAGTATGGCGTAAAATACCGTGACTTTTAAAAATCTTAAAAGAAAAAGTTGTTAAAAGCAGAAATGGAAAAACAACGAAGATTGAGAAAACGAAGACGAAGTTATTTGAAAGTGTCAGATTTTAGAACATCAAATTTATTCAAAAAAAGTTGAAACAAATTTAAATACGAAGATTTTCTTTTTCGAAATGGCTGAGAGGCGGGCAAATGCGAAAATGTAAAAGGTTCAAAAATAGATAATGAAAATCTTTGAAATTTCAAACTAGCAAAAATTTTCACAAACTTACAAAACTCATTTAGAAAGCTTTTCAAAGTTTGAATTTCTTATTTTTCAAAATGTAAAAATAGCTTTTGGAAAAGCTTAAACGCCGGAAAATTCATATTTTGTAAGAAGCAAATAGGAAATTCTAAACATCTGGAAAATTTTCAAAAACAGAAGTTTTCACAAAACGACAAAAATAAATTAACGGAAATCTTTGAAAATATAATGTTTCAAAATTTCGAAATCGAAAAAAGAGTTGCTGCAAAAAGGTAAAACGCCAAAAAAAGAACATTGCAAAAGAAAACAGGGATATTCTAAATTGTAAAAAAATTACATTTCGAAAATGGAAGAGATTTCGGAAAATATATAATTTAAGAAAAATTTAAGCTTTTTCCGCTGAAAATTCTTTAAAATCAAATATGCTTAGAATTAAAATGAGTGAAAAGTCAATACGTAAAAAACAGGAAGTTTTCGAAAATCTTAAACGCCGAAATTATCAGTTGAAGAGAGTTGGGAAAATAAAAAGGGCAAAAAAAATTTCAAATCTGTAAAAACCAGAAGGAAAAAATTTGAATTCTAGAAGTAGGAAAAAGGTGGAGAAGTATGGCATAAAACACAGTGACCTTTCAATATCTTGAAAGAAAAACTTGTTAAAAGCTGAAATGGAAAAATATCAAAGATTGAGAAAACGAAGAGGAAGTTATTTAAAAGTTTTAGATTTTAAAACAACAAATTTGTACGGAAAAAGTTGAAACAAATTTAAATACGAAGATTTTCTTTTTTGAAAAGGCTAATCGGCGGGCGAACGCGAAAACACAAAAAGTTCAAAAATAGAGAACGAAAGTCTTTGAAATTTCCAACTTGCAAAAATTTCCACAAACTCACAAAACTCATTTAGAAAGCTTTTCAAAGTTTGAATTTCTTCTTTTTCAAAACGGAAAAATAGCTTTTGGAAAAGCTTAAACGCCGGAAAATTCATATTCTGTAAGAAGCATCTAGGAAGTTCTAAAAATCTGGAAAAATTTTCAAAAAGAGAAGTTTTAACAAAACGACAAAAATAAGTTAACATAAATCTTTGAAAATATAAAGTTTCAGAATTTTCGAAATCGGAAATAGAGTTGCTGCAAAAAGGTACACGCCAAAAAAACAACATTGTAAAATAAAACAGTGATATTCTAAATTGCAAAAATATTACTTTCGAAAATGGAAGAGATTTCGGAAAATATAAAATTTATGAGAAATTTAAGCCCTTTCAACGGAAAATTCTATAAAATCAAATATGCTTAAAATTAAAATGAGTGAAAAGCCAAGACGTAGAGAACAAGAAGTTTTCGAAAATCTTAAACGCCGAAAATTTCAGTTGAAGAGAGTTGGGAAAAGAAAAACGGCCAAAAAAATTTTTAAATCTGTAAAAACCAGAAGACTAAAATTTGAACTTTAGAAAGAGGAAAAAGCTGGAGAAGTATGGCGTAAAATACCGTGACTTTTAAAAATCTTGAAAGAAAAAGTTGTTAAATGCAGAAATGGAAAAACAACGAAGATTGAGAAAACGAAGACGAACTTATTTGAAAGTGTCAGATTTTAGAACATCAAATTTATTCAAAAAAAGTTGAAACAAATTTAAATACGAAGATTTTCTATTTCGAAATGGCTGAGAGGCGGGCAAATGCGAAAATGTAAAAGGTTCAAAAATAGATAATGAAAATCTTTGAAATTTCAAACTAGCAAAAATTTTCACAAACTTACAAAACTCATTTAGAAAGCTTTTCAAAGTTTTAATTTCTTATTTTTCAAAATGTAAAAATAGCTTTTGGAAAAGCTTAAACGCCAGAAAATTCATATTTTGTAAGAAGCAAATAGGAAATTCTAAAAATCTGGAAAATTTTCAAAAACAGAAGTTTTCACAAAACGACAAAAATAAATTAACGGAAATCTTCTAAAATATAAAGTTTTAAAATTTCGAAATCGAAAAAAGAGTTGCTGCAAAAAGGTAAAACGCCAAAAAAACAACATTGCAAAAGAAAACAGGGATATTCTAAATTGGAAAAAAATTACATTTCCAAAATGGAAGAGATTTCGGAAAATATATAATCTAAGAAAAATTTAAGCTTTTTCCACTGAAAATTCTTTAAAATCAAATATGCTTAAAATTAAAATGAGTGAAAAGTCAATACGTAAAAAACAGGAAGTTTTCGAAAATCTTAAACGCCGAAATTTTCAGTTGAAGAGAGTTGGGAAAATAAAAAGGGCAAAAAAAATTTCAAATCTGTAAAAACCAGAAGGAAAAAATTTGAATTCTAGAAGTAGGAAAAAGGTGGAGAAGTATGGCATAAAACACAGTGACCTTTCAATATCTTGAAAGAAAAACTTGTTAAAAGCTGAAATGGAAAAATATCAAAGATTGAGAAAACGAAGAGGAAGTTATTTAAAAGTTTTAGATTTTAAAACAACAAATTTGTACGGAAAAAGTTGAAACAAATTTAAATACGAAGATTTTCTTTTTTGAAAAGGCTAATCGGCGGGCGAATGCGAAAACACAAAAAGTTCAAAAATAGAGAACGAAAGTCTTTGAAATTTCCAACTTGCAAAAAGTTCCACAAACTCACAAAACTCATTTAGAAAGCTTTTCAAAGTTTGAATTTCTTCTTTTTCAAAACGGAAAAATAGCTTTTGGAAAAGCTTAAACGCCGGAAAATTCATATTCTGTAAGAAGCATCTAGGAAGTTCTAAAAATCTGGAAAAATTTTCAAAAAGAGAAGTTTTAACAAAACGACAAAAATAAGTTAACATAAATCTTTGAAAATATAAAGTTTCAGAATTTTCGAAATCGGAAATAGAGTTGCTGCAAAAATGTACACGCCAAAAAAACAACATTGTAAAATAAAACAGTGATATTCTAAATTGCAAAAATATTACTTTCGAAAATGGAAGAGATTTCGGAAAATATAAAATTTATGAGAAATTTAAGCCCTTTCAACGGAAAATTCTATAAAATCAAATATGCTTAAAATTAAAATGAGTGAAAAGCCAAGACGTAGAGAACAAGAAGTTTTCGAAAATCTTAAACGCCGAAAATTTCAGTTGAAGAGAGTTGGGAAAAGAAAAACGGCCAAAAAAATTTTAAAATCTGTAAAAACCAGAAGGCTAAAATTTGAATTTTAGAAAGAGGGAAAAGCTGGAGAAGTATGGCGTAAAATACCGTGACTTTTAAAAATCTTGAAAGAAAAAGTTGTTAAATGCAGAAATGGAAAAACAACGAAGATTGAGAAAACGAAGACGAACTTATTTGAAAGTGTCAGATTTTAGAACATCAAATTTATTCAAAAAAAGTTGAAACAAATTTAAATACGAAGATTTTCTATTTCGAAATGGCTGAGAGGCGGGCAAATGCGAAAATGTAAAAGGTTCAAAAATAGATAATGAAAATCTTTGAAATTTCAAACTAGCAAAAATTTTCACAAACTTACAAAACTCATTTAGAAAGCTTTTCAAAGTTTTAATTTCTTATTTTTCAAAATGTAAAAATAGCTTTTGGAAAAGCTTAAACGCCGGAAAATTCATATTTTGTAAGAAGCAAATAGGAAATTCTAAAAATCTGGAAAATTTTCAAAAACAGAAGTTTTCACAAAACGACAAAAATAAATTAACGGAAATCTTTGAAAATATAAAGTTTCAAAATTTCGAAATCGAAAAAAGAGTTGCTGCAAAAAGGTAAAACGCCAAAAAAAGAACATTGCAAAAGAAAACAGGGATATTCTAAATTGCAAAAAAATTACATTTCGAAAATGGAAGAGATTTCGGAAAATATATAATTTAAGAAAAATTTAAGCTTTTTCCGCTGAAAATTCTTTAAAATCAAATATGCTTAGAATTAAAATGAGTGAAAAGTCAATACGTAAAAAACAGGAAGTTTTCGAAAATCTTAAACGCCGAAATTTTCAGTTGAAGAGAGTTGGGAAAATAAAAAGGGCAAAAAAAATTTCAAATCTGTAAAAACCAGAAGGAAAAAATTTGAATTCTAGAAGTAGGAAAAAGGTGGAGAAGTATGGCATAAAACACATTGACCTTTCAATATCTTGAAAGAAAAACTTGTTAAAAGCTGAAATGGAAAAATATCAAAGATTGAGAAAACGAAGAGGAAGTTATTTAAAAGTTTTAGATTTTAAAACAACAAATTTGTACGGAAAAAGTTGAAACAAATTTAAATACGAAGATTTTCTTTTTTGAAAAGGCTAATCGGCGGGCGAACGCGAAAACACAAAAAGTTCAAAAATAGAGAACGAAAGTCTTTGAAATTTCCAACTTGCAAAAATTTCCACAAACTCACAAAACTCATTTAGAAAGCTTTTCAAAGTTTGAATTTCTTCTTTTTCAAAACGGAAAAATAGCTTTTGGAAAAGCTTAAACGCCGGAAAATTCATATTCTGTAAGAAGCATCTAGGAAGTTCTAAAAATCTGGAAAAATTTTCAAAAAGAGAAGTTTTAACAAAACGACAAAAATAAGTTAACATAAATCTTTGAAAATATAAAGTTTCAGAATTTTCGAAATCGGAAATAGAGTTGCTGCAAAAAGGTACACGCCAAAAAAACAACATTGTAAAATAAAACAGTGATATTCTAAATTGCAAAAATATTACTTTCGAAAATGGAAGAGATTTCGGAAAATATAAAATTTATGAGAAATTTAAGCCCTTTCAACGGAAAATTCTATAAAATCAAATATGCTTAAAATTAAAATGAGTGAAAAGCCAAGACGTAGAGAACAAGAAGTTTTCGAAAATCTTAAACGCCGAAAATTTCAGTTGAAGAGAGTTGGGAAAAGAAAAGCGGCCAAAAAAATTTTTAAATCTGTAAAAACCAGAAGACTAAAATTTGAATTTTAGAAAGAGGAAAAAGCTGGAGAAGTATGGCGTAAAATACCGTGACTTTTAAAAATCTTGAAAGAAAAAGTTGTTAAATGCAGAAATGGAAAAACAAAGAAGATTGAGAAAACGAAGACGAACTTATTTGAAAGTGTCAGATTTTAGAACATCAAATTTATTCAAAAAAAGTTGAAACAAATTTAAATACGAAGATTTTCTATTTCGAAATGGCTGAGAGGCGGGCAAATGCGAAAATGTAAAAGGTTCAAAAATAGATAATGAAAATCTTTGAAATTTCAAACTAGCAAAAATTTTCACAAACTTACAAAACTCATTTAGAAAGCTTTTCAAAGTTTTAATTTCTTATTTTTCAAAATGTAAAAATAGCTTTTGGAAAAGCTTAAACGCCGGAAAATTCATATTTTGTAAGAAGCAAATAGGAAATTCTAAAAATCTGGAAAATTTTCAAAAACAGAAGTTTTCACAAAACGACAAAAATAAATTAACGGAAATCTTCTAAAATATAAAGTTTTAAAATTTCGAAATCGAAAAAAGAGTTGCTGCAAAAAGGTAAAACGCCAAAAAAAGAACATTGCAAAAGAAAACAGGGATATTCTAAATTGCAAAAAAATTACATTTCGAAAATGGAAGAGATTTCGGAAAATATATAATTTAAGAAAAATTTAAGCTTTTTCCGCTGAAAATTCTTTAAAATCAAATATGCTTAGAATTAAAATGAGTGAAAAGTCAATACGTAAAAAACAGGAAGTTTTCGAAAATCTTAAACGCCGAAATTTTCAGTTGAAGAGAGTTGGGAAAATAAAAAGGGCAAAAAAAATTTCAAATCTGTAAAAACCAGAAGGAAAAAATTTGAATTCTAGAAGTAGGAAAAAGGTGGAGAAGTATGGCATAAAACACATTGACCTTTCAATATCTTGAAAGAAAAACTTGTTAAAAGCTGAAATGGAAAAATATCAAAGATTGAGAAAACGAAGAGGAAGTTATTTAAAAGTTTTAGATTTTAAAACAACAAATTTGTACTGAAAAAGTTGAAACAAATTTAAATACGAAGATTTTCTTTTTTGAAAAGGCTAATCGGCGGGCGAACGCGAAAACACAAAAAGTTCAAAAATAGAGAACGAAAGTCTTTGAAATTTCCAACTTGCAAAAATTTCCACAAACTCACAAAACTCATTTAGAAAGCTTTTCAAAGTTTGAATTTCTTCTTTTTCAAAACGGAAAAATAGCTTTTGGAAAAGCTTAAACGCCGGAAAATTCATATTCTGTAAGAAGCATCTAGGAAGTTCTAAAAATCTGGAAAAATTTTCAAAAAGAGAAGTTTTAACAAAACGACAAAAATAAGTTAACATAAATCTTTGAAAATATAAAGTTTCAGAATTTTCGAAATCGGAAATAGAGTTGCTGCAAAAAGGTACACGCCAAAAAAACAACATTGTAAAATAAAACAGTGATATTCTAAATTGCAAAAATATTACTTTCGAAAATGGAAGAGATTTCGGAAAATATAAAATTTATGAGAAATTTAAGCCCTTTCAACGGAAAATTCTATAAAATCAAATATGCTTAAAATTAAAATGAGTGAAAAGCCAAGACGTAGAGAACAAGAAGTTTTCGAAAATCTTAAACGCCGAAAATTTCAGTTGAAGAGAGTTGGGAAAAGAAAAACGGCCAAAAAAATTTTTAAATCTGTAAAAACCAGAAGACTAAAATTTGAATTTTAGAAAGAGGAAAAAGCTGGAGAAGTATGGCGTAAAATACCGTGACTTTTAAAAATCTTGAAAGAAAAAGTTGTTAAATGCAGAAATGGAAAAACAACGAAGATTGAGAAAACGAAGACGAACTTATTTGAAAGTGTCAGATTTTAGAACATCAAATTTATTCAAAAAAAGTTGAAACAAATTTAAATACGAAGATTTTCTATTTCGAAATGGCTGAGAGGCGGGCAAATGCGAAAATGTAAAAGGTTCAAAAATAGATAATGAAAATCTTTGAAATTTCAAACTAGCAAAAATTTTCACAAACTTACAAAACTCATTTAGAAAGCTTTTCAAAGTTTTAATTTCTTATTTTTCAAAATGTAAAAATAGCTTTTGGAAAAGCTTAAACGCCGGAAAATTCATATTTTGTAAGAAGCAAATAGGAAATTCTAAAAATCTGGAAAATTTTCAAAAACAGAAGTTTTCACAAAACGACAAAAATAAATTAACGGAAATCTTCTAAAATATAAAGTTTTAAAATTTCGAAATCGAAAAAAGAGTTGCTGCAAAAAGGTAAAACGCCAAAAAAACAACATTGCAAAAGAAAACAGGGATATTCTAAATTGCAAAAAAATTACATTTCCAAAATGGAAGAGATTTCGGAAAATATATAATCTAAGAAAAATTTAAGCTTTTTCCACTGAAAATTCTTTAAAATCAAATATGCTTAAAATTAAAATGAGTGAAAAGTCAATACGTAAAAAACAGGAAGTTTTCGAAAATCTTAAACGCCGAAATTTTCAGTTGAAGAGAGTTGGGAAAATAAAAAGGGCAAAAAAAATTTCAAATCTGTAAAAACCAGAAGGAAAAAAATTGAATTCTAGAAATAGGAAAAAGCTGGAGAAGTATGGCATATAACACAGTGACCTTTCAATATCTTGAAAGAAAAACTTGTTAAAAGCTGAAATGGAAAAATATCAAAGATTGAGAAAACGAAGAGGAAGTTATTTAAAAGTTTTAGATTTTAAAACGTCAAATTTATACAAAAAAAGTTGAAACAAATTTAAATACGAAGATTTTCTTTTTTGAAAAGGCTAATCGGCGGGCGAATGCGAAAATACAAAAAGTTCAAAAATAGAGAACGAAAGTCTTTGAAATTTCCAACTTGCAAAAATTTCCACAAACTCACAGAACTCATTTAGAAAGCTTTTCAAAGTTTGAATTTCTTCTTTTTCAAAACGGAAAAATAGCTTTTGGAAAAGCTTAAACGCCGGAAAATTCATATTCTGCAAGAAGCATATAGGAAGTTCTAAAAATCTGGAAAAATTTTCAAAAAGAGAAGTTTTAACAAAACGATAAAAATAAGTTAACATAAATCTTTGAAAATATAAAGTTTCAGAATTTTTGAAATCGGAAATAGAGTTGCTGCAAAAAGGTAACACGCCAAAAAAACAACATTGGAAAATAAAACAGTGATATTCTAAATTGCAAAAATATTACTTTCGAAAATGGAAGAGATTTCGGAAAATATAAAATTTATGAGAAATTTAAGCCCTTTCGACGGAAAATTCTATAAAATCAAATATGCTTAAAATTAAAATGAGTGAAAAGCCAAGACGTAGAGAACAAGAAGTTTTCGAAAATCTTAAACGCCGAAAATTTCAGTTGAAGAGAGTTGGGAAAAGAAAAACGGCCAAAAAAAATTTTAAATCTGTAAAAAGCAGAAGGCTAAAATTTGAATTTTAGAAAGAGGAAAAAGCTGGAGAAGTATGGCGTAAAATACCGTGACTTTTAAAAATCTTAAAAGAAAAAGTTGTTAAAAGCAGAAATGGAAAAACAACGAAGATTGAGAAAATGAAGACGAAGTTATTTGAAAGTGTCAGATTTTAGAACATCAAATTTATTCAAAAAAAGTTGAAACAAATTTAAATACGAAGATTTTCTTTTTCGAAATGGCTGAGAGGCGGGCAAATGCGAAAATGTAAAAGGTTCAAAAATAGATAATGAAAATCTTTGAAATTTCAAACTAGCAAAAATTTTCACAAACTTACAAAACTCATTTAGAAAGCTTTTCAAAGTTTTAATTTCTTATTTTTCAAAATGTAAAAATAGCTTTTGGAAAAGCTTAAACGCCGGAAAATTCATATTTTGTAAGAAGCAAATAGGAAATTCTAAAAATCTGGAAAATTTTCAAAAACAGAAGTTTTCACAAAACGACAAAAATAAATTAACGGAAATCTTCTAAAATATAAAGTTTTAAAATTTCGAAATCGAAAAAAGAGTTGCTGCAAAAAGGTAAAACGCCAAAAAAACAACATTGCAAAAGAAAACAGGGATATTCTAAATTGCAAAAAAATTACATTTCCAAAATGGAAGAGATTTTGGAAAATATATAATCTAAGAAAAATTTAAGCTTTTTCCACTGAAAATTCTTTAAAATCAAATATGCTTAAAATTAAAATGAGTGAAAAGTCAATACGTAAAAAACAGGAAGTTTTCAAAAATCTTAAACGCCGAAATTTTCAGTTGAAGAGAGTTGGGAAAATAAAAAGGGCAAAAAAAATTTCAAATCTGTAAAAACCAGAAGGAAAAAATTTGAATTCTAGAAGTAGGAAAAAGGTGGAGAAGTATGGCATAAAACACATTGACCTTTCAATATCTTGAAAGAAAAACTTGTTAAAAGCTGAAATGGAAAAATATCAAAGATTGAGAAAACGAAGAGGAAGTTATTTAAAAGTTTTAGATTTTAAAACAACAAATTTGTACGGAAAAAGTTGAAACAAATTTAAATACGAAGATTTTCTTTTTTGAAAAGGCTAATCGGCGGGCGAACGCGAAAACACAAAAAGTTCAAAAATAGAGAACGAAAGTCTTTGAAATTTCCAACTTGCAAAAATTTCCACAAACTCACAAAACTCATTTAGAAAGCTTTTCAAAGTTTGAATTTCTTCTTTTTCAAAACGGAAAAATAGCTTTTGGAAAAGCTTAAACGCCGGAAAATTCATATTTTGTAAGAAGCATCTAGGAAGTTCTAAAAATCTGGAAAAATTTTCAAAAAGAGAAGTTTTAACAAAACGACAAAAATAAGTTAACATAAATCTTTGAAAATATAAAGTTTCAGAATTTTCGAAATCGGAAATAGAGTTGCTGCAAAAAGGTACACGCCAAAAAAACAACATTGTAAAATAAAACAGTGATATTCTAAATTGCAAAAATATTACTTTCGAAAATGGAAGAGATTTCGGAAAATATAAAATTTATGAGAAATTTAAGCCCTTTCAACGGAAAATTCTATAAAATCAAATATGCTTAAAATTAAAATGAGTGAAAAGCCAAGACGTAGAGAACAAGAAGTTTTCGAAAATCTTAAACGCCGAAAATTTCAGTTGAAGAGAGTTGGGAAAAGAAAAGCGGCCAAAAAAATTTTTAAATCTGTAAAAACCAGAAGACTAAAATTTGAATTTTAGAAAGAGGAAAAAGCTGGAGAAGTATGGCGTAAAATACCGTGACTTTTAAAAATCTTGAAAGAAAAAGTTGTTAAATGCAGAAATGGAAAAACAACGAAGATTGAGAAAACGAAGACGAACTTATTTGAAAGTGTCAGATTTTAGAACATCAAATTTATTCAAAAAAAGTTGAAACAAATTTAAATACGAAGATTTTCTATTTCGAAATGGCTGAGAGGCGGGCAAATGCGAAAATGTAAAAGGTTCAAAAATAGATAATGAAAATCTTTGAAATTTCAAACTAGCAAAAATTTTCACAAACTTACAAAACTCATTTAGAAAGCTTTTCAAAGTTTTAATTTCTTATTTTTCAAAATGTAAAAATAGCTTTTGGAAAAGCTTAAACGCCGGAAAATTCATATTTTGTAAGAAGCAAATAGGAAATTCTAAAAATCTGGAAAATTTTCAAAAACAGAAGTTTTCACAAAACGACAAAAATAAATTAACGGAAATCTTCTAAAATATAAAGTTTTAAAATTTCGAAATCGAAAAAAGAGTTGCTGCAAAAAGGTAAAACGCCAAAAAAACAACATTGCAAAAGAAAACAGGGATATTCTAAATTGGAAAAAAATTACATTTCCAAAATGGAAGAGATTTCGGAAAATATATAATCTAAGAAAAATTTAAGCTTTTTCCACTGAAAATTCTTTAAAATCAAATATGCTTAAAATTAAAATGAGTGAAAAGTCAATACGTAAAAAACAGGAAGTTTTCGAAAATCTTAAACGCCGAAATTTTCAGTTGAAGAGAGTTGGGAAAATAAAAAGGGCAAAAAAAATTTCAAATCTGTAAAAACCAGAAGGAAAAAATTTGAATTCTAGAAGTAGGAAAAAGGTGGAGAAGTATGGCATAAAACACAGTGACCTGTCAATATCTTGAAAGAAAAACTTGTTAAAAGCTGAAATGGAAAAATATCAAAGATTGAGAAAACGAAGAGGAAGTTATTTAAAAGTTTTAGATTTTAAAACAACAAATTTGTACGGAAAAAGTTGAAAATAATTTAAATACGAAGATTTTCTTTTTTGAAAAGGCTAATCGGCGGGCGAATGCGAAAACACAAAAAGTTCAAAAATAGAGAACGAAAGTCTTTGAAATTTCCAACTTGCAAAAAGTTCCACAAACTCACAAAACTCATTTAGAAAGCTTTTCAAAGTTTGAATTTCTTCTTTTTCAAAACGGAAAAATAGCTTTTGGAAAAGCTTAAACGCCGGAAAATTCATATTCTGTAAGAAGCATCTAGGAAGTTCTAAAAATCTGGAAACATTTTCAAAAAGAGAAGTTTTAACAAAACGACAAAAATAAGTTAACATAAATCTTTGAAAATATAAAGTTTCAGAATTTTCGAAATCGGAAATAGAGTAGCTGCAAAAATGTACACGCCAAAAAAACAACATTGTAAAATAAAACAGTGATATTCTAAATTGCAAAAATATTACTTTCGAAAATGGAAGAGATTTCGGAAAATATAAAATTTATGAGAAATTTAAGCCCTTTCAACGGAAAATTCTATAAAATCAAATATGCTTAAAATTAAAATGAGTGAAAAGCCAAGAAGTAGAGAACAAGAAGTTTTCGAAAATCTTAAACGCCGAAAATTTCAGTTGAAGAGAGTTGGGAAAAGAAAAACGGCCAAAAAAATTTTAAAATCTGTAAAAACCAGAAGGCTAAAATTTGAATTTTAGAAAGAGGGAAAAGCTGGAGAAGTATGGCGTAAAATACCGTGACTTTTAAAAATCTTGAAAGAAAAAGTTGTTAAATGCAGAAATGGAAAAACAACGAAGATTGAGAAAACGAAGACGAACTTATTTGAAAGTGTCAGATTTTAGAACATCAAATTTATTCAAAAAAAGTTGAAACAAATTTAAATACGAAGATTTTCTATTTCGAAATGGCTGAGAGGCGGGCAAATGCGAAAATGTAAAAGGTTCAAAAATAGATAATGAAAATCTTTGAAATTTCAAACTAGCAAAAATTTTCACAAACTTACAAAACTCATTTAGAAAGCTTTTCAAAGTTTTAATTTCTTATTTTTCAAAATGTAAAAATAGCTTTTGGAAAAGCTTAAACGCCGGAAAATTTATATCTTGTAAGAAGCAAATAGGAAATTCTAAACATCTGGAAAATTTTCAAAAACAGAAGTTTTCACAAAACGACAAAAATAAATTAACGGAAATCTTTGAAAATATAAAGTTTCAAAATTTCGAAATCGAAAAAAGAGTTGCTGCAAAAAGGTAAAACGCCAAAAAAAGAACATTGCAAAAGAAAACAGGGATATTCTAAATTGCAAAAAAATTACATTTCGAAAATGGAAGAGATTTCGGAAAATATATAATTTAAGAAAAATTTAAGCTTTTTCCGCTGAAAATTCTTTAAAATCAAATATGCTTAGAATTAAAATGAGTGAAAAGTCAATACGTAAAAAACAGGAAGTTTTCGAAAATCTTAAACGCCGAAATTTTTAGTTGAAGAGAGTTGGGAAAATAAAAAGGGCAAAAAAAATTTCAAATCTGTAAAAACCAGAAGGAAAAAATTTGAATTCTAGAAGTAGGAAAAAGGTGGAGAAGTATGGCATAAAACACAGTGACCTTTCAATATCTTGAAAGAAAAACTTGTTAAAAGCTGAAATGGAAAAATATCAAAGATTGAGAAAACGAGAGGAAGTTATTTAAAAGTTTTAGATTTTAAAACAACAAATTTGTACGGAAAAAGTTGAAAATCATTTAAATACGAAGATTTTCTTTTTTGAAAAGGCTAATCGGCGGGCGAATGCGAAAACACAAAAAGTTCAAAAATAGAGAACGAAAGTCTTTGAAATTTCCAACTTGCAAAAAGTTCCACAAACTCACAAAACTCATTTAGAAAGCTTTTCAAAGTTTGAATTTCTTCTTTTTCAAAACGGAAAAATAGCTTTTGGAAAAGCTTAAACGCCGGAAAATTCATATTCTGTAAGAAGCATCTAGGAAGTTCTAAAAATCTGGAAAAATTTTCAAAAAGAGAAGTTTTAACAAAACGACAAAAATAAGTTAACATAAATCTTTGAAAATATAAAGTTTCAGAATTTTCGAAATCGGAAATAGAGTTGCTGCAAAAAGGTACACGCCAAAAAAACAACATTGTAAAATAAAACAGTGATATTCTAAATTGCAAAAATATTACTTTCGAAAATGGAAGAGATTTCGGAAAATATAAAATTTATGAGAAATTTAAGCCCTTTCAACGGAAAATTCTATAAAATCAAATATGCTTAAAATTAAAATGAGTGAAAAGCCAAGACGTAGAGAACAAGAAGTTTTCGAAAATCTTAAACGCCGAAAATTTCAGTTGAAGAGAGTTGGGAAAAGAAAAACGGCCAAAAAAATTTTTAAATCTGTAAAAACCAGAAGACTAAAATTTGAATTTTAGAAAGAGGAAAAAGCTGGAGAAGTATGGCGTAAAATACCGTGACTTTTAAAAATCTTGAAAGAAAAAGTTGTTAAATGCAGAAATGGAAAAACAACGAAGATTGAGAAAACGAAGACGAACTTATTTGAAAGTGTCAGATTTTAGAACATCAAATTTATTCAAAAAAAGTTGAAACAAATTTAAATACGAAGATTTTCTATTTCGAAATGGCTGAGAGGCGGGCAAATGCGAAAATGTAAAAGGTTCAAAAATAGATAATGAAAATCTTTGAAATTTCAAACTAGCAAAAATTTTCACAAACTTACAAAACTCATTTAGAAAGCTTTTCAAAGTTTTAATTTCTTATTTTTCAAAATGTAAAAATAGCTTTTGGAAAAGCTTAAACGCCGGAAAATTCATATTTTGTAAGAAGCAAATAGGAAATTCTAAAAATCTGGAAAATTTTCAAAAACAGAAGTTTTCACAAAACGACAAAAATAAATTAACGGAAATCTTCTAAAATATAAAGTTTTAAAATTTCGAAATCGAAAAAAGAGTTGCTGCAAAAAGGTAAAACGCCAAAAAAAACAACATTGCAAAAGAAAACAGGGATATTCTAAATTGGAAAAAAATTACATTTCCAAAATGGAAGAGATTTCGGAAAATATATAATCTAAGAAAAATTTAAGCTTTTTCCACTGAAAATTCTTTAAAATCAAATATGCTTAAAATTAAAATGAGTGAAAAGTCAATACGTAAAAAACAGGAAGTTTTCGAAAATCTTAAACGCCGAAATTTTCAGTTGAAGAGAGTTGGGAAAATAAAAAGGGCAAAAAAAATTTCAAATCTGTAAAAACCAGAAGGAAAAAATTTGAATTCTAGAAGTAGGAAAAAGGTGGAGAAGTATGGCATAAAACACAGTGACCTGTCAATATCTTGAAAGAAAAACTTGTTAAAAGCTGAAATGGAAAAATATCAAAGATTGAGAAAACGAAGAGGAAGTTATTTAAAAGTTTTAGATTTTAAAACAACAAATTTGTACGGAAAAAGTTGAAAATAATTTAAATACGAAGATTTTCTTTTTTGAAAAGGCTAATCGGCGGGCGAATGCGAAAACACAAAAAGTTCAAAAATAGAGAACGAAAGTCTTTGAAATTTCCAACTTGCAAAAAGTTCCACAAACTCACAAAACTCATTTAGAAAGCTTTTCAAAGTTTGAATTTCTTCTTTTTCAAAACGGAAAAATAGCTTTTGGAAAAGCTTAAACGCCGGAAAATTCATATTCTGTAAGAAGCATCTAGGAAGTTCTAAAAATCTGGAAAAATTTTCAAAAAGAGAAGTTTTAACAAAACGACAAAAATAAGTTAACATAAATCTTTGAAAATATAAAGTTTCAGAATTTTCGAAATCGGAAATAGAGTTGCTGCAAAAATGTACACGCCAAAAAAACAACATTGTAAAATAAAACAGTGATATTCTAAATTGCAAAAATATTACTTTCGAAAATGGAAGAGATTTCGGAAAATATAAAATTTATGAGAAATTTAAGCCCTTTCAACGGAAAATTCTATAAAATCAAATATGCTTAAAATTAAAATGAGTGAAAAGCCAAGAAGTAGAGAACAAGAAGTTTTCGAAAATCTTAAACGCCGAAAATTTCAGTTGAAGAGAGTTGGGAAAAGAAAAACGGCCAAAAAAATTTTAAAATCTGTAAAAACCAGAAGGCTAAAATTTGAATTTTAGAAAGAGGGAAAAGCTGGAGAAGTATGGCGTAAAATACCGTGACTTTTAAAAATCTTGAAAGAAAAAGTTGTTAAATGCAGAAATGGAAAAACAACGAAGATTGAGAAAACGAAGACGAACTTATTTGAAAGTGTCAGATTTTAGAACATCAAATTTATTCAAAAAAAGTTGAAACAAATTTAAATACGAAGATTTTCTATTTCGAAATGGCTGAGAGGCGGGCAAATGCGAAAATGTAAAAGGTTCAAAAATAGATAATGAAAATCTTTGAAATTTCAAACTAGCAAAAATTTTCACAAACTTACAAAACTCATTTAGAAAGCTTTTCAAAGTTTTAATTTCTTATTTTTCAAAATGTAAAAATAGCTTTTGGAAAAGCTTAAACGCCGGAAAATTTATATCTTGTAAGAAGCAAATAGGAAATTCTAAACATCTGGAAAATTTTCAAAAACAGAAGTTTTCACAAAACGACAAAAATAAATTAACGGAAATCTTTGAAAATATAAAGTTTCAAAATTTCGAAATCGAAAAAAGAGTTGCTGCAGAAAGGTAAAACGCCAAAAAAAGAACATTGCAAAAGAAAACAGGGATATTCTAAATTGCAAAAAAATTACATTTCGAAAATGGAAGAGATTTCGGAAAATATATAATTTAAGAAAAATTTAAGCTTTTTCCGCTGAAAATTCTTTAAAATCAAATATGCTTAGAATTAAAATGAGTGAAAAGTCAATACGTAAAAAACAGGAAGTTTTCGAAAATCTTAAACGCCGAAATTTTTAGTTGAAGAGAGTTGGGAAAATAAAAAGGGCAAAAAAAATTTCAAATCTGTAAAAACCAGAAGGAAAAAATTTGAATTCTAGAAGTAGGAAAAAGGTGGAGAAGTATGGCATAAAACACAGTGACCTTTCAATATCTTGAAAGAAAAACTTGTTAAAAGCTGAAATGGAAAAATATCAAAGATTGAGAAAACGAAGAGGAAGTTATTTAAAAGTTTTAGATTTTAAAACAACAAATTTGTACGGAAAAAGTTGAAAATAATTTAAATACGAAGATTTTCTTTTTTGAAAAGGCTAATCGGCGGGCGAATGCGAAAACACAAAAAGTTCAAAAATAGAGAACGAAAGTCTTTGAAATTTCCAACTTGCAAAAAGTTCCACAAACTCACAAAACTCATTTAGAAAGCTTTTCAAAGTTTGAATTTCTTCTTTTTCAAAACGGAAAAATAGCTTTTGGAAAAGCTTAAACGCCGGAAAATTCATATTCTGTAAGAAGCATCTAGGAAGTTCTAAAAATCTGGAAAAATTTTCAAAAAGAGAAGTTTTAACAAAACGACAAAAATAAGTTAACATAAATCTTTGAAAATATAAAGTTTCAGAATTTTCGAAATCGGAAATAGAGTTGCTGCAAAAATGTACACGCCAAAAAAACAACATTGTAAAATAAAACAGTGATATTCTAAATTGCAAAAATATTACTTTCGAAAATGGAAGAGATTTCGGAAAATATAAAATTTATGAGAAATTTAAGCCCTTTCAACGGAAAATTCTATAAAATCAAATATGCTTAAAATTAAAATGAGTGAAAAGCCAAGAAGTAGAGAACAAGAAGTTTTCGAAAATCTTAAACGCCGAAAATTTCAGTTGAAGAGAGTTGGGAAAAGAAAAACGGCCAAAAAAATTTTAAAATCTGTAAAAACCAGAAGGCTAAAATTTGAATTTTAGAAAGAGGGAAAAGCTGGAGAAGTATGGCGTAAAATACCGTGACTTTTAAAAATCTTGAAAGAAAAAGTTGTTAAATGCAGAAATGGAAAAACAACGAAGATTGAGAAAACGAAGACGAACTTATTTGAAAGTGTCAGATTTTAGAACATCAAATTTATTCAAAAAAAGTTGAAACAAATTTAAATACGAAGATTTTCTATTTCGAAATGGCTGAGAGGCGGGCAAATGCGAAAATGTAAAAGGTTCAAAAATAGATAATGAAAATCTTTGAAATTTCAAACTAGCAAAAATTTTCACAAACTTACAAAACTCATTTAGAAAGCTTTTCAAAGTTTTAATTTCTTATTTTTCAAAATGTAAAAATAGCTTTTGGAAAAGCTTAAACGCCGGAAAATTTATATCTTGTAAGAAGCAAATAGGAAATTCTAAACATCTGGAAAATTTTCAAAAACAGAAGTTTTCACAAAACGACAAAAATAAATTAACGGAAATCTTTGAAAATATAAAGTTTCAAAATTTCGAAATCGAAAAAAGAGTTGCTGCAAAAAGGTAAAACGCCAAAAAAAGAACATTGCAAAAGAAAACAGGGATATTCTAAATTGCAAAAAAATTACATTTCGAAAATGGAAGAGATTTCGGAAAATATATAATTTAAGAAAAATTTAAGCTTTTTCCGCTGAAAATTCTTTAAAATCAAATATGCTTAGAATTAAAATGAGTGAAAAGTCAATACGTAAAAAACAGGAAGTTTTCGAAAATCTTAAACGCCGAAATTTTTAGTTGAAGAGAGTTGGGAAAATAAAAAGGGCAAAAAAAATTTCAAATCTGTAAAAACCAGAAGGAAAAAATTTGAATTCTAGAAGTAGGAAAAAGGTGGAGAAGTATGGCATAAAACACAGTGACCTTTCAATATCTTGAAAGAAAAACTTGTTAAAAGCTGAAATGGAAAAATATCAAAGATTGAGAAAACGAAGAGGAAGTTATTTAAAAGTTTTAGATTTTAAAACAACAAATTTGTACGGAAAAAGTTGAAAATAATTTAAATACGAAGATTTTCTTTTTGAAAAGGCTAATCGGCGGGCGAATGCGAAAACACAAAAAGTTCAAAAATAGAGAACGAAAGTCTTTGAAATTTCCAACTTGCAAAAAGTTCCACAAACTCACAAAACTCATTTAGAAAGCTTTTCAAAGTTTGAATTTCTTCTTTTTCAAAACGGAAAAATAGCTTTTGGAAAAGCTTAAACGCCGGAAAATTCATATTTTGTAAGAAGCATCTAGGAAGTTCTAAAAATCTGGAAAAATTTTCAAAAAGAGAAGTTTTAACAAAACGACAAAAATAAGTTAACATAAATCTTTGAAAATATAAAGTTTCAGAATTTTCGAAATCGGAAATAGAGTTGCTGCAAAAAGGTACACGCCAAAAAAACAACATTGTAAAATAAAACAGTGATATTCTAAATTGCAAAAATATTACTTTCGAAAATGGAAGAGATTTCGGAAAATATAAAATTTATGAGAAATTTAAGCCCTTTCAACGGAAAATTCTATAAAATCAAATATGCTTAAAATTAAAATGAGTGAAAAGCCAAGACGTAGAGAACAAGAAGTTTTCGAAAATCTTAAACGCCGAAAATTTCAGTTGAAGAGAGTTGGGAAAAGAAAAACGGCCAAAAAAATTTTTAAATCTGTAAAAACCAGAAGGCAAAAATTTGAATTTTAGAAAGAGGGAAAAGCTGGAGAAGTATGGCGTAAAATACCGTGACTTTTAAAAATCTTGAAAGAAAAAGTTGTTAAATGCAGAAATGGAAAAACAACGAAGATTGAGAAAACGAAGACGAACTTATTTGAAAGTGTCAGATTTTAGAACATCAAATTTATTCAAAAAAAGTTGAAACAAATTTAAATACGAAGATTTTCTATTTCGAAATGGCTGAGAGGCGGGCAAATGCGAAAATGTAAAAGGTTCAAAAATAGATAATGAAAATCTTTGAAATTTCAAACCAGCAAAAATTTTCACAAACTTACACAACTCATTTAGAAAGCTTTTCAAAGTTTTAATTTCTTATTTTTCAAAATGTAAAAATAGCTTTTGGAAAAGCTTAAACGCCGGAAAATTCATATGTTGTAAGAAGCAAATAGGAAATTCTAAAAATCTGGAAAATTTTCAAAAACAGAAGTTTTCACAAAACGACAAAAATAAATTAACGGAAATCTTCTAAAATATAAAGTTTTAAAATTTCGAAATCGAAAAAAGAGTTGCTGCAAAAAGGTAAAACGACAAAAAAACAACATTGCAAAAGAAAACAGGGATATTCTAAATTGGAAAAAAATTACATTTCCAAAATGGAAGAGATTTCGGAAAATATATAATTTAAGAAAAATTTAAGCTTTTTCCACTGAAAATTCTTTAAAATCAAATATGCTTAAAATTAAAATGAGTGAAAAGTCAATACGTAAAAAACAGGAAGTTTTCGAAAATCTTAAACGCCGAAATTTTCAGTTGAAGAGAGTTGGGAAAATAAAAAGGGCAAAAAAAATTTCAAATCTGTAAAAACCAGAAGGAAAAAATTTGAATTCTAGAAGTAGGAAAAAGGTGGAGAAGTATGGCATAAAACACAGTGACCTTTGAATATCTTGAAAGAAAAACTTGTTAAAAGCTGAAATGGAAAAATATCAAAGATTGAGAAAACGAAGAGGAAGTTATTTAAAAATTTTAGATTTTAAAACATCGAATTTGTACGGAAAAAGTTGAAACAAATTTAAATACGAAGATTTTCTTTTTTGAAAAGGCAAATCGGCGGGCGAATGCGAAAACGCAAAAAGTTCAAAAATAGAGAACGAAAGTCTTTGAAATTTCCAACTTGCAAAAATTTCCACAAACTCACAAAACTCATTTAGAAAGCTTTTCAAAGTTTGAGTTTCTTCTTTTTCAAAACGGAAAAATAGCTTTTGGAAAAGCTTAAACGTCGGAAAATTCATATTCTGTAAGAAGCATATAGGAAGTTCTAAAAATCTGGAAAAATTTTCAAAAAGAGAAGTTTTAACAAAACGACAAAAATAAGTTAACATAAATCTTTGAAAATATAAAGTTTCAGAATTTTCGAAATCGGAAATAGAGTTGCTGCAAAAAGGTAACACGCCAAAAAAACAACATTGTAAAATAAAACAGTGATATTCTAAATTGCAAAAATATTACTTTCGAAAATGGAAGAGATTTCGGAAAATATAAAATTTATGAGAAATTTAAGCCCTTTCAACGGAAAATTCTATAAAATCAATTTTGCTTAAAATTAAAATGAGTGAAAAGCCAAGACGTAGAGAACAAGAAGTTTTCGAAAATCTTAAACGCCGAAAATTTCAGTTGAAGAGAGTTGGGAAAAGAAAAACGGCCAAAAAATTTTTTAGATCTGTAAAAACCAGAAGGCAAAAATTTGAATTTTAGAAAGAGGAAAAAGCTGGAGAAGTATGGCCTAAAATACCGTGACTTTTAAAAATCTTGAAAGAAAAAGTTGTTAAAAGCAGAAATGGAAAAACAACGAAGATTGAGAAAACGAAGACGAACTTATTTGAAAGTGTCAGATTTTAGAACATCAAATTTATTCAAAAAAAGTTGAAACAAATTTAAATACGAAGATTTTCTATTTCGAAATGGCTGAGAGGCGGGCAAATGCGAAAATGTAAAAGGTTCAAAAATAGATAATGAAAATCTTTGAAATTTCAAACCAGCAAAAATTTTCACAAACTTACAGAACTCATTTAGAAAGCTTTTCAAAGTTTTAATTTCTCATTTTTCAAAATGTAAAAATAGCTTTTGGAAAAGCTTAAACGCCGGAAAATTCATATCGTGTAAGAAGCAAATAGGAAATTCTAAAAATCTGGAAAAATTTTCAAAAACAGAAGTTTTCACAAAACGACAAAAATAAATTAACGGAAATCTTCTAAAATATAAAGTTTCAAAATTTCGAAATCGAAAAAAGAGTTACTGCAAAAAGGTAAAACCCCAAAAAAACAACATTGCAAAAGAAAACAGGGATATTCTAAATTGCAAAAAAATTACATTTCGAAAATGGAAGAGATTTCGGAAAATATATAATTTAAGAAAAATTTAAGCTTTTTCCATTAAAATTATTTAAAATCAAATATGCTTAAAATTAAAATGAGTGAAAAGTCAATACGTAAAAAACAGGAAGTTTTCGAAAATCTTAAACGCCGAAATTTTCAGTTGAAGAGAGTTGGGAAAATAAAAAGGGCAAAAAAAATTTCAAATCTGTGAAAACCAGAAGGAAAAATTTGAATTCTAGAAGTAGGAAAAAGCTGGAGAAGTATGGCATAAAACACAGTGACCTTTGAATATCTTAAAAGAAAAACTTGTTAAAAGCTGAAATGGAAAAATATCAAAGATTTTGAGAAAACGAAGAGGAAGTTATTTAAAAGTTTTAGATTTTAAAACATCGAATTTGTACGGAAAAAGTTGAAACAAATTAAAATACGAAGATTTTCTTTTTTGAAAAGGCAAATCGGCGGGCGAATGCGAAAACGCAAAAAGTTCAAAAATAGAGAACGAAAGTCTTTGAAATTTCCAACTTGCAAAAATTTCCACAAACTCACAAAACTCATTTAGAAAGCTTTTCAAAGTTTGAGTTTCTTCTTTTTCAAAACGGAAAAATAGCTTTTGGAAAAGCTTAAACGTCGGAAAATTCATATTCTGTAAGAAGCATATAGGAAGTTCTAAAAATCTGGAAAAATTTTCAAAAAGAGAAGTTTTAACAAAACGACAAAAATAAGTTAAGATAAATCTTGGAAAATATAAAGTTTCAGAATTTTCGAAATCGGAAATAGAGTTGCTGCAAAAAGGTAACACGCCAAAAAAAACAACATTGTAAAATAAAACAGTGATATTCTAAATTGCAAAAATATTACTTTCGAAAATGGAAGAGATTTCGGAAAATATAAAATTTGTAAAAAATTTAAGCCCTTTCAACGGAAAATTCTATAAAATCGAATATCCTTAAAATTAAAATGAGTGAAAAGCCAAGACGTAGAGAACAAGAAGTTTTCGAAAATCTTAAACGCCGAAAATTTGAGTTGAAGAGAGTTGGGAAAAGAAAAACGGCCAAAAAATTTTTTAGATCTGTAAAAACCAGAAGGCAAAAATTTGAATTTTAGAAAGAGGAAAAAGCTGGAGAAGTATGGCATAAAATACCGTGACTTTTAAAAATCTTGAAAGAAAAAGTTGTTAAAAGCAGAAATGGAAAAACAACGAAGATTGAGAAAACGAAGACGAAGTTATTTGAAAGTGTCAGATTTTAGAACATCAAATTTATTCAAAAAAAGTTGAAACAAATTTAAATACGAAGATTTTCTATTTCGAAATGGCTGAGAGGCGGGCAAATGCGAAAATGTAAAAGGTTCAAAAATAGATAATGAAAATCTTTGAAATTTCAAACCAGCAAAAATTTTCACAAACTTACAGAACTCATTTAGAAAGCTTTTCAAAGTTTTAATTTCTCATTTTTCAAAATGTAAAAATAGCTTTTGGAAAAGCTTAAACGCCGGAAAATTCATATTTTGTAAGAAGCACATAGGAAGTTCCTAAAATTTGGAAAAATTTTCAAAAACAGAAGTTTTCACAAAACGACAAAAATAAATTAACGGAAATCTTCTTAAATATAAAGTTTCAAAATTTCGAAATCGAAAAAAGAGTTGCTGCAAAAAGGTAAAACGCCAAAAAAACAACATTGCAAAAGAAAACAGGGATATTCTAAATTGCAAAAAAATTACATTTCGAAAATGGAAGAGATTTCGAAAAATATATAATTTAAGAAAAATTTAAGCTTTTTCCACTGAAAATTCTTTAAAATCAAATATGCTTAAAATTAAAATGAGTGAAAAGTCAATACGTAAAAAACAGGAAGTTTTCGAAAATCTTAAACGCAGAAATTTTCAGTTGAAGAGAGTTGGGAATATAAAAAGGGCGAAAAAAATTTCAAATCTGTAAAAACCAGAAGGAAAAAATTTGAATTCTAGAAGTAGGAAAAAGGTGGAGAAGTATGGCATAAAACACAGTGACCTTTCAATATCTTAAAAGAAAAACTTGTTAAAAGCTGAAATGGAAAAATATCAAAGATTGAGAAAACGAAGAGGAAGTTATTTAAAAGTTTTAGATTTTAAAACATCAAATTTGTACGGAAAAAGTTGAAACAAATTTAAATACGAAGATTTTCTTTTTTGAAAAGGCTAATCGGCGGGCGAATGCGAAAACGCAAAAAGTTCAAAAATAGAGAACGAAAGTCTTTGAAATTTCCAACTTGCAAAAATTTCCACAAACTCGCAAAACTCATTTAGAAAGCTTTTCAAAGTTTGAGTTTCTTCTTTTTCAAAACGGGAAAATAGCTTTTGGAAAAGCTTAAACGCCGGAAAATTCATATTCTGTAAGAAGCATATAGGAAGTTCTAAAAATCTGGAAAAATTTTCAAAAAGAGAAGTTTTAACAAAACGACAAAAATAAGTTAAGATAAATCTTGGAAAATATAAAGTTTCAGAATTTTCGAAATCGGAAATAGAGTTGCTGCAAAAAGGTAACACGCCAAAAAAAACAACATTGTAAAATAAAACAGTGATATTCTAAATTGCAAAAATATTACTTTCGAAAATGGAAGAGATTTCGGAAAATATAAAATTTGTAAAAAATTTAAGCCCTTTCAACGGAAAATTCTATAAAATCAAATATGCTTAAAATTAAAATGAGTGAAAAGCCAAGACGTAGAGAACAAGAAGTTTTCGAAAATCTTAAACGCCGAAAATTTGAGTTGAAGAGAGTTGGGAAAAGAAAAACGGCCAAAAAAATTTTTAGATCTGTAAAAACCAGAAGGCAAAAATTTGAATTTTAGAAAGAGGAAAAAGCTGGAGAAGTATGGCATAAAATACCGTGACTTTTAAAAATCTTGAAAGAAAAAGTTGTTAAAAGCAGAAATGGAAAAACAACGAAGATTGAGAAAACGAAGACCAAGTTATTTGAAAGTGTCAGATTTTAGAACATCAAATTTATTCAACAAAAGTTGAAACAAATTTAAATACGAAGATTTTCTATTTCGAAATGGCTGAGAGGCGGGCAAATGCGAAAATGTAAAAGGTTCAAAAATAGATAATGAAAATCTTTGAAATTTCAAACTAGCAAAAATTTCCACAAATTACAAAACTCATTTAGAAAGCTTATCAAAGTTTTAATTTCTCATTTTTCAAAATGGAAAAATAGCTTTTGGAAAAGCTTAAACGCCGGAAAATTCATATTTTGTAAGAAGCATATAGGAAGTTCTAAAAATCTGGAAAATTTTTCAAAAACAGAAGTTTTCACGAAACGACAAAAATAAATTAACGGAAATCTTCTAAAATATAAAGTTTCAAAATTTCGAAATCGAAAAAAGAGTTGCTGCAAAAAGGTAAAACGCCAAAAAAACAACATTGCAAAGGAAAACAGGGATATTCTAAATTGCAAAAAAATTACTTTCGAAAATGGAAGAGATTTCGGAAAATATAAAATTTATGAGAAATTTAAGCCCTTTCAACGGAAAATTCTATAAAATCAAATATGCTTAAAATTAAAATGAGTGAAAAGCCAAGACGTAGAGAACAAGAAGTTTTCGAAAATCTTAAACGCCGAAAATTTGAGTTGAAGAGAGTTGGGAAAAGAAAAACGGCCAAAAAATTTTTTAGATCTGTAAAAACCAGAATGCAAAAATTTGAATTTTAGAAAGAGGAAAAAGCTGGAGAAGTATGGCATAAAATACCGTGACTTTTAAAAATCTTGAAAGAAAAAGTTGTTAAAAGCAGAAATGGAAAAACAACGAAGATTGAGAAAACGAAGACGAAGTTATTTGAAAGTGTCAGATTTTAGAACATCAAATTTATTCAAAAAAAGTTGAAACAAATTTAAATACGAAGATTTTCTATTTCAAAATGGCTGAGTGGCGGGCAAATGCGAAAATGTAAAAGATTCAAAAATAGATAATGAAAATCTTTGAAATTTCAAACTAACAAAAATTTTCACAAACTTACAAAACTCATTTAGAAAGCTTTTCAAAGTTTTAATTTCTCATTTTTCAAAATGTAAAAATAGGTTTTGGAAAAGCTTAAACGCCGGAAAATTCATATTTTGTAAGAAGCATATAGGAAGTTCTAAAAATGTGAAAAATTTTCAAAAACAGAAGTTTTCAGAAAACGACAAAAATAAATTAACGGAAATCTTCTAAAATATAAAGTTTCAAAATTTCGAAATCGAAAAAAGAGTTGCTGCAAAAAGGTAAAACGCCAAAAAAACAACATTGCAAAGGAAAACAGGGATATTCTAAATTGCAAAAAAATTACATTTCGAAAATGGAAGAGATTTCGGAAAATATATAATTTAAGAAAAATTTAAGCTTTTTCCACTGAAAATTCTTTAAAATGAAATATGCTTAAAATTAAAATGAGTGAAAAGTCAATACGTAAAAAACAGGAAGTTTTCGAAAATCTTAAACGCCGAAATTTTCAGTCGAAGAGAGGTGGGAAAATAAAAAGGGAAAAAAATTTTCAAATCTGTAAAAACCAGTAGGAAAAAATTTGAATTTTAGAAAGAGGAAAAAGCTGGAGAAGTATGGCATAAAATACCGTGACTTTTAAAAATCTTGAAAGAAAAAGTTGTTAAAAGAAGAAATGGAAAAATATCAAAGATTGAGAAAACGAAGAGGAAGTTATTTAAAAGTTTTAGATTTTAAAACATGAAATTTATACAAAAAAAGTTGAAACAAATTTAAATACGAAGATTTTCTTTTATGAAAAGGCTTATCGGCGGGCGAATGCGAAAACACAAAAAGTTCAAAAATAGAGAACGAAAGTCTTTGAAATTTCCAACTTGCAAAAATTTCCACAAACTCAAAAAACTCATTTAGAAAGCTTTTCAAAGTTTGAATTTCTTCTTTTTCAAAACGGAAAAATAGCTTTTGGAAAAGCTTAAACGCCGGAAAATTCATATTCTGTAAGAAGCATATAGGAAGTTCTAAAAATCTGGAAAAATTTTCAAAAAGAGAAGTTTTAACAAAACGACAAAAATAAGTTAACATAAATCTTGGAAAATATAAAGTTTCAGAATTTTCGAAATCGGAAATAGAGTTGCTGCAAAAAGGTAACACGCCAAAAAAAACAACATTGTAAAATAAAACAGTGATATTCTAAATTGCAAAAATATTACTTTCAAAAATGGAAGAGATTTCGGAAAATATAAAATTTATGAGAAATTTAAGCCCTTTCAACGGAAAATTCTATAAATCAAATATGCTTAAAATTAAAATGAGTGAAAAGCCAAGACGTAGAGAACAAGAAGTTTTCGAAAATCTTAAACGCCGAAAATTTGAGTTGAAGAGAGTTGGGAAAAGAAAAACGGCCAAAAAATTTTTTAGATCTGTAAAAACCAGAAGGCAAAAATTTGAATTTTAGAAAGAGGAAAAAGCTGGAGAAGTATGGCATAAAATACCGTGACTTTTAAAAATCTTGAAAGAAAAAGTTGTTAAAAGCAGAAATGGAAAAACAACGAAGATTGAGAAAACGAAGACGAAGTTATTTGAAAGTGTCAGATTTTAGAACATCAAATTTATTCAAAAAAAGTTGAAACAAATTTAAATACGAAGATTTTCTATTTCGAAATGGCTGAGAGGCGGGCAAATGCGAAAATGTAAAAGGTTCAAAAATAGATAATGAAAATCTTTGAAATTTCAAACTAGCAAAAATTTTTACTAACTTACAAAACTCATTTAGAAAGCTTTTCAAAGTTTTAATTTCTTATTTTTAAAAATGTAAAAATAGCTTTTGGAAAAGCTTAAACGCCGGAAAATTCATATTTTGTAAGAAGCATATAGGAAGTTCTAAAAATCTTGAAAAATTTTCAAAAAGAGAAGTTTTAACAAAACGAAAAAAATAAGTTAACATAAATCTGTTTGAAAATACAAAGTTTCAGAATTTTCGAAATCGGAAATAAAGTTGCTGCAAAAAGGTAACACGCCAAAAAAACAACATTGTAAAATAAAACAGTGATATTCTAAATTGCAAAAATATTACTTTCGAAAATGGAAGAGTTTTCGGAAAATATAAAATTTATGATAAATTTAAGCCCTTTCAACGGAAAATTCTATAAAATCAAATATGCTTAAAATTAAAATGAGTGAAAAGCCAAGACGTAGAGAACAAGAAGTTTTCGAAAATCTTAAACGCCGAAAATTTGAGTTGAAGAGAGTTGGGAAAAGAAAAACGGCCAAAAAATTTTTTAGATCTGTAAAAACCAGAAGGCAAAAATTTGAATTTTAGAAAGAGGAAAAAGCTGGAGAAGTATGGCATAAAATACCGTGACTTTTAAAAATCTTGAAAGAAAAAGTTGTTAAAAGAAGAAATGGAAAAATATCATAGATTGAGAAAACGAAGAGGAAGTTATTTAAAAGTTTTAGATTTTAAAACATCAAATTTGTACGGAAAAAGTTGAAACAAATTTAAATACGAAGATTTTCTATTTCGAAATGGCTGAGTGGCGGGCAAATGCGAAAATGTAAAAGATTCAAAGATAGATAATGAAAATCTTTGAAATTTCAAACTAGCAAAAATTTTCACAAACTTACAAAACTCATTTAGAAAGCTTTTCAAAGTTTTAATTTCTCATTTTTCAAAATGTAAAAATAGCTTTTGGAAAAGCTTAAACGCCGGAAAATTCATATTTTGTAAGAAGCATATAGGAAGTTCTAAAAATCTGGAAAATTTTCAAAAACAGAAGTTTTCACAAAACGACAAAAATAAATTAACGGAAATCTTCTAAAATATAAAGTTTCAAAATTTCGAAATCGAAAAAAGAGTTGCTGCAAAAAGGTAAAACGCCAAAAAAACAACATTGCAAAAGAAAACAGGGATATTCTAAATTGCAAAAAAATTACATTTCGAAAATGGAAGAGATTTCGGAAAATATATAATTTAAGAAAAATTTAAGCTTTTTCCACTGAAAATTCTTTAAAATGAAATATGCTTAAAATTAAAATGAGTGAAAAGTCAATACGTAAAAAACAGGAAGTTTTCGAAAATCTTAAACGCCGAAATTTTCAGTTGAAGAGAGTTGGGAAAAGAAAAACGGCCAAAAAATTTTTTAGATCTGTAAAAACCAGAAGGCAAAAATTTGAATTTTAGAAAGAGGAAAAAGCTGGAGAAGTATGGCATAAAATACCGTGACTTTTAAAAATCTTGAAAGAAAAAGTTGTTAAAAGAAGAAATGGAAAAATATCAAAGATTGAGAAAACGAAGAGGAAGTTATTTAAAAGTTTTAGATTTTAAAACATCAAATTTGTACGGAAAAAGTCGAAACAAATTTAAATACGAAGATTTTCTTTTTTGAAAAGGCAAATCGGCGGGCGAATGCGAAAACACAAAAAAGTTCAAAAATAGAGAACGAAAGTCTTTGAAATTTCCAACTTGCAAAAATTTCCACAAACTCACAAAACTCATTTAGAAAGCTTTTCAAAGTTTGAATTTCTTCTTTTTCAAAACGGAAAAATAGCTTTTGGAAAAGCTTAAACGCCAGAAAATTCATATTTTTTAAGAAGCGTATAGGAAGTTCTAAAAATCTGGAAAAATTTTCAGAAAGAGAAGTTTTAACAAAACGAAAAAAATAAGTTAACATAAATCTTTGAAAATACAAAGTTTCAAAATTTTCGAAATCGGAAATAGAGTTGCTGCAAAAAGGTAACACGCCAAAAAAGCAACATTGTAAAATAAAACAGTGATATTCTAAATTGCAAAAATATTACTTTCGAAAATGGAAGAGATTTCAGAAAATATAAAATTTATGAGAAATTTAAGCCCTTTCAACGGAAAATTCTATAAAATCAAATATGCTTAAAATTAAAATGAGTGAAAAGCCAAGACGTAGAGAACAAGAAGTTTTCGAAAATCTTAAACGCCGAAAATTTGAGTTGAAGAGAGTTGGGAAAAGAAAAACGGCCAAAAAATTTTTTAGATCTGTAAAAACCAGAAGGAAAAAATTTGAATTTTAGATAGAGGAAAAAGCTGGAGAAGTATGGCATAAAATACCGTGACTTTTAAAAATCTTGAAAGAAAAAGTTGTTAAAAGCAGAAATGGAAAAACAACGAAGATTGAGAAAACGAAGACGAAGTTATTTGAAAGTGTCAGATTTTAGAACATCAAATTTATTCAAAAAAAGTTGAAACAAATTTAAATACGAAGATTTTCTATTTCGAAATGGCTGAGAGGCGGGCAAATGCGAAAATGTAAAAGGTTCAAAAATAGATAATGAAAATCTTTGAAATTTCAAACTAGCAAAAGTTTTCACAAACTTACAAAACTCATTTAGAAAGCTTTTCAAAGTTTTAATTTCTTATTTTTCAAAATGTAAAAACAGCTTTTGGAAAAGCTTAAACGCCGGAAAATTCATATTTTGTAAGAAGCATATAGGAAGTTCTAAAAATCTGGAAAAATTTTCAAAAACAGAAGTTTTCACAAAACGAAAAAAATTAATTAACAAAAATCTTTGAAAATATAAAGTTTCAAAATTTCGAAATCGAAAAAAGAGTTGCTGCAAAAAGGTAAAACGCCAAAAAAACAACATTGCAAAAGAAAACAGGGATATTCTAAATTGCAAAAAAATTACTTTCGAAAATGGAAGAGATTTCGCAAAATATATAATTTAAGAAAAATTTAAGCTTTTTCCACAGAAAATTCTTTAAAATCAAATATGCTTAAAATTAAAATGAGGGAAAAGTCAATACGTAAAAAACAGGAAGTTTTCGAAAATCTTAAACGCCGAAATTTTCAGTCGAAGAGAGGTGGGAAAATAAAAAGGGAAAAAAAATTTTCAAATCTGTAAAAACCAGTAGGAAAAAATTTGAATTCTAGAAATAGGAAAAAGCTGGAGAAGTATGGAATAAACCACAGTGACCTTTCAATATCTTAAAAGAAAAACTTGTTAAAAGTTGAAATGGAAAAATATCAAAGATTGAGAAAACGAAGAGGAAGTTATTTAAAAGTTTTAGATTTTAAAACATGAAATTTATACAAAAAAAGTTGAAACAAATTTAAATACGAAGATTTTCTTTTTTGAAAAGGCTTATCGGCGGGCGAATGCGAAAACACAAAAAGTTCAAAAATAGAGAACGAAAGTCTTTGAAATTTCCAACTTGCAAAAATTTCCACAAACTCAAAAAACTCATTTAGAAAGCTTTTCAAAGTTTGAATTTCTTCTTTTTCAAAACGGAAAAATAGCTTTTGGAAAAGCTTAAACGCCGGAAAATTCATATTTTGTAAGAAGCATATAGGAAGTTCTAAAAATCTGGAAAAATTTTCAAAAAGAGAAGTTTTAACAAAACGACAAAAATAAGTTAAGATAAATCTTGGAAAATATAAAGTTTCAGAATTTTCGAAATCGGAAATAGAGTTGCTGCAAAAAGGTAACACGCCAAAAAAAACAACATTGTAAAATAAAACAGTGATATTCTAAATTGCAAAAATATTACTTTCAAAAATGGAAGAGATTTCGGAAAATATAAAATTTATGAGAAATTTAAGCCCTTTCAACGGAAAATTCTATAAATCAAATATGCTTAAAATTAAAATGAGTGAAAAGCCAAGACGTAGAGAACAAGAAGTTTTCGAAAATCTTAAACGCCGAAAATTTGAGTTGAAGAGAGTTGGGAAAAGAAAAACGGCCAAAAAATTTTTTAGATCTGTAAAAACCAGAAGGCAAAAATTTGAATTTTAGAAAGAGGAAAAAGCTGGAGAAGTATGGCATAAAATGCCGTGACTTTTAAAAATCTTGAAAGAAAAAGTTGTTAAAAGCAGAAATGGAAAAACAACGAAGATTGAGAAAACGAAGACGAAGTTATTTGAAAGTGTCAGATTTTAGAACATCAAATTTATTCAAAAAAAGTTGAAACAAATTTAAATACGAAGATTTTCTATTTCGAAATGGCTGAGAGGCGGGCAAATGCGAAAATGTAAAAGGTTCAAAAATAGATAATGAAAATCTTTGAAATTTCAAACTAGCAAAAATTTTTACTAACTTACAAAACTCATTTAGAAAGCTTTTCAAAGTTTTAATTTCTTCTTTTTCAAAACGGAAAAATAGCTTTTGGAAAAGCTTAAACGCCGGAAAATTCATATTCTGTAAGAAGCATATAGGAAGTTCTAAAAATCTGGAAAAATTTTCAAAAAGAGAAGTTTTAACAAAACGACAAAAATAAGTTAACATAAATCTTGGAAAATATAAAGTTTCAGAATTTTCGAAATCGGAAATAGAGTTGCTGCAAAAAGGTAACACGCCAAAAAAAACAACATTGTAAAATAAAACAGTGATATTCTAAATTGCAAAAATATTACTTTCAAAAATGGAAGAGATTTCGGAAAATATAAAATTTATGAGAAATTTAAGCCCTTTCAACGGAAAATTCTATAAATCAAATATGCTTAAAATTAAAATGAGTGAAAAGCCAAGACGTAGAGAACAAGAAGTTTTCGAAAATCTTAAACGCCGAAAATTTGAGTTGAAGAGAGTTGGGAAAAGAAAAACGGCCAAAAAAATTTTTAGATCTGTAAAAACCAGAAGGCAAAAATTTGAATTTTAGAAAGAGGAAAAAGCTGGAGAAGTATGGCATAAAATGCCGTGACTTTTAAAAATCTTGAAAGAAAAAGTTGTTAAAAGCAGAAATGGAAAAACAACGAAGATTGAGAAAACGAAGACGAAGTTATTTGAAAGTGTCAGATTTTAGAACATCAAATTTATTCAAAAAAAGTTGAAACAAATTTAAATACGAAGATTTTCTATTTCGAAATGGCTGAGAGGCGGGCAAATGCGAAAATGTAAAAGGTTCAAAAATAGATAATGAAAATCTTTGAAATTTCAAACTAGCAAAAATTTTTACTAACTTACAAAACTCATTTAGAAAGCTTTTCAAAGTTTTAATTTCTTCTTTTTCAAAACGGAAAAATAGCTTTTGGAAAAGCTTAAACGCCGGAAAATTCATATTCTGTAAGAAGCATATAGGAAGTTCTAAAAATCTGGAAAAATTTTCAAAAAGAGAAGTTTTAACAAAACGACAAAAATAAGTTAACATAAATCTTGGAAAATATAAAGTTTCAGAATTTTCGAAATCGGAAATAGAGTTGCTGCAAAAAGGTAACACGCCAAAAAAAACAACATTGTAAAATAAAACAGTGATATTCTAAATTGCAAAAATATTACTTTCAAAAATGGAAGAGATTTCGGAAAATATAAAATTTATGAGAAATTTAAGCCCTTTCAACGGAAAATTCTATAAATCAAATATGCTTAAAATTAAAATGAGTGAAAAGCCAAGACGTAGAGAACAAGAAGTTTTCGAAAATCTTAAACGCCGAAAATTTGAGTTGAAGAGAGTTGGGAAAAGAAAAACGGCCAAAAAAATTTTTAGATCTGTAAAAACCAGAAGGCAAAAATTTGAATTTTAGAAAGAGGAAAAAGCTGGAGAAGTATGGCATAAAATACCGTGACTTTTAAAAATCTTGAAAGAAAAAGTTGTTAAAAGCAGAAATGGAAAAACAACGAAGATTGAGAAAACGAAGACGAAGTTATTTGAAAGTGTCAGATTTTAGAACATCAAATTTATTCTAAAAAAGTTGAAACAAATTTAAATACGAAGATTTTCTATTTCGAAATGGCTGAGTGGCGGGCAAATGCGAAAATGTAAAAGGTTCAAAGATAGATAATGAAAATCTTTGAAATTTCAAACTAGCAAAAATTTTCACAAACTTACAAAACTCATTTAGAAAGCTTTTCAAAGTTTTAATTTCTCATTTTTCAAAATGTAAAAATAGCTTTTGGAAAAGCTTAAACGCCGGAAAATTCATATTTTGTAAGAAGCATATAGGAAGTTCTAAAAATCTTGAAAAATTTTCAAAAAGAGAAGTTTTAACAAAACGAAAAAAATAAGTTAACATAAATCTTTGAAAATACAAAGTTTCAGAATTTTCGAAATCGGAAATAGAGTTGCTGCAAAAAGTTAACACGCCAAAAAAACAACATTGTAAAATAAAACAGTGATATTCTAAATTGCAAAAATATTACTTTCGAAAATGGAAGAGATTTCGGAAAATATAAAATTTATGAGAAATTTAAGCCCTTTCAACGGAAAATTCTATAAAATCAAATATGCTTAAAATTAAAATGAGTGAAAAGCCAAGACGTAGAGAACAAGAAGTTTTCGAAAATCTTAAACGCCGAAAATTTCAGTTGAAGAGAGTTGGGAAAAGAAAAACGGCCAAAAAATTTTTTAGATCTGTAAAAACCAGAAGGCAAAAATTTGAATTTTAGAAAGAGGAAAAAGCTGGAGAAGTATGGCATAAAATACCGTGACTTTTAAAAATCTTGAAAGAAAAAGTTGTTAAAAGAAGAAATGGAAAAATATCAAAGATTGAGAAAACGAAGAGGAAGTTATTTAAAAGTTTTAGATTTTAAAACATCAAATTTGTACGGAAAAAGTTGAAACAAATTTAAATACGAAGATTTTCTATTTCGAAATGGCTGAGTGGCGGGCAAATGCGAAAATGTAAAAGATTCAAAGATAGATAATGAAAATCTTTGAAATTTCAAACTAGCAAAAATTTTCACAAACTTACAAAACTCATTTAGAAAGCTTTTCAAAGTTTTAATTTCTTATTTTTCAAAATGTAAAAATAGCTTTTGGAAAAGCTTAAACGCCAGAAAATTCATATTTTGTAAGAAGCATATAGGAAGTTCTAAAAATCTGGAAAATTTTCAAAAACAGAAGTTTTCACAAAACGACAAAAATAAATTAACGGAAATCTTCTAAAATATAAAGTTTCAAAATTTCGAAATCGAAAAAAGAGTTGCTGCAAAAAGGTAAAACGCCAAAAAAACAACATTGCAAAAGAAAACAGGGATATTCTAAATTGCAAAAAAATTACATTTCGAAAATGGAAGAGATTTCGGAAAATATATAATTTAAGAAAAATTTAAGCTTTTTCCACTGAAAATTCTTTAAAATGAAATATGCTTAAAATTAAAATGAGTGAAAAGTCAATACGTAAAAAACAGGAAGTTTTCGAAAATCTTAAACGCCGAAATTTTCAGTTGAAGAGAGTTGGGAAAAGAAAAACGGCCAAAAATTTTTTTAGATCTGTAAAAACCAGAAGGCAAAAATTTGAATTTTAGAAAGAGGAAAAAGCTGGAGAAGTATGGCATAAAATACCGTGACTTTTAAAAATCTTGAAAGAAAAAGTTGTTAAAAGAAGAAATGGAAAAATATCAAAGATTGAGAAAACGAAGAGGAAGTTATTTAAAAGTTTTAGATTTTAAAACATCAAATTTGTACGGAAAAAGTCGAAACAAATTTAAATACGAAGATTTTCTTTTTTGAAAAGGCTAATCGGCGGGCGAATGCGAAAACACAAAAAAGTTCAAAAATAGAGAACGAAAGTCTTTGAAATTTCCAACTTGCAAAAATTTCCACAAACTCACAAAACTCATTTAGAAAGCTTTTCAAAGTTTGAATTTCTTCTTTTTCAAAACGGAAAAATAGCTTTTGGAAAAGCTTAAACGCCAGAAAATTCATATTTTTTAAGAAGCGTATAGGAAGTTCTAAAAATCTGGAAAAATTTTCAGAAAGAGAAGTTTTAACAAAACGAAAAAAATAAGTTAACATAAATCTTTGAAAATACAAAGTTTCAAAATTTTCGAAATCGGAAATAGAGTTGCTGCAAAAAGGTAACACGCCAAAAAAGCAACATTGTAAAATAAAACAGTGATATTCTAAATTGCAAAAATATTACTTTCGAAAATGGAAGAGATTTCAGAAAATATAAAATTTATGAGAAATTTAAGCCCTTTCAACGGAAAATTCTATAAAATCAAATATGCTTAAAATTAAAATGAGTGAAAAGCCAAGACGTAGAGAACAAGAAGTTTTCGAAAATCTTAAACGCCGAAAATTTCAGTTGAAGAGAGTTGGGAAAAGAAAAACGGCCAAAAAATTTTTTAGATCTGTAAAAACCAGAAGGCAAAAATTTGAATTTTAGAAAGAGGAAAAAGCTGGAGAAGTATGGCATAAAATACCGTGACTTTTAAAAATCTTGAAAGAAAAAGTTGTTAAAAGAAGAAATGGAAAAATATCAAAGATTGAGAAAACGAAGACGAAGTTATTTAAAAGTTTTAGATTTTAAAACATCAAATTTGTACGGAAAAAGTTGAAACAAATTTAAATACGAAGATTTTCTATTTCGAAATGGCTGAGTGGCGGGCAAATGCGAAAATGTAAAAGATTCAAAGATAGATAATGAAAATCTTTGAAATTTCAAACTAGCAAAAATTTTCACAAACTTACAAAACTCATTTAGAAAGCTTTTCAAAGTTTTAATTTCTCATTTTTCAAAATGTAAAAATAGCTTTTGGAAAAGCTTAAACGCCGGAAAATTCATATTTTGTAAGAAGCATATAGGAAGTTCTAAAAATCTGGAAAATTTTCAAAAACAGAAGTTTTCACAAAACGACAAAAATAAATTAACGGAAATCTTCTAAAATATAAAGTTTCAAAATTTCGAAATCGAAAAAAGAGTTGCTGCAAAAAGGTAAAACGCCAAAAAAACAACATTGCAAAAGAAAACAGGGATATTCTAAATTGCAAAAAAATTACATTTCGAAAATGGAAGAGATTTCGGAAAATATATAATTTAAGAAAAATTTAAGCTTTTTCCACTGAAAATTCTTTAAAATGAAATATGCTTAAAATTAAAATGAGTGAAAAGTCAATACGTAAAAAACAGGAAGTTTTCGAAAATCTTAAACGCCGAAATTTTCAGTTGAAGAGAGTTGGGAAAAGAAAAACGGCCAAAAAAATTTTTAGATCTGTAAAAACCAGAAGGCAAAAATTTGAATTTTAGAAAGAGGAAAAAGCTGGAGAAGTATGGCATAAAATACCGTGACTTTTAAAAATCTTGAAAGAAAAAGTTGTTAAAAGCAGAAATGGAAAAACAACGAAGATTGAGAAAACGAAGACGAAGTTATTTGAAAGTGTCAGATTTTAGAACATCAAATTTATTCTAAAAAAGTTGAAACAAATTTAAATACGAAGATTTTCTATTTCGAAATGGCTGAGTGGCGGGCAAATGCGAAAATGTAAAAGGTTCAAAGATAGATAATGAAAATCTTTGAAATTTCAAACTAGCAAAAATTTTCACAAACTTACAAAACTCATTTAGAAAGCTTTTCAAAGTTTTAATTTCTCATTTTTCAAAATGTAAAAATAGCTTTTGGAAAAGCTTAAACGCCGGAAAATTCATATTTTGTAAGAAGCATATAGGAAGTTCTAAAAATCTTGAAAAATTTTCAAAAAGAGAAGTTTTAACAAAACGAAAAAAATAAGTTAACATAAATCTTTGAAAATACAAAGTTTCAGAATTTTCGAAATCGGAAATAGAGTTGCTGCAAAAAGTTAACACGCCAAAAAAACAACATTGTAAAATAAAACAGTGATATTCTAAATTGCAAAAATATTACTTTCGAAAATGGAAGAGATTTCGGAAAATATAAAATTTATGAGAAATTTAAGCCCTTTCAACGGAAAATTCTATAAAATCAAATATGCTTAAAATTAAAATGAGTGAAAAGCCAAGACGTAGAGAACAAGAAGTTTTCGAAAATCTTAAACGCCGAAAATTTCAGTTGAAGAGAGTTGGGAAAAGAAAAACGGCCAAAAAATTTTTTAGATCTGTAAAAACCAGAAGGCAAAAATTTGAATTTTAGAAAGAGGAAAAAGCTGGAGAAGTATGGCATAAAATACCGTGACTTTTAAAAATCTTGAAAGAAAAAGTTGTTAAAAGAAGAAATGGAAAAATATCAAAGATTGAGAAAACGAAGAGGAAGTTATTTAAAAGTTTTAGATTTTAAAACATCAAATTTGTACGGAAAAAGTTGAAACAAATTTAAATACGAAGATTTTCTATTTCGAAATGGCTGAGTGGCGGGCAAATGCGAAAATGTAAAAGATTCAAAGATAGATAATGAAAATCTTTGAAATTTCAAACTAGCAAAAATTTTCACAAACTTACAAAACTCATTTAGAAAGCTTTTCAAAGTTTTAATTTCTTATTTTTCAAAATGTAAAAATAGCTTTTGGAAAAGCTTAAACGCCAGAAAATTCATATTTTGTAAGAAGCATATAGGAAGTTCTAAAAATCTGGAAAATTTTCAAAAACAGAAGTTTTCACAAAACGACAAAAATAAATTAACGGAAATCTTCTAAAATATAAAGTTTCAAAATTTCGAAATCGAAAAAAGAGTTGCTGCAAAAAGGTAAAACGCCAAAAAAACAACATTGCAAAAGAAAACAGGGATATTCTAAATTGCAAAAAAATTACATTTCGAAAATGGAAGAGATTTCGGAAAATATATAATTTAAGAAAAATTTAAGCTTTTTCCACTGAAAATTCTTTAAAATGAAATATGCTTAAAATTAAAATGAGTGAAAAGTCAATACGTAAAAAACAGGAAGTTTTCGAAAATCTTAAACGCCGAAATTTTCAGTTGAAGAGAGTTGGGAAAAGAAAAACGGCCAAAAATTTTTTTAGATCTGTAAAAACCAGAAGGCAAAAATTTGAATTTTAGAAAGAGGAAAAAGCTGGAGAAGTATGGCATAAAATACCGTGACTTTTAAAAATCTTGAAAGAAAAAGTTGTTAAAAGAAGAAATGGAAAAATATCAAAGATTGAGAAAACGAAGAGGAAGTTATTTAAAAGTTTTAGATTTTAAAACATCAAATTTGTACGGAAAAAGTCGAAACAAATTTAAATACGAAGATTTTCTTTTTTGAAAAGGCTAATCGGCGGGCGAATGCGAAAACACAAAAAAGTTCAAAAATAGAGAACGAAAGTCTTTGAAATTTCCAACTTGCAAAAATTTCCACAAACTCACAAAACTCATTTAGAAAGCTTTTCAAAGTTTGAATTTCTTCTTTTTCAAAACGGAAAAATAGCTTTTGGAAAAGCTTAAACGCCAGAAAATTCATATTTTTTAAGAAGCGTATAGGAAGTTCTAAAAATCTGGAAAAATTTTCAGAAAGAGAAGTTTTAACAAAACGAAAAAAATAAGTTAACATAAATCTTTGAAAATACAAAGTTTCAAAATTTTCGAAATCGGAAATAGAGTTGCTGCAAAAAGGTAACACGCCAAAAAAGCAACATTGTAAAATAAAACAGTGATATTCTAAATTGCAAAAATATTACTTTCGAAAATGGAAGAGATTTCAAAAAATATAAAATTTATGAGAAATTTAAGCCCTTTCAACGGAAAATTCTATAAAATCAAATATGCTTAAAATTAAAATGAGTGAAAAGCCAAGACGTAGAGAACAAGAAGTTTTCGAAAATCTTAAACGCCGAAAATTTCAGTTGAAGAGAGTTGGGAAAAGAAAAACGGCCAAAAAATTTTTTAGATCTGTAAAAACCAGAAGGCAAAAATTTGAATTTTAGAAAGAGGAAAAAGCTGGAGAAGTATGGCATAAAATACCGTGACTTTTAAAAATCTTGAAAGAAAAAGTTGTTAAAAGAAGAAATGGAAAAATATCAAAGATTGAGAAAACGAAGACGAAGTTATTTAAAAGTTTTAGATTTTAAAACATCAAATTTGTACGGAAAAAGTTGAAACAAATTTAAATACGAAGATTTTCTATTTCGAAATGGCTGAGTGGCGGGCAAATGCGAAAATGTAAAAGATTCAAAGATAGATAATGAAAATCTTTGAAATTTCAAACTAGCAAAAATTTTCACAAACTTACAAAACTCATTTAGAAAGCTTTTCAAAGTTTTAATTTCTCATTTTTCAAAATGTAAAAATAGCTTTTGGAAAAGCTTAAACGCCGGAAAATTCATATTTTGTAAGAAGCATATAGGAAGTTCTAAAAATCTGGAAAATTTTCAAAAACAGAAGTTTTCACAAAACGACAAAAATAAATTAACGGAAATCTTCTAAAATATAAAGTTTCAAAATTTCGAAATCGAAAAAAGAGTTGCTGCAAAAAGGTAAAACGCCAAAAAAACAACATTGCAAAAGAAAACAGGGATATTCTAAATTGCAAAAAAATTACATTTCGAAAATGGAAGAGATTTCGGAAAATATATAATTTAAGAAAAATTTAAGCTTTTTCCACTGAAAATTCTTTAAAATGAAATATGCTTAAAATTAAAATGAGTGAAAAGTCAATACGTAAAAAACAGGAAGTTTTCGAAAATCTTAAACGCCGAAATTTTCAGTTGAAGAGAGTTGGGAAAAGAAAAACGGCCAAAAATTTTTTTAGATCTGTAAAAACCAGAAGGCAAAAATTTGAATTTTAGAAAGAGGAAAAAGCTGGAGAAGTATGGCATAAAATACCGTGACTTTTAAAAATCTTGAAAGAAAAAGTTGTTAAAAGAAGAAATGGAAAAATATCAAAGATTGAGAAAACGAAGAGGAAGTTATTTAAAAGTTTTAGATTTTAAAACATCAAATTTGTACGGAAAAAGTCGAAACAAATTTAAATACGAAGATTTTCTTTTTTGAAAAGGCTAATCGGCGGGCGAATGCGAAAACACAAAAAAGTTCAAAAATAGAGAACGAAAGTCTTTGAAATTTCCAACTTGCAAAAATTTCCACAAACTCACAAAACTCATTTAGAAAGCTTTTCAAAGTTTGAATTTCTTCTTTTTCAAAACGGAAAAATAGCTTTTGGAAAAGCTTAAACGCCAGAAAATTCATATTTTTTAAGAAGCGTATAGGAAGTTCTAAAAATCTGGAAAAATTTTCAGAAAGAGAAGTTTTAACAAAACGAAAAAAATAAGTTAACATAAATCTTTGAAAATACAAAGTTTCAAAATTTTCGAAATCGGAAATAGAGTTGCTGCAAAAAGGTAACACGCCAAAAAAGCAACATTGTAAAATAAAACAGTGATATTCTAAATTGCAAAAATATTACTTTCGAAAATGGAAGAGATTTCAGAAAATATAAAATTTATGAGAAATTTAAGCCCTTTCAACGGAAAATTCTATAAAATCAAATATGCTTAAAATTAAAATGAGTGAAAAGCCAAGACGTAGAGAACAAGAAGTTTTCGAAAATCTTAAACGCCGAAAATTTGAGTTGAAGAGAGTTGGGAAAAGAAAAACGGCCAAAAAATTTTTTAGATCTGTAAAAACCAGAAGGCAAAAATTTGAATTTTAGAAAGAGGAAAAAGCTGGAGAAGTATGGCATAAAATACCGTGACTTTAAAAAATCTTGAAAGAAAAAGTTGTTAAAAGCAGAAATGGAAAAATATCAAAGATTGAGAAAACGAAGACGAAGTTATTTGAAAGTGTCAGATTTTAGAACATCAAATTTATTCAAAAAAAGTTGAAACAAATTTAAATACGAAGATTTTCTATTTCGAAATGGCTGAGAGGCGGGCAAATGCGAAAATGTAAAAGGTTCAAAAATAGATAATGAAAATCTTTGAAATTTCAAACTAGCAAAAATTTTCACAAACTTACAAAACTCATTTAGAAAGCTTTTCAAAGTTTTAATTTCTTATTTTTCAAAATGTAAAAACAGCTTTTGGAAAAGCTTAAACGCCGGAAAATTCATATTTTGTAAGAAGCATATAGGAAGTTCTAAAAATCTGGAAAAATTTTCAAAAACAGAAGTTTTCACAAAACGAAAAAAATTAATTAACAAAAATCTTTGAAAATATAAAGTTTCAAAATTTCGAAATCGAAAAAAGAGTTGCTGCAAAAAGGTAAAACGCCAAAAAAACAACATTGCAATAGAAAACAGGGATATTCTAAATTGCAAAAAAATTACATTTCGAAAATGGAAGAGATTTCGGAAAATATATAATTTAAGAAAAATTTAAGCTTTTTCCACTGAAAATTCTTTAAAATGAAATATGCTTAAAATTAAAATGAGTGAAAAGTCAATACGTAAAAAACAGGAAGTTTTCGAAAATCTTAAACGCCGAAATTTTCAGTTGAAGAGAGTTGGGAAAAGAAAAACGGCCAAAAATTTTTTTAGATCTGTAAAAACCAGAAGGCAAAAATTTGAATTTTAGAAAGAGGAAAAAGCTGGAGAAGTATGGCATAAAATACCGTGACTTTTAAAAATCTTGAAAGAAAAAGTTGTTAAAAGAAGAAATGGAAAAATATCAAAGATTGAGAAAACGAAGAGGAAGTTATTTAAAAGTTTTAGATTTTAAAACATCAAATTTGTACGGAAAAAGTCGAAACAAATTTAAATACGAAGATTTTCTTTTTTGAAAAGGCTAATCGGCGGGCGAATGCGAAAACACAAAAAAGTTCAAAAATAGAGAACGAAAGTCTTTGAAATTTCCAACTTGCAAAAATTTCCACAAACTCACAAAACTCATTTAGAAAGCTTTTCAAAGTTTGAATTTCTTCTTTTTCAAAACGGAAAAATAGCTTTTGGAAAAGCTTAAACGCCAGAAAATTCATATTTTTTAAGAAGCGTATAGGAAGTTCTAAAAATCTGGAAAAATTTTCAGAAAGAGAAGTTTTAACAAAACGAAAAAAATAAGTTAACATAAATCTTTGAAAATACAAAGTTTCAAAATTTTCGAAATCGGAAATAGAGTTGCTGCAAAAAGGTAACACGCCAAAAAAGCAACATTGTAAAATAAAACAGTGATATTCTAAATTGCAAAAATATTACTTTCGAAAATGGAAGAGATTTCAGAAAATATAAAATTTATGAGAAATTTAAGCCCTTTCAACGGAAAATTCTATAAAATCAAATATGCTTAAAATTAAAATGAGTGAAAAGCCAAGACGTAGAGAACAAGAAGTTTTCGAAAATCTTAAACGCCGAAAATTTGAGTTGAAGAGAGTTGGGAAAAGAAAAACGGCCAAAAAATTTTTTAGATCTGTAAAAACCAGAAGGCAAAAATTTGAATTTTAGAAAGAGGAAAAAGCTGGAGAAGTATGGCATAAAATACCGTGACTTTTAAAAATCTTGAAAGAAAAAGTTGTTAAAAGCAGAAATGGAAAAATATCAAAGATTGAGAAAACGAAGACGAAGTTATTTGAAAGTGTCAGATTTTAGAACATCAAATTTATTCAAAAAAAGTTGAAACAAATTTAAATACGAAGATTTTCTATTTCGAAATGGCTGAGAGGCGGGCAAATGCGAAAATGTAAAAGGTTCAAAAATAGATAATGAAAATCTTTGAAATTTCAAACTAGCAAAAATTTTCACAAACTTACAAAACTCATTTAGAAAGCTTTTCAAAGTTTTAATTTCTTATTTTTCAAAATGTAAAAACAGCTTTTGGAAAAGCTTAAACGCCGGAAAATTCATATTTTGTAAGAAGCATATAGGAAGTTCTAAAAATCTGGAAAAATTTTCAAAAACAGAAGTTTTCACAAAACGAAAAAAATTAATTAACAAAAATCTTTGAAAATATAAAGTTTCAAAATTTCGAAATCGAAAAAAGAGTTGCTGCAAAAAGGTAAAACGCCAAAAAAACAACATTGCAAAAGAAAACAGGGATATTCTAAATTGCAAAAAAATTACTTTCGAAAATGGAAGAGATTTCGCAAAATATATAATTTAAGAAAAATTTAAGCTTTTTCCACAGAAAATTCTTTAAAATCAAATATGCTTAAAATTAAAATGAGGGAAAAGTCAATACGTAAAAAACAGGAAGTTTTCGAAAATCTTAAACGCCGAAATTTTCAGTCGAAGAGAGGTGGGAAAATAAAAAGGGAAAAAAAATTTTCAAATCTGTAAAAACCAGTAGGAAAAAATTTGAATTCTAGAAATAGGAAAAAGCTGGAGAAGTATGGCATAAAGCACAGTGACCTTTCAATATCTTAAAAGAAAAACTTGTTAAAAGCTGAAATGGAAAAATATCAAAGATTGAGAAAACGAAGAGGAAGTTATTTAAAAGTTTTAGATTTTAAAACATGAAATTTATACAAAAAAAGTTGAAACAAATTTAAATACGAAGATTTTCTTTTTTGAAAAGGCTTATCGGCGGGCGAATGCGAAAACACAAAAAGTTCAAAAATAGAGAACGAAAGTCTTTGAAATTTCCAACTTGCAAAAATTTCCACAAACTCACAAAACTCATTTAGAAAGCTTTTCAAAGTTTGAATTTCTTCTTTTTCAAAACGGAAAAATAGCTTTTGGAAAAGCTTAAACGCCGGAAAATTCATATTTTTTAAGAAGCGTATAGGAAGTTCTAAAAATCTGGAAAAATTTTCAAAAAGAGAAGTTTTAACAAAACGAAGAAAATAAGTTAACATAAATCTTTGAAAATACAAAGTTTCAAAATTTTCGAAATCGGAAATAGAGTTGCTGCAAAAAGGTAACACGCCAAAAAAGCAACATTGTAAAATAAAACAGTGATATTCTAAATTGCAAAAATATTACTTTCGAAAATGGAAGAGATTTCGGAAAATATAAAATTTAAGAGAAATTTAAGCCCTTTCAACGGAAAATTCTATAAAATCAAAATACGCTTAAAATTAAAATGAGTGAAAACCAAAGACGTAGAAAACAAGAAGTTTTCGAAAATCTTAAACGCCGAAAATTTGAGTTGAAGAGAGTTGGGAAAAGATAAACGGCCAAAAAAAATTTTAAATCTGTAAAAACCAGAAGGCAAAAATTTGAATTTTAGAAAGAGGAAAAAGCTGGAGAAGTATGGCATAAAATACCGTGACTTTTAAAAATCTTAAAAGAAAAAGTTGTTAAAAGCAGAAATGGAAAAACAACGAAGATTGGGAGAACGAAGACGAAGTTATTTGAAAGTGTCAGATTTTAGAACATCAAATTTATTCGAAAAAAGTTGAAACAAATTTAAATACGAAGATTTTCTTTTTTGAAAAGGCTAATAGGCGGGCGAATGCGAAAATACAAAAAGTTCAAAAATAGAGAACGAAAGTCTTTGAAATTTCCAACTTGCAAAAATTTCCACAAACTCACAAAACTCATTTAGAAAGCTTTTCAAAGTTTGAATTTCTTCTTTTTCAAAACGGAAAAATAGCTTTTGGAAAAGCTTAAACGCCGGAAAATTCATATTTTGTAAGAAGCGTATAGGAAGTTCTAAAAATCTGGAAAAATTTTCAAGAAGAGAAGTTTTAACAAAACGACAAAAATAAGGTAACATAAATCTTTGAAAATACAAAGTTTCAAAATTTTCGAAATCGGAAATATAGTTGCTGCAAAAAGGTAACACGCCAAAAAAGCAACATTGTAAAATAAAACAGTGATGTTCTAAATTGCAAAAATATTACTTTCGAAAATGGAAGAGATTTCGGAAAATATAAAATTTAAGAGAAATTTAAGCCCTTTCAACGGAAAATTCTATAAAATCAAAATATGTTTAAAATTAAAATGAGTGAAAACCCAAGACGTAGAAAACAAGAAGTTTTCGAAAATCTTAAACGCCGAAAATTTTAGTTGAAGAGAGTTGGGAAAAGAAAAACGGCCAAAAAAAATTTTAAATCTGTAAAAACCAGGAGGCTAAAATTTGAATTTTAGAAAGAGGAAAAAGCTGGAGAAGTATGGCATAAAATACCGTGACTTTTAAAAATCTTAAAAGAAAAAGTTGTTAAAAGCAGAAATGGAAAAACAACGAAGATTGGGAGACGAAGTTATTTGAAAGTGTCAGATTTTAGAACATCAAATTTATTCGAAAAAAGTTGAAACAAATTTAAATACGAAGATTTTCTTTTTTGAAAAGGCTAATAGGCGGGCGAATGCGAAAATACAAAAAGTTTAAAAATAGAGAACGAAAGTCTTTGAAATTTCCAACTTGCAAAAATTACCACAAACTCAAAAAACTCATTTAGAAAGCTTTTCAAAGTTTGAATTTCTTCTTTTTCAAAACGGAAAAATAGCTTTTGGAAAAGTTTAAACGCCGGAAAATTCATATTTTGTAAGAAGCGTATAAGAAGTTCTAAAAATCTGGAAAAATTTTCAAGAAGAGAAGTTTTAACAAAACGAAAAAAATAAGTTAACATAAATCTTTGAAAATACAAAGTTTCAAAATTTTCGAAATCGGAAATAGAGTTGCTGCAAAAAGGTAACACGCCAGAAAAGCAACATTGTAAAATAAAACAGTGATATTCTAAATTGCAAAAATATTACTTTCGAAAATGGAAGAGATTTCGGAAAATATAAAATTTAAGAGAAATTAAAGCCCTTTCAACGGAAAATTCTATAAAATCAAAATATGCTTAAAATTAAAATGAGTGAAAACCCAAGACGTAGAGAACAAGAAGTTTTCGAAAATCTTAAACGCCGAAAATTTGAGTTGAAGAGAGTTGGGAAAAGAAAAACGGCCAAAATTTTTTTTAGATCTGTAAAAACCAGAAGGCTAAAATTTGAATTTTAGAAAGAGGAAAAAGCTGGAGAAGTATGGCATAAAATACCGTGACTTTTAAAAATCTTGAAAGAAAAAGTTGTTAAAAGCAGAAATGGAAAAACAACGAAGATTGAGAAAACGAAGACGAAGTTATTTGAAAGTGTCAGATTTTAGAACATCAAATTTATTCAAAAAAAAGTTGAAACAAATTTAAATACGAAGATTTTCTTTTTTGAAATGGCTGAAAGGCAGGCAAATGCGAACATGTAAAAAGTTCAAAAATAGATAATGAAAATCTTTGAAATTTCAAACTAGCAAAAATTTTCACAAACTTACAAAACTCATTTAGAAAGCTTTTCAAAGTTTTAATTTCTTAGTTTTCAAAATGGAAAAATAGCTTTTGGAAAAGCTTAAACGCCAGAAAATTCATGTTTTGTAAGAAGCAAATAGGAAATTCTAAAAATCTGGAAAATTTTCAAAAACAGAAGTTTTCACAAAACGACAAAAATAAATTAACGAAAATCGTTGAAATTATAAAGTTTCAAAATTTCGAAATCGAAAAAGGAGTTGCTGTAAAAAGGTAAAACGCCAAAAAAACAACATTGCAAAAGAAAATAGAGATATTCTAAATTGCAAAAAAATTACATTTCGAAAATGGAAGAGATTTCGGAAAATATATAATTTAAGAAAAATTTAAGCTTTTTCAACAGAAAATTCTTTAAAATCAAATAAGCTTAAAATTAAAATGAGTGAAAAGTCAATACGTAAAAAACAGGAAGTTTTTGAGAATCTTAAACGCCGAAATTTTCAGAGGAAGAGAGTTGGGAAAATAAAAAGGGAAAAAAAAATTTCAAATCTGTAAAAACCAGAAGGAAAAAATTTGAATTCTAGAAATAGGAAAAAGCTGGAGAAGTATGGCATAAAACACAGTGACCTTTCAATATCTTAAAAGAAAAATTTGTTAAAAGCTGAAATGGAAAAATATCAAAGATTGAGAAAACGAAGAGGAAGTTATTTAAAAGTTTTAGATTTTAAAACATCAAATTTATACAAAAAAAGTTGAAAACAATTTAAATACGAAGATTTTCTTTTTTGAAAAGGCTAATCGGCGGGCGAATGCGAAAATACAAAAAGTTCAAAAATAGAGAACGAAAGTCTTTGAAATTTCCAACTTGCAAAAATTTCCACAAACTCACAAAACTCATTTAGAAAGCTTTTCAAAGTTTGAATTTCTTCTTTTTCAAAACGGAAAAATAGCTTTTGGAAAAGCTTAAACGCCGGAAAATTCATATTTTGTAAGAAGCATATAGGAAGTTCTAAAAATCTGGAAAAATTTTCAAAAACAGAAGTTCTCACAAAACGAAAAAAATTAATTAACAAAAATCTTTGAAAATATAAAGTTTCAAAATTTCGAAATCGAAAAAAGAGTTGCTGCAAAAAGGTAAAACGCCAAAAAAACAACATTGCAAAAGAAAACGGTGATATTCTAAATTGCAAAAAAATTACATTTCGAAAATGGAAGAGATTTCGCAAAATATATAATTTAAGAAAAATTTAAGCTTTTTCCACTGAAAATTCTTTAAAATCAAATATGATTAGAATTAAAATGAGTGAAAAGTCAATACGTAAAAAACAGGAAGTTTTCGAAAATCTTAAACGCTGAAATTTTCAGTCGAAGAGAGTTGGGAAAATAAAAAGGGCAAAAAAAATTTCAAATCTGTAAAAACCAGAAGGAAAAAATTTAAATTCTAGAAATAGGAAAAAGCTGGAGAAGTATGGCATAAAACACAGTGACCTTTCAGTATCTTAAAAGAAAAACTTGTTAAAAGCTGAAATGGAAAAATATCAAAGATTGAGAAAACGAAGAGGAAGTTATTTAAAAGTTTTAGATTTTAAAACATCAAATTTATACAAAAAAAGTTGAAACAAATTTAAATACGAAGATTTTCTTTTTTGAAAAGGCTAATAAGCGGGCGAATGCGAAAATAAAAAAAAGTTCAAAAATAGAGAACGAAAGTCTTTGAAATTTCCAACTTGCAAAAATTTCCACAAACTCACAAAACTCATTTAGAAAGCTTTTCAAAGTTTGAATTTCTTCTTTTTCAAAACGGAAAAATATCTTTTGGAAAAGCTTAAACGCCGAAAAATTCATATTTTGTAAGAAGCCTATTGGAAGTTCTAAAAATCTGGAAAAATTTTCAAAAAGTGAAGTTTTAACAAAACGAAAAAAATAAGTTAACATAAATCTTTGAAAATGCAAAGTTTCAAAATTTTCGAAATCGGAAATAGAGTTGCTGCAAAAAGGTGACACGCCAAAAAAACAACATTGTAAAATAAAACAGAGATATTCTAAATTGGAAAAATATTACTTTCGAAAATGGAAGAGATTTCGGAAAATATAAAATTTAAGAGAAATTTAAGCCCTTTCAAAGGAAAATTCTATAAAATCAAAATATGTTTAAAATTAAAATGAGTGAAAACCCAAGACGTAGAAAACAAGAAGTTTTCGAAAATCTTAAACGCCGAAAATTTCAGTTGAAGAGAGCTGGGAAAAGAAAAACGGGCCAAAAAAATTTTTAAATCTGTAAAAACCAGAAGGATAAAATTTGAATTTTAGAAAGAGGAAAAAGCTGGAGAAGTATGACATAAAATACCGTGACTTTTAAAAATCTTAAAAGAAAAAGTTGTTAAAAGCAGAAATGGAAAAACAACGAAGATTGAGAAAACGAAGACGAAGTTATTTGAAAGTGTCAGATTTTAGAACATCAAATTTATTCGAAAAAAGTTGAAACAAATTTAAATACGAAGATTTTCTTTTTTGAAATGGCTGAAAGGCGGGCAAATGCGAAAATGTAAAAAGTTCAAAAATAGATAATGAAAATCTTTGAAATTTCAAACTAGCAAAAATTTTCACAAACTTACAAAACTCATTTAGAAAGCTTTTCAAAGTTTTAATTTCTTATTTTTCAAAATGGAAAAATAACTTTTGGAATAGCTTAAACGCCGGAAAATTCATATTTTGTAAGAAGCAAATAGGAACTTCTAAAAATCTGGAAAATTTTCAAAAACAGAAGTTTTCACAAAACGACAAAAATAAATTAACAAAAATCTTTGAAAATATAACGTTTCAAAATTTCGAAATCGAAAAAAGAGTTGCTGCAAAAAGGTAAAACGCCAAAAAAACAACATTGCAAAAGAAAACAGGGATATTCTAAATTGCAAAAACATTACTTTCGAAAATGGAAGAGATTTCGCAAAATATATAATTTAAGAAAAATTTAAGCTTTTTCCACAGAAAATTCTTTAAAATCAAATATGCTTAAAATTAAAATGAGGGAAAAGTCAATACGTAAAAAACAGGAAGTTTTCGAAAATCTTAAACGCCGAAATTTTCAGTCGAAGAGAGGTGGGAAAATAAAAAGGGAAAAAAAATTTTCAAATCTGTAAAAACCAGTAGGAAAAAATTTGAATTCTAGAAATAGGAAAAAGCTGGAGAAGTATGGCATAAAGCACAGTGACCTTTCAATATCTTAAAAGAAAAACTTGTTAAAAGCTGAAATGGAAAAATATCAAAGATTGAGAAAACGAAGAGGAAGTTATTTAAAAGTTTTAGATTTTAAAACATGAAATTTATACAAAAAAAGTTGAAACAAATTTAAATACGAAGATTTTCTTTTTTGAAAAGGCTTATCGGCGGGCGAATGCGAAAACACAAAAAGTTCAAAAATAGAGAACGAAAGTCTTTGAAATTTCCAACTTGCAAAAATTTCCACAAACTCACAAAACTCATTTAGAAAGCTTTTCAAAGTTTGAATTTCTTCTTTTTCAAAACGGAAAAATAGCTTTTGGAAAAGCTTAAACGCCGGAAAATTCATATTTTTTAAGAAGCGTATAGGAAGTTCTAAAAATCTGGAAAAATTTTCAAAAAGAGAAGTTTTAACAAAACGAAGAAAATAAGTTAACATAAATCTTTGAAAATACAAAGTTTCAAAATTTTCGAAATCGGAAATAGAGTTGCTGCAAAAAGGTAACACGCCAAAAAAGCAACATTGTAAAATAAAACAGTGATATTCTAAATTGCAAAAATATTACTTTCGAAAATGGAAGAGATTTCGGAAAATATAAAATTTAAGAGAAATTTAAGCCCTTTCAACGGAAAATTCTATAAAATCAAAATACGCTTAAAATTAAAATGAGTGAAAACCAAAGACGTAGAAAACAAGAAGTTTTCGAAAATCTTAAACGCCGAAAATTTGAGTTGAAGAGAGTTGGGAAAAGATAAACGGCCAAAAAAATTTTTAAATCTGTAAAAACCAGAAGGCAAAAATTTGAATTTTAGAAAGAGGAAAAAGCTGGAGAAGTATGGCATAAAATACCGTGACTTTTAAAAATCTTAAAAGAAAAAGTTGTTAAAAGCAGAAATGGAAAAACAACGAAGATTGGGAGAACGAAGACGAAGTTATTTGAAAGTGTCAGATTTTAGAACATCAAATTTATTCGAAAAAAGTTGAAACAAATTTAAATACGAAGATTTTCTTTTTTGAAAAGGCTAATAGGCGGGCGAATGCGAAAATACAAAAAGTTCAAAAATAGAGAACGAAAGTCTTTGAAATTTCCAACTTGCAAAAATTTCCACAAACTCACAAAACTCATTTAGAAAGCTTTTCAAAGTTTGAATTTCTTCTTTTTCAAAACGGAAAAATAGCTTTTGGAAAAGCTTAAACGCCGGAAAATTCATATTTTGTAAGAAGCGTATAGGAAGTTCTAAAAATCTGGAAAAATTTTCAAGAAGAGAAGTTTTAACAAAACGACAAAAATAAGGTAACATAAATCTTTGAAAATACAAAGTTTCAAAATTTTCGAAATCGGAAATATAGTTGCTGCAAAAAGGTAACACGCCAAAAAAGCAACATTGTAAAATAAAACAGTGATGTTCTAAATTGCAAAAATATTACTTTCGAAAATGGAAGAGATTTCGGAAAATATAAAATTTAAGAGAAATTTAAGCCCTTTCAACGGAAAATTCTATAAAATCAAAATATGTTTAAAATTAAAATGAGTGAAAACCCAAGACGTAGAAAACAAGAAGTTTTCGAAAATCTTAAACGCCGAAAATTTCAGTTGAAGAGAGCTGGGAAAAGAAAAACGGGCCAAAAAAATTTTTAAATCTGTAAAAACCAGAAGGATAAAATTTGAATTTTAGAAAGAGGAAAAAGCTGGAGAAGTATGACATAAAATACCGTGACTTTTAAAAATCTTAAAAGAAAAAGTTGTTAAAAGCAGAAATGGAAAAACAACGAAGATTGAGAAAACGAAGACGAAGTTATTTGAAAGTGTCAGATTTTAGAACATCAAATTTATTCGAAAAAAGTTGAAACAAATTTAAATACGAAGATTTTCTTTTTTGAAATGGCTGAAAGGCGGGCAAATGCGAAAATGTAAAAAGTTCAAAAATAGATAATGAAAATCTTTGAAATTTCAAACTAGCAAAAATTTTCACAAACTTACAAAACTCATTTAGAAAGCTTTTCAAAGTTTTAATTTCTTATTTTTCAAAATGGAAAAATAACTTTTGGAATAGCTTAAACGCCGGAAAATTCATATTTTGTAAGAAGCAAATAGGAACTTCTAAAAATCTGGAAAATTTTCAAAAACAGAAGTTTTCACAAAACGACAAAAATAAATTAACAAAAATCTTTGAAAATATAACGTTTCAAAATTTCGAAATCGAAAAAAGAGTTGCTGCAAAAAGGTAAAACGCCAAAAAAACAACATTGCAAAAGAAAACAGGGATATTCTAAATTGCAAAAACATTACTTTCGAAAATGGAAGAGATTTCGCAAAATATATAATTTAAGAAAAATTTAAGCTTTTTCCACAGAAAATTCTTTAAAATCAAATATGCTTAAAATTAAAATGAGGGAAAAGTCAATACGTAAAAAACAGGAAGTTTTCGAAAATCTTAAACGCCGAAATTTTCAGTCGAAGAGAGGTGGGAAAATAAAAAGGGAAAAAAAATTTTCAAATCTGTAAAAACCAGTAGGAAAAAATTTGAATTCTAGAAATAGGAAAAAGCTGGAGAAGTATGGCATAAAGCACAGTGACCTTTCAATATCTTAAAAGAAAAACTTGTTAAAAGCTGAAATGGAAAAATATCAAAGATTGAGAAAACGAAGAGGAAGTTATTTAAAAGTTTTAGATTTTAAAACATGAAATTTATACAAAAAAAGTTGAAACAAATTTAAATACGAAGATTTTCTTTTTTGAAAAGGCTTATCGGCGGGCGAATGCGAAAACACAAAAAGTTCAAAAATAGAGAACGAAAGTCTTTGAAATTTCCAACTTGCAAAAATTTCCACAAACTCACAAAACTCATTTAGAAAGCTTTTCAAAGTTTGAATTTCTTCTTTTTCAAAACGGAAAAATAGCTTTTGGAAAAGCTTAAACGCCGGAAAATTCATATTTTTTAAGAAGCGTATAGGAAGTTCTAAAAATCTGGAAAAATTTTCAAAAAGAGAAGTTTTAACAAAACGAAGAAAATAAGTTAACATAAATCTTTGAAAATACAAAGTTTCAAAATTTTCGAAATCGGAAATAGAGTTGCTGCAAAAAGGTAACACGCCAAAAAAGCAACATTGTAAAATAAAACAGTGATATTCTAAATTGCAAAAATATTACTTTCGAAAATGGAAGAGATTTCGGAAAATATAAAATTTAAGAGAAATTTAAGCCCTTTCAACGGAAAATTCTATAAAATCAAAATACGCTTAAAATTAAAATGAGTGAAAACCAAAGACGTAGAAAACAAGAAGTTTTCGAAAATCTTAAACGCCGAAAATTTGAGTTGAAGAGAGTTGGGAAAAGATAAACGGCCAAAAAAATTTTTAAATCTGTAAAAACCAGAAGGCAAAAATTTGAATTTTAGAAAGAGGAAAAAGCTGGAGAAGTATGGCATAAAATACCGTGACTTTTAAAAATCTTAAAAGAAAAAGTTGTTAAAAGCAGAAATGGAAAAACAACGAAGATTGGGAGAACGAAGACGAAGTTATTTGAAAGTGTCAGATTTTAGAACATCAAATTTATTCGAAAAAAGTTGAAACAAATTTAAATACGAAGATTTTCTTTTTTGAAAAGCCTAATAGGCGGGCGAATGCGAAAATACAAAAAGTTCAAAAATAGAGAACGAAAGTCTTTGAAATTTCCAACTTGCAAAAATTTCCACAAACTCACAAAACTCATTTAGAAAGCTTTTCAAAGTTTGAATTTCTTCTTTTTCAAAACGGAAAAATAGCTTTTGGAAAAGCTTAAACGCCGGAAAATTCATATTTTGTAAGAATCGTATAGGAAGTTCTAAAAATCTGGAAAAATTTTCAAGAAGAGAAGTTTTAACAAAACGACAAAAATAAGGTAACATAAATCTTTGAAAATACAAAGTTTCAAAATTTTCGAAATCGGAAATATAGTTGCTGCAAAAAGGTAACACGCCAAAAAAGCAACATTGTAAAATAAAACAGTGATGTTCTAAATTGCAAAAATATTACTTTCGAAAATGGAAGAGATTTCGGAAAATATAAAATTTAAGAGAAATTTAAGCCCTTTCAACGGAAAATTCTATAAAATCAAAATATGTTTAAAATTAAAATGAGTGAAAACCCAAGACGTAGAAAACAAGAAGTTTTCGAAAATCTTAAACGCCGAAAATTTTAGTTGAAGAGAGTTGGGAAAAGAAAAACGGCCAAAAAAAATTTTAAATCTGTAAAAACCAGGAGGCTAAAATTTGAATTTTAGAAAGAGGAAAAAGCTGGAGAAGTATGGCATAAAATACCGTGACTTTTAAAAATCATAAAAGAAAAAGTTGTTAAAAGCAGAAATGGAAAAACAACGAAGATTGGGAGACGAAGTTATTTGAAAGTGTCAGATTTTAGAACATCAAATTTATTCGAAAAAAGTTGAAACAAATTTAAATACGAAGATTTTCTTTTTTGAAAAGGCTAATAGGCGGGCGAATGCGAAAATACAAAAAGTTTAAAAATAGAGAACGAAAGTCTTTGAAATTTCCAACTTGCAAAAATTACCACAAACTCACAAAACTCATTTAGAAAGCTTTTCAAAGTTTGAATTTCTTCTTTTTCAAAACGGAAAAATAGCTTTTGGAAAAGCTTAAACGCCGGAAAATTCATATTTTGTAAGAAGCGTATAAGAAGTTCTAAAAATCTGGAAAAATTTTCAAGAAGAGAAGTTTTAACAAAACGAAAAAAATAAGTTAAAATAAATCTTTGAAAATACAAAGTTTCAAAATTTTCGAAATCGGAAATAGAGTTGCTGCAAAAAGGTAACACGCCAGAAAAGCAACATTGTAAAATAAAACAGTGATATTCTAAATTGCAAAAATATTACTTTCGAAAATGGAAGAGATTTCGGAAAATATAAAATTTAAGAGAAATTAAAGCCCTTTCAACGGAAAATTCTATAAAATCAAAATATGCTTAAAATTAAAATGAGTGAAAACCCAAGACGTAGAGAACAAGAAGTTTTCGAAAATCTTAAACGCCGAAAATTTGAGTTGAAGAGAGTTGGGAAAAGAAAAACGGCCAAAATTTTTTTTAGATCTGTAAAAACCAGAAGGCTAAAATTTGAATTTTAGAAAGAGGAAAAAGCTGGAGAAGTATGGCATAAAATACCGTGACTTTTAAAAATCTTGAAAGAAAAAGTTGTTAAAAGCAGAAATGGAAAAACAACGAAGATTGAGAAAACGAAGACGAAGTTATTTGAAAGTGTCAGATTTTAGAACATCAAATTTATTCAAAAAAAAGTTGAAACAAATTTAAATACGAAGATTTTCTTTTTTGAAATGGCTGAAAGGCAGGCAAATGCGAACATGTAAAAAGTTCAAAAATAGATAATGAAAATCTTTGAAATTTCAAACTAGCAAAAATTTTCACAAACTTACAAAACTCATTTAGAAAGCTTTTCAAAGTTTTAATTTCTTAGTTTTCAAAATGGAAAAATAGCTTTTGGAAAAGCTTAAACGCCAGAAAATTCATGTTTTGTAAGAAGCAAATAGGAAATTCTAAAAATCTGGAAAATTTTCAAAAACAGAAGTTTTCACAAAACGACAAAAATAAATTAACGAAAATCGTTGAAATTATAAAGTTTCAAAATTTCGAAATCGAAAAAGGAGTTGCTGTAAAAAGGTAAAACGCCAAAAAAACAACATTGCAAAAGAAAATAGAGATATTCTAAATTGCAAAAAAATTACATTTCGAAAATGGAAGAGATTTCGGAAAATATATAATTTAAGAAAAATTTAAGCTTTTTCAACAGAAAATTCTTTAAAATCAAATAAGCTTAAAATTAAAATGAGTGAAAAGTCAATACGTAAAAAACAGGAAGTTTTTGAGAATCTTAAACGCCGAAATTTTCAGAGGAAGAGAGTTGGGAAAATAAAAAGGGAAAAAAAAATTTCAAATCTGTAAAAACCAGAAGGAAAAAATTTGAATTCTAGAAATAGGAAAAAGCTGGAGAAGTATGGCATAAAACACAGTGACCTTTCAATATCTTAAAAGAAAAATTTGTTAAAAGCTGAAATGGAAAAATATCAAAGATTGAGAAAACGAAGAGGAAGTTATTTAAAAGTTTTAGATTTTAAAACATCAAATTTATACAAAAAAAGTTGAAAACAATTTAAATACGAAGATTTTCTTTTTTGAAAAGGCTAATCGGCGGGCGAATGCGAAAATACAAAAAGTTCAAAAATAGAGAACGAAAGTCTTTGAAATTTCCAACTTGCAAAAATTTCCACAAACTCACAAAACTCATTTAGAAAGCTTTTCAAAGTTTGAATTTCTTCTTTTTCAAAACGGAAAAATAGCTTTTGGAAAAGCTTAAACGCCGGAAAATTCATATTTTGTAAGAAGCATATAGGAAGTTCTAAAAATCTGGAAAAATTTTCAAAAACAGAAGTTCTCACAAAACGAAAAAAATTAATTAACAAAAATCTTTGAAAATATGAAGTTTAAAAATTTCGAAATCGAAAAAAGAGTTGCTGCAAAAAGGTAAAACGCCAAAAAAACAACATTGCAAAAGAAAACGGTGATATTCTAAATTGCAAAAAAATTACATTTCGAAAATGGAAGAGATTTCGCAAAATATATAATTTAAGAAAAATTTAAGCTTTTTCCACTGAAAATTCTTTAAAATCAAATATGATTAGAATTAAAATGAGTGAAAAGTCAATACGTAAAAAACAGGAAGTTTTCGAAAATCTTAAACGCTGAAATTTTCAGTCGAAGAGAGTTGGGAAAATAAAAAGGGCAAAAAAAATTTCAAATCTGTAAAAACCAGAAGGAAAAAATTTAAATTCTAGAAATAGGAAAAAGCTGGAGAAGTATGGCATAAAACACAGTGACCTTTCAGTATCTTAAAAGAAAAACTTGTTAAAAGCTGAAATGGAAAAATATCAAAGATTGAGAAAACGAAGAGGAAGTTATTTAAAAGTTTTAGATTTTAAAACATCAAATTTATACAAAAAAAGTTGAAACAAATTTAAATACGAAGATTTTCTTTTTTGAAAAGGCTAATAAGCGGGCGAATGCGAAAATAAAAAAAAGTTCAAAAATAGAGAACGAAAGTCTTTGAAATTTCCAACTTGCAAAAATTTCCACAAACTCACAAAACTCATTTAGAAAGCTTTTCAAAGTTTGAATTTCTTCTTTTTCAAAACGGAAAAATAGCTTTTGGAAAAGCTTAAACGCCGAAAAATTCATATTTTGTAAGAAGCCTATAGGAAGTTCTAAAAATCTGGAAAAATTTTCAAAAAGTGAAGTTTTAACAAAACGAAAAAAATAAGTTAACATAAATCTTTGAAAATGCAAAGTTTCAAAATTTTCGAAATCGGAAATAGAGTTGCTGCAAAAAGGTGACACGCCAAAAAAACAACATTGTAAAATAAAACAGTGATATTCTAAATTGCAAAAATTTTACTTTCGAAAATGGAAGAGATTTCGGAAAATATAAAATTTAAGAGAAATTTAAGCCCTTTCAAAGGAAAATTCTATAAAATCAAAATATGTTTAAAATTAAAATGAGTGAAAACCCAAGACGTAGAAAACAAGAAGTTTTCGAAAATCTTAAACGCCGAAAATTTCAGTTGAAGAGAGCTGGGAAAAGAAAAACGGGCCAAAATTTTTTTTAAATCTGTAAAAACCAGAAGGATAAAATTTGAATTTTAGAAAGAGGAAAAAGCTGGAGAAGTATGACATAAAATACCGTGACTTTTAAAAATCTTAAAAGAAAAAGTTGTTAAAAGCAGAAATGGAAAAACAACGAAGATTGAGAAAACGAAGACGAAGTTATTTGAAAGTGTCAGATTTTAGAACATCAAATTTATTCGAAAAAAGTTGAAACAAATTTAAATACGAAGATTTTCTTTTTTGAAATGGCTGAAAGGCGGGCAAATGCGAAAATGTAAAAAGTTCAAAAATAGATAATGAAAATCTTTGAAATTTCAAACTAGCAAAAATTTTCACAAACTTACAAAACTCATTTAGAAAGCTTTTCAAAGTTTGAATTTCTTCTTTTTCAAAACGGAAAAATAGCTTTTGGAAAAGCTTAAACGCCGGAAAATTCATATTTTTTAAGAAGCGTATAGGAAGTTCTAAAAATCTGGAAAAATTTTCAAAAAGAGAAGTTTTAACAAAACGAAGAAAATAAGTTAACATAAATCTTTGAAAATACAAAGTTTCAAAATTTTCAAAATCGGAAATAGAGTTGCTGCAAAAAGGTAACACGCCAAAAAAGCAACATTGTAAAATAAAACAGTGATATTCTAAATTGCAAAAATATTACTTTCGAAAATGGAAGAGATTTAGGAAAATATAAAATTTAAGAGAAATTTAAGCCCTTTCAACGGAAAATTCTATAAAATCAAAATATGCTTAAAATTAAAATGAGTGAAAACCCAAGACGTAGAAAACAAGAAGTTTTCGAAAATCTTAAACGCCGAAAATTTCAGTTGAAGAGAGTTGGGAAAAGAAAAACGGCCAAAAAATTTTTTAAATCTGTAAAAACCAGAAGGCAAAAATTTGAATTTTAGAAAGAGGAAAAAGCTGGAGAAGTATGGCATAAAATACCGTGACTTTTAAAAATCTTGAAAGAAAAAGTTGTTAAAAGCAGAAATGGAAAAACAACGAAGATTGAGAAAACGAAGAGGAAGTTATTTAAAAGTTTTAGATTTTAAAACATGAAATTTATACAAAAAAAGTTGAAACAAATTTAAATACGAAGATTTTCTTTTTTGAAAAGGCTTATCGGCGGGCGAATGCGAAAACACAAAAAGTTCAAAAATAGAGAACGAAAGTCTTTGAAATTTCCAACTTGCAAAAATTTCCACAAACTCACAAAACTCATTTAGAAAGCTTTTCAAAGTTTGAATTTCTTCTTTTTCAAAACGGAAAAATAGCTTTTGGAAAAGCTTAAACGCCGGAAAATTCATATTTTTTAAGAAGCGTATAGGAAGTTCTAAAAATCTGGAAAAATTTTCAAAAAGAGAAGTTTTAACAAAACGAAGAAAATAAGTTAACATAAATCTTTGAAAATACAAAGTTTCAAAATTTTCAAAATCGGAAATAGAGTTGCTGCAAAAAGGTAACACGCCAAAAAAGCAACATTGTAAAATAAAACAGTGATATTCTAAATTGCAAAAATATTACTTTCGAAAATGGAAGAGATTTCGGAAAATATAAAATTTAAGAGAAATTTAAGCCCTTTCAACGGAAAATTCGATAAAATCAAAATATGCTTAAAATTAAAATGAGTGAAAACCCAAGACGTAGAAAACAAGAAGTTTTCGAAAATCTTAAACGCCGAAAATTTCAGTTGAAGAGAGTTGGGAAAAGAAAAACGGCCAAAAAAATTTTTAAATCTGTAAAAACCAGAAGGCAAAAATTTGAATTTTAGAAAGAGGAAAAAGCTGGAGAAGTATGGCATAAAATACCGTGACTTTTAAAAATCTTGAAAGAAAAAGTTGTTAAAAGAAGAAATGGAAAAACAACGAAGATTGAGAGAATGAAGACGAAGTTATTTGAAAGTGTCAGATTTTAGAACATCAAATTTATTCAAAAAAAGTTGAAACAAATTTAAATACGAAGATTTTCTATTTCGAAATGGCAGAGAGGCGGGCAAATGCGAAAATGTAAAAGGTTCAAAAATAGATAATGAAAATCTTTGAAATTTCAAACTAGCAAAAATTTTCACAAACTTACAAAACTCATTTAGAAAGCTTTTCAAAGTTTTAATTTCTTATTTTTCAAAATGTAAAAATAGCTTTTGGAAAAGCTTAAACGCCGGAAAATTCATATTTTGTAAGAAGCATATAGGAAGTTCTAAAAATCTGGAAAAATTTTCAAAAACAGAAGTTTTCACAAAACGAAAAAAATTAATTAACAAAAATCTTTGAAAATATAAAGTTTCAAAATTTCGAAATCGAAAAAAGAGTTGCTGCAAAAAGGTAAAACGCCAAAAAAACAACATTGCAAAAGAAAACATGGATATTCTAAATTGCAAAAAAATTACTTTCGAAAATGGAAGAGATTTCGCAAAATATATAATTTAAGAAAAATTTAAGCTTTTTCCACAGAAAATTCTTTAAAATCAAATATGCTTAAAATTAAAATGAGGGAAAAGTCAATACGTAAAAAACAGGAAGTTTTCGAAAATCTTAAACGCCGAAATTTTCAGTCGAAGAGAGGTGGGAAAATAAAAAGGGATAAAAAATTTTCAAATCTGTAAAAACCAGTAGGAAAAAATTTGAATTCTAGAAATAGGAAAAAGCTGGAGAAGTATGGCATAAAGCACAGTGACCTTTCAATATCTTAAAAGAAAAACTTGTTAAAAGCTGAAATGGAAAAATATCAAAGATTGAGAAAACGAAGAGGAAGTTATTTAAAAGTTTTAGATTTTAAAACATGAAATCTATACAAAAAAAGTTGAAACAAATTTAAATACGAAGATTTTCTTTTTTGAAAAGGCTTATCGGCGGGCGAATGCGAAAACACAAAAAGTTCAAAAATAGAGAACGAAAGTCTTTGAAATTTCCAACTTGCAAAAATTTCCACAAACTCACAAAACTCATTTAGAAAGCTTTTCAAAGTTTGAATTTCTTCTTTTTCAAAACGGAAAAATAGCTTTTGGAAAAGCTTAAACGCCGGAAAATTCATATTTTTTAAGAAGCGTATAGGAAGTTCTAAAAATCTGGAAAAATTTTCAAAAAGAGAAGTTTTAACAAAACGAAGAAAATAAGTTAACATAAATCTTTGAAAATACAAAGTTTCAAAATTTTCAAAATCGGAAATAGAGTTGCTGCAAAAAGGTAACACGCCAAAAAAGCAACATTGTAAAATAAAACAGTGATATTCTAAATTGCAAAAATATTACTTTCGAAAATGGAAGAGATTTCGGAAAATATAAAATTTAAGAGAAATTTAAGCCCTTTCAACGGAAAATTCTATAAAATCAAAATATGCTTAAAATTAAAATGAGTGAAAACCCAAGACGTAGAAAACAAGAAGTTTTCGAAAATCTTAAACGCCGAAAATTTGAGTTGAAGAGAGTTGGGAAAAGAAAAACGGCCAAAATTTTTTTTAAATCTGTAAAAACCAGAAGGCAAAAATTTGAATTTTAGAAAGAGGAAAAAGATGGAGAAGTATGGCATAAAATACCGTGACTTTTAAAAATCTTGAAAGAAAAAGTTGTTAAAAGCAGAAATGGAAAAACAACGAAGATTGAGAAAACGAAGAGGAAGTTATTTAAAAGTTTTAGATTTTAAAACATGAAATTTATACAAAAAAAGTTGAAACAAATTTAAATACGAAGATTTTCTTTTTTGAAAAGGCTTATCGGCGGGCGAATGCGAAAACACAAAAAGTTCAAAAATAGAGAACGAAAGTCTTTGAAATTTCCAACTTGCAAAAATTTCCACAAACTCACAAAACTCATTTAGAAAGCTTTTCAAAGTTTGAATTTCTTCTTTTTCAAAACGGAAAAATAGCTTTTGGAAAAGCTTAAACGCCGGAAAATTCATATTTTTTAAGAAGCGTATAGGAAGTTCTAAAAATCTGGAAAAATTTTCAAAAAGAGAAGTTTTAACAAAACGAAGAAAATAAGTTAACATAAATCTTTGAAAATACAAAGTTTCAAAATTTTCGAAATCGGAAATAGAGTTGCTGCAAAAAGGTAACACGCCAAAAAAGCAACATTGTAAAATAAAACAGTGATATTCTAAATTGCAAAAATATTACTTTCGAAAATGGAAGAGATTTCGGAAAATATAAAATTTAAGAGAAATTTAAGCCCTTTCAACGGAAAATTCGATAAAATCAAAATATGCTTAAAATTAAAATGAGTGAAAACCCAAGACGTAGAAAACAAGAAGTTTTCGAAAATCTTAAACGCCGAAAATTTCAGTTGAAGAGAGTTGGGAAAAGAAAAACGGCCAAAAAAATTTTAAATCTGTAAAAACCAGAAGGCAAAAATTTGAATTTTAGAAAGAGGAAAAAGCTGGAGAAGTATGGCATAAAATACCGTGACTTTTAAAAATCTTAAAAGAAAAAGTTGTTAAAAGCAGAAATGGAAAAACAACGAAGATTGGGAGAACGAAGACGAAGTTATTTGAAAGTGTCAGATTTTAGAACATCAAATTTATTCGAAAAAAGTTGAAACAAATTTAAATACGAAGATTTTCTTTTTTGAAAAGGCTAATAGGCGGGCGAATGCGAAAATACAAAAAGTTCAAAAATAGAGAACGAAAGTCTTTGAAATTTCCAACTTGCAAAAATTTCCACAAACTCACAAAACTCATTTAGAAAGCTTTTCAAAGTTTGAATTTCTTCTTTTTCAAAACTGAAAAATAGCTTTTGGAAAAGCTTAAACGCCGGAAAATTCATATTTTGTAAGAAGCGTATAGGAAGTTCTAAAAATCTGGAAAAATTTTCAAGAAGAGAAGTTTTAACAAAACGACAAAAATAAGGTAACATAAATCTTTGAAAATACAAAGTTTCAAAATTTTCGAAATCGGAAATATAGTTGCTGCAAAAAGGTAACACGCCAAAAAAGCAACATTGTAAAATAAAACAGTGATGTTCTAAATTGCAAAAATATTACTTTCGAAAATGGAAGAGATTTCGGAAAATATAAAATTTAAGAGAAATTTAAGCCCTTTCAACGGAAAATTCTATAAAATCAAAATATGCTTAAAATTAAAATGAGTGAAAACCCAAGACGTAGAAAACAAGAAGTTTTCGAAAATCTTAAACGCCGAAAATTTCAGTTGAAAAGAGTTGGGAAAAGAAAAACGGCCAAAATTTTTTTTAAATCTGTAAAAACCAGAAGGCAAAAATTTGAATTTTAGAAAGAGGAAAAAGCTGGAGAAGTATGGCATAAAATACCGTGACTTTTAAAAATCTTGAAAGAAAAAGTTGTTAAAAGCAGAAATGGAAAAACAACGAAGATTGAGAAAACGAAGAGGAAGTTATTTAAAAGTTTTAGATTTTAAAACATGAAATTTATACAAAAAAAGTTGAAACAAATTTAAATACGAAGATTTTCTTTTTTGAAAAGGCTTATCGGCGGGCGAATGCGAAAACACAAAAAGTTCAAAAATAGAGAAAGAAAGTCTTTGAAATTTCCAACTTGCAAAAATTTCCACAAACTCACAAAACTCATTTAGAAAGCTTTTCAAAGTTTGAATTTCTTCTTTTTCAAAACGGAAAAATAGCTTTTGGAAAAGCTTAAACGCCGGAAAATTCATATTTTTTAAGAAGCGTATAGGAAGTTCTAAAAATCTGGAAAAATTTTCAAAAAGAGAAGTTTTAACAAAACGAAGAAAATAAGTTAACATAAATCTTTGAAAATACAAAGTTTCAAAATTTTCGAAATCGGAAATAGAGTTGCTGCAAAAAGGTAACACGCCAAAAAAGCAACATTGTAAAATAAAACAGTGATATTCTAAATTGCAAAAATATTACTTTCGAAAATGGAAGAGATTTCGGAAAATATAAAATTTAAGAGAAATTTAAGCCCTTTCAACGGAAAATTCGATAAAATCAAAATATGCTTAAAATTAAAATGAGTGAAAACCCAAGACGTAGAAAACAAGAAGTTTTCGAAAATCTTAAACGCCGAAAATTTCAGTTGAAGAGAGTTGGGAAAAGAAAAACGGCCAAAAAATTTTTAAATCTGTAAAAACCAGAAGGCAAAAATTTGAATTTTAGAAAGAGGAAAAAGCTGGAGAAGTATGGCATAAAATACCGTGACTTTTAAAAATCTTAAAAGAAAAAGTTGTTAAAAGCAGAAATGGAAAAACAACGAAGATTGGGAGAACGAAGACGAAGTTATTTGAAAGTGTCAGATTTTAGAACATCAAATTTATTCGAAAAAAGTTGAAACAAATTTAAATACGAAGATTTTCTTTTTTGAAAAGGCTAATAGGCGGGCGAATGCGAAAATACAAAAAGTTCAAAAATAGAGAACGAAAGTCTTTGAAATTTCCAACTTGCAAAAATTTCCACAAACTCACAAAACTCATTTAGAAAGCTTTTCAAAGTTTGAATTTCTTCTTTTTCAAAACGGAAAAATAGCTTTTGGAAAAGCTTAAACGCCGGAAAATTCATATTTTGTAAGAAGCGTATAGGAAGTTCTAAAAATCTGGAAAAATTTTCAAGAAGAGAAGTTTTAACAAAACGACAAAAATAAGGTAACATAAATCTTTGAAAATACAAAGTTTCAAAATTTTCGAAATCGGAAATATAGTTGCTGCAAAAAGGTAACACGCCAAAAAAGCAACATTGTAAAATAAAACAGTGATGTTCTAAATTGCAAAAATATTACTTTCGAAAATGGAAGAGATTTCGGAAAATATAAAATTTAAGAGAAATTTAAGCCCTTTCAACGGAAAATTCTATAAAATCAAAATATGCTTAAAATTAAAATGAGTGAAAACCCAAGACGTAGAAAACAAGAAGTTTTCGAAAATCTTAAACGCCGAAAATTTCAGTTGAAAAGAGTTGGGAAAAGAAAAACGGCCAAAATTTTTTTTAAATCTGTAAAAACCAGAAGGCAAAAATTTGAATTTTAGAAAGAGGAAAAAGCTGGAGAAGTATGGCATAAAATACCGTGACTTTTAAAAATCTTGAAAGAAAAAGTTGTTAAAAGCAGAAATGGAAAAACAACGAAGATTGAGAAAACGAAGAGGAAGTTATTTAAAAGTTTTAGATTTTAAAACATGAAATTTATACAAAAAAAGTTGAAACAAATTTAAATACGAAGATTTTCTTTTTTGAAAAGGCTTATCGGCGGGCGAATGCGAAAACACAAAAAGTTCAAAAATAGAGAACGAAAGTCTTTGAAATTTCCAACTTGCAAAAATTTCCACAAACTCACAAAACTCATTTAGAAAGCTTTTCAAAGTTTGAATTTCTTCTTTTTCAAAACGGAAAAATAGCTTTTGGAAAAGCTTAAACGCCGGAAAATTCATATTTTTTAAGAAGCGTATAGGAAGTTCTAAAAATCTGGAAAAATTTTCAAAAAGAGAAGTTTTAACAAAACGAAGAAAATAAGTTAACATAAATCTTTGAAAATACAAAGTTTCAAAATTTTCGAAATCGGAAATAGAGTTGCTGCAAAAAGGTAACACGCCAAAAAAGCAACATTGTAAAATAAAACAGTGATATTCTAAATTGCAAAAATATTACTTTCGAAAATGGAAGAGATTTCGGAAAATATAAAATTTAAGAGAAATTTAAGCCCTTTCAACGGAAAATTCGATAAAATCAAAATATGCTTAAAATTAAAATGAGTGAAAACCCAAGACGTAGAAAACAAGAAGTTTTCGAAAATCTTAAACGCCGAAAATTTCAGTTGAAGAGAGTTGGGAAAAGAAAAACGGCCAAAAAATTTTTAAATCTGTAAAAACCAGAAGGCAAAAATTTGAATTTTAGAAAGAGGAAAAAGCTGGAGAAGTATGGCATAAAATACCGTGACTTTTAAAAATCTTAAAAGAAAAAGTTGTTAAAAGCAGAAATGGAAAAACAACGAAGATTGGGAGAACGAAGACGAAGTTATTTGAAAGTGTCAGATTTTAGAACATCAAATTTATTCGAAAAAAGTTGAAACAAATTTAAATACGAAGATTTTCTTTTTTGAAAAGGCTAATAGGCGGGCGAATGCGAAAATACAAAAAGTTCAAAAATAGAGAACGAAAGTCTTTGAAATTTCCAACTTGCAAAAATTTCCACAAACTCACAAAACTCATTTAGAAAGCTTTTCAAAGTTTGAATTTCTTCTTTTTCAAAACGGAAAAATAGCTTTTGGAAAAGCTTAAACGCCGGAAAATTCATATTTTGTAAGAAGCGTATAGGAAGTTCTAAAAATCTGGAAAAATTTTCAAGAAGAGAAGTTTTAACAAAACGACAAAAATAAGGTAACATAAATCTTTGAAAATACAAAGTTTCAAAATTTTCGAAATCGGAAATATAGTTGCTGCAAAAAGGTAACACGCCAAAAAAGCAACATTGTAAAATAAAACAGTGATGTTCTAAATTGCAAAAATATTACTTTCGAAAATGGAAGAGATTTCGGAAAATATAAAATTTAAGAGAAATTTAAGCCCTTTCAACGGAAAATTCTATAAAATCAAAATATGCTTAAAATTAAAATGAGTGAAAACCCAAGACGTAGAAAACAAGAAGTTTTCGAAAATCTTAAACGCCGAAAATTTCAGTTGAAAAGAGTTGGGAAAAGAAAAACGGCCAAAAATTTTTTTAAATCTGTAAAAACCAGAAGGCAAAAATTTGAATTTTAGAAAGAGGAAAAAGCTGGAGAAGTATGGCATAAAATACCGTGACTTTTAAAAATCTTGAAAGAAAAAGTTGTTAAAAGCAGAAATGGAAAAACAACGAAGATTGGGAGACGAAGTTATTTGAAAGTGTCAGATTTTAGAACATCAAATTTATTCGAAAAAAGTTGAAACAAATTTAAATACGAAGATTTTCTTTTTTGAAAAGGCTAATAGGCGGGCGAATGCGAAAATACAAAAAGTTTAAAAATAGAGAACGAAAGTCTTTGAAATTTCCAACTTGCAAAAATTACCACAAACTCACAAAACTCATTTAGAAAGCTTTTCAAAGTTTGAATTTCTTCTTTTTCAAAACGGAAAAATAGCTTTTGGAAAAGCTTAAACGCCGGAAAATTCATATTTTGTAAGAAGCGTATAAGAAGTTCTAAAAATCTGGAAAAATTTTCAAGAAGAGAAGTTTTAACAAAACGACAAAAATAAGTTAACATAAATCTTTGAAAATACAAAGTTTCAAAATTTTCGAAATCGGAAATAGAGTTGCTGCAAAAAGGTAACACGCCAGAAAAGCAACATTGTAAAATAAAACAGTGATATTCTAAATTGCAAAAATATTACTTTCGAAAATGGAAGAGATTTCGGAAAATATAAAATTTAAGAGAAATTAAAGCCCTTTCAACGGAAAATTCTATAAAATCAAAATATGCTTAAAATTAAAATGAGTGAAAACCCAAGACGTAGAGAACAAGAAGTTTTCGAAAATCTTAAACGCCGAAAATTTAAGTTGAAGAGAGTTGGGAAAAGAAAAACGGCCAAAATTTTTTTTAGATCTGTAAAAACCAGAAGGCTAAAATTTGAATTTTAGAAAGAGGAAAAAGCTGGAGAAGTATGGCATAAAATACCGTGACTTTTAAAAATCTTGAAAGAAAAAGTTGTTAAAAGCAGAAATGGAAAAACAACGAAGATTGAGAAAACGAAGACGAAGTTATTTGAAAGTGTCAGATTTTAGAACATCAAATTTATTCAAAAAAAAGTTGAAACAAATTTAAATACGAAGATTTTCTTTTTTGAAATGGCTGAAAGGCGGGCAAATGCGAACATGTAAAAAGTTCAAAAATAGATAATGAAAATCTTTGAAATTTCAAACTAGCAAAAATTTTCACAAACTTACAAAACTCATTTAGAAAGCTTTTCAAAGTTTTAATTTCTTAGTTTTCAAAATTGAAAAATAGCTTTTGGAAAAGCTTAAACGCCAGAAAATTCATGTTTTGTAAGAAGCAAATAGGAAATTCTAAAAATCTGGAAAATTTTCAAAAACAGAAGTTTTCACAAAACGACAAAAATAAATTAACGAAAATCGTTGAAATTATAAAGTTTCAAAATTTCGAAATCGAAAAAAGGGTTGCTGTAAAAAGGTAAAACGCCAAAAAAACAACATTGCAAAAGAAAATAGAGATATTCTAAATTGCAAAAAAATTACATTTCGAAAATGGAAGAGATTTCGGAAAATATATAATTTAAGAAAAATTTAAGCTTTTTCAACAGAAAATTCTTTAAAATCAAATAAGCTTAAAATTAAAATGAGTGAAAAGTCAATACGTAAAAAACAGGAAGTTTTCGAGAATCTTAAACGCCGAAATTTTCAGTCGAAGAGAGTTGGGAAAATAAAAAGGGAAAAAAAAATTTCAAATCTGTAAAAACCAGAAGGAAAAAATTTGAATTCTAGAAATAGGAAAAAGCTGGAGAAGTATGGCATAAAACACAGTGACCTTTCAATATCTTAAAAGAAAAATTTGTTAAAAGCTGAAATGGAAAAATATCAAAGATTGAGAAAACGAAGAGGAAGTTATTTAAAAGTTTTAGATTTTAAAACATCAAATTTATACAAAAAAAGTTGAAAACAATTTAAATACGAAGATTTTCTTTTTTGAAAAGGCTAATCGGCGGGCGAATGCGAAAATACAAAAAGTTCAAAAATAGAGAACGAAAGTCTTTGAAATTTCCAACTTGCAAAAATTTCCACAAACTCACAAAACTCATTTAGAAAGCTTTTCAAAGTTTGAATTTCTTCTTTTTCAAAACGGAAAAATAGCTTTTGGAAAAGCTTAAACGCCGGAAAATTCATATTTTGTAAGAAGCGTATAGGAAGTTCTAAAAATCTGGAAAAATTTTCAAGAAGAGAAGTTTTAACAAAACGACAAAAATAAGGTAACATAAATCTTTGAAAATACAAAGTTTCAAAATTTTCGAAATCGGAAATAGAGTTGCTGCAAAAAGGTAACACGCCAAAAAAGCAACATTGTAAAATAAAACAGTGATATTCTAAATTGCAAAAATATTACTTTCGAAAATGGAAGAGATTTCGGAAAATATAAAATTTAAGAGAAATTTAAGCCCTTTCAACGGAAAATTCGATAAAATCAAAATATGCTTAAAATTAAAATGAGTGAAAACCCAAGACGTAGAAAACAAGAAGTTTTCGAAAATCTTAAACGCCGAAAATTTTAGTTGAAGAGAGTTGGGAAAAGAAAAACGGCCAAAAAAAATTTTAAATCTGTAAAAACCAGGAGGCTAAAATTTGAATTTTAGAAAGAGGAAAAAGCTGGAGAAGTATGGCATAAAATACCGTGACTTTTAAAAATCTTAAAAGAAAAAGTTGTTAAAAGCAGAAATGGAAAAACAACGAAGATTGGGAGACGAAGTTATTTGAAAGTGTCAGATTTTAGAACATCAAATTTATTCGAAAAAAGTTGAAACAAATTTAAATACGAAGATTTTCTTTTTTGAAAAGGCTAATAGGCGGGCGAATGCGAAAATACAAAAAGTTTAAAAATAGAGAACGAAAGTCTTTGAAATTTCCAACTTGCAAAAATTACCACAAACTCACAAAACTCATTTAGAAAGCTTTTCAAAGTTTGAATTTCTTCTTTTTCAAAACGGAAAAATAGCTTTTGGAAAAGCTTAAACGCCGGAAAATTCATATTTTGTAAGAAGCGTATAAGAAGTTCTAAAAATCTGGAAAAATTTTCAAGAAGAGAAGTTTTAACAAAACGAAAAAAATAAGTTAACATAAATCTTTGAAAATACAAAGTTTCAAAATTTTCGAAATCGGAAATAGAGTTGCTGCAAAAAGGTAACACGCCAGAAAAGCAACATTGTAAAATAAAACAGTGATATTCTAAATTGCAAAAATATTACTTTCGAAAATGGAAGAGATTTCGGAAAATATAAAATTTAAGAGAAATTAAAGCCCTTTCAACGGAAAATTCTATAAAATCAAAATATGCTTAAAATTAAAATGAGTGAAAACCCAAGACGTAGTGAACAAGAAGTTTTCGAAAATCTTAAACGCCGAAAATTTAAGTTGAAGAGAGTTGGGAAAAGAAAAACGGCCAAAATTTTTTTTAGATCTGTAAAAACCAGAAGGCTAAAATTTGAATTTTAGAAAGAGGAAAAAGCTGGAGAAGTATGGCATAAAATACCGTGACTTTTAAAAATCTTGAAAGAAAAAGTTGTTAAAAGCAGAAATGGAAAAACAACGAAGATTGAGAAAACGAAGACGAAGTTATTTGAAAGTGTCAGATTTTAGAACATCAAATTTATTCAAAAAAAAGTTGAAACAAATTTAAATACGAAGATTTTCTTTTTTGAAATGGCTGAAAGGCGGGCAAATGCGAACATGTAAAAAGTTCAAAAATAGATAATGAAAATCTTTGAAATTTCAAACTAGCAAAAATTTTCACAAACTTACAAAACTCATTTAGAAAGCTTTTCAAAGTTTTAATTTCTTAGTTTTCAAAATTGAAAAATAGCTTTTGGAAAAGCTTAAACGCCAGAAAATTCATGTTTTGTAAGAAGCAAATAGGAAATTCTAAAAATCTGGAAAATTTTCAAAAACAGAAGTTTTCACAAAACGACAAAAATAAATTAACGAAAATCGTTGAAATTATAAAGTTTCAAAATTTCGAAATCGAAAAAGGAGTTGCTGTAAAAAGGTAAAACGCCAAAAAAACAACATTGCAAAAGAAAATAGAGATATTCTAAATTGCAAAAAAATTACATTTCGAAAATGGAAGAGATTTCGGAAAATATATAATTTAAGAAAAATTTAAGCTTTTTCAACAGAAAATTCTTTAAAATCAAATAAGCTTAAAATTAAAATGAGTGAAAAGTCAATACGTAAAAAACAGGAAGTTTTCGAGAATCTTAAACGCCGAAATTTTCAGTCGAAGAGAGTTGGGAAAATAAAAAGGGAAAAAAAAATTTCAAATCTGTAAAAACCAGAAGGAAAAAATTTGAATTCTAGAAATAGGAAAAAGCTGGAGAAGTATGGCATAAAACACAGTGACCTTTCAATATCTTAAAAGAAAAATTTGTTAAAAGCTGAAATGGAAAAATATCAAAGATTGAGAAAACGAAGAGGAAGTTATTTAAAAGTTTTAGATTTTAAAACATCAAATTTATACAAAAAAAGTTGAAAACAATTTAAATACGAAGATTTTCTTTTTTGAAAAGGCTAATCGGCGGGCGAATGCGAAAATACAAAAAGTTCAAAAATAGAGAACGAAAGTCTTTGAAATTTCCAACTTGCAAAAATTTCCACAAACTCACAAAACTCATTTAGAAAGCTTTTCAAAGTTTGAATTTCTTCTTTTTCAAAACGGAAAAATAGCTTTTGGAAAAGCTTAAACGCCGGAAAATTCATATTTTGTAAGAAGCATATAGGAAGTTCTAAAAATCTGGAAAAATTTTCAAAAATAGAAGTTCTCACAAAACGAAAAAAATTAATTAACAAAAATCTTTGAAAATATAAAGTTTCAAAATTTCAAAATCGAAAAAAGAGTTGCTGCAAAAAGGTAAAACGCCAAAAAAACAACATTGCAAAAGAAAACAGGGATATTCTAAATTGCAAAAAAATTACATTTCGAAAATGGAAGAGATTTCGCAAAATATATAATTTAAGAAAAATTTAAGCTTTTTCCACTGAAAATTCTTTAAAATCAAATATGATTAGAATTAAAATGAGTGAAAAGTCAATACGTAAAAAACAGGAAGTTTTCGAAAATCTTAAACGCTGAAATTTTCAGTCGAAGAGAGTTGGGAAAATAAAAAGGGCAAAAAAAATTTCAAATCTGTAAAAACCAGAAGGAAAAAATTTAAATTCTAGAAATAGGAAAAAGCTGGAGAGGTATGGCATAAAACACAGTGACCTTTCAGTATCTTAAAAGAAAAACTTGTTAAAAGCTGAAATGGAAAAATATCAAAGATTGAGAAAACGAAGAGGAAGTTATTTAAAAGTTTTAGATTTTAAAACATCAAATTTATACAAAAAAAGTTGAAACAAATTTAAATACGAAGATTTTCTTTTTTGAAAAGGCTAATAAGCGGGCGAATGCGAAAATAAAAAAAAGTTCAAAAATAGAGAACGAAAGTCTTTGAAATTTCCAACTTGCAAAAATTTCCACAAACTCACAAAACTCATTTAGAAAGCTTTTCAAAGTTTGAATTTCTTCTTTTTCAAAACGGAAAAATAGCTTTTGGAAAAGCTTAAACGCCGAAAAATTCATATTTTGTAAGAAGCCTATAGGAAGTTCTAAAAATCTGGAAAAATTTTCAAAAAGTGAAGTTTTAACAAAACGAAAAAAATAAGTTAACATAAATCTTTGAAAATGCAAAGTTTCAAAATTTTCGAAATCGGAAATAGAGTTGCTGCAAAAAGGTGACACGCCAAAAAACCAACATTGTAAAATAAAACAGTGATATTCTAAATTGGAAAAATATTACTTTCGAAAATGGAAGAGATTTCGGAAAATATAAAATTTAAGAGAAATTTAAGCCCTTTCAAAGGAAAATTCTATAAAATCAAAATATGCTTAAAATTAAAATGAGTGAAAACCCAAGACGTAGAAAACAAGAAGTTTTCGAAAATCTTAAACGCCGAAAATTTCAGTTGAAGAGAGTTGAGAAAAGAAAAACGGCCAAAAAAAATTTTAAATCTGTAAAAACCAGAAGGATAAAATTTGAATTTTAGAAAGAGGAAAAAGCTGGAGAAGTATGACATAAAATACCGTGACTTTTAAAAATCTTAAAAGAAAAAGTTGTTAAAAGCAGAAATGGAAAAACAACGAAGATTGAGAAAACGAAGACGAAGTTATTTGAAAGTGTCAGATTTTAGAACATCAAATTTATTCGAAAAAAGTTGAAACAAATTTAAATACGAAGATTTTCTTTTTTGAAATGGCTGAAAGGCGGGCAAATGCGAAAATGTAAAAAGTTCAAAAATAGATAATGAAAATCTTTGAAATTTCAAACTAGCAAAAATTTTCACAAACTTACAAAACTCATTTAGAAAGCTTTTCAAAGTTTTAATTTCTTATTTTTCAAAATGGAAAAATAACTTTTGTAATAGCTTAAACGCCGGAAAATTCATATTTTGTAAGAAGCAAATAGGAACTTCTAAAAATCTGGAAAATTTTCAAAAACAGAAGTTTTCACAAAACGACAAAAATAAATTAACAAAAATCTTTGACAATATAACGTTTCAAAATTTCGAAATCAAAAAAAGAGTTGCTGCAAAAAGGTAAAACGCCAAAAAAACAACATTGCAAAAGAAAACAGGGATATTCTAAATTGCAAAAACATTACTTTCGAAAATGGAAGAGATTTCGCAAAATATATAATTTAAGAAAAATTTAAGCTTTTTCCACAGAAATCTCTTTAAAATCAAATACGCTTAAAATTAAAATGAGTGAAAAGTCAATACGTAAAAAACAGGAAGTTTTCGAAAGGCTTAAACGCCGGAATTTTCAGTCGAAGAGAGTTGGGAAAAAAAAAAGGGCAAAAAAAATTTCAAATCTGTAAAAACCAGAAGGAAAAAATTTGAATTCTAGAAATAGGAAAAAGGTGGAGAAGTATGGCATAAAACACAGTGACCTTTCAATATCTTAAAAGAACAACTTGTTAAAAGCTGAAATGGAAAAATATCAAAGATTGAGAAAACGAAGAGGAAGTTATTTAAAAGTTTTAGATTTTAAAACTTCAAATTTATACAAAAAAAGTTGAAACAATTTTAAATACGAAGATTTTCTTTTTTGAAAAGGCTAATAGGCGGGCGAATGCGAAAATACAAAAAGTTCAAAAATAGATAACGAAAGTCTTTGAAATTTCCAACTTGCAAAAATTTCCACAAACTCACAAAACTCATTTAGAAAGCTTTTCAAAGTTTGAATTTCTTCTTTTTCAAAACGGAAAAATAGCTTTTGGAAAAGCTTAAACGCCGGAAAATTCATATTTTGTAAGAAGGAAATAAGAACTTCTAAAAATCTGGAAAATTTTCAAAAACAGAAGTTTTCACAAAACGACAAAAATAAATTAACAAAAATCTTTGAAAATATAATGTTTCAAAATTTCAAAATCGAAAAAAGAGTTGCTGCAAAAAGGTAAAACGCCAAAAAAACAACATTGCAAAAGAAAACAGGGATATTCTAAATTGCAAAAAAATTACTTTCGAAAATGGAAGAGATTTCGGAAAATATATAATTTAAGAAAAATTTAAGCTTTTTCCACATAAAACTCTTTAAAATCAAATATGCTTAAAATTAAAATGAGTGAAAAGTCAATACATAAAAAATAGGAAGTTTTCGAAAGTCTTAAACGCCGAAATTTTCAGTCGAAGAGAGTTGGGAAAAAAAAAGGGCTAAAAAAATTTCAAATCTGTAAAAACCAGAAGGAAAAAATTTGAATTCTAGAAATAGAAAAAATGTGGAGAAGTATGGCATAAAACACAGTGACCTTTCAATATCTTAAAAGAAAAACTTGTAAAAAGCTGAAATGGAAAAATATCAAAGATTGAGAAAACGAAGAGGAAGTTATTAAAAAGTTTTAGATTTTAAAACATCAAATTTATACAAAAAAAAGTTGAAACAAATTTAAATACGAAGATTTTCTTTTTTGAAAAGGCTAATAGGCGGGCGAATGCGAAAATACAAAAAGTTCAAAAATAGAGAACGAAAGTTTTTGAAATTTCCAACTTGCAAAAATTTCCACAAACTCACAAAACTCATTTAGAAAGCTTTTCAAAGTTTGAATTTCTTCTTTTTCAAAACGGAAAAATAGCTTTTGGAAAAGCTTAAACGCCGGAAAATTCATATTTTTTAAGAAGCGTATAGGAAGTTCTAAAAATCTGGAAAAATTTTCAAAAAGAGAAGTTTTAACAAAACGACAAAAATAAGTTAACATAAACCTTTGAAAATATAAAGTTTCAAAATTTTCGAAATCGTTAATAGAGTTGCTGCAAAAAGGTAACACGCCAAAAAAACAACATTGTAAAATAAAACAGTGATATTCTAAATTGCAAAAATATTACTTTCGAAAATGGAAGAGATTTCGTAAAATATAAAATTTAAGAGAAATTTAAGCCCTTTCAACGGAAAATTCTATAAAATCAAATATGCTTAAAATGAAAATGAGTTAAAAGCGAAGACGTAGAAAACAAGAAGATTTCGAAAATCTTAAACGCCGAAAATTTCAGTTGAAGAGAGTTGGGAAAAGAAAAACGGCCAAAAGATTTTTAAATCTGTAAAAACCAGAAGGCTAAAATTTGAATTTTAGAAAGAGGAAAAAGCTGGAGAAGTATGGCATAAAATACCGTGACTTTTAAAAATCTTAAAAGAAAAAGTTGTTAAAAGCAGAAATGGAAAAACAACGAAGATCGAGAAAACGAAGACGAAGTTATTTGAAAGTGTCAGATTTTAGAACATCAAATTTATTCAAAAAAATTCGAAACAAATTTAAATACGAAGATTTTCTTTTTTGAAATGGCTGAAAGGCGGGCAAATGCGAAAATGTAAAAAGTTCAAAAATAGATAATGAAAATCTTTGAAATTTCAAACTAGCAAAAATTTTCACAAACTTACAAAACTCATTTAGAAAGCTTTTCAAAGTTTTAATTTCTTATTTTTCAAAATGGAATAATAGCTTTTGGAAAAGCTTAAACGCCGGAAAATTCATATTTTGTAAGAAACATATAGGAAGTTCTAAAAATCTGGAAAAATTTTCAAAAACAGAAGTTTTCACAAAACGACAAAAATTAATTAACTAAAATCTTTGAAAATATAAAGTTTCAAAATTTCGAAATCGAAAAAAGAGTTGCTGCAAAAAGGTAAAACGCCAAAAAAACAACATTGCAAAAGAAAACAGGGATATTCTAAATTGCAAAAAAATTACTTTCGAAAATGGAAGATATTTCGCAAAATATATAATTTAAGAAAAATTTAAGGTTTTTGCACAGAAAACTCTTTAAAATCAAATATGCTTAAAATTAAAATGAGTGAAAAGTCAATACGTAAAAAACAGGAAGTTTTCGAAAATCTTAAACGCCGAAATTTTCAGTCGAAGAGAGTTGGGAAAATAAAAAGGGCAAAAAAAATTTCAAATCTGTAAAAACCAGTAGGAAAAAATTTGAATTCTAGAAATAGGAAAAAGCTGGAGAAGTATGGCATAAAACACAGTGACCTTTCAATATGTTAAAAGAAAAACTTGTAAAAAGCTGAAATGGAAAAATATCAAAGATTGAGAAAACGAAGAGAAAGTTATTTAAAAGTTTTAGATTTTAAAACATCAAATTTATACAAAAAAAGTTGAAACAAATTTAAATACGAAGATTTTCTTTTTTGAAAAGGCTAATAGGCGGGCGAATGCGAAAATACAAAAAGTTCAAAAATAGAGAACGAAAGTCTTTGAAATTTCCAACTTGCAAAAATTTCCACAAACTCACAAAACTCATTTAGAAAGCTTTTCAAAGTTTGAATTTCTTCTTTTTCAAAACGGAAAAATAGCTTTTGGAAAAGATTAAACGCCGGAAAATTCATATTTTGTAAGAAGCATATAGGAAGTTCTAAAAATCTGGAAAAATTTTCAAAAAGAGAAGTTTTATCAAAACGACAAAAATAAGTTAACATAAATCTTTGAAAATACAAAGTTTCAAAATTTTCGAAATCGGAAATAGAGTTGCTGAAAAAGGGTAACACGCCAAAAAAACAACATTGTAAAATAAAACAGTGATATTCTAAATTGCAAAAATATTACTTTCGAAAATGGAAGAGATTTCGGAAAATATAAAATTTAAGAGAAATTAAAGCCCCTTCAACGGAAAATTCTATAAAATCAAAATATGCTTAAACTTAAAATGAGTGAAAACCCAAGATGTAGAAAACAAGAAGTTTTCGTAAATCTTAAACGCCGAAAATTTCAGTTGAAGAGAGTTGGGAAAAGAAAAACGGCCAAAAAATTTTTAAATCTGTAAAAACCAGAAGGCTAAAATTTGAATTTTAGAAAGAGGAAAAAGCTGGAGAAGTATGGCATAAAATACCGTGACTTTTAAAAATCTTAAAAGAAAAAGTTGTTAAAAGCAGAAATGGAAAAACAACGAAGATCGAGAAAACGAAGACGAAGTTATTTGAAAGTGTCAGATTTTAGAACATCAAATTTATTCAAAAAAAGTCGAAACAAATTTAAATACGAAGATTTTCTTTTTTGAAATGGCTGAAATGCGGGCAAATGCGAAAATGTAAAAAGTTCAAAAATAGATAATGAAAATCTTTGAAATTTCAAACTAGCAAAAATTTACACAAACTTACAAAACTCATTTAGAAAGCTTTTCAAAGTTTTAATTTCTTATTTTTCAAAATGGAATAATAGCTTTTGGAAAAGCTTAAACGCCGGAAAATTTATATTTTGTAAGAAGCATATAGGAAGTTCTAAAAATCTGGAAAAATTTTCAAAAAAAGAAGTTTTCACAAAACGACAAAAATTAATTAACTAAAATCTTTGAAAATATAAAGTTTCAAAATTTCGAAATCGAAAAAAGAGTTGCTGCAAAAAGGTAAAACGCCAAAAAAACAACATTGCAAAAGAAAACAGGGATATTCTAAATTGCAAAAAAATTACTTTCGAAAATGGAAGATATTTCGCAAAATATATAATTTAAGAAAAATTTAAGCTTTTTCCACAGAAAATTCTTTAAAATCAAATATGCTTAAAATTAAAATGAGTGAAAAGTCAATACGTAAAAAACAGGAAGTTTTCGAAAATCTTAAACGCCGAAATTTTCAGTGGAAGAGAGTTGGGAAAATAAAAAGGGCAAAAAAAATTTCAAATCTGTAAAACCAAGTAGGAAAAAATTTGAATTCTAGAAATAGGAAAAAGCTGGAGAAGTATGGCATAAAACACAGTGACCTTTCAATATGTTAAAAGAAAAACTTGTAAAAAGCTGAAATGGAAAAATATCAAAGATTGAGAAAACGAAGAGAAAGTTATTTAAAAGTTTTAGATTTTAAAACATCAAATTTATACAAAAAAACTTGAAACAAATTTAAATACGAAGATTTTCTTTTTTGAAATGGCTGAAAGGCGGGCGAATGCGAAAATACAAAAAGTTCAAAAATAGAGAACGAAAGTCTTTGAAATTTCCAACTTGCAAAAATTTCCACAAACTCACAAAACTCATTTAGAAAGCTTTTCAAAGTTTGAATTTCTTCTTTTTCAAAACGGCAAAATAGCTTTTGGAAAAGATTAAACGCCGGAAATTCATATTTTGTAAGAAGCATATAGGAAGTTCTAAAAATCTGGAAAAATTTTCAAAAAGAGAAGTTTTATCAAAACGACAAAAATAAGTTAACATAAATCTTTGAAAATACAAAGTTTGAAAATTTTCGAAATCGGAAATAGAGTTGCTGAAAAAAGGTAACACGCCAAAAAAACAACATTGTAAAATAAAATAGTGATATTCTAAATTGCAAAAATATTACTTTCGAAAATGGAAGAGATTTCGGAAAATATAAAATTTAAGAGAAATTAAAGCCCCTTCAACGGAAAATTCTATAAAATCAAAATATGCTTAAAATTAGTATGAGTGAAAACCCAAGACGTAGAAAACAAGATGTTTTCGAAAATCTTAAACGCCGAAAATTTCAGTTGAAGAGAGTTGGGAAAAGAAAAACGGCCAAAAAATTTTTAAATCTGTAAAAACCAGAAGGCTAAAATTTGAATTTTAGAAAGAGGAAAAAGCTGGAGAAGTATGGCATAAAATACCGTGACTTTTAAAAATCTTAAAAGAAAAAGTTGTTAAAAGCAGAAATGGAAAAACAACGAAGATCGAGAAAACGAAGACGAAGTTATTTGAAAGTGTCAGATTTTAGAACATCAAATTTATTCAAAAAAAGTCGAAACAAATTTAAATACGAAGATCTTCTTTTTTGAAATGGCTGAAAGGCGGGCAAATGCGAAAATGTAAAAAGTTCAAAAATAGATAATGAAAATCTTTGAAATTTCAAACTAGCAAAAATTTTCGCAAACTTACAAAACTCATTTAGAAAGCTTTTCAAAGTTTTAATTTCTTATTTTTCAAAATGGAATAATAGCTTTTGGAAAAGCTTAAACGCCGGAAAATTCATATTTTGTAAGAAGCATATAGGAAGTTCTAAAAATCTGGAAAAATTTTCAAAAACAGAAGTTCTCACAAAACGACAAAAATTAATTAACTAAAATCTTTGAAAATATAAAGTTTCAAAATTTCGAAATAGAAAAAAGAGTTGCTGCAAAAAGGTAAAACGACAAAAAAAACAACATTGCAAAAGAAAACAGGGATATTCTAAATTGCAAAAAAATTACTTTCGAAAATGAAAGAGATTTCAGAAAATATGTAATTTAAGAAAAATTTAAGGTTTTTGCACAGAAAATTCTTTAAAATCAAATATGCTTAAAATTAAAATGAGTGAAAAGTAAAAACGTAAAAAACAGGAAGTTTTCGAAAATCTTAAACGCCGAAATTTTCAGTCGAAGAGAGTTGGGAAAATAAAAAGGGCAAAAAAAATTTCAAATCTGTAAAAACCAGTAGGAAAAAATTCGAATTCTAGAAATAGGAAAAAGCTGGAGAAGTATGGCATAAAACACAGTGACCTTTCAATATGTTAAAAGAAAAACTTGTTAAAAGCTTAAATGGAAAAATATCAAAGATTGAGAAAACGAAGAGGAAGTTATTTAAAAGTTTTAGATTTTAAAACATCAAATTTATACAAAAAAAGTTGAAACAAATTTAAATACGAAGATTTTCTTTTTTGAAAAGGCTAATAGGCGGGCGAATGCGAAAATACAAAAAGTTCAAAAATGGAGAACGAAAGTCTTTGAAATTTCCAACTTGCAAAAATTTCCACAAACTCACAAAACTCATTTAGAAAGCTTTTCAAAGTTTGAATTTCTTCTTTTTCAAAAGGGAATAATAGCTTTTGGAAAAGATTAAACGCCGGAAAATTCATATTTTGTAAGAAGCATATAGGAAGTTCTAAAAATCTGGAAAAATTTTCAAAAAGAGAAGTTTTATCAAAACGACAAAAATAAGTTAACATAAATCTTTGAAAATACAAAGTTTCAAAATTTTCGAAATCGGAAATAGAGTTCCTGAAAAAAGGTAACACGCCAAAAAAACAACATTGTAAAATAAAACAGTGATATTCTAAATTGCAAAAATATTACTTTCGAAAATGGAAGATATTTCGCAAAATATAAAATTTAAGAGAAATTAAAGCCCCTTCAACGGAAAATTCTATAAAATCAAAATATGCTTAAAATTAAAATGAGTGAAAACCCAAGATGTAGAAAACAAGATGTTTTCGTAAATCTTAAACGCCGAAAATTTCAGTTGAAGAGAGTTGGGAAAAGAAAAACGGCAAAAAAAATTTTAAATCTGTAAAAACCAGAAGGCTAAAATTTGAATTTTAGAAAGAGGAAAAAGCGGGAGAAGTATGGCATAAAATACCGTGACTTTTAAAAATCTTAAAAGAAAAAGTTGTTAAAAGCAGAAATGGAAAAACAACGAAGATCGAGAAAACGAAGACGAAGTTATTTGAAAGTGTCAGATTTTAGAACATCAAATTTATTCAAAAAAAGTCGAAACAAATTTAAATACGAAGATTTTCTTTTTTGAAATGGCTGAAAGGCGGGCAAATGCGAAAATGTAAAAAGTTCAAAAATAGATAATGAAAATCTTTGAAATTTCAAACTAGCAAAAATTTTCACAAACTTACAAAACTCATTTAGAAAGCTTTCCAAAGTTTTAATTTCTTATTTTTCAAAATGGAAAAATAGCTTTTGGAAAAGCTTAAACGCCGGAAAATTCATATTTTGTAAGAAGCAAATAGGAAATTCTAAAAATCTGGAAAATTTTCAAAAACAGAAGTTTTCACAAAACGTCAAAAATAAATTAACAAAAATCTTTGAAAATATAAAGTTTCAAAATTTCGAAATCGAAAAAAGAGTTGCTGCAAAAAGGTAAAACGCCAAAAAAACAACATTGCAAAAGAAAACAGGGATATTCTAAATTGCAAAAAAATTACTTTCGAAAATGGAAGATATTTCGCAAAATATATAATTTAAGAAAAATTTAAGTTTTTTCCACAGAAAATTCTTTAAAATCAAATATGCTTAAAATTAAAATGAGTGAAAAGTCAATACGTAAAAAATAGGAAGTTTTCGAAAATCTTAAACGCCGAAATTTTCAGTGGAAGAGAGTTGGGAAAATAAAAAGGGCAAAAAAAATTTCAAATCTGTAAAACCAAGTAGGAAAAAATTTGAATTCTAGAAATAGGAAAAAGCTGGAGAAGTATGGCATAAAACACAGTGACCTTTCAATATGTTAAAAGAAAAACTTGTAAAAAGCTGAAATGGAAAAATATCAAAGATTGAGAAAACGAAGAGAAAGTTATTTAAAAGTTTTAGATTTTAAAACATCAAATTTATACAAAAAAACTTGAAACAAATTTAAATACGAAGATTTTCTTTTTTGAAATGGCTGAAAGGCGGGCGAATGCGAAAATACAAAAAGTTCAAAAATAGAGAACGAAAGTCTTTGAAATTTCCAACTTGCAAAAATTTCCACAAACTCACAAAACTCATTTAGAAAGCTTTTCAAAGTTTGAATTTCTTCTTTTTCAAAACGGAAAAATAGCTTTTGGAAAAGATTAAACGCCGGAAATTCATATTTTGTAAGAAGCATATAGGAAGTTCTAAAAATCTGGAAAAATTTTCAAAAAGAGAAGTTTTATCAAAACGACAAAAATAAGTTAACATAAATCTTTGAAAATACAAAGTTTGAAAATTTTCGAAATCGGAAATAGAGTTGCTGAAAAAAGGTAACACGCCAAAAAAACAACATTGTAAAATAAAATAGTGATATTCTAAATTGCAAAAATATTACTTTCGAAAATGGAAGAGATTTCGGAAAATATAAAATTTAAGAGAAATTAAAGCCCCTTCAACGGAAAATTCTATAAAATCAAAATATGCTTAAAATTAGTATGAGTGAAAACCCAAGACGTAGAAAACAAGATGTTTTCGAAAATCTTAAACGCCGAAAATTTCAGTTGAAGAGAGTTGGGAAAAGAAAAACGGCCAAAAAATTTTTAAATCTGTAAAAACCAGAAGGCTAAAATTTGAATTTTAGAAAGAGGAAAAAGCTGGAGAAGTATGGCATAAAATACCGTGACTTTTAAAAATCTTAAAAGAAAAAGTTGTTAAAAGCAGAAATGGAAAAACAACGAAGATCGAGAAAACGAAGACGAAGTTATTTGAAAGTGTCAGATTTTAGAACATCAAATTTATTCAAAAAAAGTCGAAACAAATTTAAATACGAAGATCTTCTTTTTTGAAATGGCTGAAAGGCGGGCAAATGCGAAAATGTAAAAAGTTCAAAAATAGGTAATGAAAATCTTTGAAATTTCAAACTAGCAAAAATTTTCACAAACTTACAAAACTCATTTAGAAAGCTTTTCAAAGTTTTAATTTCTTATTTTTCAAAATGGAATAATAGCTTTTGGAAAAGCTTAAACGCCGGAAAATTCATATTTTGTAAGAAGCATATAGGAAGTTCTAAAAATCTGGAAAAATTTTCAAAAACAGAAGTTCTCACAAAACGACAAAAATTAATTAACAAAAATCTTTGAAAATATAAAGTTTAAAAATTTCGAAATCGAAAAAAGAGTTTCTGCAAAAAGGTAAAACGGCAAAAAAAACAACATTGCAAAAGAAAACAGGGATATTCTAAATTGCAAAAAAATTACTTTCGAAAATGGAATAGATTTCAGAAAATATGTAATTTAAGAAAAATTTAAGGTTTTTGCACAGAAAACTCTTTAAAATCAAATATGCTTAAAATTAAAATGAGAGAAAAGTCAATACTTAAAAAACAGGAAGTTTTCGAAAGTCTTAAACGTGGAAATTTTTAGTCGAAGAGAGTTGGGAAAAAAAAAGGGCAAAAAAAATTTCAAATCTGTAAAAACCAGTAGGAAAAAATTTGAATTCTAGAAATAGGAAAAAGCTGGAGAAGTATGGCATAAAACACAGTGACCTTTCAATATGTTAAAAGAAAAACTTGTTAAAAGCTTAAATGGAAAAATATCAAAGATTGAGAAAACGAAGAGGAAGTTATTTAAAAGTTTTAGATTTTAAAACATCAAATTTATACAAAAAAAGTTGAAACAAATTTAAATACGAAGATTTTCTTTTTTGAAAATGCTAATAGGCGGGCGAATGCGAAAATACAAAAAGTTCAAAAATAGAGAACGAAAGTCTTTGAAATTTCCAACTTGCAAAAATTTCCACAAACTCACAAAACTCATTTAGAAAGCTTTTCAAAGTTTGAATTTCTTCTTTTTCAAAACGGAAAAATAGCTTTTGGAAAAGATTAAACGCCGGAAAATTCATATTTTGTAAGAAGCATATAGGAAGTTCTAAAAATCTGGAAAAATTTTCAAAAAGAGAAGTTTTATCAAAACGACAAAAATAAGTTAACATAAATCTTTGAAAATACAAAGTTTCAAAATTTTCGAAATCGGAAATAGAGTTGCTGAAAAAAGGTAACACGCCAAAAACACAACATTGTAAAATAAAATAGTGATATTCTAAATTGCAAAAATATTACTTTCGAAAATGGAAGAGATTTCGGAAAATATAAAATTTAAGAGAAATTAAAGCCCCTTCAACGGAAAATTCTATAAAATCAAAATATGCTTAAAATTAAAATGAGTGAAAACCCAAGATGTAGAAAACAAGATGTTTTCGTAAATCTTAAACGCCGAAAATTTCAGTTGAAGAGAGTTGGGAAAAGAAAAACGGCAAAAAAAATTTTAAATCTGTAAAAACCAGAAGGCTAAAATTTGAATTTTAGAAAGAGGAAAAAGCTGGAGAAGTATGGCATAAAATACCGTGACTTTTAAAAATCTTAAAAGAAAAAGTTGTTAAAAGCAGAAATGGAAAAACAACGAAGATCGAGAAAACGAAGACGAAGTTATTTGAAAGTGTCAGATTTTAGAACATCAAATTTATTCAAAAAAAGTCGAAACAAATTTAAATACGAAGATTTTCTTTTTTGAAATGGCTGAAAGGCGGGCAAATGCGAAAATGTAAAAAGCTCAAAAATAGATAATGAAAATCTTTGAAATTTCAAACTAGCAAAAATTTTCACAAACTTACAAAACTCATTTAGAAAGCTTTTCAAAGTTTTAATTTCTTATTTTTCAAAATGGAAAAATAGCTTTTGGAAAAGCTTAAACGCCGGAAAATTCATATTTTGTAAGAAGCAAATAGGAAATTCTAAAAATCTGGAAAATTTTCAAAAACAGAAGTTTTCACAAAATGACAAAAATTAATTAACTAAAATCTTTGAAAATATAAAGTTTCAAAATTTCGAAATCGAAAAAAGAGTTGCTGCGAAAAGGTAAAACGGCAAAAAAAACAACATTGCAAAAGAAAACAGGGATATTCTAAATTGCAAAAAAATTACTTTCGAAAATGGAAGAGATTTCAGAAAATATGTAATTTAAGAAAAATTTAAGGTTTTTGTACAGAAAACTCTTTAAAATCAAATATGCTTAAAATTAAAATGAGTGAAAAGTCAATACTTAAAAAACAGGAAGTTTTCGAAAGTCTTAAACGCGGAAATTTTTAGTCGAAGAGAGTTGGGAAAAAAAAAAGGGCAAAAAAAATTTCAAATCTGTAAAAACCAGTAGGAAAAAATTCGAATTCTAGAAATAGGAAAAAGCTGGAGAAGTATGGCATAAAACACAGTGACCTTTCAATATGTTAAAAGAAAAACTTGTAAAAAGCTGAAATGGAAAAATATCAAAGATTGAGAAAACGAAGAGAAAGTTATTTAAAAGTTTTAGATTTTAAAACATGAAATTTATACAAAAAAAGTTGAAACAAATTTAAATACGAAGATTTTCTTTTTTGAAAAGGCTAAAAGGCGGGTGAATGCGAAAATAAAAAAAGTTCAAAAATAGAGAACGAAAGTCTTTGAAATTTCCAACTTGCAAAAATTTCCACAAACTCACAAAACTCATTTAGAAAGCTTTTCAAAGTTTGAATTTCTTCTTTTTCAAAACGGAAAAATAGCTTTTGGAAAAGATTAAACGCCGGAAAATTCATATTTTGTAAGAAGCATATAGGAAGTTCTAAAAATCTGGAAAAATTTTCAAAAAGGGAAGTTTTATCAAAACGACAAAAATAAGTTAACATGAATCTTTGAAAATACAAAGTTTCAAAATTTTCGAAATCGGAAATAGAGTTCCTGAAAAAAGGTAACACGCCAAAAAAACAACATTGTAAAATAAAACAGTGATATTCTAAATTGCAAAAATATTACTTTCGAAAATGGAAGAGATTTCGGAAAATATAAAATTTAAGAGAAATTAAAGCCCCTTCAACGGAAAATTCTAGAAAATCAAAATATGCTTAAAATTAAAATGAGTGAAAACCCAAGATGTAGAAAACAAGATGTTTTCGTAAATCTTAAACGCCGAAAATTTCAGTTGAAGAGAGTTGGGAAAAGAAAAACGGCCAAAAAATTTTTAAATCTGTAAAAACCAGAAGGCTAAAATTTGAATTTTAGAAAGAGGAAAAAGCTGGAGAAGTATGGCATAAAATACCGTGACTTTTAAAAATCTTAAAAGAAAAAGTTGTTAAAAGCAGAAATGGAAAAACAACGAAGATCGAGAAAACGAAGACGAAGTTATTTGAAAGTGTCAGATTTTAGAACATCAAATTTATTCAAAAAAAGTCGAAACAAATTTAAATACGAAGATTTTCTTTTTTGAAATGGCTGAAAGGCGGGCAAATGCGAAAATGTAAAAAGTTCAAAAATAGATAATGAAAATCTTTAAAATTTCAAACTAGCAAAAATTTTCACAAACTTACAAAACTCATTTAGAAAGCTTTTCAAAGTTTTAATTTCTTATTTTTCAAAATGGAAAAATAGCTTTTGGAAAAGCTTAAACGCCGGAAAATTCATATTTTGTAAGAAGCAAATAGGAAATTCTAAAAATCTGGAAAATTTTCAAAAACAGAAGTTTTCACAAAACGACAAAAATTAATTAACAAAAATCTTTGAAAATATAAAGTTTCAAAATTTCGAAATCGAAAAAAGAGTTGCTGCAAAAAGGTAAAACGGCAAAAAAAACAACATTGCAAAAGAAAACAGGGATATTCTAAATTGCAAAAAAATTATTTTCGAAAATGGAAGAGATTTCAGAAAATATGTAATTTAAGAAAAATTTAAGGTTTTTGCACAGAAAACTCTTTAAAATCAAATATGCTTAAAATTAAAATGAGTGAAAAGTCAATACTTAAAAAACAGGAAGTTTTCGAAAGTCTTAAACGCTGAAATTTTTAGTCGAAGAGAGTTGGGAAAAAAAAAAGGGCAAAAAAAATTTCAAATCTGTAAAAACCAGTAGGAAAAAATTCGAATTCTAGAAATAGGAAAAAGCTGGAGAAGTATGGCATAAAACACAGTGACCTTTCAATATGTTAAAAGAAAAACTTGTTAAAAGCTTAAATGGAAAAATATCAAAGATTGAGAAAACGAAGAGGAAGTTATTTAAAAGTTTTAGATTTTAAAACATGAAATTTATAAAAAAAAAGTTGAAACAAATTTAAATACGAAGATTTTCTTTTTTGAAAATGCTAATAGGCGGGCGAATGCGAAAATACAAAAAGTTCAAAAATAGAGAACGAAAGTCTTTGAAATTTCCAACTTGCAAAAATTTCCACAAACTCACAAAACTCATTTAGAAAGCTTTTCAAAGTTTGAATTTCTTCTTTTTCAAAACGGAAAAATAGCTTTTGGAAAAGCTTAAACGCCGGAAAATTCATATTTTGTAAGAAGTGTTGGAAACAATGCTTCAAAACAAAACAAATTAATCAAATACTGAGTTTTGATGATCAACAAAGACTAACTTGAGTATATTTTGAGTACTAATGAGTTTGTTATGTGATTTAAAGAACTCAGGTGGCCAAGTCGAACCTCAAGTCGACTTGGACTTCGACTTAGGATGAAGTCGATGCCAAAGTCGACTCAAATATCGACTTGAGAAAGAATCTCAAAAGACACAAGTGAAGTCGCAGGTCAAGTCGACTCCACATGCGACTTGGGTTCCCAAGTCGCAGACGAAGTCGACCTCGCTATCGACTTCAAATGCAAAATAGTGTCCAGCGCTGATTTTGGGGCACAAAGCTGCCCAAGTCGCAGGCCAAGTCGACTCCATGTGCGACTTGGGTGAAGTCGCAGGCCAAGTCGACTCCATCTACGACTTGAGGAATTCAGATTTCAAAGATGCAGTTTTTCAAGCCATTCAAGAGAATATATCATTCAAGCTCAAGGCATGATTGCCTGAAGGACTTCAAACCAGGTTTATCAAGTCCAAAGAATCAAGATGAAGATCAAATGAGTCCAATTCATAGTCAAGATTCATGTACTACATCAAATCAAGTCTATCACGCTCAAAGACAAAGATACAAGAATGATTCAAACAATGTCTATCAAGACTACATAAGTCAAATATGCATGAATCATCTAAGTAAGAATCGAGCCAATCCAAGATAGAAGAACACAACTTGAAGATCAAAGCAGGTTCAGCAAAACCCGAGCCAAGTCGCAGGCCAAGTCGACTTCAGGATCGACTTAGGTCGAAGTCTGAAGACAAGTCAACCAAGCCTAAGATTTGGGAATCCGAAGAACTGGAGTCGCAGACGAAGTAGACTCCAGATGCGACTTGGGTAGCCAAGTCGCATCCCAAGTCGACTCCACCTTCGACTTGGGTATAACGGTCAAATTTTCGAACGTTCGAGTTCATTTATTGCGCACCAACCACCTCCATAACGTTCATATTTTCTTCCCTCTATAAAAGGACCCTCAAATGAACGTGAAAGATATACAAGAACATTACAAGACACTACTATATACTCTACAAAGTCCAAAGTGAGAAAAGAAGATCTAGAAAGGAATCCTATTTGCTTTTCTCCATTTCTGAGTGGTTCGTATACATTCTAAGGAAGAAGAAAGCTTCAAGTTGCTAGCGCCTTCATCAATATTCATCCAAAGCTGCTTCTACAACTTCTTCCTCGAGCTAAATCTGCCTACACAAATCTGTAAAGTGTAGTTTCATTTATTTCATTGTCTTGTTGTATAAATCTTGATTTAGCTTGGGTAGCTAAGATCAAGTATATGCAAAGTAGGGTCTGATTGGAGTGAGACTCATCACCTACTTTTGCATGTGAGTTGTTTATGCCCCCTAGAGCTAGAATCTAGAAGAGAGCAAGTGGCTCTAGTTGTATATGCCCCCTAGAGCTGGAATCTAGAAGAGAGCGGTGACTCTAAGTGTATTCGTGGAATACATAGTGGAACCCAAGTCACAACAGAGTGTGAGCTTGGAAGAGTGGAGTAGGGAAGGTTTGCCCGAACCACTATAAATCTTGTGTTATATTTCTTTTTACTGCTTTATCTTTATTGCTCTCTAGCTCTTTTCAAAAGGGGATTAATTACTCGAGGGGTTAAGTCTTTATTTACCAAAGATTTTTTAAAGAACCCAATTCACCCCTCCCCTCTTGGGTTTTGCCAGTAACTCGGGACAACAAGTGGTATCAGAGCAGGTCTTTGAGTTTACCAAAGAGATCTTATTGATATGGCATCCCAATCTACTTCCATTCCCGCATTTGCTGAAGGCCAATCCTTTACAAGGCCACCATTGTTTGATGGGAACAATTTTGGATATTGGAAGCTTCGTATGAAGCAACTCATCATGGCTACCGATATGGATTCTTGGATTGCTATCCAAGATGGTGTAACATTGCCTATCGATGAACGAGCTTCCAAATGGACCGAAGAGGAAGTAAGAACCGTCAAGAGCAATGCTAAGGCCATGAACTCTCTATTTTGTGCTCTTACGGCTTCGGAGTATGATAGAGTATCCTCTTGTTTAACCGCCAAGGAGATATGGGATACACTAACATCTATCTATGAAGGAACTTCTCCAGTCCAAGGGACGAGAAGAAATATTTTGATCGGAGAACTTGAGAACTTTAGAATGATTGAAACAGAAAACATTTCTGAAATGTTTGCTAGGTTCTCAAAAATCACTAATGCTTTAAAAGGTCTTGGAAAGGCTATTTCTGAATCTGAGCAGGTTATGAAAATCTTAAGAGCTCTTCCGGAATCATGGACTCCAAAGATCACTGCAATAGAAGAAGCCAAAGACCTAAACACTTTAAAGCTTGAAAACTTAATAAGCTCACTTATGTCACATGAGCTGATTAAGAAGAGAAACGAGGATCAACACAGGGGCAAGAGAGCGATTGCCTTGAAAGCCGCAGAAAACTCGGATGACTCTTCCTCCTCCCAAAATGACAATGAAATCGCCCTTCTCACAAAACGCTTCAGAAAATTTGTGAGGAAAGGAAAAAATTTCAGAAGCTTCAAGGAAAGAACTCCCAAAGAGAAGAAGAAAGAACCAACCAAATGCTACCGATGCGGCGGTTCGGGACATATGCAAGCTCAATGTCCAACTCCCGAAGAAAGCAAGGCAAACGAACAGAGAAAGGATAGAAGGAACAACAAAAGATTCCAAAAGTACAAAGGAAGAGGCATGTACGTGAATAACGAAGAATCCACAAAAAGTAGCTCCTCAACCGACGATAACGAGGCAGAAGAATGTGCAAGAATTTGCTGCATGGCACAAATCGAACAAGAAGAACGAATTACCTCAACAAAATGCACAAGCGATGAAGAGGTAAGTTCCAAACTATCCCATTCTAAATCAAGTTTTTCTTCCTTTCAAGAATGCCTCAAATGTACTGAATTAGATGAGCTACAAACTGCATATGATTCATTATATGAAGAAATGAAGAAATTAGGAAGCAAGTTTACAATTAAGAAAAGACAATGTGATGCAACAATAATTGTAAATGGTAAACTTGCAGAAAGATTAGACAAATTGAAAGATGAAAATGATCTGCTGAAAAAGGAGAACAAATCATTAAATGAATCATTAGCTAAGTTCTCTAATCCAGGAGAAAGTGTCAAAATATTTTTGAATATGACCTCCCAAACACATAAAAGAGGTCTTGGGTATCATAATTTTGAGCAAGGAGAAAGTAGCAAGTCAAATGTACAAATACTTGAGAAACATCAAACTAAAAATGCATCTATGTACAAGCCACAAAAGAAAAATTTTAAGTGGACTAGAAGACCAACATTTGAACCATTGCATACTTGGAGGCCTACTCCAAGATTACCTATGGCTTGTAATTTCTGCAATAAAATAGGTCACAAAACTTACAAATGTAATTTTAAGAAATTATATGACCATGGTGCAAAATTAGTTTGGGTTCCAAGAAACACAAGATTTGGGATTTCAAAGTTAGAACAACAAAGATTGATCTATATTACTAACCCAAATGGACCCATAAAATGGGTACCAAGAAGATAAGATTTATTTGCTTATTTTTCAGACATGTCTTAAGGCAAACAATGAATGGTTTATGGATGGTTGCTCAAGGCATATGACCGGTGAAAGAAGTTTGTTTCACAAATTTAAGCCTTGTAATGATGGAATGGTTGCCTTTGGCAATAATGAAAAAGGTAAAATTAAAGGTAAAGGAAATATACATAGTATTTCAAATGCATGCATGGAAGATGTTTTGTTTGTTGAAGGACTCAAACACAATTTAATGAGCATTAGCCAATTATGTGATAAAGGGTACAAAGTTGTGTTTGAATCATCTATATGTAATGTATTTGATGGAGAGCATATCATGTTTAGTGGTAAAAGACATGGAAATGTATATTTGGTTTCACTTGATGAATTGAATGGTCAATGTCTAATGGCCATTGATAATGATCCATGGGTTTGGCATAAAAGGCTTGGACATATAAACATGGGAAACATAAAAACCCTATGGAAAAAGAGTTTGGTAGAAGGATTACCAAGATTGAAATATGACAAAGACAAGATTTGCAAGGCATGTCAATTATCAAAACAACCCAAGATGCCTTTCTCTACCAAAAAGGAAATTTCCACCACTAAGCCACTTGAATTGCTACATATGGATCTATACGGGCCATCCGACATTCTAACCATTGGTGGAAAGAAATATGTATTTGTCATAGTTGATGATTTTTCAAGATTCACATGGATAATTCTCTTAGCTAGTAAAGATGAAGCCTTCTCTATGTTTGCAACTTTTGTAAATTTGGTGCAAAATGAAAAATAAAGTACTATTGTGACCATAAGAAGCGATCATGGTGGCGAATTCGAAAACAAACGATTCATGGAATTTTGCAATGAAAAAGGAATTCACCACACATTTTCTGCACCAAGAACTCCACAACAAAATGGAGTAGTAGAAAGGAAAAATAGAACTATACAAGAGATGACTAGAACTATGCTAAATGAGAGCAATCTATCCAAGAAATTTTGGGGTGAAGCTGTAAGTACAGCTTGTCATGTATTGAACCGTGTCACCATTCGAGCAATCTTGAAAAAGACCCCATATGAACTATGGAAAGGAAGAAAACCAAATATTTCTTATTTTCATGCTTTTGGATGTACATGTTATGTTTTGAACAATGGAAAAACTAACTTGGGAAAGTTAGATGCTAAAAGCGATGAGGCTATATTCCTTGGTTATTCATCAAATAGCAAAGCATATAGAGTATTCAACAAACGAAACCAAGTTGTAGAAGAATCCATACATGTTGTATTTGATGAAGTTAACCAAACTCCGAGAAAGGAGGATGAACTGAGTGATGCAGATGAAACAAAAGGCAAAGAACAATCAAAGGAACTCGAGCTCAAGCCAGAAAATCTCGTGGAGAAAGAGGTAAGTGAAGGTAATGATTCTTACAAACCCCCAACTGATTTGAAGTTCAAAAATGCCCATCCAATTGAACAAGTTATTGGAAATATATATGAAGGAGTGAAAACTAGAAGATCAAAACAAAACGTTTATGGTCAATATGCCTTTGTATCTAAAATTGAACCAAATACCATTGAACAAGCTCTCAATGATGAACATTGGATTATTGCAATGCAAGAAGAGCTAAACCAATTCGAAAGGAACAATGTATGACACTTAGTTCCTAGACCAAATAATCACACTATCATAGGTACTAAATGGATATTTAGGAACAAATTAGATGAAAGCGGACTCGTAATTAGAAACAAGGCAAGATTAGTAGCCAAAGGGTATTCCCAAGAAGAAGGAATTGATTTTGAAGAATCATATGCACCCGTGGCTAGATTAGAAGCCATACGAATTTTACTAGCATTTGCTTCTCATATGAATTTCAAATTGTTTCAAATGGATGTAAAAAGTGCATTTTTGAATGGTTATCTAAATGAAGAAGTATATGTTGAACAACCCCCTGGCTTTGGAGAAAAGAATCAATCAAAGTATGTCTATAAATTGACCAAAGCATTATATGGACTAAAACAAGCTCCAAGAGCTTGGTATGAAAGATTGAATAAATTTTTGATTGACCATGAGTTTCAAAAAGGGAAAGTAGACACTACTCTGTTCATTAAATATAAAAATAAAAATATTTTAATTGTGCAGATTTATGTTGATGACATAATATTTGGTGCTACTGACGAAAAACTTTGTCAAGAGTTTTCTAAGATAATGCAGAGCGAATTCGAAATGAGTATGATGGGAGAATTAAATTTCTTCCTTGGACTGCAAATCAAGCAACAAAGTGAAGGAATATTTCTAAATCAGTCCAAATACGCCAGAGAGATGCTCAAGAAGTTTGGAATGCAAAATAGCAAAGGAGCAAATACTCCAATGAGCTCTACAATCAAGATCGATGCGGACGAAAATGGTAAAAGTATCGATCAAACAATTTATAGAAGCATGATAGGATCCTTGCTATACTTAACTGCTTCTAGACCCGATATCCTATTTAGTATTTGTATGTGCTCTAGATTCCAAGCATGTCCAAAAGAATCACATCTACTTGCTGTAAAAAGAATTTTTAAATATTTGTTAAAAACTACAAATCTTGGACTATGGTATCCAAAGGGGTCAACCTTTGATCTAATCGGCTATTCGGATGCAGACTTTGCCGGATATAAAGTAGATAGAAAAAGTACCAGTGGAACTTGTCAATTTCTTGGACATATGCTAGTTTCATGGCATTCAAGAAAACAAACAAGTGTTGCACTAAGATTTTTTTCCCTACTTCTCCAGCATTTTCCTCTTTTTAAAATTCAAAATTTAGCCTTCTGGTTTTAACAGATTTTAAATTTTTTTGACCGTTTTTCTTTTCCCAACTCTCTTCAACTGAAAAATTCGGCATTTAAGATTTTCGAAAACTTCTCGTTTTCTACGTCTTGACTTTTCACTCATTTTAATTTTAAGCATATTTGATTTTATAGAATTTTTTGTCGAGAAAGCTTAAATTTTTCTTAAATTTTATATTTTTCCAAAACTTTTCCATTTTCGAAAGTAATTTTTTTGCAATTTAGAATATCCCTGTTTTCTTTTGCATTTTTGTTTTTTTGGCGATTTACCTTTTCGCAGCAATTGTTTTTCCGATTTAGAAAATTTTGAAACTTTATATTTTAAAAGATTTTTGTTAACTAATTTTTGTCGTTTCGTGAGAACTTCTCTTTTTGAAAATTTTCTTGATTTTTAGAATTTCCTATTTGCTTCTTTAAAAATATGAATTTTCCGGATTTTAAGCTTTTCAAAAAGCTATTTTTCCGTTTTGCAAAAAAAGAATTTCAAACTTTGAAAAGCTTTCTAAATGAGTTTTGTAGGATTGTTGAAATTTTTGAAAGTTGGAAATTTCAAAGATTTTTTTCCCTACTTCTCCAGCATTTTCCTCTTTTTAAAATTCAAAATTTAGCCTTCTGGTTTTTACAGATTTTAAATTCTTTTGGCCGTTTTTCTTTTCTCAACTCTCTTCAACTGAAAATTTCGGCATTTAAGATTTTCGAAAACTTCTCGTTTTCTACGTCTTGACTTTTCACTCATTTTAATTTTAAGCATATTTGATTTTATAGAATTTTTTGTCGAGAAAGCTTAAATTTTTCTTAAATTTTATATTTTTCCAAAACTCTTCCATTTTCGAAAGTAATTTTTTTGCAATTTAGAATATCCCTGTTTTCTTTTGCATTGTTGTTTTTTTGGCGATTTACCTTTTTGCAGCAACTATTTTTCCGATTTTGAAAATTTTGAAACTTTATATTTTAAAAGATTTTTGTTAACTTATTTTTGTCGTTTTGTGAGAACTTCTCTTTTTGAAAATTTTCCAGATTTTTAGAATTTCCTATTTGCTTCTAACAAAATAAGATTTTTTCGGAGTTTAAGCTTTTCCACAAGCTATTTTTCCGTTTTGAAAAATAAGAAATTCAAACTTTGAAAAGCTTTCTAAATGTATTTTGTAGGATTGTGGAAATTTTTGCAAGTTGGAAATTTCAAAGATTTTCATTGTCTATTTTTGAACTTTTTGCATTTTGGCATTTGCCCGCCTTTCAGTCATTTCAAAAAAGAAAATTTTCGTATTTAAATTTGTTTCAACTTTTTTTTGAATAAATTCGATGTTCTAAAATCTAAAACTTTCAAATAACTTCATCTTTGTTTTCTCAATCTTCGATGGTTTTCCATTTTGAGCTTTTAGAAACTTTTTCTTTTAATATTTTGAAAACTCACGATATTTTATGCTGTACTTCTCCAGCTTTTTCCTCTTTCTAAAATACAAATTTAGCCTTCTGGTTTTTACAGATTTTAAAATTTTTTTGGCCGTTTTTCTTCTCCCAACTCTCTTCAACTGAAAATTTCGGCATTTAGGATTTTCGAAAACTTCTCGTTTTCTACGTCTTGACTTTTCACTCATTTTAATTTTAAGCATATTTGATTTTATAGAATTTTTTGTCGAGAAAGCTTAAATTTTTCTTAAATTTTATATTTTTCCAAAACTCTTCCATTTTCGAAAGTAATTTTTTTGCAATTTAGAATATCCCTGTTTTCTTTTGCATTGTTGTTTTTTTGGCGATTTACCTTTTCGCAGCAACTGTTTTTCCGATTTTGAAAATTTTGAAACTTTATATTTTAAAAGATTTTTGTTAACTTATTATTGTCGTTTTGTGAGAACTTCTCTTTTTGAAAATTTTCCAGATTTTTAGAATTTCCTATTTGCTTCTAACAAAATAAGAATTTTTCGGAGTTTAAGCTTTTCCACAAGCTATTTTTCCGTTTTGAAAAATAAGAAATTCAAACTTTGAAAAGCTTTCTAAATGTATTTTGTAGGATTGTGGAAATTTTTGCAAGTTGGAAATTGCAAAGATTTTCATTGTCTATTTTTGAACTTTTTGCATTTTCGCATTTGCCCGCCTTTCAGTCATTTCAAAAAAGAAAATTTTCGTATTTAAATTTGTTTCAACTTTTTTTTGAATAAATTCGATGTTCTAAAATCTAAAACTTTCAAATAACTTCATCTTTGTTTTCTCAATCTTCGATGGTTTTCCATTTTGAGCTTTTAGAAACTTTTTCTTTTAATATTTTGAAAAGTCACGAGATTTTATGGTGTACTTCTCCAGCTTTTTCCTCTTTCTAAAATACAAATTTAGCCTTCGGGTTTTTACAGATTTTAAAATTTTTTTGGCCGTTTTTCTTCTCCCAACTCTCTTCAACTGAAAATTTCGGCATTTAGGATTTTCGAAAACTTCTCGTTTTCTACGTCTTGACTTTTCACTCATTTTAATTTTAAGCATATTTGATTTTATAGAATTTTTTGTCGAGAAAGCTTAAATTTTTCTTAAATTTTATATTTTTCCAAAATTCTTCCATTTCCGAAAGTAATTTTTTTGCAATTTAGAATATCCCTGTTTTCTTTTGCATTGTTGTTTTTTTGGCGATTTACCCTTTCGCAGTAACTGCTTTTCCGATTTTGAAAATTTTGAAACTTTATATTTTAAAATATTTTTGTTAACTAAATTTTATAGTTTTGTGAGAACTTCACTTTTTGAAAATTTTCCAGATTTTTAGAATTTCCTATTTGCTTCTTACAAAATATGAATTTTCTGGAGTTTAAGCTTTTCAAAAAGCTATTTTTCCGATTTGAAAAAAAAGAAATTCAAAGTTTGAAAAGCTTTCTAAATGAGTTTTGTAGGAATGTGGAAATTTTTGCAAGTTGGAAATTTCAAAGATTTTTTTCCCTACTTCTCCAGCATTTTCCTCTTTTTCAAATTCAAAATTTTGCCTTCTGGTTTTTACAGATTTTAAATTTTTTTGGCCGTTTTTCTTTTCTCAACTCTCTTCAACTGAAAATTTCGGCATTTAAGATTTTCGAAAACTTCTCGTTTTCTACGTCTTGACTTTTCACTCATTTTAATTTTAAGCATATTTGATTTTATAGAATTTTTTGTCGAGAAAGCTTAAATTTTTCTTAAATTTTATATTTTTCCAAAACTCTTCCATTTTCGAAAGTAATTTTTTTGCAATTTAGAATATCCCTGTTTTCTTTTGCATTGTTGTTTTTTTGGCGATTTACCTTTTTGCAGCAACTGTTTTTCCGATTTTGAAAATTTTGAAACTTTATATTTTAAAAGATTTTTGTTAACTTATTTTTGTCGTTTTGTGAGAACTTCACTATTTGAAAATTTTCCAGATTTTTAGAATTTCCTATTTGCTTCTAACAAAATAAGAATTTTTCGGAGTTTAAGCTTTTCCACAAGCTATTTTTCCGTTTTGAAAAATAAGAAATTCAAACTTTGAAAAGCTTTCTAAATGTATTTTGTAGGATTGTGGAAATTTTTGCAAGTTGGAAATTGCAAAGATTTTCATTGTCTATTTTTGAACTTTTTGCATTTTCGCATTTGCCCGCCTTTCAGTCATTTCAAAAAAGAAAATTTTCGTATTTAAATTTGTTTCAACTTTTTTTTGAATAAATTCGATGTTCTAAAATCTAAAACTTTCAAATAACTTCATCTTTGTTTTCTCAATCTTCGATGGTTTTCCATTTTGAGCTTTTAGAAACTTTTTCTTTTAATATTTTGAAAACTCACGATATTTTATGTTGTACTTCTCCAGCTTTTTCCTCTTTCTAAAATACAAATTTAGCCTTCTGGTTTTTACAGATTTTAAAATTTTTTTGGCCGTTTTTCTTCTCCCAACTCTCTTCAACTGAAAATTTCGGCATTTAGGATTTTCGAAAACTTCTCGTTTTCTGTCTTGACTTTTCACTCATTTTAATTTTAAGCATATTTGATTTTATAGAATTTTTTGTCGAGAAAGCTTAAATTTTTCTTAAATTTTATATTTTTCCAAAACTCTTCCATTTTCGAAAGTAATTTTTTTGCAATTTAGAATATCCCTGTTTTCTTTTGCATTGTTGTTTTTTTGGCGATTTACCTTTTTGCAGCAACTGTTTTTCCGATTTTGAAAATTTTGAAACTTTATATTTTAAAAGATTTTTGTTAACTTATTTTTGTCGTTTTGTGAGAACTTCTCTTTTTGAAAATTTTCCAGATTTTTAGAATTTCCTATTTGCTTCTAACAAAATAAGAATTTTTCGGAGTTTAAGCTTTTCCACAAGCTATTTTTCCGTTTTGAAAAATAAGAAATTCAAACTTTGAAAAGCTTTCTAAATGTATTTTGTAGGATTGTGGAAATTTTTGCAAGTTGGAAATTGCAAAGATTTTCATTGTCTATTTTTGAACTTTTTGCATTTTCGCATTTGCCCGCCTTTCAGTCATTTCAAAAAAGAAAATTTTCGTATTTAAATTTGTTTCAACTTTTTTTTGAATAAATTCGATGTTCTAAAATCTAAAACTTTCAAATAACTTCATCTTTGTTTTCTCAATCTTCGATGGTTTTCCATTTTGAGCTTTTAGAAACTTTTTCTTTTAATATTTTGAAAACTCACGATATTTTATGCTGTACTTCTCCAGCTTTTTCCTCTTTCTAAAATACAAATTTAGCCTTCTGGTTTTTACAGATTTTAAAATTTTTTTGGCCGTTTTTCTTCTCCCAACTCTCTTCAACTGAAAATTTCGGCATTTAACATTTTCGAAAACTTCTCGTTTTCTACGTCTTGACTTTTCACTCATTTTAATTTTAAGCATATTTGATTTTATAGAATTTTTTGTCGAGAAAGCTTAAATTTTTCTTAAATTTTATATTTTTCCAAAATTCTTCCATTTCCGAAAGTAATTTTTTTGCAATTTAGAATATCCCTGTTTTCTTTTGCATTGTTGTTTTTTTGGCGATTTACCCTTTCGCAGTAACTGCTTTTCCGATTTTGAAAATTTTGAAACTTTATATTTTAAAATATTTTTGTTAACTAAATTTTATAGTTTTGTGAGAACTTCACTTTTTGAAAATTTTCCAGATTTTTAGAATTTCCTATTTGCTTCTTACAAAATATGAATTTTCTGGAGTTTAAGCTTTTCAAAAAGCTATTTTTCCGATTTGAAAAAAAAGAAATTCAAAGTTTGAAAAGCTTTCTAAATGAGTTTTGTAGGAATGTGGAAATTTTTGCAAGTTGGAAATTTCAAAGATTTTTTTCCCTACTTCTCCAGCATTTTCCTCTTTTTCAAATTCAAAATTTTGCCTTCTGGTTTTTACAGATTTTAAATTTTTTTGGCCGTTTTTCTTTTCTCAACTCTCTTCAACTGAAAATTTCGGCATTTAAGATTTTCGAAAACTTCTCGTTTTCTACGTCTTGACTTTTCACTCATTTTAATTTTAAGCATATTTGATTTTATAGAATTTTTTGTCGAGAAAGCTTAAATTTTTCTTAAATTTTATATTTTTCCAAAACTCTTCCATTTTCGAAAGTAATTTTTTTGCAATTTAGAATATCCCTGTTTTCTTTTGCATTGTTGTTTTTTTGGCGATTTACCTTTTTGCAGCAACTGTTTTTCCGATTTTGAAAATTTTGAAACTTTATATTTTAAAAGATTTTTGTTAACTTATTTTTGTCGTTTTGTGAGAACTTCACTATTTGAAAATTTTCCAGATTTTTAGAATTTCCTATTTGCTTCTAACAAAATAAGAATTTTTCGGAGTTTAAGCTTTTCCACAAGCTATTTTTCCGTTTTGAAAAATAAGAAATTCAAACTTTGAAAAGCTTTCTAAATGTATTTTGTAGGATTGTGGAAATTTTTCCAAGTTGGAAATTGCAAAGATTTTCATTGTCTATTTTTGAACTTTTTGCATTTTCGCATTTGCCCGCCTTTCAGTCATTTCAAAAAAGAAAATTTTCGTATTTAAATTTGTTTCAACTTTTTTTTGAATAAATTCGATGTTCTAAAATCTAAAACTTTCAAATAACTTCATCTTTGTTTTCTCAATCTTCGATGGTTTTCCATTTTGAGCTTTTAGAAACTTTTTCTTTTAATATTTTGAAAACTCACGATATTTTATGTTGTACTTCTCCAGCTTTTTCCTCTTTCTAAAATACAAATTTAGCCTTCTGGTTTTTACAGATTTTAAAATTTTTTTGGCCGTTTTTCTTCTCCCAACTCTCTTCAACTGAAAATTTCGGCATTTAGGATTTTCGAAAACTTCTCGTTTTCTACGTCTTGACTTTTCACTCATTTTAATTTTAAGCATATTTGATTTTATAGAATTTTTTGTCGAGAAAGCTTAAATTTTTCTTAAATTTTATATTTTTCCAAAACTCTTCCATTTTCGAAAGTAATTTTTTTGCAATTTAGAATATCCCTGTTTTCTTTTGCATTGTTGTTTTTTTGGCGATTTACCTTTTTGCAGCAACTGTTTTTCCGATTTTGAAAATTTTGAAACTTTATATTTTAAAAGATTTTTGTTAACTTATTTTTGTCGTTTTGTGAGAACTTCTCTTTTTGAAAATTTTCCAGATTTTTAGAATTTCCTATTTGCTTCTAACAAAATAAGAATTTTTCGGAGTTTAAGCTTTTCCACAAGCTATTTTTCCGTTTTGAAAAATAAGAAATTCAAACTTTGAAAAGCTTTCTAAATGTATTTTGTAGGATTGTGGAAATTTTTGCAAGTTGGAAATTGCAAAGATTTTCATTGTCTATTTTTGAACTTTTTGCATTTTCGCATTTGCCCGCCTTTCAGTCATTTCAAAAAAGAAAATTTTCGTATTTAAATTTGTTTCAACTTTTTTTTGAATAAATTCGATGTTCTAAAATCTAAAACTTTCAAATAACTTCATCTTTGTTTTCTCAATCTTCGATGGTTTTCCATTTTGAGCTTTTAGAAACTTTTTCTTTTAATATTTTGAAAACTCACGATATTTTATGCTGTACTTCTCCAGCTTTTTCCTCTTTCTAAAATACAAATTTAGCCTTCTGGTTTTTACAGATTTTAAAATTTTTTTGGCCGTTTTTCTTCTCCCAACTCTCTTCAACTGAAAATTTCGGCATTTAAGATTTTCGAAAACTTATCGTTTTCTACGTCTTGACTTTTCACTCATTTTAATTTTAAGCATATTTGATTTTATAGAATTTTTTGTCGAGAAAGCTTAAATTTTTCTTAAATTTTATATTTTTCCAAAATTCTTCCATTTCCGAAAGTAATTTTTTTGCAATTTAGAATATCCCTGTTTTCTTTTGCATTGTTGTTTTTTTGGCGATTTACCCTTTCGCAGTAACTGCTTTTCCGATTTTGAAAATTTTGAAACTTTATATTTTAAAATATTTTTGTTAACTAAATTTTATAGTTTTGTGAGAACTTCACTTTTTGAAAATTTTCCAGATTTTTAGAATTTCCTATTTGCTTCTTACAAAATATGAATTTTCTGGAGTTTAAGCTTTTCAAAAAGCTATTTTTCCGATTTGAAAAAAAAGAAATTCAAAGTTTGAAAAGCTTTCTAAATGAGTTTTGTAGGAATGTGGAAATTTTTGCAAGTTGGAAATTTCAAAGATTTTTTTCCCTACTTCTCCAGCATTTTCCTCTTTTTCAAATTCAAAATTTTGCCTTCTGGTTTTTACAGATTTTAAATTTTTTTGGCCGTTTTTCTTTTCTCAACTCTCTTCAACTGAAAATTTCGGCATTTAAGATTTTCGAAAACTTCTCGTTTTCTACGTCTTGACTTTTCACTCATTTTAATTTTAAGCATATTTGATTTTATAGAATTTTTTGTCGAGAAAGCTTAAATTTTTCTTAAATTTTATATTTTTCCAAAACTCTTCCATTTTCGAAAGTAATTTTTTTGCAATTTAGAATATCCCTGTTTTCTTTTGCATTGTTGTTTTTTTGGCGATTTACCTTTTTGCAGCAACTGTTTTTCCGATTTTGAAAATTTTGAAACTTTATATTTTAAAAGATTTTTGTTAACTTATTTTTGTCGTTTTGTGAGAACTTCACTTTTTGAAAATTTTCCAGATTTTTAGAATTTCCTATTTGCTTCTAACAAAATAAGAATTTTTCGGAGTTTAAGCTTTTCCACAAGCTATTTTTCCGTTTTGAAAAATAAGAAATTCAAACTTTGAAAAGCTTTCTAAATGTATTTTGTAGGATTGTGGAAATTTTTGCAAGTTGGAAATTGCAAAGATTTTCATTGTCTATTTTTGAACTTTTTGCATTTTCGCATTTGCCCGCCTTTCAGTCATTTCAAAAAAGAAAATTTTCGTATTTAAATTTGTTTCAACTTTTTTTTGAATAAATTCGATGTTCTAAAATCTAAAACTTTCAAATAACTTCATCTTTGTTTTCTCAATCTTCGATGGTTTTCCATTTTGAGCTTTTAGAAACTTTTTCTTTTAATATTTTGAAAACTCACGATATTTTATGCTGTACTTCTCCAGCTTTTTCCTCTTTCTAAAATACAAATTTAGCCTTCTGGTTTTTACAGATTTTAAAATTTTTTTGGCCGTTTTTCTTCTCCCAACTCTCTTCAACTGAAAATTTCGGCATTTAAGATTTTCGAAAACTTATCGTTTTCTACGTCTTGACTTTTCACTCATTTTAATTTTAAGCATATTTGATTTTATAGAATTTTTTGTCGAGAAAGCTTAAATTTTTCTTAAATTTTATATTTTTCCAAAATTCTTCCATTTCCGAAAGTAATTTTTTTGCAATTTAGAATATCCCTGTTTTCTTTTGCATTGTTGTTTTTTTGGCGATTTACCCTTTCGCAGTAACTGCTTTTCCGATTTTGAAAATTTTGAAACTTTATATTTTAAAATATTTTTGTTAACTAAATTTTATAGTTTTGTGAGAACTTCACTTTTTGAAAATTTTCCAGATTTTTAGAATTTCCTATTTGCTTCTTACAAAATATGAATTTTCTGGAGTTTAAGCTTTTCAAAAAGCTATTTTTCCGATTTGAAAAAAAAGAAATTCAAAGTTTGAAAAGCTTTCTAAATGAGTTTTGTAGGAATGTGGAAATTTTTGCAAGTTGGAAATTTCAAAGATTTTTTTCCCTACTTCTCCAGCATTTTCCTCTTTTTCAAATTCAAAATTTTGCCTTCTGGTTTTTACAGATTTTAAATTTTTTTTGCCGTTTTTCTTTTCTCAACTCTCTTCAACTGAAAATTTCGGCATTTAAGATTTTCGAAAACTTCTCGTTTTCTACGTCTTGACTTTTCACTCATTTTAATTTTAAGCATATTTGATTTTATAGAATTTTTTGTCGAGAAAGCTTAAATTTTTCTTAAATTTTATATTTTTCCAAAACTCTTCCATTTTCGAAAGTAATTTTTTTGCAATTTAGAATATCCCTGTTTTCTTTTGCATTGTTGTTTTTTTGGCGATTTACCTTTTTGCAGCAACTGTTTTTCCGATTTTGAAAATTTTGAAACTTTATATTTTAAAAGATTTTTGTTAACTTATTTTTGTCGTTTTGTGAGAACTTCACTATTTGAAAATTTTCCAGATTTTTAGAATTTCCTATTTGCTTCTAACAAAATAAGAATTTTTCGGAGTTTAAGCTTTTCCACAAGCTATTTTTCCGTTTTGAAAAATAAGAAATTCAAACTTTGAAAAGCTTTCTAAATGTATTTTGTAGGATTGTGGAAATTTTTGCAAGTTGGAAATTGCAAAGATTTTCATTGTCTATTTTTGAACTTTTTGCATTTTCGCATTTGCCCGCCTTTCAGTCATTTCAAAAAAGAAAATTTTCGTATTTAAATTTGTTTCAACTTTTTTTTGAATAAATTCGATGTTCTAAAATCTAAAACTTTCAAATAACTTCATCTTTGTTTTCTCAATCTTCGATGGTTTTCCATTTTGAGCTTTTAGAAACTTTTTCTTTTAATATTTTGAAAACTCACGATATTTTATGCTGTACTTCTCCAGCTTTTTCCTCTTTCTAAAATACAAATTTAGCCTTCTGGTTTTTACAGATTTTAAAATTTTTTTTGCCGTTTTTCTTCTCCCAACTCTCTTCAACTGAAAATTTCGGCATTTAAGATTTTCGAAAACTTCTCGTTTTCTACGTCTTAACTTTTCACTCATTTTAATTTTAAGCATATTTGATTTTATAGAATTTTTTGTCGAGAAAGCTTAAATTTTTCTTAAATTTTATATTTTTCCAAAACTCTTCCATTTTCGAAAGTAATTTTTTTGCAGTTTAGAATATCCCTATTTTCTTTTGCATTGTTGTTTTTTTGGCGATTTACCTTTTCGCAGCAACTGTTTTTCCGATTTTGAAAATTTTGAAACATTATATTTTAAAAGATTTTTGTTAACTTATTTTTGTCGTTTTGTGAGAACTTCTCTTTTTGAAAATTTTCTAGATTTTTAGAATTTCCTATTTGCTTCTAACAAAATAAGAATTTTTCGGAGTTTAAGCATTTCCAAAAGCTATTTTTCCGTTTTGAAAAATAAGAAATTCAAACGTTGAAAAGCATTCTAAATGAGTTTTGTAAGATTGTGGAAATTTTTGCAAGTTGGAAATTTCAAAGATTTTCATTGTCTATTTTTGAACTTTTTGCATTTTCGCGTTTGCCCGTCTTTCAGTCATTTCAAAAAAGAAAATCTTCTTATTTAAATTTGTTTCAACTTTTTTTTGAATAAATTCGATGTTCTAAAATCTAAAACTTTCAAATAACTACCTCTTCGTTTTCTCAATCTTCGATGGTTTTCCATTTTGAGCTTTTAGAAACTTTTTCTTTTAATATTTTGAAAAGTCACGATATTTTATGCTGTACTTCTCCAGTTTTTCCTCTTTCTAAAATACAAATTTAGCCTTCTGGTTTTTACAGATTTTAAAATTCTTTTGGCCGTTTTTCTTTTCCCTACCCTCTTCAACTGAAAATTTCGGCATTTAAGATTTTCAAAAACTTCTCGTTTTTTACGTTTTTGCATTGTTGTTTTTTTGGCGTTTTACCTTTTCACAGCAACTGTTTTTCCGATTTAGAAAATTTTGAAAATTTATTTTTTAAAAGATTTTTGTTAACTAATTTTTGTCGTTTTGTGAGAACTTCTCTTTTTGAAAAGTTTCTTGATTTTTAGAATTTCCTATTTTCTTCTTACAAAATATGCATTTTTCGGAGTTCAAGCTTTTCCAAAAGCTATTTTTCCGTTATGAAAAATAAGAAATTAAAACTTTGAAAAGCTTTCTAAATGAGTTTTGTAGGATTGTAGAAATTTTTGCAAAATGGAAATTTCAAAGATTTTTTGCCATACTTCTCCAGCATTTTCCTCTTTCTAAAATTCAAATTTTAGCCTTCTGGTTTTTACAGATTTTAAATTTTTTTTGGTCGTTTTTCTTTTCCCAACTCTATTAAACTGAAAATTTCGGCATTTAAGATTTTCGAAAACTTCTCGTTTTCTACGTCTTGACTTTTCACTCATTTTAATTTTAAGCATATTTGATTTTATAGAATTTTTGTCGAGAAAGGTTAAATTTTTCTTTAAATTTTATATTTTTCCAAAACTCTTCCATTTTCGAAAGTAATTTTTTTGCAATTTAGAATATCCCTGTTTTCTTTTGCATTGTTGTTTTTTTGACGATTTACCTTTTCGCAGCATCTGTTTTTCCGATTTTGAAAATTTTGAAACTTTATATTTTAAAAGATTTTTGTTAACTTATTTTTTTCGTTTTGTGAGAACTTCTCTTTTTGAAAATTTTCCAGATTTTTAGAATTTCCTATTTGCTTCTAACAAAATATGAATTTTTCGGAGTTTAAGCTTTTCCAAAAGCTATTTTTCCGTTCTGAAAAAAAAAGAAATTCAAACTTTGAAAAGCTTTCTGAATGAGTTTTGTAGGATTGTGGAAATTTTTGCAAGTTGGAAATTTCAAAAATTTTCATTGTCTATTTTTGAACTTTTTGCATTTTCGCATTTGCCCGCCTTTCAGCCATTTCAAAAAAGAAAATCTTCGTATTTAAATTTGTTTCAACTTTTTTTTGAATAAATTCGATGTTCTAAAATCTAAAACTTTCAAATAACTTCCTATTCGTTTTCTCAATCTTCGATGGTTTTCCATTTTGAGCTTTTAGAAACATTTTCTTTTAATATTTTGAAAAGTCACGATATTTTATGTTGTACTTCTCCAGCTATTTCCTCTTTCTAAAATACAAAATTTAGCCTTCTAGTTTTTACAGATTTAAAAATTTTTTTGGCCGTTTTTCTTTTCCCAACTCTCTTCAACTGAAAATTTCGGCATTTAAGATTTTCGAAAACTTCTCGTTTTCTACGTCTTGACTTTTCACTCATTTTAATTTTAAGCATATTTGATTTTATAGAATTTTTTGTCGAGAAAGCTTAAATTTTTCTTAAATTTTAGATTTTTCCAAAACTCTTCCATTTTCGAAAGTAATTTTTTTGCAATTTAGAATATCCCTGTTATCTTTTGCATTGTTGTTTTTTTTGGCGTTTTACCTTTTCGCAGCAACTGTTTTTCCGATTTTGAAAATTTTGAAACTTTATATTTTAAAAGATTTTTGTTAACTAATTTTTGTCCATTTGTGAGAACTTCTCTTTTTGAAAATTTTCTTGATTTTTAGAATTTCCTATTTGCTTCTTACAAAATATGCATTTTTCGGAGTTTAAGCTTTTCCAAAAGCTATTTTTCCGTTATGAAAAATAAGAAATTCAAACTTTGAAAAGCTTTATAAATGAGTTTTGTAGGATTGTGGAAATTTTTGCAAAATGGAAATTTCAAAGATTTTTTGCCATACTTCTCCAACATTTTCCTCATTCTAAAATTCAAATTTTAGCCTTCTGGTTTTTACTGATTTTAAATTTTTTTGGCCGTTTTTCTTTTCCCAACTCTCTTCAACTGAAAATTTCGGCATTTAAGATTTTTGAAAACTTCTCGTTTTCTACGTCTTGACTTTTCACTCATTTTAATTTTAAGCATATTTGATTTTATAGAATTTTTAGTCGAGAAAGCTTAAATTTTTCTTAAATTTTATATTTTTCCAAAACTCTTCCATTTTCGAAAGTAATTTTTTTGCAATTTATAATATCCCTGTTTTCTTTTGCATTGTTGTTTTTTTGGCGATTTACCTTTTCGCAGCAACTGTTTTTCCGATTTAGAAAATTTTGAAACTTTATATTTTAAAAGATTTTTGTTAACTTATTTTTGTCCTTTTGTGAGAACTTCCCTTTTTGAAAATTTTCTAGATTTTTAGAATTTCCTATTTGCTTCTAACAAAATAAGAATTTTCCGGAGTTTAAGCATTTCCAAAAGCTATTTTTCCGTTTTGAAAAATAAGAAATTCAAACGTTGAAAAGCATTCTAAATGAGTTTTGTAAGATTGTGGAAATTTTTGCAAGTTGGAAATTTCAAAGATTTTCATTGTCTATTTTTGAACTTTTTGCATTTTCGCGTTTGCCCGTCTTTCAGTCATTTCAAAAAAGAAAATCTTCTTATTTAAATTTGTTTCAACTTTTTTTTGAATAAATTCGATGTTCTAAAATCTAAAACTTTCAAATAACTACCTCTTCGTTTTCTCAATCTTCGATGGTTTTCCATTTTGAGCTTTTAGAAACTTTTTCTTTTAATATTTTGAAAAGTCACGATATTTTATGCTGTACTTCTCCAGTTTTTCCTCTTTCTAAAATACAAATTTAGCCTTCTGGTTTTTACAGATTTTAAAATTCTTTTGGCCGTTTTTCTTTTCCCTACCCTCTTCAACTGAAAATTTCGGCATTTAAGATTTTCAAAAACTTCTCGTTTTTTACGTTTTTGCATTGTTGTTTTTTTGGCGTTTTACCTTTTCACAGCAACTGTTTTTCCGATTTAGAAAATTTTGAAAATTTATTTTTTAAAAGATTTTTGTTAACTAATTTTTGTCGTTTTGTGAGAACTTCTCTTTTTGAAAAGTTTCTTGATTTTTAGAATTTCCTATTTTCTTCTTACAAAATATGCATTTTTCGGAGTTCAAGCTTTTCCAAAAGCTATTTTTCCGTTATGAAAAATAAGAAATTAAAACTTTGAAAAGCTTTCTAAATGAGTTTTGTAGGATTGTAGAAATTTTTGCAAAATGGAAATTTCAAAGATTTTTTGCCATACTTCTCCAGCATTTTCCTCTTTCTAAAATTCAAATTTTAGCCTTCTGGTTTTTACAGATTTTAAATTTTTTTTGGTCGTTTTTCTTTTCCCAACTCTATTAAACTGAAAATTTCGGCATTTAAGATTTTCGAAAACTTCTCGTTTTCTACGTCTTGACTTTTCACTCATTTTAATTTTAAGCATATTTGATTTTATAGAATTTTTTGTCGAGAAAGCTTAAATTTTTCTTAAATTTTAGATTTTTCCAAAACTCTTCCATTTTCGAAAGTAATTTTTTTGCAATTTAGAATATCCCTGTTATCTTTTGCATTGTTGTTTTTTTGGCGTTTTACCTTTTCGCAGCAACTGTTTTTCCGATTTTGAAAATTTTGAAACTTTATATTTTAAAAGATTTTTGTTAACTAATTTTTGTCCATTTGTGAGAACTTCTCTTTTTGAAAATTTTCTTGATTTTTAGAATTTCCTATTTGCTTCTTACAAAATATGCATTTTTCGGAGTTTAAGCTTTTCCAAAAGCTATTTTTCCGTTATGAAAAATAAGAAATTCAAACTTTGAAAAGCTTTCTGAATGAGTTTTGTAGGATTGTGGAAATTTTTGCAAGTTGGAAATTTCAAAAATTTTCATTGTCTATTTTTGAACTTTTTGCATTTTCGCATTTGCCCGCCTTTCAGCCATTTCAAAAAAGAAAATCTTCGTATTTAAATTTGTTTCAACTTTTTTTTGAATAAATTCGATGTTCTAAAATCTAAAACTTTCAAATAACTTCCTATTCGTTTTCTCAATCTTCGATGGTTTTCCATTTTGAGCTTTTAGAAACATTTTCTTTTAATATTTTGAAAAGTCACGATATTTTATGTTGTACTTCTCCAGCTATTTCCTCTTTCTAAAATACAAAATTTAGCCTTCTAGTTTTTACAGATTTAAAAATTTTTTTGGCCGTTTTTCTTTTCCCAACTCTCTTCAACTGAAAATTTCGGCATTTAAGATTTTCGAAAACTTCTCGTTTTCTACGTCTTGACTTTTCACTCATTTTAATTTTAAGCATATTTGATTTTATAGAATTTTTTGTCGAGAAAGCTTAAATTTTTCTTAAATTTTAGATTTTTCCAAAACTCTTCCATTTTCGAAAGTAATTTTTTTGCAATTTAGAATATCCCTGTTATCTTTTGCATTGTTGTTTTTTTGGCGTTTTACCTTTTCGCAGCAACTGTTTTTCCGATTTTGAAAATTTTGAAACTTTATATTTTAAAAGATTTTTGTTAACTAATTTTTGTCCATTTGTGAGAACTTCTCTTTTTGAAAATTTTCTTGATTTTTAGAATTTCCTATTTGCTTCTTACAAAATATGCATTTTTCGGAGTTTAAGCTTTTCCAAAAGCTATTTTTCCGTTATGAAAAATAAGAAATTCAAACTTTGAAAAACTTTATAAATGAGTTTTGTAGGATTGTGGAAATTTTTGCAAAATGGAAATTTCAAAGATTTTTTGCCATACTTCTCCAGCATTTTCCTCATTCTAAAATTCAAATTTTAGCCTTCTGGTTTTACTGATTTTAAATTTTTTTGGCCGTTTTTCTTTTCCCAACTCTCTTCAACTGAAAATTTCGGCATTTAAGATTTTTGAAAACTTCTCGTTTTCTACGTCTTGACTTTTCACTCATTTTAATTTTAAGCATATTTGATTTTATAGAATTTTTAGTCGAGAAAGCTTAAATTTTTCTTAAATTTTATATTTTTCCAAAACTCTTCCATTTTCGAAAGTAATTTTTTTGCAATTTATAATATCCCTGTTTTCTTTTGCATTGTTGTTTTTTTGGCGATTTACCTTTTCGCAGCAACTGTTTTTCCGATTTAGAAAATTTTGAAACTTTATATTTTAAAAGATTTTTGTTAACTTATTTTTGTCCTTTTGTGAGAACTTCTCTTTTTGAAAATTTTCCAGATTTTTAGAATTTCCTATTTGCTTCTAACAAAATAAGAATTTTTCGGAGTTTTAGCTTTTCCACAAGCTATTTTTCCGTTTTGAAAAAAAAAGAAATTCAAACTTTGAAAAGCTTTCTAAATGAGTTTTTGTAGGATTGTGGAATTTTTCGCAAGTTGGAAATTTCAAAGATTTTTTTCCCTACTTCTCCAGCATTTTCCTCTTTTTAAAATTCAAAATTTAGCCTTCTGGTTTTTACAGATTTAAAATTTTTTTGGCCGTTTTTCTTTTCCCAACTCTCTTCAACTGAAAATTTCGGCATTTAAGATTTTCGAAAACTTCTCGTTTTCTACTTCTTGACTTTTCACTCATTATAATTTTAAGCATATTTGATTTTATAGAATTTTTTGTCGAGAAAGCTTAAATTTTTCTTAAATTTTATATTTTTCCAAAACTCTTCCATTTTCGAAAGTAATTTTTTTGCAATTTATAATATCCCTGTTTTCTTTTGCATTGTTGTTTTTTTGGCGATTTACCTTTTCGCAGCAACTGTTTTTCCGATTTAGAAAATTTTGAAACTTTATATTTTAAAAGATTTTTGTTAACTTATTTTTGTCCTTTTGTGAGAACTTCCCTTTTTGAAAATTTTCTAGATTTTTAGAATTTCCTATTTGCTTCTAACAAAATAAGAATTTTCCGAAGTTTAAGCATTTCCAAAAGCTATTTTTCCGTTTTGAAAAATAAGAAATTCAAACGTTGAAAAGCATTCTAAATGAGTTTTGTAAGATTGTGGAAATTTTTGCAAGTTGGAAATTTCAAAGATTTTCATTGTCTATTTTTGAACTTTTTGCATTTTCGCGTTTGCCCGTCTTTCAGTCATTTCAAAAAAGAAAATCTTCTTATTTAAATTTGTTTCAACTTTTTTTTGAATAAATTCGATGTTCTAAAATCTAAAACTTTCAAATAACTACCTCTTCGTTTTCTCAATCTTCGATGGTTTTCCATTTTGAGCTTTTAGAAACTTTTTCTTTTAATATTTTGAAAAGTCACGATATTTTATGCTGTACTTCTCCAGTTTTTCCTCTTTCTAAAATACAAATTTAGCCTTCTGGTTTTTACAGATTTTAAAATTCTTTTGGCCGTTTTTCTTTTCCCTACCCTCTTCAACTGAAAATTTCGGCATTTAAGATTTTCAAAAACTTCTCGTTTTTTACGTTTTTGCATTGTTGTTTTTTTGGCGTTTTACCTTTTCACAGCAACTGTTTTTCCGATTTAGAAAATTTTGAAAATTTATTTTTTAAAAGATTTTTGTTAACTAATTTTTGTCGTTTTGTGAGAACTTCTCTTTTTGAAAAGTTTCTTGATTTTTAGAATTTCCTATTTTCTTCTTACAAAATATGCATTTTTCGGAGTTCAAGCTTTTCCAAAAGCTATTTTTCCGTTATGAAAAATAAGAAATTAAAACTTTGAAAAGCTTTCTAAATGAGTTTTGTAGGATTGTAGAAATTTTTGCAAAATGGAAATTTCAAAGATTTTTTGCCATACTTCTCCAGCATTTTCCTCTTTCTAAAATTCAAATTTTAGCCTTCTGGTTTTTACAGATTTTAAATTTTTTTTGGTCGTTTTTCTTTTCCCAACTCTATTAAACTGAAAATTTCGGCATTTAAGATTTTCGAAAACTTCTCGTTTTCTACGTCTTGACTTTTCACTCATTTTAATTTTAAGCATATTTGATTTTATAGAATTTTTTGTCGAGAAAGCTTAAATTTTTCTTAAATTTTAGATTTTTCCAAAACTCTTCCATTTTCGAAAGTAATTTTTTTGCAATTTAGAATATCCCTGTTATCTTTTGCATTGTTGTTTTTTTGGCGTTTTACCTTTTCGCAGCAACTGTTTTTCCGATTTTGAAAATTTTGAAACTTTATATTTTAAAAGATTTTTGTTAACTAATTTTTGTCCATTTGTGAGAACTTCTCTTTTTGAAAATTTTCTTGATTTTTAGAATTTCCTATTTGCTTCTTACAAAATATGCATTTTTCGGAGTTTAAGCTTTTACAAAAGCTATTTTTCCGTTATGAAAAATAAGAAATTCAAACTTTGAAAAGCTTTCTGAATGAGTTTTGTAGGATTGTGGAAATTTTTGCAAGTTGGAAATTTCAAAAATTTTCATTGTCTATTTTTGAACTTTTTGCATTTTCGCATTTGCCCGCCTTTCAGCCATTTCAAAAAAGAAAATCTTCGTATTTAAATTTGTTTCAACTTTTTTTTGAATAAATTCGATGTTCTAAAATCTAAAACTTTCAAATAACTTCCTATTCGTTTTCTCAATCTTCGATGGTTTTCCATTTTGAGCTTTTAGAAACATTTTCTTTTAATATTTTGAAAAGTCACGATATTTTATGTTGTACTTCTCCAGCTATTTCCTCTTTCTAAAATACAAAATTTAGCCTTCTAGTTTTTACAGATTTAAAAATTTTTTTGGCCGTTTTTCTTTTCCCAACTCTCTTCAACTGAAAATTTCGGCATTTAAGATTTTCGAAAACTTCTCGTTTTCTACGTCTTGACTTTTCACTCATTTTAATTTTAAGCATATTTGATTTTATAGAATTTTTTGTCGAGAAAGCTTAAATTTTTCTTAAATTTTAGATTTTTCCAAAACTCTTCCATTTTCGAAAGTAATTTTTTGCAATTTAGAATATCCCTGTTATCTTTTGCATTGTTGTTTTTTTTGGCGTTTTACCTTTTCGCAGCAACTGTTTTTCCGATTTTGAAAATTTTGAAACTTTATATTTTAAAAGATTTTTGTTAACTAATTTTTGTCCATTTGTGAGAACTTCTCTTTTTGAAAATTTTCTTGATTTTTAGAATTTCCTATTTGCTTCTTACAAAATATGCATTTTTCGGAGTTTAAGCTTTTCCAAAAGCTATTTTTCCGTTATGAAAAATAAGAAATTCAAACTTTGAAAAGCTTCATAAATGAGTTTTGTAGGATTGTGGAAATTTTTGCAAAATGGAAATTTCAAAGATTTTTTGCCATACTTCTCCAGCATTTTCCTCATTCTAAAATTCAAATTTTAGCCTTCTGGTTTTTACTGATTTTAAATTTTTTTGGCCGTTTTTCTTTTCCCAACTCTCTTCAACTGAAAATTTCGGCATTTAAGATTTTTGAAAACTTCTCGTTTTCTACGTCTTGACTTTTCACTCATTTTAATTTTAAGCATATTTGATTTTATAGAATTTTTAGTCGAGAAAGCTTAAATTTTTCTTAAATTTTATATTTTTCCAAAACTCTTCCATTTTCAAAAGTAATTTTTTTGCAATTTATAATATCCCTGTTTTCTTTTGCATTGTTGTTTTTTTGGCGATTTACCTTTTCGCAGCAACTGTTTTTCCGATTTAGAAAATTTTGAAACTTTATATTTTAAAAGATTTTTGTTAACTTATTTTTGTCCTTTTGTGAGAACTTCTCTTTTTGAAAATTTTCCAGATTTTTAGAATTTCCTATTTGCTTCTAACAAAATAAGAATTTTTCGGAGTTTTAGCTTTTCCACAAGCTATTTTTCCGTTTTGAAAAAAAAAGAAATTCAAACTTTGAAAAGCTTTCTAAATGAGTTTTTAGGATTGTGGAATTTTTTGCAAGTTGGAAATTTCAAAGATTTTTTCCCTACTTCTCCAGCATTTTCCTCTTTTTAAAATTCAAAATTTAGCCTTCTGGTTTTTACAGATTTAAAATTTTTTTGGCCGTTTTTCTTTTCCCAACTCTCTTCAACTGAAAATTTCGGCATTTAAGATTTTCGAAAACTTCTCGTTTTCTACTTCTTGACTTTTCACTCATTATAATTTTAAGCATATTTGATTTTATAGAATTTTTTGTCGAGAAAGCTTAAATTTTTCCTAAATTTTATATTTTTCCAAAACTCTTCCATTTTCGAAAGTAATTTTTTTGCAATTTAGAATATCTCTGTTTTCTTTTGCATTGTTGTTTTTTTTGCGTTTTACCTTTTCGCAGCAACTGTTTTTCCGATTTTGAAAATTTTGAAACTTTATATTTTAAAAGATTTTTGTTAACTTATTTTTGTCGTTTTGTGAGAACTTCTCTTTTTGAAAATTTTCCAGATTTTTAGAATTTCCTATTTGCTTTTAACAAAATATAAATTTTCCGGAGTTTAAGCTTTTCCAAAAGCTATTTTTCCGTTTTGAAAAATAAGAAATTCAAACGTTGAAAAGCTTTCTAAATGAGTTTTGTAAGATTGTGGAAATTTTTGCAAGTTGGAAATTTCAAAGATTTTCATTGTCTATTTTTGAACTTTTTGCATTTTCGCATTTGCCGGCCTTTCAGCCATTTCAAAAAAGAAAATCTTCGTATTTAAATTTGTTTCAACTTTTTTTTGAATAAATTCGATGTTCTAAAATCTAAAACTTTCAAATAACTTCCTCTTCGTTTAAATTTGAAAAGCTTTCTAAATGAGTTTTGTAGGATTGTGGAAATTTTTGCAAAATGGAAATTTCAAAGATTTTTTTCCCTACTTCTCCAGCATTTTCCTCTTTTTAAAATTCAAATTTTAGCCTTCTGGTTTTTACAGATTTTAAATTTTTTTTGGCCGTTTTTCTTTTCCCAACTCTATTAAACTGAAAATTTCGGCATTTAAGATTTTCGAAAACTTCTCGTTTTCTACGTCTTGACTTTTCACTCATTTTAATTTTAAGCATATTTGATTTTATAGAATTTTTTGTCGAGAAAGATTAAATTTTTCTTAAATTTTATATTTTTCCAAAACTCTTCCATTTTCGAAAGTAATTTTTTTGCAATTTAGAATATCCCTGTTTTCTTTTGCATTGTTGTTTTTTTGGCGATTTACCTTTTCGCAGCATATATTTTTCCGATTTAGAAAATTTTGAAACTTTATATTTTAAAAGATTTTTGTTAACTTATTTTTTTCGTTTTGTGAGAACTTATCTTTTTGAAAATTTTCCAGATTTTTAGAATTTCCTATTTGCTTCTAACAAAATATGAATTTTTCGGAGTTTAAGCTTTTCCAAAAGCTATTTTTCCGTTTTGAAAAAAAAAGAAATTCAAACTTTGAAAAGCTTTCTGAATGAGTTTTGTAGGATTGTGGAAATTTTTGCAAGTTGGAAATTTCAATAATTTTCATTGTCTATTTTTGAACTTTTTGCATTTTTGCATTTGCCCGCCTTTCAGCCATTTCAAAAAATAAATTCTTCGTATTTAAATTTGTTTCAACTTTTTTTTGAATAAATTCGATGTTCTAAAATCTAAAACTTTCAAATAACTTCCCCTTCGTTTTCTCAATCTTCGATGGTTTTCCATTTTGAGCTTTTAGAAACATTTTCTCTTAATATTTTGAAAAGTCACGATATTTTATGTTGTACTTCTCCAGCTATTTCCTCTTTCTAAAATACAAAATTTGGCCTTCTAGTTTTTACAGATATAAAAATTTTTTTGGCCGTTTTTCTTTTCCCAACTCTCTTCAACTGAAAATTTGGGCATTTAAGATTTTCGAAAACTTCTCGTTTTCTACGTCTTGACTTTTCACTCATTTTAATTTTAAGCATATTTGATTTTATATAATTTTTTGTCGAGAAAGCTTAAATTTTTCTTAAATTTTATATTTTTCCAAAACTCTTCCATTTTCGAAAGTAATTTTTTTGCAATTTAGAATATCCCTGTTATCTTTTGCATTGTTGTTTTTTTGGAGTTTTACCTTTTCGCAGCAACAGTTTTTCCGATTTTTAAAATTTTGAAACTTTATATTTTAAAAGATTTTTGTTAACTAATTTTTGTCGTTTTGTGAGAACTTCTCTTTTTGAAAATTTTCCAGATTTTTAGAATTTCCTATTTGGTTCTTACAAAATATGAATTTTCCGGAGTTTAAGCTTTTCAAAAAGCTATTTTTCCGTTTTGAAAAAAAAGAAATTGAAACTTTGAAAAGCTTTCTAAATGAGTTTTGTAGGATTGTGGAAATTTTTGCAAGTTGGAAATTTCAAAGATTTTTTTCCCTACTTCTCCAGCATTTTCCTCTTTTTAAAATTCAAATTTAGCCTTCTGGTTTTTACAGATTTTAAATTTTTTTGGCCGTTTTTCTTTTCCAAACTCTATTAAACTCAAAATTTCGGCATTTAAGATTTTCGAAAACTTCTCGTTTTCTACGTCTTGAGTTTTCACTCATTTTAATTTTAAGCATATTTGATTTTATAGAATTTTTTGTCGAGAAAGCTTAAATTTTTCTTAAATTTTATATTTTTCCAAAACTCTTCCATTTTTTAAAGTAATTTTTTTGCAATTTAGAATATCCCTGTTTTCTTTTGCATTGTTGTTTTTTGGCGATTTACCTTTTCGCAGCAACTGTTTTTCCAATTTCGAAAATTTTGAAACTTCATATTTAAATAGATTTTTGTTAACTAATTTTTATCGTTTTGTGAGAACTTCTCTTTTTGAAAATTTTCCTGATTTTTAGAATTTTCTATTTACTTCTTACAAAATATGAATTTTCCGGATTTTAAGCTTTTCAAAAAGCAATTTTTCTGTTTTGAAAAAAAAGAAATTCAAACTTTGAAAAGCTTTCTAAATGAGTTTTATAGGATTGTGGAAATTTTTGCAAGTTGGAAATTTCAAAAATTTTCATTGTCTATTTTTGAACTTTTTGCATTTTCGCATTTGCCCGCCTTTCAGCCATTTCAAAAAAGAAAATCTTCGTATTTAAATTTGTTTCAACTTTTTTTTGAATAAATTCGATGTTCTAAAATTTAAAACTTTCAAATAACTTCCTCTTCGTTTTCTCAATCTTCGATGGTTTTCCATTTTGAGCTTTTATAAACATTTTCTTTTAATATTTTGAAAAGTCACGAGATTTTATGTTGTACTTGTCCTGCTATTTCCTCTTTCTAAAATACAAAATTTAGCCTTCTGGTTTTTACAGATTTAAAATTTTTTTTGGCCGTTTTTCTTTTCCCAACTCTCTTCAACTGAAAATTTCGGCATTTAAGATTTTCGAAAACTTCTCGTTTTCTACGTCTTGACTTTTCACTCATTTTAATTTTAAGCATATTTGATTTTATAGAATTTTTTGTCGAGAAAGCTTAAATTTTTCTTAAATTTTATATTTTTCCAAAACTCTTCCATTTTCGAAAGTAATTTTTTTGCAATTTAGAATATCCCTGTTTTCCTTTGCATTGTTGTTTTTTTGGCGATTTACCTTTTCGCAGCATCTGTTTTTCCGATTTTGAAAATTTTGAAACTTTATATTTTAAAAGATTTTTGTTAACTTATTTTTTTCGTTTTGTGAGAACTTCTCTTTTTGAAAATTTTCCAGATTTTTAGAATTTCCTATTTGCTGCTAACAAAATATGAATTTTTCGGAGTTTAATCTTTTCCAAAAGCTATTTTTCCGTTTTGAAAAAAAAAGAAATTCAAACTTTGAAACTCTTTCTGAATGAGTTTTGTAGGATTGTGGAAATTTTTGCAAGTTGGAAATTTCAAAAATTTTCATTGTCTATTTTTGAACTTTTTGCATTTTCGCATTTGCCCGCCTTTCAGCCATTTCAAAAAAGAAAATCTTCGTATTTAAATTTGTTTCAACTTTTTTTTGAATAAATTCGATGTTCTAAAATCGAAAACTTACAAATAACTTCCTCTTCGTTTTCTCAACCTTCGATGGTTTTCCATTTTGAGCATTTAGAAACTTTTTCTTTTAATATTTTGAAAATTCACAATATTTTATGCAGAACTTCTCCAGCTTTTTCCTCTTTCTAAAATTCAAATTTTAGCCTTCTGGTTTTTACAGATTTTAAATTTTTTTTGGCGGTTTTTCTTTTCCCAACTCTCTTCAACTGAAAATTACGGCATTTAAGATTTTCGAAAACTTCACGTTTTCTACGTCTTGACTTTTAACTCATTTTAATTTTAAGCATATTTGATTTTATAGAATTTTTTGTCGAGAAAGCTTAAATTTTTCTTAAATTTTATATTTTTCGAAAACTCTTCTATTTTCGAAAGTAATTTTTTTGCAATTTAGAATATCCCTGTTTTCTTTTGCATTCTTGTTTTCTTTGCGTTTTACCTTTTCGATACAACTGTTTTTCCGTTTTCGAAAATATTGAAACTTTATATTTTAAAAGATTTTTGTTAACTAATTTTTGTCGTTTTGTGAGAACTTCTCTTTTTGAAAATTTTCCAGATTTTTAGAATTTCCTATTTTCTTCTAACAAAATATGAATTTTCCGGAGTTTAAACTTTTGCAAAAGCTATTTTTCCGTTTTGAAAAATGAGAAATTCAAACTTTGAAAAGCTTTCTAAATGAGTTTTGTAGGATTGTGGAAAGTTTTGCAAGTTGGAAATTTCAAAGATTTTCATTGTCTATTTTTGAACTTTTTGCATTTTCGCATATTTCCGCCTTTCAGCCATTTCAAAAAAGAAAATCTTCGTATTTAAATTTGTTTCAACTTTTTTTTGAATAAATTCGATGTTCTAAAATCGAAAACTTACAAATAACTTCGTCTTCGTTTTCTCAACCTTCGATGGTTTTCCATTTTGAGCTTTTAGAAACTTTTTCTTTTAATATTTTGAAAAGTCACGATATTTTATGCTGTACTTCTCCAGCTTTTTCCTCTTTCTAAAATTCAAAATTTAGCCTTCCGGTTTTTACAGATTTTAAATTTTTTTGGCCGTTTTTTCTTTTCCCAACTCTCTTCAACTGAAAATTTGGGCATTTAAGATTTTCGAAAACTTCTAGTTTTCTACGTCTTGACTTTTCACTCATTTTAATTTTAAGCATATTTGATTTTATAGAATTTTTTGTCGAGAAAGCTTAAATTTTTCTTAAATTTTATATTTTTCCAAAACTCTTCCATTGTCGAAAGTAATTTTTTTGCAATTTAGAATATCCCTGGTTTCTTTTGCATTGTTGTTTTTTTGGCGTTTTACCTTTTCGCAGCAACTGTTTTTCCGATTTTGAAAATTTTGAAACTTTATATTTTAAAAGATTTTTGTTAACTTATTTTTGTCGTTTTTTGAGAACTTCTCTTTTTGAAAATTTTCCAGATTTTTAGAATTTCCTATTTTCTTCTAACATTCCGGAGTTTAACCTTTTGCAAAAGCTTTTTTTCCGTTTTGAAAAATGAGAAATTCAAACTTTGAAAAGCTTTCTAAATGAGTTTTGTAGGATTGTGGAAAGTTTTGCAAGTTGGAAATTTCAAAGATTTTCATTGTCTATTTTTGAACTTTTTGCATTTTCGCATATTCCCGCCTTTCAGCCATTTCAAAAAAGAAAATCTTCGTATTTAAATTTGTTTCAACTTTTTTTGAACAAATTCGATGTTCTAAAATCGAAAACTTACAAATAACTTCCTCTTCGTTTTCTCAACCTTCGATGGTTTTCCATTTTGAGCATTTAGAAACTTTTTCTTTTAATATTTTGAAAAGTCACGATATTTTATGCTGTACTTCTCCAGCTTTTTCCTCTTTCTAAAATTCAAATTTTAGCCTTCTGGTTTTTACAGATTTTAAATTTTTTTTGGCCGTTTTTCTTTTCCCAACTCTCTTCAACTGAAAATTTCGGCATTTAAGATTTTGGAAAACTTCTCGTTTTCTACGTCTTGACTTTTCCCTCATTTTAATTTTAATCATATTTGATTTTATAGAATTTTTTGTCGAGAAAGCTTAAATTTTTCTTAAATTTTATATTTTTCCAAAACTCTTCCATTTTCGAAAGTAATTTTTTTGCAATTTAGAATATCCCTGTTTTCTTTTGCATTCTTGTTTTTTTTGCGTTTTACCTTTTCGATACAACTGTTTTTCCGATTTCGAAAATTTTGAAACTTTATATTTTAAAAGATTTTTGTCAACTAATTTTTGTCGTTTTGTGAGAACTTCTCTTTTTGAAAATTTTCTAGATTTTTAGAATTTCCTATTTTCTTCTAACAAAATATGAATTTTCCGGAGTTTAAACTTTTGCAAAAGCTTTTTTTCCGATTTGAAAAATGAGAAATTCAAACTTTGTAAAGCTTTCTAAATGAGTTTTGTAGGATTGTGGAAATTTTTGCATGTTGGAAATTTCAAAGATTTTCGTTGTCTATTTTTGAACTTTTTGCATTTTCGCATTTGCCCGCCTTTCAGCCATTTCAAAAAAGAAAATCTTCGTATTTAAATTTGTTTCAACTTTTTTTTGAATAAATTCGATGTTCTAAAATCGAAAACTTACAAATAACATCGTCTTCGTTTTCTCAACCTTCGATGGTTTTCCATTTTGAGCTTTTAGAAACTTTTTCTTTTAATATTTTGAAAAGTCATGATATTTTATGCTGTACTTCTCCAGCTTTTTCCTCTTTCTAAAATTCAAAATTTAGCCTTCTGGTTTTTACAGATTTTAAATTTTTTTGGCCGTTTTTTCTTTTCCCAACTCTCTTCAACTGAAAATTTGGGCATTTAAGATTTTCGAAAACTTCTCGTTTTCTACGTCTTGACTTTTCACTCATTTTAATTTTAAGCATATTTAATTTTATAGAATTTTTTGTCGGGAAAGCATAAATTTTTCTTAAATTTTATATTTTTCCAAAACTCTTCCATTTTCGAAAGTAATTGTTTTGCAATTTAGAATATCCCTGTTTTCTTTTGCATTGTTGTTTTTTTTGCGTTTTACCTTTTCGCATGAACTGTTTTTCCGATTTTGAAAATTTTGAAACTTTATATTTTAAAAGATTTTTGTTAACTTATTTTTGTCCATTTGTGAGAACTTCTCTTTTTGAAAATTGTCCAGATTTTTAGAACTTCCTATTTTCTTCTAACAAAATATGAATTTTCCGGAGTTGAAACTTTTCCACTAGCTATTTTTCCGTTTTGAAAAATAAGAAATTCAAACTTTGAAAAGCTTTCTAAATGAGTTTTGTAGGATTGTGGAAATTTTTGCAAGTTGGAAATTTCAAAGATTTTCGTTGTCTATTTTTGAACTTTTTGCATTTTCGCATTTGCCCGCCTTTCAGCCATTTCAAAAAAGAAAATCTTCGTATTTAAATTTGTTTCAACTTTTTTTTGAAAAAATTCGATGTTCTAAAATCCAAAACTTTCAAATAACTTCCTCTTCATTTTCTCAATCTTCGATGGATTTCCATTTTGAGCTTTTAGAAATTTTTTCTTTTAATATTTTGAAAAGTCACGATATTTTATGGTGTACTTCTCCAGCTTTTTCCTCTTTCTAAAATTCAAATTTTAGCCTTCTGGTTTTTACAGATTTTAAATTTTTTTTGGCCGTTTTTTCTTTACCCAACTCTCTTCAACTGAAAATTTCGGCATTTAAGATTTTCGAAAACTTCTCGTTTTCTACGTCTTGACTTTTCACTCATTTTAATTTTAAGCATATTTGATTTTATAGAATTTTTTGTCGAGAAAGCTTAAATTTTTCTTAAATTTTATATTTTTCCAAAACTCTTCCATTGTCGAAAGTAATTTTTTTGCAATTTAGAATATCCCTGTTTTCTTTTGCATTGTTGTTTTTTTGGCGTTTTACCATTTCGCAGCAACTGTTTTTCCGATTTTGAAAATTTTGAAACTTTATATTTTAAAAGATTTTTGTTAACTTATTTTTGTCGTTTTGTGAGAACTTCTCTTTTTGAAAATTTTCCAGATTTTTAGAATTTCCTATTTGCTTCTAACAAAATATGAATTTTCCGGAGTTTAAACTTTTGCAAAAGCTTTTTTTCCGTTTTGAAAAATGAGAAATTCAAACTTTGAAAAGCTTTCTAAATGAGTTTTGTAGGATTGTGGAAATTTTTGCATGTTGGAAATTTCAAAGATTTTCGTTGTCTATTTTTGAACTTTTTGCATTTTCGCATTTGCCCGCCTTTCAGCCATTTCAAAAAAGAAAATCTTCGTATTTAAATTTGTTTCAACTTTTTTTTGAATAAATTCGATGTTCTAAAATCGAAAACTTACCAATAACTTCGTCTTCGTTTTCTCAACCTTCGATGGTTTTCCATTTTTAGCATTTAGAAACTTTTTCTTTTAATATTTTGAAAAGTCACGATATTTTATGCTGTACTTCTCCAGCTTTTTCCTCTTTCTAAAATTCAAATTTTAGCCTTCTGGTTTTTACAGATTTTAAATTTTTTTTGGCCGTTTTTCTTTTCCCAACTCTCTTCAACTGAAAATTTCGGCATTTAAGATTTTGGAAAACTTCTCGTTTTCTACGTCTTGACTTTTCACTCATTTTAATTTTAATCAAATTTGATTTTATAGAATTTTTTGTCGAGAAAGCTTAAATTTTTCTTAAATTTTATATTTTTCCAAAACTCTTCCATTTTCGAAAGTAATTTTTTTGCAATTTAGAATATCCCTGTTTTCTTTTGCATTGTTGTTTTTTTGGCGTTTTACCATTTCGCAGCAACTGTTTTTCCGATTTTGAAAATTTTGAAACTTTATATTTTAAAAGATTTTTGTTAACTTATTTTTGTCGTTTTGTGAGAACTTCTCTTTTTGAAAATTTTCCAGATTTTTAGAATTTCCTATTTGCTTCTAACAAAATATGAATTTTCCGGAGTTTAAGCTTTTCCAAAAGCTATTTTTCCGTTTTGAAAAATAAGAAATTCAAACATTGAAAAGCTTTCTAAATGAGTTTTGTAGGATTGCGGAAATTTTTGGAAGTTGGAAATTTCAAAGATTTTCATTGTCTATTTTTGAACTTTTTGCATTTTCGCATTTGCCCGCCTTTCAACCATTTCAAAAAAGAAAATCTTCGTATTTAAATTTGTTTCAACTTTTTTTTGAAAAAATTCGATGTTCTAAAATCGAAAACTTACAAATAACTTCGTCTTCGTTTTCTCAACCTTCGATGGTTTTCCATTTTGAGCATTTAGAAACTTTTTCTTTTAATATTTTAAAAGGTCACGATATTTTATGCTGTACTTCTCCAGCTTTTTCCTCTTTCTAAAATTCAAAATTTAGCCTTCCGGTTTTTACATATTTTAAATTTTTTTGGCCGTTTTTCTTTTCCCAACTCTCTTCAACTGAAAATTTCGGCATTTAAGATTTTTGAAAACTTCTCGTTTTCTACGTCTTGACTTTTCACTCATTTTAATTTTAAGCATATTTGATTTTATAGAATTTTTTGTCGAGAAAGCTTAAATTTTTCTTAAATTTTATATTTTTCCAAAACTCTTCCATTGTCGAAAGTAATTGTTTTGCAATTTAGAATATCCCTGTTTTCTTTTGCATTGTTGTTTTTTTTGGCGTTTTACCATTTCGCAGCAACTGTTTTTCCGATTTTGAAAATTTTGAAACTTTATATTTTAAAAGATTTTTGTTAACTTATTTTTGTCGTTTTGTGAGAACTTCTCTTTTTGAAAATTTTCCAGATTTTTAGAATTTCCTATTTGCTTCTAACAAAATATGAATTTTCCGGAGTTTAAGCTTTTCCAAAAGCTATTTTTCCGTTTTGAAAAATAAGAAATTCAAACATTGAAAAGCTTTCTAAATGAGTTTTGTAGGATTGCGGAAATTTTTGGAAGTTGGAAATTTCAAAGATTTTCATTGTCTATTTTTGAACTTTTTGCATTTTCGCATTTGCCCGCCTTTCAACCATTTCAAAAAAGAAAATCTTCGTATTTAAATTTGTTTCAACTTTTTTTTGAAAAAATTCGATGTTCTAAAATCGAAAACTTACAAATAACTTCGTCTTCGTTTTCTCAACCTTCGATGGTTTTCCATTTTGAGCATTTAGAAACTTTTTCTTTTAATATTTTAAAAGGTCACGATATTTTATGCTGTACTTCTCCAGCTTTTTCCTCTTTCTAAAATTCAAAATTTAGCCTTCCGGTTTTTACATATTTTAAATTTTTTTGGCCGTTTTTCTTTTCCCAACTCTCTTCAACTGAAAATTTCGGCATTTAAGATTTTTGAAAACTTCTCGTTTTCTACGTCTTGACTTTTCACTCATTTTAATTTTAAGCATATTTGATTTTATAGAATTTTTTGTCGAGAAAGCTTAAATTTTTCTTAAATTTTATATTTTTCCAAAACTCTTCCATTGTCGAAAGTAATTGTTTTGCAATTTAGAATATCCCTGTTTTCTTTTGCATTGTTGTTTTTTTGGCGTTTTACCATTTCGCAGCAACTGTTTTTCCGATTTTGAAAATTTTGAAACTTTATATTTTAAAAGATTTTTGTTAACTTATTTTTGTCGTTTTGTGAGAACTTCTCTTTTTGAAAATTTTCCAGATTTTTAGAATTTCCTATTTGCTTCTAACAAAATATGAATTTTCCGGAGTTTAAGCTTTTCCAAAAGCTATTTTTCCGTTTTGAAAAATAAGAAATTCAAACATTGAAAAGCTTTCTAAATGAGTTTTGTAGGATTGCGGAAATTTTTGGAAGTTGGAAATTTCAAAGATTTTCATTGTCTATTTTTGAACTTTTTGCATTTTCGCATTTGCCCGCCTTTCAACCATTTCAAAAAAGAAAATCTTCGTATTTAAATTTGTTTCAACTTTTTTTTGAAAAAATTCGATGTTCTAAAATCGAAAACTTACAAATAACTTCGTCTTCGTTTTCTCAACCTTCGATGGTTTTCCATTTTGAGCATTTAGAAACTTTTTCTTTTAATATTTTGAAAGGTCACGATATTTTATGCTGTACTTCTCCAGCTTTTTCCTCTTTCTAAAATTCAAAATTTAGCCTTCCGGTTTTTACAGATTTTAAATTTTTTTGGCCGTTTTTCTTTTCCCAACTCTCTTCAACTGAAAATTTCGGCATTTAAGATTTTGGAAAACTTCTCGTTTTCTACGTCTTGACTTTTCACTCATTTTAATTTTAAGCATATTTGATTTTATAGAATTTTTTGTCGAGAAAGCTTAAATTTTTCTTAAATTTTATATTTTTCCAAAACTCTTCCATTTTCGAAAGTAATTTTTTTGCAATTTAGAATATCCCTGTTTTCTTTTGCATTGTTGTTTTTTTTGCGTTTTACCTTTTCGATACAACTGTTTTTCCGATTTGGAAAATTTTGAAACTTTATATTTTAAAAGATTTTTGTTAACTTATTTTTGTCGTTTTGTGAGAACTTCTCTTTTTGAAAATTTTCCAGATTTTTAGAATTTCCTATTTTCTTCTAACAAAATATGAATTTTCCGGAGTTTAAACTTTTGCAAAAGCTATTTTTCTGTTTTGAAAAATGAGAAATTCAAACTTTGAAAAGCTTTCTAAATGAGTTTTGTAGGATTGCGGAAATTTTTGCATGTTGGAAATTTCAAAGATTTTCATTGTCTATTTTTGAACTTTTTGCATTTTCGCATATTCCCGCCTTTCAGCCATTTCAAAAAAGAAAATCTTCGTATTTAAATTTGTTTCAACTTTTTTTTGAATAAATTCGATGTTCTAAAATCGAAAACTTACAAATAACTTCCTCTTCGTTTTCTCAACCTTCGATGGTTTTCCATTTTGAGCATTTAGAAACTTTTTCTTTTAATATTTTGAAAAATCACGATATTTTATGCTGCACTTCTCCATCTTTTTCCTCTTTCTAAAATTCAAATTTTAGCCTTCTGGTTTTTACAGATTTTAAATTTTTTTTGGCCGTTTTTCTTTTCCCAACTCTCTTCAACTGAAAATTTGGGCATTTAAGATTTTCGAAAACTTCTCGTTTTCTACGTCTTGACTTTTCACTCATTTTAATTTTAATCATATTTGATTTTATAGAATTTTTTGTCGAGAAAGCTTAAATTTTTCTTAAATTTTATATTTTTCCAAAATTCTTCCATTTTCGAAAGTAATTTTTTTGCAATTTAGAATATCCCCGTTTTCTTTTGCATTCTTATTTTTTTTGCGTTTTACCTTTTCGATACAACTGTTTTTCCGATTTCGAAAATTTTGAAACTTTATATTTTAAAAGATTTTTGTTAACTAATTTTTGTCGTTTTGTGAGAACTTCTCTTTTTGAAAATTTTCCAGATTTTTAGAATTTCCTATTTTCTTCTAACAAAATATGAATTTTCCGGAGTTTAAACTTTTGCAAAAGCTTTTTTTCCGTTTTGAAAAATGAGAAATTCAAACTTTGAAAAGCTTTCTAAATGAGTTTTGTAGGATTGTGGAAATTTTTGCAAGTTGGAAATTTCAAAGATTTTCATTGTCTATTTTTGAACTTTTTGCATTTTCGCATTTCCCCGCCTTTCAACCATTTCAAAAAAGAAAATCTTCGTATTTAAATTTGTTTCAACTTTTTTTTTGAAAAAATTCGATGTTCAAAAATCCAAAACTTTCAAATAACTTCCTCTTCATTTTCTCAATCTTCGATGGTTTTCCATTTTGAGCTTTTAGAAATTTTTTCTTTTAATATTTTGAAAAGTCACGATATTTTATGCTGTACTTCTCCAGCTTTTTCCTCTTTCTAAAATTCAAATTTTAGCCTTCTTGTTTTTACAGATTTTAAATTTTTTTTGGCCGTTTTTCTTTTCCCAACTCTCTTCAACTGAAAATTTCTGCATTTAAGATTTTCGAAAACTTCTCATTTTCTACGTCTTGACTTTTCACTCATTTTAATTTTAAGCATATTTGATTTTATAGAATTTTTTGTCGAGAAAGCTTAAATTTTTCATAAATTTTATATTTTTCCAAAACTCTTCCATTGTCGTTTTTTTGGCGTTTTACCTTTTCGCAGCAACTGTTTTTCCGATTTTGAAAATTTTGAAACTTTATATTTTAAAAGATTTTTGTTAACTTATTTTTGTCGTTTTGTGAGAACTTCTCTTTTTGAAAATTTTCCAGATTTTTAGAATTTCCTATTTGCTTCTAACAAAATAAGAATTTTTCGGAGTTTTAGCTTTTCCACTAGCTATTTTTCCGTTTTGAAAAAAAAGAAATTCAAACTTTGAAAAGCTATCTAAATGAGTTTTGTAGGATTGTGGAATTTTTTGCAAGTTGGAAATTTCAAAGATTTTTTTCCCTACTTCTCCAGCATTTTCCTCTTTTTAAAATTCAAAATTTAGCCTTCTGGTTTTTACAGATTTTAAATTTTTTTGGCCGTTTTTCTTTTCCCAACTCTCTTCAACTGAAAATTTCGGCATTTAAGATTTTCGAAAACTTCTCGTTTTCTACGTCTTGATTTTTCACTCATTTTAATTTTAAGCATATTTGATTTTATAGAATTTTTTGTCGAGAAAGCTTAAATTTTTCTTAAATTTTATATTTTTCCAAAACTCTTCCATTGTCGAAAGTAATTTTTTTGCAATTTAGAATATCCCTGTTTTCTCTTGCATTGTTGTTTTTTTGGCGTTTTACCTTTTCGCAGCAACTGTTTTTCCGATTTTGAAAATTTTGAAACTTTATATTTTAAAAGATTTTTGTTAACTTATTTTTGTCGTTTTGTGAGAACTTCTCTTTTTGAAAATTTTCCAGATTTTTAGAATTTCCTATTTGCTTCTAACAAAATATGAATTTTCCGGAGTTTAAGCTTTTCCAAAAGCTATTTTTCCGTTTTGAAAAATAAGAAATTCAAACGTTGAAAAGCTTTCTAAATGAGTTTTGTAGGATTGTGGAAAGTTTTGCAAGTTGGAAATTTCAAAGATTTTCATTGTCTATTTTTGAACTTTTTGCATTTTCGCATATTCCCGCCTTTCAGCCATTTCAAAAAAGAAAATCTTCGTATTTAAATTTGTTTCAACTTTTTTTCGAATAAATTCGATGTTCTAAAATCGAAAACTTACAAATAACATCGTCTTCGTTTTCTCAACCTTCGATGGTTTTCCATTTTGAGCTTTTAGAAACTTTTTCTTTTAATATTTTGAAAAGTCATGATATTTTATGTTGTACTTCTCCAGCTTTTTCCTCTTTCTAAAATTCAAAATTTAGCCTTCCGGTTTTTACAGATATTAAATTTTTTTTGGCCGTTTTTCTTTTCCCAACTCTCTTCAACTGAAAATTTCGGCATTTAAGATTTTCGAAAACTTCTCGTTTTCTACGTCTTGACTTTTCACTCATTTTAATTTTAAGCATATTTGATTTTATAGAATTTTTTGTCGAGATAGCTTAAATTTTTCTTAAATTTTATATTTTTCCAAAACTCTTCCATTGTCGAAAGTAATTTTTTTGCAATTTAGAATATCCCTGTTTTCTTTTGCATTGTTGTTTTTTTGGCGTTTTACCTTTTCGCAGCAACTGTTTTTCCGATTTTGAAAATTTTGAAACTTTATATTTTAAAAGATTTTTGTTAACTTATTTTTGTCGTTTTCTGAGAACTTCTCTTTTTGAAAATTTTCCAGATTTTTAGAATTTCCTATTTGCTTCTAACAAAATATGAATTTTCCGGAGTTTAAGCTTTTCCAAAAGCTATTTTTCCGTTTTGAAAAATAAGAAATTCAAACGTTGAAAAGCTTTCTAAATGAGTTTTGTAGGATTGTGGAAAGTTTTGCAAGTTGGAAATTTCAAAGATTTTCATTGTCTATTTTTGAACTTTTTGCATTTTCGCATATTCCCACCTTTCAGCCATTTCAAAAAAGAAAATCTTCGTATTTAAATTTGTTTCAACTTTTTTTGAAGAAATTCGATGTTCTAAAATCCAAAACTTTCAAATAACTTCCTCTTCATTTTCTCAATCTTCGATGGTTTTCCATTTTGAGCTTTTAGAAATTTTTTCTTTTAATATTTTGAAAAGTCACGATATTTTATGCTGTACTTCTCCAGCTTTTTCCTCTTTCTAAAATTCAAATTTTAGCCTTCTGGTTTTTACAGATTTTAAATTTTTTTTGGCCGTTTTTCTTTTCCCAACTCTCTTCAACTGAAAATTTCTGCATTTAAGATTTTCGAAAACTTCTCGTTTTCTACGTCTTGACTTTTCACTCATTTTAATTTTAAGCATATTTGATTTTATAGAATTTTTTGTCGAGATAGCTTAAATTTTTCTTAAATTTTATATTTTTCCAAAACTCTTCCATTTTCGAAAGTAATTTTTTTGCAATTTAGAATATCCCTGTTTTCTTTTGCATTGTTGTTTTTTTTGCGTTTTACCTTTTCGATACAACTGTTTTTCCGATTTGGAAAATTTTGAAACTTTATATTTTAAAAGATTTTTGTTAACTTATTTTTGTCGTTTTGTGAGAACTTCTCTTTTTGAAAATTTTCCAGATTTTTAGAATTTCCTATTTGCTTCTAACAAAATATGAATTTTCCGGAGTTTAAGCTTTTGCAAAAGCTATTTTTCCGTTTTGAAAAATGAGAAATTCAAACTTTGAAAAGCTTTCTAAATGAGTTTTGTAGGATTGTGGAAATTTTTGCAAGTTGGAAATTTCAAAGATTTTCATTTTTTATTTTTGAACTTTTTGCATTTTCGCATTTGCCCGCCTTTCAACCATTTCAAAAAAGAAAATCTTCGTATTTAAATTTGTTTCAACTTTTTTTTGAAAAAATTCGATGTACTGAAATCCAAAACTTTCAAATAACTTCCTCTTCATTTTCTCAATCTTCGATGGTTTTCCATTTTGAGCTTTTAGAAACTTTTTCTTTTAATATTTTGAAAAGTCATGATATTTTATGCTGTACTTCTCCAGCTTTTTCCTCTTTCTAAAATTCAAAATTTAGCCTTCCGGTTTTTACAGATATTAAATTTTTTTTGGCCGTTTTTCTTTTCCCAACTCTCTTCAACTGAAAATTTCGGCATTTAAGATTTTCGAAAACTTCTCGTTTTCTACGTCTTGACTTTTCACTCATTTTAATTTTAAGCATATTTGATTTTATAGAATTTTTTGTCGAGATAGCTTAAATTTTTCTTAAATTTTATATTTTTCCAAAACTCTTCCATTGTCGAAAGTAATTTTTTTGCAATTTAGAATATCCCTGTTTTCTTTTGCATTGTTGTTTTTTTGGCGTTTTACCTTTTCGCAGCAACTGTTTTTCCGATTTTGAAAATTTTGAAACTTTATATTTTAAAAGATTTTTGTTAACTTATTTTTGTCGTTTTCTGAGAACTTCTCTTTTTGAAAATTTTCCAGATTTTTAGAATTTCCTATTTGCTTCTAACAAAATATGAATTTTCCGGAGTTTAAGCTTTTCCAAAAGCTATTTTTCCGTTTTGAAAAATAAGAAATTCAAACGTTGAAAAGCTTTCTAAATGAGTTTTGTAGGATTGTGGAAAGTTTTGCAAGTTGGAAATTTCAAAGATTTTCATTGTCTATTTTTGAACTTTTTGCATTTTCGCATATTCCCACCTTTCAGCCATTTCAAAAAAGAAAATCTTCGTATTTAAATTTGTTTCAACTTTTTTTGAAGAAATTCGATGTTCTAAAATCCAAAACTTTCAAATAACTTCCTCTTCATTTTCTCAATCTTCGATGGTTTTCCATTTTGAGCTTTTAGAAATTTTTTCTTTTAATATTTTGAAAAGTCACGATATTTTATGTTGTACTTCTCCAGCTTTTTCCTCTTTCTAAAATTCAAATTTTAGCCTTCTGGTTTTTACAGATTTTAAATTTTTTTTGGCCGTTTTTCTTTTCCCAACTCTCTTCAACTGAAAATTTCGGCATTTAAGATTTTCGAAAACTTCTCGTTTTCTACGTCTTGACTTTTCACTCATTTTAATTTTAAGCATATTTGATTTTATAGAATTTTTTGTCGAGATAGCTTAAATTTTTCTTAAATTTTATATTTTTCCAAAACTCTTCCATTTTCGAAAGTAATTTTTTTGCAATTTAGAATATCCCTGTTTTCTTTTGCATTGTTGTTTTTTTTGCGTTTTACCTTTTCGATACAACTGTTTTTCCGATTTGGAAAATTTTGAAACTTTATATTTTAAAAGATTTTTGTTAACTTATTTTTGTCGTTTTGTGAGAACTTCTCTTTTTGAAAATTTTCCAGATTTTTAGAATTTCCTATTTGCTTCTAACAAAATATGAATTTTCCGGAGTTTAAGCTTTTGCAAAAGCTATTTTTCCGTTTTGAAAAATGAGAAATTCAAACTTTGAAAAGCTTTCTAAATGAGTTTTGTAGGATTGTGGAAATTTTTGCAAGTTGGAAATTTCAAAGATTTTCATTTTTTATTTTTGAACTTTTTGCATTTTCGCATTTGCCCGCCTTTCAACCATTTCAAAAAAGAAAATCTTCGTATTTAAATTTGTTTCAACTTTTTTTTGAAAAAATTCGATGTACTGAAATCCAAAACTTTCAAATAACTTCCTCTTCATTTTCTCAATCTTCGATGGTTTTCCATTTTGAGCTTTTAGAAACTTTTTCTTTTAATATTTTGAAAAGTCATGATATTTTATGCTGTACTTCTCCAGCTTTTTCCTCTTTCTAAAATTCAAAATTTAGCCTTCCGGTTTTTACAGATATTAAATTTTTTTTGGCCGTTTTTCTTTTCCCAACTCTCTTCAACTGAAAATTTCGGCATTTAAGATTTTCGAAAACTTCTCGTTTTCTACGTCTTGACTTTTCACTCATTTTAATTTTAAGCATATTTGATTTTATAGAATTTTTTGTCGAGATAGCTTAAATTTTTCTTAAATTTTATATTTTTCCAAAACTCTTCCATTTTCGAAAGTAATTTTTTTGCAATTTAGAATATCCCTGTTTTCTTTTGCATTGTTGTTTTTTTTGCGTTTTACCTTTTCGATACAACTGTTTTTCCGATTTGGAAAATTTTGAAACTTTATATTTTAAAAGATTTTTGTTAACTTATTTTTGTCGTTTTGTGAGAACTTCTCTTTTTGAAAATTTTCCAGATTTTTAGAATTTCCTATTTGCTTCTAACAAAATATGAATTTTCCGGAGTTTAAGCTTTTGCAAAAGCTATTTTTCCGTTTTGAAAAATGAGAAATTCAAACTTTGAAAAGCTTTCTAAATGAGTTTTGTAGGATTGTGGAAATTTTTGCAAGTTGGAAATTTCAAAGATTTTCATTGTCTATTTTTGAACTTTTTGCATTTTCGCATATTCCCACCTTTCAGCCATTTCAAAAAAGAAAATCTTCGTATTTAAATTTGTTTCAACTTTTTTTGAAGAAATTCGATGTTCTAAAATCCAAAACTTTCAAATAACTTCCTCTTCATTTTCTCAATCTTCGATGGTTTTCCATTTTGAGCTTTTAGAAATTTTTTCTTTTAATATTTTGAAAAGTCACGATATTTTATGCTGTACTTCTCCAGCTTTTTCCTCTTTCTAAAATTCAAATTTTAGCCTTCTGGTTTTTACAGATTTTAAATTTTTTTTGGCCGTTTTTCTTTTCCCAACTCTCTTCAACTGAAAATTTCGGCATTTAAGATTTTCGAAAACTTCTCGTTTTCTACGTCTTGACTTTTCACTCATTTTAATTTTAAGCATATTTGATTTTATAGAATTTTTTGTCGAGATAGCTTAAATTTTTCTTAAATTTTATATTTTTCCAAAACTCTTCCATTTTCGAAAGTAATTTTTTTGCAATTTAGAATATCCCTGTTTTCTTTTGCATTGTTGTTTTTTTTGCGTTTTACCTTTTCGATACAACTGTTTTTCCGATTTGGAAAATTTTGAAACTTTATATTTTAAAAGATTTTTGTTAACTTATTTTTGTCGTTTTGTGAGAACTTCTCTTTTTGAAAATTTTCCAGATTTTTAGAATTTCCTATTTGCTTCTAACAAAATATGAATTTTCCGGAGTTTAAGCTTTTGCAAAAGCTATTTTTCCGTTTTGAAAAATGAGAAATTCAAACTTTGAAAAGCTTTCTAAATGAGTTTTGTAGGATTGTGGAAATTTTTGCAAGTTGGAAATTTCAAAGATTTTCATTTTTTATTTTTGAACTTTTTGCATTTTCGCATTTGCCCGCCTTTCAACCATTTCAAAAAAGAAAATCTTCGTATTTAAATTTGTTTCAACTTTTTTTTGAAAAAATTCGATGTACTGAAATCCAAAACTTTCAAATAACTTCCTCTTCATTTTCTCAATCTTCGATGGTTTTCCATTTTGAGCTTTTAGAAACTTTTTCTTTTAATATTTTGAAAAGTCATGATATTTTATGCTGTACTTCTCCAGCTTTTTCCTCTTTCTAAAATTCAAAATTTAGCCTTCCGGTTTTTACAGATATTAAATTTTTTTTGGCCGTTTTTCTTTTCCCAACTCTCTTCAACTGAAAATTTCGGCATTTAAGATTTTCGAAAACTTCTCGTTTTCTACGTCTTGACTTTTCACTCATTTTAATTTTAAGCATATTTGATTTTATAGAATTTTTTGTCGAGATAGCTTAAATTTTTCTTAAATTTTATATTTTTCCAAAACTCTTCCATTTTCGAAAGTAATTTTTTTGCAATTTAGAATATCCCTGTTTTCTTTTGCATTGTTGTTTTTTTTGCGTTTTACCTTTTCGATACAACTGTTTTTCCGATTTGGAAAATTTTGAAACTTTATATTTTAAAAGATTTTTGTTAACTTATTTTTGTCGTTTTGTGAGAACTTCTCTTTTTGAAAATTTTCCAGATTTTTAGAATTTCCTATTTGCTTCTAACAAAATATGAATTTTCCGGAGTTTAAGCTTTTGCAAAAGCTATTTTTCCGTTTTGAAAAATGAGAAATTCAAACTTTGAAAAGCTTTCTAAATGAGTTTTGTAGGATTGTGGAAATTTTTGCAAGTTGGAAATTTCAAAGATTTTCATTTTTTATTTTTGAACTTTTTGCATTTTCGCATTTGCCCGCCTTTCAACCATTTCAAAAAAGAAAATCTTCGTATTTAAATTTGTTTCAACTTTTTTTTGAAAAAATTCGATGTACTGAAATCCAAAACTTTCAAATAACTTCCTCTTCATTTTCTCAATCTTCGATGGTTTTCCATTTTGAGCTTTTAGAAACTTTTTCTTTTAATATTTTGAAAAGTCATGATATTTTATGCTGTACTTCTCCAGCTTTTTCCTCTTTCTAAAATTCAAAATTTAGCCTTCCGGTTTTTACAGATATTAAATTTTTTTTGGCCGTTTTTCTTTTCCCAACTCTCTTCAACTGAAAATTTCGGCATTTAAGATTTTCGAAAACTTCTCGTTTTCTACGTCTTGACTTTTCACTCATTTTAATTTTAAGCATATTTGATTTTATAGAATTTTTTGTCGAGATAGCTTAAATTTTTCTTAAATTTTATATTTTTCCAAAACTCTTCCATTGTCGAAAGTAATTTTTTTGCAATTTAGAATATCCCTGTTTTCTTTTGCATTGTTGTTTTTTTGGCGTTTTACCTTTTCGCAGCAACTGTTTTTCCGATTTTGAAAATTTTGAAACTTTATATTTTAAAAGATTTTTGTTAACTTATTTTTGTCGTTTTCTGAGAACTTCTCTTTTTGAAAATTTTCCAGATTTTTAGAATTTCCTATTTGCTTCTAACAAAATATGAATTTTCCGGAGTTTAAGCTTTTCCAAAAGCTATTTTTCCGTTTTGAAAAATAAGAAATTCAAACGTTGAAAAGCTTTCTAAATGAGTTTTGTAGGATTGTGGAAAGTTTTGCAAGTTGGAAATTTCAAAGATTTTCATTGTCTATTTTTGAACTTTTTGCATTTTCGCATATTCCCACCTTTCAGCCATTTCAAAAAAGAAAATCTTCGTATTTAAATTTGTTTCAACTTTTTTTGAAGAAATTCGATGTTCTAAAATCCAAAACTTTCAAATAACTTCCTCTTCATTTTCTCAATCTTCGATGGTTTTCCATTTTGAGCTTTTAGAAATTTTTTCTTTTAATATTTTGAAAAGTCACGATATTTTATGCTGTACTTCTCCAGCTTTTTCCTCTTTCTAAAATTCAAATTTTAGCCTTCTGGTTTTTACAGATTTTAAATTTTTTTTGGCCGTTTTTCTTTTCCCAACTCTCTTCAACTGAAAATTTCGGCATTTAAGATTTTCGAAAACTTCTCGTTTTCTACGTCTTGACTTTTCACTCATTTTAATTTTAAGCATATTTGATTTTATAGAATTTTTTGTCGAGATAGCTTAAATTTTTCTTAAATTTTATATTTTTCCAAAACTCTTCCATTTTCGAAAGTAATTTTTTTGCAATTTAGAATATCCCTGTTTTCTTTTGCATTGTTGTTTTTTTTGCGTTTTACCTTTTCGATACAACTGTTTTTCCGATTTGGAAAATTTTGAAACTTTATATTTTAAAAGATTTTTGTTAACTTATTTTTGTCGTTTTGTGAGAACTTCTCTTTTTGAAAATTTTCCAGATTTTTAGAATTTCCTATTTGCTTCTAACAAAATATGAATTTTCCGGAGTTTAAGCTTTTGCAAAAGCTATTTTTCCGTTTTGAAAAATGAGAAATTCAAACTTTGAAAAGCTTTCTAAATGAGTTTTGTAGGATTGTGGAAATTTTTGCAAGTTGGAAATTTCAAAGATTTTCATTTTTTATTTTTGAACTTTTTGCATTTTCGCATTTGCCCGCCTTTCAACCATTTCAAAAAAGAAAATCTTCGTATTTAAATTTGTTTCAACTTTTTTTTGAAAAAATTCGATGTACTGAAATCCAAAACTTTCAAATAACTTCCTCTTCATTTTCTCAATCTTCGATGGTTTTCCATTTTGAGCTTTTAGAAACTTTTTCTTTTAATATTTTGAAAAGTCATGATATTTTATGCTGTACTTCTCCAGCTTTTTCCTCTTTCTAAAATTCAAAATTTAGCCTTCCGGTTTTTACAGATATTAAATTTTTTTTGGCCGTTTTTCTTTTCCCAACTCTCTTCAACTGAAAATTTCGGCATTTAAGATTTTCGAAAACTTCTCGTTTTCTACGTCTTGACTTTTCACTCATTTTAATTTTAAGCATATTTGATTTTATAGAATTTTTTGTCGAGATAGCTTAAATTTTTCTTAAATTTTATATTTTTCCAAAACTCTTCCATTTTCGAAAGTAATTTTTTTGCAATTTAGAATATCCCTGTTTTCTTTTGCATTGTTGTTTTTTTGGCGTTTTACTTTTCGCATCAACTGTTTTTCCGATTTTGAAAATTTTGAAACTTTATATTTTAAAAGATTTTTGTTAACTTATTTTTGTCGTTTTCTGAGAACTTCTCTTTTTGAAAATTTTCCAGATTTTTAGAATTTCCTATTTGCTTCTAACAAAATATGAATTTTCCGGAGTTTAAGCTTTTGCAAAAGCTATTTTTCCGTTTTGAAAAATGAGAAATTCAAACTTTGAAAAGCTTTCTAAATGAGTTTTGTAGGATTGTGGAAATTTTTGCAAGTTGGAAATTTCAAAGATTTTCATTGTCTATTTTTGAACTTTTTGCATTTTCGCATATTCCCACCTTTCAGCCATTTCAAAAAAGAAAATCTTCGTATTTAAATTTGTTTCAACTTTTTTTGAAGAAATTCGATGTTCTAAAATCCAAAACTTTCAAATAACTTCCTCTTCATTTTCTCAATCTTCGATGGTTTTCCATTTTGAGCTTTTAGAAATTTTTTCTTTTAATATTTTGAAAAGTCACGATATTTTATGCTGTACTTCTCCAGCTTTTTCCTCTTTCTAAAATTCAAATTTTAGCCTTCTGGTTTTTACAGATTTTAAATTTTTTTTGGCCGTTTTTCTTTTCCCAACTCTCTTCAACTGAAAATTTCGGCATTTAAGATTTTCGAAAACTTCTCGTTTTCTACGTCTTGACTTTTCACTCATTTTAATTTTAAGCATATTTGATTTTATAGAATTTTTTGTCGAGATAGCTTAAATTTTTCTTAAATTTTATATTTTTCCAAAACTCTTCCATTTTCGAAAGTAATTTTTTTGCAATTTAGAATATCCCTGTTTTCTTTTGCATTGTTGTTTTTTTTGCGTTTTACCTTTTCGATACAACTGTTTTTCCGATTTGGAAAATTTTGAAACTTTATATTTTAAAAGATTTTTGTTAACTTATTTTTGTCGTTTTGTGAGAACTTCTCTTTTTGAAAATTTTCCAGATTTTTAGAATTTCCTATTTGCTTCTAACAAAATATGAATTTTCCGGAGTTTAAGCTTTTGCAAAAGCTATTTTTCCGTTTTGAAAAATGAGAAATTCAAACTTTGAAAAGCTTTCTAAATGAGTTTTGTAGGATTGTGGAAAGTTTTGCAAGTTGGAAATTTCAAAGATTTTCATTGTCTATTTTTGAACTTTTTGCATTTTCGCATATTCCCACCTTTCAGCCATTTCAAAAAAGAAAATCTTCGTATTTAAATTTGTTTCAACTTTTTTTGAAGAAATTCGATGTTCTAAAATCCAAAACTTTCAAATAACTTCCTCTTCATTTTCTCAATCTTCGATGGTTTTCCATTTTGAGCTTTTAGAAATTTTTTCTTTTAATATTTTGAAAAGTCACGATATTTTATGCTGTACTTCTCCAGCTTTTTCCTCTTTCTAAAATTCAAATTTTAGCCTTCTGGTTTTTACAGATTTTAAATTTTTTTTGGCCGTTTTTCTTTTCCCAACTCTCTTCAACTGAAAATTTCGGCATTTAAGATTTTCGAAAACTTCTCGTTTTCTACGTCTTGACTTTTCACTCATTTTAATTTTAAGCATATTTGATTTTATAGAATTTTTTGTCGAGATAGCTTAAATTTTTCTTAAATTTTATATTTTTCCAAAACTCTTCCATTTTCGAAAGTAATTTTTTTGCAATTTAGAATATCCCTGTTTTCTTTTGCATTGTTGTTTTTTTTGCGTTTTACCTTTTCGATACAACTGTTTTTCCGATTTGGAAAATTTTGAAACTTTATATTTTAAAAGATTTTTGTTAACTTATTTTTGTCGTTTTGTGAGAACTTCTCTTTTTGAAAATTTTCCAGATTTTTAGAATTTCCTATTTGCTTCTAACAAAATATGAATTTTCCGGAGTTTAAGCTTTTGCAAAAGCTATTTTTCCGTTTTGAAAAATGAGAAATTCAAACTTTGAAAAGCTTTCTAAATGAGTTTTGTAGGATTGTGGAAATTTTTGCAAGTTGGAAATTTCAAAGATTTTCATTTTTTATTTTTGAACTTTTTGCATTTTCGCATTTGCCCGCCTTTCAACCATTTCAAAAAAGAAAATCTTCGTATTTAAATTTGTTTCAACTTTTTTTTGAAAAAATTCGATGTACTGAAATCCAAAACTTTCAAATAACTTCCTCTTCATTTTCTCAATCTTCGATGGTTTTCCATTTTGAGCTTTTAGAAACTTTTTCTTTTAATATTTTGAAAAGTCATGATATTTTATGCTGTACTTCTCCAGCTTTTTCCTCTTTCTAAAATTCAAAATTTAGCCTTCCGGTTTTTACAGATATTAAATTTTTTTTGGCCGTTTTTCTTTTCCCAACTCTCTTCAACTGAAAATTTCGGCATTTAAGATTTTCGAAAACTTCTCGTTTTCTACGTCTTGACTTTTCACTCATTTTAATTTTAAGCATATTTGATTTTATAGAATTTTTTGTCGAGATAGCTTAAATTTTTCTTAAATTTTATATTTTTCCAAAACTCTTCCATTGTCGAAAGTAATTTTTTTGCAATTTAGAATATCCCTGTTTTCTTTTGCATTGTTGTTTTTTTGGCGTTTTACCTTTTCGCAGCAACTGTTTTTCCGATTTTGAAAATTTTGAAACTTTATATTTTAAAAGATTTTTGTTAACTTATTTTTGTCGTTTTCTGAGAACTTCTCTTTTTGAAAATTTTCCAGATTTTTAGAATTTCCTATTTGCTTCTAACAAAATATGAATTTTCCGGAGTTTAAGCTTTTGCAAAAGCTATTTTTCCGTTTTGAAAAATGAGAAATTCAAACTTTGAAAAGCTTTCTAAATGAGTTTTGTAGGATTGTGGAAATTTTTGCAAGTTGGAAATTTCAAAGATTTTCATTGTCTATTTTTGAACTTTTTGCATTTTCGCATATTCCCACCTTTCAGCCATTTCAAAAAAGAAAATCTTCGTATTTAAATTTGTTTCAACTTTTTTTGAAGAAATTCGATGTTCTAAAATCCAAAACTTTCAAATAACTTCCTCTTCATTTTCTCAATCTTCGATGGTTTTCCATTTTGAGCTTTTAGAAATTTTTTCTTTTAATATTTTGAAAAGTCACGATATTTTATGCTGTACTTCTCCAGCTTTTTCCTCTTTCTAAAATTCAAATTTTAGCCTTCTGGTTTTTACAGATTTTAAATTTTTTTTGGCCGTTTTTCTTTTCCCAACTCTCTTCAACTGAAAATTTCGGCATTTAAGATTTTCGAAAACTTCTCGTTTTCTACGTCTTGACTTTTCACTCATTTTAATTTTAAGCATATTTGATTTTATAGAATTTTTTGTCGAGATAGCTTAAATTTTTCTTAAATTTTATATTTTTCCAAAACTCTTCCATTTTCGAAAGTAATTTTTTTGCAATTTAGAATATCCCTGTTTTCTTTTGCATTGTTGTTTTTTTTGCGTTTTACCTTTTCGATACAACTGTTTTTCCGATTTGGAAAATTTTGAAACTTTATATTTTAAAAGATTTTTGTTAACTTATTTTTGTCGTTTTGTGAGAACTTCTCTTTTTGAAAATTTTCCAGATTTTTAGAATTTCCTATTTGCTTCTAACAAAATATGAATTTTCCGGAGTTTAAGCTTTTGCAAAAGCTATTTTTCCGTTTTGAAAAATGAGAAATTCAAACTTTGAAAAGCTTTCTAAATGAGTTTTGTAGGATTGTGGAAATTTTTGCAAGTTGGAAATTTCAAAGATTTTCATTTTTTATTTTTGAACTTTTTGCATTTTCGCATTTGCCCGCCTTTCAACCATTTCAAAAAAGAAAATCTTCGTATTTAAATTTGTTTCAACTTTTTTTTGAAAAAATTCGATGTACTGAAATCCAAAACTTTCAAATAACTTCCTCTTCATTTTCTCAATCTTCGATGGTTTTCCATTTTGAGCTTTTAGAAACTTTTTCTTTTAATATTTTGAAAAGTCATGATATTTTATGCTGTACTTCTCCCGCTTTTTCCTCTTTCTAAAATTCAAAATTTAGCCTTCCGGTTTTTACAGATATTAAATTTTTTTTGGCCGTTTTTCTTTTCCCAACTCTCTTCAACTGAAAATTTCGGCATTTAAGATTTTCGAAAACTTCTCGTTTTCTACGTCTTGACTTTTCACTCATTTTAATTTTAAGCATATTTGATTTTATAGAATTTTTTGTCGAGATAGCTTAAATTTTTCTTAAATTTTATATTTTTCCAAAACTCTTCCATTGTCGAAAGTAATTTTTTTGCAATTTAGAATATCCCTGTTTTCTTTTGCATTGTTGTTTTTTTGGCGTTTTACCTTTTCGCAGCAACTGTTTTTCCGATTTTGAAAATTTTGAAACTTTATATTTTAAAAGATTTTTGTTAACTTATTTTTGTCGTTTTCTGAGAACTTCTCTTTTTGAAAATTTTCCAGATTTTTAGAATTTCCTATTTGCTTCTAACAAAATATGAATTTTCCGGAGTTTAAGCTTTTCCAAAAGCTATTTTTCCGTTTTGAAAAATAAGAAATTCAAACGTTGAAAAGCTTTCTAAATGAGTTTTGTAGGATTGTGGAAATTTTTGCAAGTTGGAAATTTCAAAGATTTTCATTGTCTATTTTTGAACTTTTTGCATTTTTGCATATTCCCGCCTTTCAGCCATTTCAAAAAAGAAAATCTTCGTATTTAAATTTGTTTCAACTTTTTTTGAAGAAATTCGATGTTCTAAAATCCAAAACTTTCAAATAACTTCCTCTTCATTTTCTCAATCTTCGATGGTTTTCCATTTTGAGCTTTTAGAAATTTTTTCTTTTAATATTTTGAAAAGTCACGATATTTTATGCTGTACTTCTCCAGCTTTTTCCTCTTTCTAAAATTCAAATTTTAGCCTTCCGGTTTTTACAGATATTAAATTTTTTTTGGCCATTTTTCTTTTCCCAACTCTCTTCAACTGAAAATTTCGGCATTTAAGATTTTCGAAAACTTCTCGTTTTCTACGTCTTTACTTTTCACTCATTTTAATTTTAAGCATATTTGATTTTATAGAATTTTTTGTCGAGATAGCTTAAATTTTTCTTAAATTTTATATTTTTCCAAAACTCTTCCATTGTCGAAAGTAATTTTTTTGCAATTTAGAATATCCCTGTTTTCTTTTGCATTGTTGTTTTTTTGGCGTTTTACCTTTTCGCAGCAACTGTTTTTCCTATTTTGAAAATTTTGAAACTTTATATTTTAAAAGATTTTTGTTAACTTATTTTTGTCGTTTTGTGAGAACTTCTCTTTTTGAAAATTTTCCAGATTTTTAGAATTTCCTATTTGCTTCTAACAAAATATGAATTTTCCGGAGTTTAAGCTTTTCCAAAAGCTATTTTTCCGTTTTGAAAAATAAGAAATTCAAACGTTGAAAAGCTTTCTAAATGAGTTTTGTAGGATTGTGGAAAGTTTTGCAAGTTGGAAATTTCAAAGATTTTCATTGTCTATTTTTGAACTTTTTGCATTTTCGCATATTCCCGCCTTTCAGCCATTTCAAAAAAGAAAATCTTCGTATTTAAATTTGTTTCAACTTTTTTTGAAGAAATTCGATGTTCTAAAATCCAAAACTTTCAAATAACTTCCTCTTCATTTTCTCAATCTTCGATGGTTTTCCATTTTGAGCTTTTAGAAATTTTTTCTTTTAATATTTTGAAAAGTCACGATATTTTATGCTGTACTTCTCCAGCTTTTTCCTCTTTCTAAAATTCAAATTTTAGCCTTCTGGTTTTTACAGATTTTAAATTTTTTTTGGCCGTTTTTCTTTTCCCAACTCTCTTCAACTGAAAATTTCGGCATTTAAGATTTTCGAAAACTTCTCGTTTTCTACGTCTTGATTTTTCACTCATTTTAATTTTAAGCATATTTGATTTTATAGAATTTTTTGTCGAGAAAGCTTAAATTTTTCTTAAATTTTATATTTTTCCAAAACTCTTCCATTGTCGAAAGTAATTTTTTTGCAATTTAGAATATCCCTGTTTTCTTTTGCATTGTTGTTTTTTTGGCGTTTTACCTTTTCGCAGCAACTGTTTTTCCGATTTTGAAAATTTTGAAACTTTATATTTTAAAAGATTTTTGTTAACTTATTTTTGTCGTTTTGTGAGAACTTCTCTTTTTGAAAATTTTCCAGATTTTTAGAATTTCCTATTTGCTTTTAACAAAATATGAATTTTCCGGAGTTTAAGCTTTTCCAAAAGCTATTTTTCCGTTTTGAAAAATAAGAAATTCAAACGTTGCAAAGCTTTCTAAATGAGTTTTGTAGGATTGTGGAAAGTTTTGCAAGTTGGAAATTTCAAAGATTTTCATTGTCTATTTTTGAACTTTTTGCATTTTCGCATATTCCCGCCTTTCAGCCATTTCAAAAAAGAAAATCTTCGTATTTAAATTTGTTTCAACTTTTTTTCGAATAAATTCGATGTTCTAAAATCGAAAACTTACAAATAACATCGTCTTCGTTTTCTCAACCTTCGATGGTTTTCCATTTTGAGCTTTTAGAAAATTTTTCTTTTAATATTTTGAAAAGTCACGATATTTTATGCTGTACTTCTCCAGCTTTTTCCTCTTTCTAAAATTCAAATTTTAGCCTTCTGGTTTTTACAGATTTTAAATTTTTTTTGGCCGTTTTTCTTTTCCCAACTCTCTTCAACTGAAAATTTCGGCATTTAAGATTTTCGAAAACTTCTCGTTTTCTACGTCTTGATTTTTCACTCATTTTAATTTTAAGCATATTTGATTTTATAGAATTTTTTGTCGAGAAAGCTTAAATTTTTCTTAAATTTTATATTTTTCCAAAACTCTTCCATTGTCGAAAGTAATTTTTTTGCAATTTAGAATATCCCTGTTTTCTTTTGCATTGTTGTTTTTTTGGCGTTTTACCTTTTCGCAGCAACTGTTTTTCCGATTTTGAAAATTTTGAAACTTTATATTTTAAAAGATTTTTGTTAACTTATTTTTGTCGTTTTGTGAGAACTTCTCTTTTTGAAAATTTTCCAGATTTTTAGAATTTCCTATTTGCTTTTAACAAAATATGAATTTTCCGGAGTTTAAGCTTTTCCAAAAGCTATTTTTCCGTTTTGAAAAATAAGAAATTCAAACGTTGCAAAGCTTTCTAAATGAGTTTTGTAGGATTGTGGAAAGTTTTGCAAGTTGGAAATTTCAAAGATTTTCATTGTCTATTTTTGAACTTTTTGCATTTTCGCATATTCCCGCCTTTCAGCCATTTCAAAAAAGAAAATCTTCGTATTTAAATTTGTTTCAACTTTTTTTCGAATAAATTCGATGTTCTAAAATCGAAAACTTACAAATAACATCGTCTTCGTTTTCTCAACCTTCGATGGTTTTCCATTTTGAGCTTTTAGAAAAATTTTCTTTTAATATTTTGAAAAGTCATGATATTTTATGTTGTGCTTCTCCAGCTTTTTCCTCTTTCTAAAATTTAGCCTTCCGGTTTTTACAGATATTAAATTTTTTTTGGCCGTTTTTCTTTTCCCAACTCTCTTCAACTGAAAATTTCGGCATTTAAGATTTTCGAAAACTTCTCGTTTTCTACGTCTTGATTTTTCACTCATTTTAATTTTAAGCATATTTGATTTTATAGAATTTTTTGTCGAGAAAGCTTAAATTTTTCTTAAATTTTATATTTTTCCAAAACTCTTCCATTGTCGAAAGTAATTTTTTTGCAATTTAGAATATCCCTGTTTTCTTTTGCATTGTTGTTTTTTTGGCGTTTTACCTTTTCGCAGCAACTGTTTTTCCGATTTCGAAAATTTTGAAACTTTATATTTTAAAAGATTTTTGTTAACTTATTTTTGTCGTTTTGTGAGAACTTCTCTTTTTGAAAATTTTCCAGATTTTTAGAATTTCCTATTTGCTTCTAACAAAATATGAATTTTCCGGAGTTTAAGCTTTTCCAAAAGCTATTTTTCCGTTTTGAAAAATAAGAAATTCAAACGTTGCAAAGCTTTCTAAATGAGTTTTGTAGGATTGTGGAAAGTTTTGCAAGTTGGAAATTTCAAAGATTTTCATTGTCTATTTTTGAACTTTTTGCATTTTCGCATATTCCCGCCTTTCAGCCATTTCAAAAAAGAAAATCTTCGTATTTAAATTTGTTTCAACTTTTTTTCGAATAAATTCGATGTTCTAAAATCGAAAACTTACAAATAACATCGTCTTCGTTTTCTCAACCTTCGATGGTTTTCCATTTTGAGCTTTTAGAAAAATTTTCTTTTAATATTTTGAAAAGTCATGATATTTTATGTTGTACTTCTCCAGCTTTTTCCTCTTTCTAAAATTTAGCCTTCCGGTTTTTACAGATATTAAATTTTTTTTGGCCGTTTTTCTTTTCCCAACTCTCTTCAACTGAAAATTTCGGCATTTAAGATTTTCGAAAACTTCTCGTTTTCTACGTCTTGACTTTTCACTCATTTTAATTTTAAGCATATTTGATTTTATAGAATTTTTTGTCGAGATAGCTTAAATTTTTCTTAAATTTTATATTTTTCCAAAACTCTTCCATTGTCGAAAGTAATTTTTTTGCAATTTAGAATATCCCTGTTTTCTTTTGCATTGTTGTTTTTTTGGCGTTTTACCTTTTCGCAGCAACTGTTTTTCCGATTTCGAAAATTTTGAAACTTTATATTTTAAAAGATTTTTGTTAACTTATTTTTGTCGTTTTGTGAGAACTTCTCTTTTTGAAAATTTTCCAGATTTTTAGAATTTCCTATTTGCTTCTAACAAAATATGAATTTTCCGGAGTTTAAGCTTTTTCAAAAGCTATTTTTCCGTTTTGAAAAATAAGAAATTCAAACGTTGAAAAGCTTTCTAAATGAGTTTTGTAGGATTGTGGAAAGTTTTGCAAGTTGGAAATTTCAAAGATTTTCATTGTCTATTTTTGAACTTTTTGCATTTTCGCATATTCCCACCTTTCAGCCATTTCAAAAAAGAAAATCTTCGTATTTAAATTTGTTTCAACTTTTTTTGAAGAAATTCGATGTTCTAAAATCCAAAACTTTCAAATAACTTCCTCTTCATTTTCTCAATCTTCGATGGTTTTCCATTTTGAGCTTTTAGAAATTTTTTCTTTTAATATTTTGAAAAGTCACGATATTTTATGCTGTACTTCTCCAGCTTTTTCCTCTTTCTAAAATTCAAATTTTAGCCTTCTGGTTTTTACAGATTTTAAATTTTTTTTGGCCGTTTTTCTTTTCCCAACTCTCTTCAACTGAAAATTTCTGCATTTAAGATTTTCGAAAACTTCTCGTTTTCTACGTCTTGACTTTTCACTCATTTTAATTTTAAGCATATTTGATTTTATAGAATTTTTTGTCGAGATAGCTTAAATTTTTCTTAAATTTTATATTTTTCCAAAACTCTTCCATTTTCGAAAGTAATTTTTTTGCAATTTAGAATATCCCTGTTTTCTTTTGCATTGTTGTTTTTTTTGCGTTTTACCTTTTCGATACAACTGTTTTTCCGATTTGGAAAATTTTGAAACTTTATATTTTAAAAGCTTTTTGTTAACTTATTTTTGTCGTTTTGTGAGAACTTCTCTTTTTGAAAATTTTCCAGATTTTTAGAATTTCCTATTTGCTTCTAACAAAATATGAATTTTCCGGAGTTTAAGCTTTTGCAAAAGCTATTTTTCCGTTTTGCAAAATGAGAAATTCAAACTTTGAAAAGCTTTCTAAATGAGTTTTGTAGGATTGTGGAAATTTTTGCAAGTTGGAAATTTCAAAGATTTTCATTTTTTATTTTTGAACTTTTTGCATTTTCGCATTTGCCCGCCTTTCAACCATTTCAAAAAAGAAAATCTTCGTATTTAAATTTGTTTCAACTTTTTTTTGAAAAAATTCGATGTACTGAAATCCAAAACTTTCAAATAACTTCCTCTTCATTTTCTCAATCTTCGATGGTTTTCCATTTTGAGCTTTTAGAAACTTTTTCTTTTAATATTTTGAAAAGTCACGATATTTTATGCTGTACTTCTCCAGCTTTTTCCTCTTTCTAAAATTCAAATTTTAGCCTTCTGGTTTTTACAGATTTTAAATTTTTTTTGGCCGTTTTTCTTTTCCCAACTCTCTTCAACTGAAAATTTCTGCATTTAAGATTTTCGAAAACTTCTCGTTTTCTACGTCTTGACTTTTCACTCATTTTAATTTTAAGCATATTTGATTTTATAGAATTTTTTGTCGAGATAGCTTAAATTTTTCTTAAATTTTATATTTTTCCAAAACTCTTCCATTGTCGAAAGTAATTTTTTTGCAATTTAGAATATCCCTGTTTTCTTTTGCATTGTTGTTTTTTTGGCGTTTTACCTTTTCGCAGCAACTGTTTTTCCTATTTTGAAAATTTTGAAACTTTATATTTTAAAAGATTTTTGTTAATTTATTTTTGTCGTTTTGTGAGAACTTCTCTTTTTGAAAATTTTCCAGATTTTTAGAATTTCCTATTTGCTTCTAACAAAATATGAATTTTCCGGAGTTTAAGCTTTTCCAAAAGCTATTTTTCCGTTTTGAAAAATAAGAAATTCAAACGTTGAAAAGCTTTCTAAATGAGTTTTGTAGGATTGTGGAAAGTTTTGCAAGTTGGAAATTTCAAAGATTTTCATTGTCTATTTTTGAACTTTTTGCATTTTCGCATATTCCCGCCTTTCAGCCATTTCAAAAAAGAAAATCTTCGTATTTAAATTTGTTTCAACTTTTTTTCGAATAAATTCGATGTTCTAAAATCGAAAACTTACAAATAACATCGTCTTCGTTTTCTCAACCTTCGATGGTTTTCCATTTTGAGCTTTTAGAAAATTTTTCTTTTAATATTTTGAAAAGTCATGATATTTTATGTTGTGCTTCTCCAGCTTTTTCCTCTTTCTAAAATTTAGCCTTCCGGTTTTTACAGATATTAAATTTTTTTTGGCCGTTTTTCTTTTCCCAACTCTCTTCAACTGAAAATTTCGGCATTTAAGATTTTCGAAAACTTCTCGTTTTCTACGTCTTGACTTTTCACTCATTTTAATTTTAAGCATATTTGATTTTATAGAATTTTTTGTCGAGAAAGCTTAAATTTTTCTTAAATTTTATATTTTTCCAAAACTCTTCCTTTTTCGAAAGTAATTTTTTTGCAATTTAGAATATCCCTGTTTTCTTTTGCATTGTTGTTTTTTTGGCGTTTTACCTTTTCGCAGCAACTGTTTTTCCGATTTTGAAAATTTTGAAACTTTATATTTTAAAAGATTTTTGTTAACTTATTTTTGTCGTTTTGTGAGAACTTCTCTTTTTGAAAATTTTAAAGATTTTTAGAATTTCCTATTTGCTTCTAACAAAATAAGAATTTTTCGGAGTTTTAGCTTTTCCACTAGCTATTTTTCCGTTTAAAAAAAAAAGAAATTCAAACTTTGAAAAGCTTTCTAAATGAGTTTTGTAGGATTGTGGAATTTTTTGCAAGTTGGAAATTTCAAAGATTTTTTTCCCTACTTCTCCAGCATTTTCCTCTTTTTAAAATTCAAAATTTAGCCTTGTGGTTTTTACAGATTTTAAATTTTTTTGGCCGTTTTTCTTTTCCCAACTCTCTTCAACTGAAAATTTCGGCATTTAAGATTTTCGAAAACTTCTCGTTTTCTACGTCTTGACTTTTCACTCATTTTAATTTTAAGCATATTTGATTTTATAGAATTTTTTGTCGAGAAAGCTTAAATTTTTCTTAAATTTTATATTTTTCCAAAACTCTTCCATTGTCGAAAGTAATTGTTTTGCAATTTAGAATATCCCTGTTTTCTTTTGCATTGTTGTTTTTTTGGCGTTTTACCTTTTCGCAGCAACTGTTTTTCCGATTTTGAAAATTTTGAAACTTTATATTTTAAAAGATTTTTGTTAACTTATTTTTGTCGTTTTGTGAGAACTTCTCTTTTTGAAAATTTTTCAGATTTTTAGAATTTCCTATTTGCTTCTAACAAAATATGAATTTTCCGGAGTTTAAGCTTTTCCAAAAGCTATTTTTCTGTTTTGAAAAATAAGAAATTCAAACGTTGAAAAGCTTTCTAAATGAGTTTTGTAGGATTGTGGAAAGTTTTGCAAGTTGGAAATTTCAAAGATTTTCATTGTCTATTTTTGAACTTTTTGCATTTTCGCATATTCCCGCCTTTCAGCCATTTCAAAAAAGAAAATCTTCGTATTTAAATTTGTTTCAACTTTTTTTTGAATAAATTCGATGTTCTAAAATCCAAAACTTACAAATAACTTCGTCTTCGTTTTCTCAACCTTCGATGGTTTTCCGTTTTCCATTTTGAGCATTTAGAAACTTTTTCTTTTAATATTTTGAAAAGTCACGATATTTTATGCTGTACTTCTCCAGCTTTTTCCTTTTTCTAAAATTCAAATTTAGCCTTCCGGTTTTTACAGATTTTAAATTTTTTTTGGCCGTTTTTTCTTTTCCCAACTCTCTTCAACTGAAAATTTGGGCATTTAAGATTTTCCAAAACTTCTCGTTTTCTACCTCTTGACTTTTCACTCATTTTAATTTTAAGCATATTTGATTTTATAGAATTTTTTTGTCGAGAAAGCTTAAATTTTTCTTAAATTTTATATTTTTCCAAAACTCTTCCATTTTCGAAAGTAATTTTTTTGCAATTTAGAATATCCCTGTTTTCTTTTGCATTGTTGTTTTTTTTGCGTTTTACCTTTTCGATACAACTGTTTTTCCGATTTGGAAAATTTTGAAACTTTATATTTAAAAGATTTTTGTTAACTAATTTTTGTCGTTTTGTGAGAACTTCTCTTTTGAAAATTTTCCAGATTTTTAGAATTTCCTATTTTCTTCTAACAAAATATGAATTTTCCGGAGTTTAAAACTTTTGCAAAAGCTATTTTTCTGTTTTGAAAAATGAGAAATTCAAACTTTGAAAAGCTTTCTAAATGAGTTTTGTAGGATTGCGGAAATTTTTGCATGTTGGAAATTTCAAAGATTTTCATTGTCTATTTTTGAACTTTTTGCATTTTCGCATATTCCCGCCTTTCAGCCATTTCAAAAAAGAAAATCTTCGTATTTAAATTTGTTTCAACTTTTTTTTGAATAAATTCGATGTTCTAAAATTGAAAACTTACAAATAACTTCCTCTTCGTTTTCTCAACCTTCGATGGTTTTCCATTTTGAGCATTTAGAAACTTTTTCTTTTAATATTTTGAAAAATCACGATATTTTATGCTGTACTACTCCATCTTTTTCCTCTTTCTAAAATTCAAATTTTAGCCTTCTGGTTTTTACAGATTTTAAATTTTTTTTGGCGTTTTTTTCTTTTCCCAACTCTCTTCAACTGAAAATTTCGGCATTTAAGATTTTCGAAAACTTCTCGTTTTCTACGTCTTGACTTTTCACTCATTTTAATTTTAATCATATTTGATTTTATAGAATTTTTTGTCGAGAAAGCTTAAATTTTTCTTAAATTTTATATTTTTCCAAAACTCTTCCATTTTCGAAAGTAATTTTTTTGCAATTTAGAATATCCCTGTTTTCTTTTGCATTCTTATTTTTTTTGCGTTTTACCTTTTCGATACAACTGTTTTTCCGATTTCGAAAATTTTGAAACTTTATATTTTAAAAGATTTTTGTTAACTAATTTTTGTCGTTTGTGAGAACTTCTCGTTTTGAAAATTTTCCAGATTTTTAGAATTTCCTATTTTCTTCTAACAAAATATGAATTTTCCGGAGTTTAAACTTTTGCAAAAGCTTTTTTTCCGTTTTGAAAAATGAGAAATTCAAACTTTGAAAAGCTTTCTAAATGAGTTTTGTAGGATTGTGGAAATTTTTGCAAGTTGGAAATTTCAAAGATTTTCATTGTCTATTTTTGAACTTTTTGCATTTTCGCATTTCCCCGCCTTTCAACCCATTTCAAAAAAGAAAATCTTCGTATTTAAATTTGTTTCAACTTTTTTTTTGAAAAAATTCGATGTTCTAAAATCCAAAACTTTCAAATAACTTCCTCTTCCTTTTCTCAATCTTCGATGGTTTTCCATTTTGAGCTTTTAGAAATTTTTTCTTTTAATATTTTGAAAAGTCACGATATTTTATGCTTGTACTTCTCCAGCTTTTTCCTCTTTCTAAAATTCAAATTTTAGCCTTCTTGTTTTTTACAGATTTTAAATTTTTTTTGGCCGTTTTTCTTTTCCCAACTCTCTTCAACTGAAAATTTCGGCATTTAAGATTTTCGAAAACTTCTCATTTTCTACGTCTTGACTTTTCACTCATTTTAATTTTAAGCATATTTGATTTATAGAATTTTTTGTCGAGAAAGCTTAAATTTTTCATAAATTTTATATTTTTCCAAAACTCTTCCATTTTCGAAAGTAATTTTTTTGCAATTTAGAATATCCCTGTTTTCTTTTGCATTGTCGTTTTTTTGGCGTTTTTTCCTTTTCGCAGCAACTGTTTTTCCGATTTTGAAAATTTTGAAACTTTATATTTTAAAAGATTTTTGTTAACTTATTTTTGTCGTTTTGTGAGAACTTCTCTTTTTGAAAATTTTCCAGATTTTTAGAATTTCCTATTTGCTTCTAACAAAATAAGAATTTTTCGGAGTTTTAGCTTTTCCACTAGCTATTTTTCCGTTTTGAAAAAAAAGAAAATTCAAACTTTGAAAAGCTATCTAAATGAGTTTTGTAGGATTGCTGGAATTTTTGCAAGTTGGAAATTTCAAAGATTTTTTTCCCTACTTCTCCAGCATTTTCCTCTTTTAAAATTCAAATTTAGCCTTCTGGTTTTTACAGATTTTAAATTTTTTTGGCCGTTTTCTCTTTCCCAACTCTCTTCAACTGAAAATTTCGGCATTTAAGATTTTCGAAAACTTCTCGTTTTCTACGTCTTGATTTTTCACTCATTTTAATTTTAAGCATATTTGATTTTATAGAATTTTTTGTCGAGAAAGCTTAAATTTTTCTTAAATTTTATATTTTTCCAAAACTCTTCCATTGTCGAAAGTAATTTTTTTTGCAATTTAGAATATCCCTGTTTTCTTTTGCATTGTTGTTTTTTTGGCGTTTTTACCTTTTCGCAGCAACTGTTTTTCCGATTTTGAAAATTTTGAAACTTTATATTTTAAAAGATTTTTGTTAACATATTTTTGTCGTTTTGTGAGAACTTCTCTTTTGAAAATTTCCAGATTTTTAGAATTTCCTATTTGCTTCTAACAAAATATGAATTTTCCGGAGTTTAAGCTTTTCCAAAAGCTATTTTCTGTTTTGAAAAATAAGAAATTCAAACGTTGAAAAGCTTTCTAAATGAGTTTTGTAGGATTGTGGAAAGTTTTGCAAGTTGGAAATTTCAAAGATTTTCATTGTCTATTTTTGAACTTTTTGCATTTTCGCATATTCCCGCCTTTCAGCCATTTCAAAAAAGAAAATCTTCGTATTTAAATTTGTTTCAACTTTTTTTTTGAATAAATTCGATGTTCTAAAATCGAAAACTTAAAAATAACTTCCTCTTCGTTTTCTCAACCTTCGATGGTTTTCCATTTTGAGCCATTTAGAAACTTTTTCTTTTAATATTTTGAAAAGTCACGATATTTTATGCTGTACTTCTCCAGCTTTTTCCTCTTTCTAAAATTCAAATTTTAGCCTTCTGGTTTTTACAGATTTTAAATTTTTTTTGGCCGTTTTTTCTTTTCCCAACTCTCTTCAACTGAAAATTTCGGCATTTAAGATTTTCGAAAACTTCTCTTTTTCTACGTCTTGACTGTTTCACTCATTTTAATTTTAAGCATATTTGATTTTATAGAATTTTTTGTCGAGAAAGCTTAAATTTTTCATAAATTTTATATTTGTTCCAAAACTCTTCCATTTTCGAAAGTAATTTTTTTGCAATTTAGATATCCCTGTTTTCTTTTGCATTGTCGTTTTTTTGGCGTTTTACCTTTTCGCAGCAACTGTTTTTCCGATTTTGAAAATTTTGAAACTTTATATTTTAAAAGATTTTTGTTAACTTATTTTTGTCGTTTTGTGAGAACTTCTCTTTTGAAAATTTTCCAGATTTTTAGAATTTCCTATTTGCTTCTAACAAAATAAGAATTTTTCGGAGTTTTAGCTTTTCCACTAGCTATTTTTCCGTTTTGAAAAAAAAGAATTCAAACTTTGAAAAGCTATCTAAATGAGTTTTGTAGGATTGTGGAATTTTTTGCAAGTTGGAAATTTCAAAGATTTTTTTCCCTACTTCTCCAGCATTTTCCTCTTTTTAAAATTCAAAATTTAGCCTTCTGGTTTTTACAGATTTTAAATTTTTTTGGCCGTTTTTCTTTTCCCAACTCTCTTCAACTGAAAATTTCGGCATTTAAGATTTTCGAAAACTTCTCGTTTTTCTACGTCTTGATTTTTCACTCATTTTAATTTTAAGCATATTTGATTTTATAGAATTTTTTGTCGAGAAAGCTTAAATTTTTCTTAAATTTTATATTTTTCCAAAACTCTTCCATTGTCGAAAGTAATTTTTTTGCAATTTAGAATATCCCTGTTTTTCTTTTGCATTGTTGTTTTTTTGGCGTTTTACCTTTTCGCAGCAACTGTTTTTCCGATTTTGAAAATTTTGAAACTTTATATTTTAAAAGATTTTTGTTAACATATTTTTGTCCTTTTGTGAGAACTTCTCTTTTTGAAATTTTCCAGATTTTTAGAATTTCCTATTTGCTTCTAACAAAATATGAATTTTCCGGAGTTTAAGCTTTTCCAAAAGCTATTTTTCTGGTTTTGAAAAATAAAGAAATTCAAACGTTGAAAAGCTTTCTAAATGAGTTTTGTAGGATTGTGGAAAGTTTTGCAAGTTGGAAATTTCAAAGATTTTCATTGTCTATTTTTGAACTTTTTGCATTTTCGCATATTCCCGCCTTTCAGCCATGTTCAAAAAAGAAAATCTTCGTATTTAAATTTGTTTCAACTTTTTTTTGAATAAATTCGATGTTCTAAAATCGAAAACTTAAAAATAACTTCCTCTTCGTTTTCTCAACCTTCGATGGTTTTCCATTTTGAGCATTTAGAAACTTTTTCTTTTTAATATTTTGAAAAGTCACGATATTTTATGCTGTACTTCTCCAGCTTTTTCCTCTTTCTAAAATTCAAATTTTAGCCTTCTGGTTTTTACAGATTTTAAATTTTTTTTGGCCGTTTTTCTTTTCCCAACTCTCTTCAACTGAAAATTTCGCATTTAAGATTTTCGAAAACTTCTCTTTTTCTACGTCTTGACTTTTCACTCATTTTAATTTTAAGCATATTTGATTTTATAGAATTTTTTGTCGAGAAAGCTTAAATTTTTCATAAATTTTATATTTTTCCAAACTCTTCCATTTTCGAAAGTAATTTTTTTGCAATTTAGAATATCCCTGTTTTCTTTTGCATTGTCGTTTTTTGGCGTTTTACCTTTTCGCAGCAACTGTTTTTCCGATTTTGAAAATTTTGAAACTTTATATTTTAAAAGATTTTTGTTAACTTATTTTTGTCGTTTTGTGAGAACTTCTCTTTTTGAAAATTTTCCAGATTTTTAGGAATTTCCTATTTGCTTCTAACAAAATAAGAATTTTTCGGAGTTTTAGCTTTTCCACTAGCTATTTTTCCGTTTTGAAAAAAAAGAAATTCAAACTTTGAAAAGCTATCTAAATGAGTTTTGTAGGATTGTGGAATTTTTTGCAAGTTGGAAATTTCAAAGATTTTTTTCCCTACTTCTCCAGCATTTTCCTCTTTTTAAAATTCAAAATTTAGCCTTCTGGTTTTTACAGATTTTAAATTTTTTTGGCCGTTTTTCTTTTCCCAACTCTCTTCAACTGAAAATTTCGGCATTTAAGATTTTCGAAAACTTCTCGTTTTCTACGTCTTGATTTTTCACTCATTTTAATTTTAAGCATATTTGATTTTATAGAATTTTTTGTCGAGAAAGCTTAAATTTTTCTTAAATTTTATATTTTTCCAAAACTCTTCCATTGTCGAAAGTAATTTTTTTGCAATTTAGAATATCCCTGTTTTCTTTTGCATTGTTGTTTTTTTGGCGTTTTACCTTTTCGCAGCAACTGTTTTTTCCGATTTTGAAAATTTGAAACTTTATATTTTAAAAGATTTTTGTTAACATATTTTTGTCCTTTTGTGAGAACTTCTCTTTTTGAAAATTTTCCAGATTTTTAGAATTTCTAATTTGCTTCTAACAAAATATGAATTTTCCGGAGTTTAAGCTTTTCCAAAAGCTATTTTTCTGTTTTGAAAAATAAGAAATTCAAACGTTGAAAAGCTTTCTAAATTAGTTTTGTAGGATTGTGGAAAGTTTTGCAAGTTGGAAATTTCAAAGATTTTCATTGTCTATTTTTGAACTTTTTGCATTTTCGCATAATTCCCGCCTTTCAGCCATTTCAAAAAAGAAAATCTTCGTATTTAAATTTGTTTCAACTTTTTTTTGAATAAATTCGATGTTCTAAAATCGAAAACTTAAAAAATAACTTCCTCTTCGTTTTCTCAACCTTCGATGGTTTTCCATTTTGAGCATTTAGAAACTTTTTCTTTTAATATTTTGAAAAGTCACGATATTTTATGCTGTACTTCTCCAGCTTTTTTCCTCTTCTAAAATTCAAATTTTAGCCTTCTGGTTTTTACAGATTTTAAATTTTTTTTGGCCGTTTTTCTTTCCCAACTCTCTTCAACTGAAAATTTCGGCATTTAAGATTTTCGAAAACTTCTCATTTTCTACGTCTTGACTTTTCACTCATTTTAATTTTAAGCATATTTGATTTTATAGAATTTTTTGTCGAGAAAGCTTAAATTTTTCATAAATTTTAATATTTTTCCAAAACTCTTCCATTTTCGATAAGTAATTTTTTTGCAATTTAGAATATCCCTGTTTTCTTTTGCATTTGTCGTTTTTTTTGGCGTTTTTCCTTTTCGCAGCAACTGTTTTTCCGATTTTGAAAATTTTGAAACTTTATATTTTAAAAGATTTTTGTTAACTTATTTTTGTCGTTTTGTGAGAACTTCTCTTTTTGAAAATTTTCCAGATTTTTAGAATTTCCTATTTGCTTCTAACAAAATAAGAATTTTTCGGAGTTTTAGCTTTTCCACTAGCTATTTTTCCGTTTTGAAAAAAAAGAAATTCAAACTTTGAAAAGCTATCTAAATGAGTTTTGTAGGATTGTGGAATTTTTTGCAAGTTGGAAATTTCAAAGATTTTTTTCCCTACTTCTCCAGCATTTTCCTCTTTTTAAAATTCAAAATTTAGCCTTCTGGTTTTTACAGATTTTAAATTTTTTTGGCCGTTTTTCTTTTCCCAACTCTCTTCAACTGAAAATTTCGGCATTTAAGATTTTCGAAAACTTCTCGTTTTCTACGTCTTGATTTTTCACTCATTTTAATTTTAAGCATATTTGATTTTATAGAATTTTTTGTCGAGAAAGCTTAATTTTTTCTTAAATTTATATTTTTCCAAAACTCTTCCATTGTCGAAAGTAATTTTTTTGCAATTTAGAATATCCTGTTTTCTTTTGCATTGTTGTTTTTTTGGCGTTTTACCTTTTCGCAGCAACTGTTTTTCCGATTTTGAAAATTTTGAAACATTATATTTTAAAAAGATTTTTGTTAACTAATTTTTGTCGTTTTGTGAGAACTTCTCTTTTTGAAAATTTTCCAGATTTTAAGAATTTCCTATTTTCTTCTAACAAAAATATGAATTTTCCGGAGTTTAAACTTTTGGCAAAAGCTTTTTTTCCGTTTTGAAAAATCAGAAATTCAAACTTTGAAAAGCTTTCTAAATGAGTTTTGTACGATTGTGGAAATTTTGCAAGTTGGAAATTTCAAAGATTTTCATTGTCTATTTTGAACTTTTTGCATTTTCGCATTAGCCCGCCTTTCAACCATTTCAAAAAAGAAAATCTTCGTATTTAAATTTGTTTCAACTTTTTTTTGAAAAAATTCGATGTTTTAAAATCCAAAACTTTCAAATAACTTCCTCTCATTTTCTCAATCTTCGATGGTTTTCCATTTTGAGCTTTTAGAAATTTTTTCTTTTAATATTTTGAAAAGTCACGATATTTTATGCTGTACTTCTCCAGCTTTTTCCTCTTTCTAAAATTCAAATTTTAGCCTTCTGGTTTTTACAGATTTTAAATTTTTTTTGCCGTTTTTCTTTTCCCAACTCTCTTCAACTGAAAATTTCGGCATTTAAGAATTTTTGAAAACTTCTCATTTTCTACGTCTTGACTTTCACTCATTTTAATTTTAAGCATATTTGATTTTATAGAATTTTTTGTCGAGAAAGCTTAAATTTTTCTTAAATTTTATATTTTTCCAAAACTCTTCCATTTTCGAAAGTAATTTTTTTGCAATTTAGAATATCCCTGTTTCTTTTGCATTGTTGTTTTTTTGGCGTTTTACCTTTTCGCAGCAACTGTTTTTCCGATTTTGAAAATTTTGAAACTTTATATTTTAAAATATTTTTGTAAACTTATTTTTGTCGTTTTGTGAGAACTTCTCTTTTGAAAATTTTCCAGATTTTTAGAATTTCCTATTTGCTTCTAACAAAATATGAATTTTCCGGAGTTTAAGCTTTTCCAAAAGCTATTTTTCCGTTTTGAAAAATTAGAAATTCAAACGTTGAAAAGCTTTCTAAATGAGTTTTGTAGGATTGTGGAAAGTTTTGCAAGTTGGAAATTTCAAAGATTTTCATTGTCTATTTTTGAACTTTTTGCATTTTCGCATATTCCAGCCTTTCAGCCATTTCAAAAAAGAAAATCTTCGTATTTAAATTTGTTTCAACTTTTTTTTGAATAAATTCGATGTTCTAAAATCGAAAACTTAAAAATAACTTCCTCTTCGTTTTCTCAACCTTCGATGGTTTTCCATTTTGAGCATTTAGAAACTTTTTCTTTTAATATTTTGAAAAGTCACGATATTTTATGCTGTACTTCTCCAGCTTTTTCCTCTTTCTAAAATTCAAATTTTAGCCTTCTGGTTTTTTACAGATTTTAAATTTTTTTTGGCCGTTTTTCTTTTCCCAACTCTCTTCAACTGAAAATTTCGGCATTTAAGATTTTCGAAAACTTCTCGTTTTCTAAGTCTTGACTTTTCACTCATTTTAATTTTAATCATATTTGATTTTATAGAATTTTTTGTCGAGAAAGCTTAAATTTTTCTTAAATTTTATATTTTTCCAAAATTCTTCCATTTTCGAAAGTAATTTTTTTGCAATTTATAATATCCCTGTTTTCTTTTGCATTCTTGTTTTTTTTGCGTTTTACCTTTTCGATACAACTGTTTTTCCGATTTCGAAAATTTTGAAACTTTATATTTTAAAAGATTTTTGTTAACTTATTTTTGCCGTTTTGTGAGAACTTCTCTTTTTGAAAGTTTTCCAGATTTTTAGAATTTCCTATTTTCTTCTAACAAAATATGAATTTTTCGGAGTTCAAACTTTTGCGAAAGCTATTTTTCCGTTTTGAAAAATGAGAAATTCAAACTTTGAAAAGCTTTCTAAATGAGTTTTGTAGGATTGTGGAAATTTTTGCAAGTTGGAAATTTCAAAGATTTTCATTGTCTATTTTTGAACTTTTTGCATTTTCGCATTTGCCCGCCTTTCAACCATTTCAAAAAAGAAAATCTTCGTATTTAAATTTGTTTCAACTTTTTTTTGAAAAAATTCGATGTTCTAAAATCCAAAACTTTCAAATAACTTCCTCTTCATTTTCTCAACCTTCGATGGTTTTCCATTTTGAGCTTTTAGAAATTTTTTCTTTTAATATTTTGAAAAGTCACGATATTTTATGCTGTACTTCTCCAGCTTTTTCCTCTTTCTAAAATTCAAATTTTAGCCTTCTGGTTTTTACAGATTTTAAATTTTTTTTGGCCGTTTTTCTTTTCCCAACTCTCTTCAACTGAAAATTTCGGCATTTAAGATTTTCGAAAACTTCTCGTTTTCTACGTCTTGACTTTTTACTCATTTTAATTTTAAGCATATTTGATTTTATAGAATTTTTTGTCGAGAAAGCTTAAATTTTTCTTAAATTTTATATTTTTCCAAAACTCTTCCATTTTCGAAAGTAATTTTTTTGCAATTTAGAATATCCCTGTTTTCTTTTGCATTGTTGTTTTTTTGGCGTTTTACCTTTTCGCAGCAACTGTTTTTCCGATTTTGAAAATTTTGAAACTTTATATTTTAAAAGATTTTTGTTAACTTATTTTTGTCGTTTTTTGAGAACTTCTCTTTTTGAAAATTTTTCAGATTTTTAGAATTTCCTATTTGCTTCTAACAAAATATGAATTTTCCGGAGTTTAAGCTTTTCCAAAAGCTATTTTTCCGTTTTGAAAAATAAGAAATTCAAACGTTGAAAAGCTTTCTAAATGAGTTTTGTAGGATTGTGGAAAGTTTTGCAAGTTGGAAATTTCAAAGATTTTCATTGTCTATTTTTGAACTTTTTGCATTTTCGCATATTCCCGCCTTTCAGCCATTTCAAAAAAGAAAATCTTCGTATTTAAATTTGTTTCAACTTTTTTTTGAATAAATTCAATGTTCTAAAATCGAAAACTTACAAATAACTTCGTCTTCGTTTTCTCAACCTTCGATGGTTTTCCATTTTGAGCATTTAGAAACTTTTTCTTTTAATATTTTGAAAAGTCACGATATTTTATGCTGTACTTCTCCAGCTTTTTCCTCTTTCTAAAATTCAAATTTTAGCCTTCTGGTTTTTACAGATTTTAAATTTTTTTTGGCCGTTTTTCTTTTCCCAACTCTCTTCAACTGAAAATTTCGGCATTTAAGATTTTCGAAAACTTCTCGTTTTCTACGTCTTGACTTTTCACTCATTTTAATTTTAAGCATATTTGATTTTATAGAATTTTTTGTCGAGAAAGCTTAAATTTTTCTTAAATTTTATATTTTTCCAAAATTCTTCCATTTTTGAAAGTAATTTTTTTGCAATTTAGAATATCCCTGTTTTCTTTTGCATTGTTGTTTTTTTGGCGTTTTACCTTTTCGCAGCAACTGTTTTTCCGATTTTGAAAATTTTGAAACATTATATTTTAAAAGATTTTTGTTAACTAATTTTTGTCGTTTTGTGAGAACTTCTCTTTTTGAAAATTTTCCAGATTTTTAGAATTTCCTATTTTCTTCTAACAAAATATGAATTTTCCGGAGTTTAAACTTTTGCAAAAGCTTTTTTTCCGTTTTGAAAAATCAGAAATTCAAACTTTGAAAAGCTTTCTAAATGAGTTTTGTACGATTGTGGAAATTTTTGCAAGTTGGAAATTTCAAAGATTTTCATTGTCTATTTTTGAACTTTTTGCATTTTCGCATTAGCCCGCCTTTCAACCATTTCAAAAAAGAAAATCTTCGTATTTAAATTTGTTTCAACTTTTTTTTGAAAAAATTCGATGTTTTAAAATCCAAAACTTTCAAATAACTTCCTCTTCATTTTCTCAATCTTCGATGGTTTTCCATTTTGAGCTTTTAGAAATTTTTTCTTTTAATATTTTGAAAAGTCACGATATTTTATGCTGTACTTCTCCAGCTTTTTCCTCTTTCTAAAATTCAAATTTTAGCCTTCTGGTTTTTACAGATTTTAAATTTTTTTTGGCCGTTTTTCTTTTCCCAACTCTCTTCAACTGAAAATTTCGGCATTTAAGATTTTTGAAAACTTCTCATTTTCTACGTCTTGACTTTTCACTCATTTTAATTTTAAGCATATTTGATTTTATAGAATTTTTTGTCGAGAAAGCTTAAATTTTTCTTAAATTTTATATTTTTCCAAAACTCTTCCATTTTCGAAAGTAATTTTTTTGCAATTTAGAATATCCCTGTTTTCTTTTGCATTGTTGTTTTTTTGGCGTTTTACCTTTTCGCAGCAACTGTTTTTCCGATTTTGAAAATTTTGAAACTTTATATTTTAAAATATTTTTGTAAACTTATTTTTGTCGTTTTGTGAGAACTTCTCTTTTTGAAAATTTTCCAGATTTTTAGAATTTCCTATTTGCTTCTAACAAAATATGAATTTTCCGGAGTTTAAGCTTTTCCAAAAGCTATTTTTCCGTTTTGAAAAATTAGAAATTCAAACGTTGAAAAGCTTTCTAAATGAGTTTTGTAGGATTGTGGAAAGTTTTGCAAGTTGGAAATTTCAAAGATTTTCATTGTCTATTTTTGAACTTTTTGCATTTTCGCATATTCCCGCCTTTCAGCCATTTCAAAAAAGAAAATCTTCGTATTTAAATTTGTTTCAACTTTTTTTTGAATAAATCCGATGTTCTAAAATCGAAAACTTACAAATAACTTCGTCTTCGTTTTCTCAACCTTCGATGGTTTTCCATTTTGAGCATTTAGAAACTTTTTCTTTTAATATTTTGAAAAGTCACGATATTTTATGCTGTACCTCTCCAGCTTTTTCCTCTTTCTAAAATTCAAAATTTAGCCTTCCGGTTTTTACAGATTTTAAATTTTTTTTGGCCGTTTTTTCTTTTCCCAACTCTCTTCAACTGAAAATTTCGGCATTTAAGATTTTCGAAAACTTCTCGTTTTCTACGTCTTGACTTTTCACTCATTTTAATTTTAAGCATATTTGATTTTATAGAATTTTTTGTCGAGAAAGCTTAAATTTTTCATAAATTTTATATTTTTCCAAAACTCTTCCATTTTCGAAAGTAATTTTTTTTGCAATTTAGAATATCCCTGTTTTCTTTTGCATTGTCGTTTTTTTGGCGTTTTACCTTTTCGCAGCAACTGTTTTTCCGATTTCGAAAATTTTGAAACTTTATATTTTAAAAGATTTTTGTAAACATATTTTTGTCGTTTTGTGAGAATTTCTCTTTTTGAAAATTTTCCAGATTTTTAGAATTTCCTATTTGCTTCTAACAAAATATGAATTTTCCGGAGTTTAAGCTTTTCCAAAAGCTATTTTTCTGTTTTGAAAAATAAGAAATTCAAACGTTGAAAAGCTTTCTAAATGAGTTTTGTAGGATTGTGGAAAGTTTTGCAAGTTGGAAATTTCAAAGATTTTCATTGTCTATTTTTGAACTTTTTGCATTTTCGCATATTCCCGCCTTTCAGCCATTTCAAAAAAGAAAATCTTCGTATTTAAATTTGTTTCAACTTTTTTTTGAATAAATCCGATGTTCTAAAATCGAAAACTTACAAATAACTTCATCTTCGTTTTCTCAACCTTCGATGGTTTTCCATTTTGAGCATTTAGAAACTTTTTCTTTTAATATTTTGAAAAGTCACGATATTTTATGCTGTACTTCTCCAGCTTTTTCCTCTTTCTAAAATTCAAATTTTAGCCTTCTGGTTTTTACACATTTTAAATTTTTTTTGGCCGTTTTTCTTTTCCCAACTCTCTTCAACTGAAAATTTCGGCATTTAAGATTTTCGAAAACTTCTCGTTTTCTACGTCTTGACTTTTCACTCATTTTAATTTTAATCATATTTGATTTTATAGAATTTTTTGTCGAGAAAGCTTAAATTTTTCTTAAATTTTATATTTTTCCAAAACTCTTCCATTTTCGAAAGTAATTTTTTTGCAATTTAGAATATCCCTGTTTTCTTTTGCATTCTTGTTTTTTTTGCGTTTTACCTTTTCGATACAACTGTTTTTCCGATTTCGAAAATTTTGAAACTTTACATTTTAAAAGATTTTTGTTAACTTATTTTGGTCGTTTTGTGAGAACTTCTCTTTTTGAAAGTTTTCCAGATTTTTAGAATTTCCTATTTTCTTCTAACAAAATATGAATTTTCCGGAGTTCAAACTTTTGCGAAAGCTATTTTTCCGTTTTGAAAAATGAGAAATTCAAACTTTGAAAAGCTTTCTAAATGAGTTTTGTAGGATTGTGGAAATTTTTGCAAGTTGGAAATTTCAAAGATTTTCATTGTCTATTTTTGAACTTTTTGCATTTTCGCATATTCCCGCCTTTCAGCCATTTCAAAAAAGAAAATCTTCGTATTTAAATTTGTTTCTACTTTTTTTTGAATAAATTCGATGTTCTAAAATCGAAAACTTACAAATAACTTCGTCTTCGTTTTCTCAACCTTCGATGGTTTTCCATTTTGAGCATTTAGAAACTTTTTCTTTTAATATTTTGAAAAGTCACGATATTTTATGCTGTACTTCTCCAGCTTTTTCCTCTTTCTAAAATTCAAAATTTAGCCATCCGGTTTTTACAGATTTTAAATTTTTTTTGGCCGTTTTTTCTTTTCCCAACTCTCTTCAACTGAAAATTTCGGCATTTAAGATTTTCGAAAACTTCTCGTTTTCTACGTCTTGACTTTTCACTCATTTTAATTTTAAGCATATTTGATTTTATAGAATTTTTTGTCGAGAAAGCTTAAATTTTTCTTAAATTTTATATTTTTCCAAAACTCTTCCATTGTCGAAAGTAATTTTTTTGCAATTTAGAATATCCCTGTTTTCTTTTGCATTGTTGTTTTTTTTGCGTTTTACCTTTTCGCAGCAACTGTTTTTCCTACTTTGAAAATTTTGAAACTTTATATTTTAAAAGATTTTTGTTAACTTATTTTTGTCGTTTTGTGAGAACTTCTCTTTTTGAAAATTTTCCAGATTTTTAGAATTTCATATTTGCTTCTAACAAAATATGAATTTTCCGGAGTTTAAGCTTTTCCAAAAGTTATTTTTCCGTTTTGAAAAATAAGAAATTCAAACGTTGAAAAGCTTTCTAAATGAGTTTTGTAGGATTGCGGAAATTTTTGGAAGTTGGAAATTTCAAAGATTTTCATTGTCTATTTTTGAACTTTTTGCATTTTCGCATTTGCCCGCCTTTCAACCATTTCAAAAAAGAAAATCTTCGTATTTAAATTTGTTTCTACTTTTTTTTGAAAAAATTCGATGTTCTAAAATCGAAAACTTACAAATAACTTCGTCTTCGTTTTCCCGATTTTGAAAATTTTGAAACTTTATATTTTAAAAGATTTTTGTTAACTAATTTTTGTCGTTTTGTGAGAACTTCTCTTTTTGAAAATTTTCCATATTTTTAGAATTTCCTATTTGCTTCTAACAAAATATGAATTTTCCGGAGTTTAAGCTTTTCCAAAAGCTATTTTTCCGTTTTGAAAAATGAGAAATTCAAACACTGAAAAGCTTTCTAAATGAGTTTTGTAGGATTGCGGAAATTTTTGGAAATTGGAAATTTCAAAGATTTTCATTGTCTATTTTTGAACTTTTTGCATTTTCGCATTTGCCCGCCTTTCAACCATTTCAAAAAAGAAAATCTTCGTATTTAAATTTGTCTCAACTTTTTTTTGAAAAAATTCGATGTTCTAAAATCCAAAACTTTCAAATAACTTCCTCTTCATTTTCTCAACCTTCGATGGTTTTCCATTTTGAGCTTTTAGAAATTTTTTCTTTTAATATTTTGAAAGGTCACGATATTTTATGCTGTACTTCTCCAGCTTTTTCCTCTTTCTAAAATTCAAATTTTAGCCTTCCGGTTTTTACAGATTTTAAATTTTTTTTGGCCGTTTTTCTTTTCCCAACTCTCTTCAACTGAAAATTTCGGCATTTAAGATTTTCGAAAACTTCTCGTTTTCTACGTCTTGACTTTTCACTCATTTTAATTTTAAGCATATTTGATTTTATAGAATTTTTTGTCGAGAAAGCTTAAATTTTTCTTAAATTTTATATTTTTCCAAAACTCTTCCATTTTCGAAAGTAATTTTTTTGCAATTTAGAATATCCCTGTTTTCTTTTGCATTGTTGTTTTTTTTGCATTTTACCTTTTCGATACAACTGTTTTTCCGATTTGGAAAATTTTGAAACTTTATATTTTAAAAGATTGTTGTTAACTTATTTTTGTCGTTTTGTGAGAACTTCTCTTTTTGAAAATTTTCCAGATTTTTTGAATTTCCTATTTGCTTCTAACAAAATATGAATTTTCCGGATTTTAAGCTTTTCCAAAAGCTATTTTTCCGTTTTGAAAAATAAGCTTTCTAAATGAGTTTTGTAGGATTGTGGAAAGTTTTGCAAGTTGGAAATTTCAAAGATTTTCATTGTCTATTTTTGAACTTTCTGCATTTTCGCATATTCCCGCCTTTCAGCCATTTCAAAAAAGAAAATCTTCGTATTTAAATTTGTTTCTACTTTTTTTTGAATAAATTCCATGTTCTAAAATCGAAAACTTACAAATAACTTCGTCTTCGTTTTCTCAACCTTCGATGGTTTTCCATTTTGAGCATTTAGAAACTTTTTCTTTTAATATTTTGAAAAGTCACGATATTTTATGCTGTACCTCTCCAGCTTTTTCCTCTTTCTAAAATTCAAAATTTAGCCTTCCGGTTTTTACAGATTTTAAATTTTTTTTGGCCGTTTTTTCTTTTCCCAACTCTCTTCAACTGAAAATTTCGGCATTTAAGATTTTCGAAAACTTCTCGTTTTCTACGTCTTGACTTTTCACTCATTTTAATTTTAAGCATATTTGATTTTATAGAATTTTTTGTCGAGAAAGATTAAATTTTTCTTAAATTTTATATTTTTCCAAAACTCTTCCATTTTCGAAAGTAATTTTTTTGCAGTTTAGAATATCCCTGTTTTCTTTTGCATTGTTGTTTTTTTTGCGTTTTACCTTTTCGATACAACTGTTTTTCCGATTTGGAAAATTTTGAAACTTTATATTTTAAAAGATTTTTGTTAACTAATTTTTGTCGTTTTGTGAGAACTTCTCTTTTTGAAAATTTTCCAGATTTTTAGAATTTCCTATTTGCTTCTAACAAAATATGAATTTTCCGGAGTTTAAACTTTTGCAAAAGCTATTTTTCCGTTTTGAAAAATGAGAAATTCAAACTTTGAAAAGCTTTCTAAATGACTTTTGTAGGATTGTGGAAATTTTTGCAAGTTGGAAATTTCAAAGATTTTCATTGTCTATTTTTGAACTTTTTGCATTTTCGCATATTCCCGCCTTTCAGCCATTTCAAAAAAGAAAATCTTCGTATTTAAATTTGTTTCAACTTTTTTTTGAATAAATTCAATGTTCTAAAATCGAAAACTTACAAATAACTTCGTCTTCGTTTTCTCAACCTTCGATGGCTTTCCATTTTGAGCATTTAGAAACTTTTTCTTTTAATATTTTGAAAGGTGATATTTTATGCTGTACTTCTCCAGCTTTTTCCTCTTTCTAAAATTCAAAATTTAGCCTTCCGGTTTTTACAGATTTTAAATTTTTTTTGGCCGTTTTTTCTTTTCCCAACTCTCTTCAACTGAAAATTTCAGCATTTAAGATTTTCGAAAACTTCTCGTTTTCTACGTCTTGACTTTTCACTCATTTTAATTTTAAGCATATTTGATTTTATAGAATTTTTTGTCGAGAAAGCTTAAATTTTTCTTAAATTTTATATTTTTCCAAAACTCTTCCATTTTCGAAAGTAATTTTTTTGCAATTTAGAATATCCCTGTTTTCTTTTGCATTGTTGTTTTTTTTGCGTTTTACCTTTTCGATACAACTGTTTTTCCGATTTGGAAAATTTTGAAACTTTACATTTTAAAAGATTTTTGTTAACTTATTTTTGTCGTTTTGTGAGAACTTCTCTTTTTGAAAATTTTCCAGTTTTTTAGAATTTCCTATTTTCTTCTAACAAAATATGAATTTTCCGGAGTTTAAACTTTTGCAAAAGCTATTTTTCCGTTTTGAAAAATGAGAAATTCAAACTTTGAAAAGCTTTCTAAATGAGTTTTGTAGGATTGCGGAAATTTTTGGAAGTTGGAAATTTCAAAGATTTTCATTGTCTATTTTTGAACTTTTTGCATTTTCGAATTTGCCCGCCTTTCAACCATTTCAAAAAAGAAAATCTTCGTATTTAAATTTGTTTGAACTTTTTTTTGAAAAAATTCGATGTTCTAAAATCCAAAACTTTCAAATAACTTCCTCTTCATTTTCTCAACCTTCGATGGTTTTCCATTTTGAGCTTTTAGAAATTTTTTCTTTTAATATTTCGAAAAGTCACGATATTTTACGCTGTACTTCTCCAGCTTTTTCCTCTTTCTAAAATTCAAATTTTAGCCTTCTGGTTTTTACAGATTTTAAATTTTTTTTGGCCGTTTTTCTTTTCCCAACTCTGTTCAACTGAAAATTTCGGCATTTAAGATTTTCGAAAACTTCTCGTTTTCTACGTCTTGACTTTTCACTCATTTTAATTTTAAGCATATTTGATTTTATAGAATTTTTTGTCGAGAAAGCTTAAATTTTTCATAAATTTTATATTTTTCCAAAACTCTTCCATTTTCGAAAGTAATTTTTTTCCAATTTAGAATATCCCTGTTTTCTTTTGCATTGTTGTTTTTTTTGCGTTTTACCTTTTCGATACAATTGTTTTTCCGATTTGGAAAATTTTGAAACTTTATATTTTAAAAGATTTTTGTTAACTAATTTTTGTCGTTTTGTGAGAACTTCTCTTTTTGAAAATTTTCCAGATTTTTAGAATTTCCTATTTGCTTCTAACAGAATATGAATTTTCCGGAGTTTAAACTTTTGCAAAAGCTATTTTTCCGTTTTGAAAAATGAGAAATTCAAACTTTGAAAAGCTTTCTAAATGACTTTTGTAGGATTGTGGAAATTTTTGCAAGTTGGAAATTTCAAAGATTTTCATTGTCTATTTTTGAACTTTTTGCATTTTCGCATTTGCCCGCCTCTCAACCATTTCAAAAAAGAAAATTTTCTTATTTAAATTTGTTTCAACTTTTTTTTGAATAAATTCGATGTTCTAAAATCGAAAACTTACAAATAACTTCGTCTTCGTTTTCTCAACCTTCGATGGCTTTCCATTTTGAGCATTTAGAAACTTTTTCTTTTAATATTTTGAAAAGTCACGATATTTTATGCTGTACTTCTCCAGCTTTTTCCTCTTTCTAAAATTCAAAATTTAGCCTTCCGGTTTTTACAGATTTTAAATTTTTTTGGCCGTTTTTTCTTTTCCCAACTCTCTTCAACTGAAAATTTCGGCATTTAAGATTTTCGAAAACTTCTCGTTTTCTACGTCTTGACTTTTCACTCATTTTAATTTTAAGCATATTTGATTTTATAGAATTTTTTGTCGAGAAAGATTAAATTTTTCTTAAATTTTATATTTTTCCAAAACTCTTCCATTTTCGAAAGTAATTTTTTTGCAATTTAGAATATCCCTGTTTTCTTTTGCATTGTTGTTTTTTTTGCGTTTTACCTTTTCGATACAACTGTTTTTCCGATATGGAAAATTTTGAAACTTTATATTTTAAAAGATTTTTGTTAACTTATTTTTGTCGTTTTGTGAGAACTTCTCTTTTTGAAAATTTTCCAGATTTTTAGAATTTCCAATTTTCTTCTAACAAAATATGAATTTTCCGGAGTTTAAACTTTTGCAAAAGCTATTTTTCCGTTTTGAAAAATGAGAAATTCAAACTTTGAAAAGCTTTCTAAATGAGTTTTGTAGAATTGCGGAAATTTTTGCAAGTTGGAAATTTCAAAGATTTTCATTGTCTATTTTTGAACTTTTTGCATTTTCGCATTTGCCCGCCTCTCAACCATTTCAAAAAAGAAAATTTTCTTATTTAAATTTGTTTCAACTTTTTTTTGAATAAATTCGATGTTCTAAAATCGAAAACTTACAAATAACTTCGTCTTCGTTTTCTCAACCTTCGATGGCTTTCCATTTTGAGCATTTAGAAACTTTTTCTTTTAATATTTTGAAAAGTCACGATATTTTATGCTGTACTTCTCCAGCTTTTTCCTCTTTGTAAAATTCAAAATTTAGCCTTCCGGTTTTTACAGATTTTAAATTTTTTTGGCCGTTTTTTCTTTTCCCAACTCTCTTCAACTGAAAATTTCGGCATTTAAGATTTTCGAAAACTTCTCGTTTTCTACGTCTTGACTTTTCACTCATTTTAATTTTAAGCATATTTGATTTTATAGAATTTTTTGTCGAGAAAGATTAAATTTTTCTTAAATTTTATATTTTTCCAAAACTCTTCCATTTTCGAAAGTAATTTTTTTGCAGTTTAGAATATCCCTGTTTTCTTTTGCATTGTTGTTTTTTTTGCGTTTTACCTTTTCGATACAACTGTTTTTCCGATTTGGAAAATTTTGAAACTTTATATTTTAAAAGATTTTTGTTAACTAATTTTTGTCGTTTTGTGAGAACTTCTCTTTTTGAAAATTTTCCAGATTTTTAGAATTTCCTATTTGCTTCTAACAAAATATGAATTTTCCGGAGTTTAAACTTTTGCAAAAGCTATTTTTCCGTTTTGAAAAATGAGAAATTCAAACTTTGAAAAGCTTTCTAAATGACTTTTGTAGGATTGTGGAAATTTTTGCAAGTTGGAAATTTCAAAGATTTTCATTGTCTATTTTTGAACTTTTTGCATTTTCGCATATTCCCGCCTTTCAGCCATTTCAAAAAAGAAAATCTTCGTATTTAAATTTGTTTCAACTTTTTTTTGAATAAATTCAATGTTCTAAAATCGAAAACTTACAAATAACTTCGTCTTCGTTTTCTCAACCTTCGATGGCTTTCCATTTTGAGCATTTAGAAACTTTTTCTTTTAATATTTTGAAAGGTGATATTTTATGCTGTACTTCTCCAGCTTTTTCCTCTTTCTAAAATTCAAAATTTAGCCTTCCGGTTTTTACAGATTTTAAATTTTTTTGGCCGTTTTTTCTTTTCCCAACTCTCTTCAACTGAAAATTTCGGCATTTAAGATTTTCGAAAACTTCTCGTTTTCTACGTCTTGACTTTTCACTCATTTTAATTTTAAGCATATTTGATTTTATAGAATTTTTTGTCGAGAAAGATTAAATTTTTCTTAAATTTTATATTTTTCCAAAACTCTTCCATTTTCGAAAGTAATTTTTTTGCAATTTAGAATATCCCTGTTTTCTTTTGCATTGTTGTTTTTTTTGCGTTTTACCTTTTCGATACAACTGTTTTTCCGATATGGAAAATTTTGAAACTTTATATTTTAAAAGATTTTTGTTAACTTATTTTTGTCGTTTTGTGAGAACTTCTCTTTTTGAAAATTTTCCAGATTTTTAGAATTTCCAATTTTCTTCTAACAAAATATGAATTTTCCGGAGTTTAAACTTTTGCAAAAGCTATTTTTCCGTTTTGAAAAATGAGAAATTCAAACTTTGAAAAGCTTTCTAAATGAGTTTTGTAGAATTGCGGAAATTTTTGCAAGTTGGAAATTTCAAAGATTTTCATTGTCTATTTTTGAACTTTTTGCATTTTCGCATTTGCCCGCCTCTCAACCATTTCAAAAAAGAAAATTTTCTTATTTAAATTTGTTTCAACTTTTTTTTGAATAAATTCGATGTTCTAAAATCGAAAACTTACAAATAACTTCGTCTTCGTTTTCTCAACCTTCGATGGCTTTCCATTTTGAGCATTTAGAAACTTTTTCTTTTAATATTTTGAAAGGTCACGATATTTTATGCTGTACTTCTCCAGCTTTTTCCTCTTTCTAAAATTCAAAATTTAGCCTTCCGGTTTTTACAGATTTTAAATTTTTTTTGGCCGTTTTTTCTTTTCCCAACTCTCTTCAACTGAAAATTTCAGCATTTAAGATTTTCGAAAACTTCTCATTTTCTACGTCTTGACTTTTCACTCATTTTAATTTTAAGCATATTTGATTTTATAGAATTTTTTGTCGAGAAAGCTTAAATTTTTCTTAAATTTTATATTTTTCCAAAACTCTTCCATTTTCGAAAGTAATTTTTTTGCAATTTAGAATATCCCTGTTTTCTTTTGCATTGTTGTTTTTTTTGCGTTTTACCTTTTCGATACAACTGTTTTTCCGATTTGGAAAATTTTGAAACTTTACATTTTAAAAGATTTTTGTTAACTTATTTTTGTCGTTTTGTGAGAACTTCTCTTTTTGAAAATTTTCCAGTTTTTTAGAATTTCCTATTTTCTTCTAACAAAATATGAATTTTCCGGAGTTTAAACTTTTGCAAAAGCTATTTTTCCGTTTTGAAAAATGAGAAATTCAAACTTTGAAAAGCTTTCTAAATGAGTTTTGTAGGATTGCGGAAATTTTTGGAAGTTGGAAATTTCAAAGATTTTCATTGTCTATTTTTGAACTTTTTGCATTTTCGCATTTGCCCGCCTTTCAACCATTTCAAAAAAGAAAATCTTCGTATTTAAATTTGTTTGAACTTTTTTTTGAAAAAATTCGATGTTCTAAAATCCAAAACTTTCAAATAACTTCCTCTTCATTTTCTCAACCTTCGATGGTTTTCCATTTTGAGCTTTTAGAAATTTTTTCTTTTAATATTTCGAAAAGTCACGATATTTTACGCTGTACTTCTCCAGCTTTTTCCTCTTTCTAAAATTCAAATTTTAGCCTTCTGGTTTTTACAGATTTTAAATTTTTTTTGGCCGTTTTTCTTTTCCCAACTCTGTTCAACTGAAAATTTCGGCATTTAAGATTTTCGAAAACTTCTCGTTTCTACGTCTTGACTTTTCACTCATTTTAATTTTAAGCATATTTGATTTTATAGAATTTTTTGTCGAGAAAGCTTAAATTTTTCATAAATTTTATATTTTTCCAAAACTCTTCCATTTTTGAAAGTAATTTTTTTCCAATTTAGAATATCCCTGTTTTCTTTTGCATTGTTGTTTTTTTTGCGTTTTACCTTTTCGATACAATTGTTTTTCCGATTTGGAAAATTTTGAAACTTTATATTTTAAAAGATTTTTGTTAACTAATTTTTGTCGTTTTGTGAGAACTTCTCTTTTTGAAAATTTTCCAGATTTTTAGAATTTCCTATTTGCTTCTAACAGAATATGAATTTTCCGGAGTTTAAACTTTTGCAAAAGCTATTTTTTCCGTTTTGAAAAATGAGAAATTCAAACTTTGAAAAAGCTTTCTAAATGACTTTTGTAGGATTGTGGAAATTTTTGCAAGTTGGAAATTTCAAAGATTTTCATTGTCTATTTTTGAACTTTTTGCATTTTCGCATTTGCCCGCCTCTCAACCATTTCAAAAAAGAAAATTTTCTTATTTAAATTTGTTTAAACTTTTTTTTGAATAAATTCGATGTTCTAAAATCGAAAACTTACAAATAACTTCGTCTTCGTTTTCTCAACCTTCGATGGCTTTCCATTTTGAGCATTTAGAAACTTTTTCTTTTAATATTTTGAAAAGTCACGATATTTTATGCTGTACTTCTCCAGCTTTTTCCTCTTTGTAAAATTCAAAATTTAGCCTTCCGGTTTTTACAGATTTTTAAATTTTTTTGGCCGTTTTTTCTTTTCCCAACTCTCTTCAACTGAAAATTTCGGCATTTAAGATTTTCGAAAACTTCTCGTTTTCTACGTCTTGACTTTTCACTCATTTTAATTTTAAGCATATTTGATTTTATAGAATTTTTTGTCGAGAAAGATTAAATTTTTCTTAAATTTTATATTTTTCCAAAACTCTTCCATTTTCGAAAGTAATTTTTTTGCAATTTAGAATATCCCTGTTTTCTTTTGCATTGTTGTTTTTTTTGCGTTTTACCTTTTCGATACAACTGTTTTTCCGATATGGAAAATTTTGAAACTTTATATTTTAAAAGATTTTTGTTAACTTATTTTTGTCGTTTTGTGAGAACTTCTCTTTTTGAAAATTTTCCAGATTTTTAGAATTTCCAATTTTCTTCTAACAAAATATGAATTTTCCGGAGTTTAAACTTTTGCAAAAGCTATTTTTCCGTTTTGAAAAATGAGAAATTCAAACTTTGAAAAGCTTTCTAAATGAGTTTTGTAGAATTGCGGAAATTTTTGCAAGTTGGAAATTTCAAAGATTTTCATTGTCTATTTTTGAACTTTTTGCATTTTCGCATTTGCCCGCCTCTCAACCATTTCAAAAAAGAAAATTTTCTTATTTAAATTTGTTTAAACTTTTTTTTGAATAAATTCGATGTTCTAAAATCGAAAACTTACAAATAACTTCGTCTTCGTTTTCTCAACCTTCGATGGCTTTCCATTTTGAGCATTTAGAAACTTTTTCTTTTAATATTTTGAAAAGTCACGATATTTTATGCTGTACTTCTCCAGCTTTTTCCTCTTTGTAAAATTCAAAATTTAGCCTTCCGGTTTTTACAGATTTTAAATTTTTTTGGCCGTTTTTTCTTTTCCCAACTCTCTTCAACTGAAAATTTCGGCATTTAAGATTTTCGAAAACTTCTCGTTTTCTACGTCTTGACTTTTCACTCATTTTAATTTTAAGCATATTTGATTTTATAGAATTTTTTGTCGAGAAAGATTAAATTTTTCTTAAATTTTATATTTTTCCAAAACTCTTCCATTTTCGAAAGTAATTTTTTTGCAATTTAGAATATCCCTGTTTTCTTTTGCATTGTTGTTTTTTTTGCGTTTTACCTTTTCGATACAACTGTTTTTCCGATATGGAAAATTTTGAAACTTTATATTTTAAAAGATTTTTGTTAACTTATTTTTGTCGTTTTGTGAGAACTTCTCTTTTTGAAAATTTTCCAGATTTTTAGAATTTCCAATTTTCTTCTAACAAAATATGAATTTTCCGGAGTTTAAACTTTTGCAAAAGCTATTTTTCCGTTTTGAAAAATGAGAAATTCAAACTTTGAAAAGCTTTCTAAATGAGTTTTGTAGAATTGCGGAAATTTTTGCAAGTTGGAAATTTCAAAGATTTTCATTGTCTATTTTTGAACTTTTTGCATTTTCGCATTTGCCCGCCTCTCAACCATTTCAAAAAAGAAAATTTTCTTATTTAAATTTGTTTCAACTTTTTTTTGAATAAATTCGATGTTCTAAAATCGAAAACTTACAAATAACTTCGTCTTCGTTTTCTCAACCTTCGATGGCTTTCCATTTTGAGCATTTAGAAACTTTTTCTTTTAATATTTTGAAAGGTCACGATATTTTATGCTGTACTTCTCCAGCTTTTTCCTCTTTCTAAAATTCAAAATTTAGCCTTCCGGTTTTTACAGATTTTAAAATTTTTTTGGCCGTTTTTTCTTTTCCCAACTCTCTTCAACTGAAAATTTCGGCATTTAAGATTTTCGAAAACTTCTCGTTTTCTACGTCTTGACTTTTCACTCATTTTAATTTTAAGCATATTTGATTTTATAGAATTTTTTGTCGAGAAAGCTTAAATTTTTCTTAAATTTTATATTTTTCCAAAACTCTTCCATTTTCGAAAGTAATTTTTTTGCAATTTAGAATATCCCTGTTTTCTTTTGCATTGTTGTTTTTTTTGCGTTTTACCTTTTATACAACTGTTTTTCCGATTTGGAAAATTTTGAAACTTTACAATTTAAAAGATTGTTGTTAACTTATTTTTGTCGTTTTGTGAGAACTTCTCTTTTTGAAAATTTTCCAGATTTTTAGAATTTCCTATTTTCTTCTAACAAAATATGAATTTTCCGGAGTTTAAACTTTTGCAAAAGCTATTTTTCCGTTTTGAAAAATGAGAAATTCAAACTTTGAAAAGCTTCCTAAATGAGTTTTGTAGGATTGCGGAAATTTTTGGAAGTTGGAAATTTCAAAGATTTTCATTGTCTATTTTTGAACTTTTTGCATTTTCGCATTTGCCCGCCTTTCAACCATTTCAAAAAAGAAAATCTTCGTATTTAAATTTGTTTGAACTTTTTTTTGAAAAAATTCGATGTTCTAAAATCCAAAACTTTCAAATAACTTCCTCTTCATTTTCTCAACCTTCGATGGTTTTCCATTTTGAGCTTTTAGAAATTTTTTCTTTTAATATTTCGAAAAGTCACGATATTTTACGCTGTACTTCTCCAGCTTTTTCCTCTTTCTAAAATTCAAATTTTAGCCTTCTGGTTTTTACAGATTTTAAATTTTTTTTGGCCGTTTTTCTTTTCCCAACTCTGTTCAACTGAAAATTTCGGCATTTAAGATTTTCGAAAACTTCTCGTTTTCTACGTCTTGACTTTTCACTCATTTTAATTTTAAGCATATTTGATTTTATAGAATTTTTTGTCGAGAAAGCTTAAATTTTTCATAAATTTTATATTTTTCCAAAACTCTTCCATTTTCGAAAGTAATTTTTTTCCAATTTAGAATATCCCTGTTTTCTTTTGCATTGTTGTTTTTTTTGCGTTTTACCTTTTCGATACAATTGTTTTTCCGATTTGGAAAATTTTGAAACTTTATATTTTAAAAGATTTTTGTTAACTAATTTTTGTCGTTTTGTGAGAACTTCTCTTTTTGAAAATTTTCCAGATTTTTAGAATTTCCTATTTGCTTCTAACAGAATATGAATTTTCCGGAGTTTAAACTTTTGCAAAAGCTATTTTTCCGTTTTGAAAAATGAGAAATTCAAACTTTGAAAAGCTTTCTAAATGACTTTTGTAGGATTGTGGAAATTTTTGCAAGTTGGAAATTTCAAAGATTTTCATTGTCTATTTTTGAACTTTTTGCATTTTCGCATTTGCCCGCCTCTCAACCATTTCAAAAAAGAAAATTTTCTTATTTAAATTTGTTTCAACTTTTTTTTGAATAAATTCGATGTTCTAAAATCGAAAACTTACAAATAACTTCGTCTTCGTTTTCTCAACCTTCGATGGCTTTCCATTTTTAGCATTTAGAAACTTTTTCTTTTAATATTTTGAAAAGTCACGATATTTTATGCTGTACTTCTCCAGCTTTTTCCTCTTTGTAAAATTCAAAATTTAGCCTTCCGGTTTTTACAGATTTTAAATTTTTTTGGCCGTTTTTTCTTTTCCCAACTCTCTTCAACTGAAAATTTCGGCATTTAAGATTTTCGAAAACTTCTCGTTTTCTACGTCTTGACTTTTCACTCATTTTAATTTTAAGCATATTTGATTTTATAGAATTTTTTGTCGAGAAAGATTAAATTTTTCTTAAATTTTATATTTTTCCAAAACTCTTCCATTTTCGAAAGTAATTTTTTTGCAATTTAGAATATCCCTGTTTTCTTTTGCATTGTTGTTTTTTTTGCGTTTTACCTTTTCGATACAACTGTTTTTCCGATATGGAAAATTTTGAAACTTTATATTTTAAAAGATTTTTGTTAACTTATTTTTGTCGTTTTGTGAGAACTTCTCTTTTTGAAAATTTTCCAGATTTTTAGAATTTCCAATTTTCTTCTAACAAAATATGAATTTTCCGGAGTTTAAACTTTTGCAAAAGCTATTTTTCCGTTTTGAAAAATGAGAAATTCAAACTTTGAAAAGCTTTCTAAATGAGTTTTGTAGAATTGCGGAAATTTTTGCAAGTTGGAAATTTCAAAGATTTTCATTGTCTATTTTTGAACTTTTTGCATTTTCGCATTTGCCCGCCTCTCAACCATTTCAAAAAAGAAAATTTTCTTATTTAAATTTGTTTAAACTTTTTTTTGAATAAATTCGATGTTCTAAAATCGAAAACTTACAAATAACTTCGTCTTCGTTTTCTCAACCTTCGATGGCTTTCCATTTTGAGCATTTAGAAACTTTTTCTTTTAATATTTTGAAAAGTCACGATATTTTATGCTGTACTTCTCCAGCTTTTTCCTCTTTGTAAAATTCAAAATTTAGCCTTCCGGTTTTTACAGATTTTAAATTTTTTTGGCCGTTTTTTCTTTTCCCAACTCTCTTCAACTGAAAATTTCGGCATTTAAGATTTTCGAAAACTTCTCGTTTTCTACGTCTTGACTTTTCACTCATTTTAATTTTAAGCATATTTGATTTTATAGAATTTTTTGTCGAGAAAGATTAAATTTTTCTTAAATTTTATATTTTTCCAAAACTCTTCCATTTTCGAAAGTAATTTTTTTGCAATTTAGAATATCCCTGTTTTCTTTTGCATTGTTGTTTTTTTTGCGTTTTACCTTTTCGATACAACTGTTTTTCCGATATGGAAAATTTTGAAACTTTATATTTTAAAAGATTTTTGTTAACTTATTTTTGTCGTTTTGTGAGAACTTCTCTTTTTGAAAATTTTCCAGATTTTTAGAATTTCCAATTTTCTTCTAACAAAATATGAATTTTCCGGAGTTTAAACTTTTGCAAAAGCTATTTTTCCGTTTTGAAAAATGAGAAATTCAAACTTTGAAAAGCTTTCTAAATGAGTTTTGTAGAATTGCGGAAATTTTTGCAAGTTGGAAATTTCAAAGATTTTCATTGTCTATTTTTGAACTTTTTGCATTTTCGCATTTGCCCGCCTCTCAACCATTTCAAAAAAGAAAATTTTCTTATTTAAATTTGTTTCAACTTTTTTTTGAATAAATTCGATGTTCTAAAATCGAAAACTTACAAATAACTTCGTCTTCGTTTTCTCAACCTTCGATGGCTTTCCATTTTGAGCATTTAGAAACTTTTTCTTTTAATATTTTGAAAGGTCACGATATTTTATGCTGTACTTCTCCAGCTTTTTCCTCTTTCTAAAATTCAAAATTTAGCCTTCCGGTTTTTACAGATTTTAAAATTTTTTTGGCCGTTTTTTCTTTTCCCAACTCTCTTCAACTGAAAATTTCGGCATTTAAGATTTTCGAAAACTTCTCGTTTTCTACGTCTTGACTTTTCACTCATTTTAATTTTAAGCATATTTGATTTTATAGAATTTTTTGTCGAGAAAGCTTAAATTTTTCTTAAATTTTATATTTTTCCAAAACTCTTCCATTTTCGAAAGTAATTTTTTTGCAATTTAGAATATCCCTGTTTTCTTTTGCATTGTTGTTTTTTTTGCGTTTTACCTTTTCGATACAACTGTTTTTCCGATTTGGAAAATTTTGAAACTTTACAATTTAAAAGATTGTTGTTAACTTATTTTTGTCGTTTTGTGAGAACTTCTCTTTTTGAAAATTTTCCAGATTTTTAGAATTTCCTATTTTCTTCTAACAAAATATGAATTTTCCGGAGTTTAAACTTTTGCAAAAGCTATTTTTCCGTTTTGAAAAATGAGAAATTCAAACTTTGAAAAGCTTCCTAAATGAGTTTTGTAGGATTGCGGAAATTTTTGGAAGTTGGAAATTTCAAAGATTTTCATTGTCTATTTTTGAACTTTTTGCATTTTCGCATTTGCCCGCCTCTCAACCATTTCAAAAAAGAAAATTTTCTTATTTAAATTTGTTTCAACTTTTTTTTGAATAAATTCGATGTTCTAAAATCGAAAACTTACAAATAACTTCGTCTTCGTTTTCTCAACCTTCGATGGCTTTCCATTTTGAGCATTTAGAAACTTTTTCTTTTAATATTTTGAAAAGTCACGATATTTTATGCTGTACTTCTCCAGCTTTTTCCTCTTTGTAAAATTCAAAATTTAGCCTTCCGGTTTTTACAGATTTTAAATTTTTTTGGCCGTTTTTTCTTTTCCCAACTCTCTTCAACTGAAAATTTCGGCATTTAAGATTTTCGAAAACTTCTCGTTTTCTACGTCTTGACTTTTCACTCATTTTAATTTTAAGCATATTTGATTTTATAGAATTTTTTGTCGAGAAAGATTAAATTTTTCTTAAATTTTATATTTTTCCAAAACTCTTCCATTTTCGAAAGTAATTTTTTTGCAATTTAGAATATCCCTGTTTTCTTTTGCATTGTTGTTTTTTTTGCGTTTTACCTTTTCGATACAACTGTTTTTCCGATATGGAAAATTTTGAAACTTTATATTTTAAAAGATTTTTGTTAACTTATTTTTGTCGTTTTGTGAGAACTTCTCTTTTTGAAAATTTTCCAGATTTTTAGAATTTCCAATTTTCTTCTAACAAAATATGAATTTTCCGGAGTTTAAACTTTTGCAAAAGCTATTTTTCCGTTTTGAAAAATGAGAAATTCAAACTTTGAAAAGCTTTCTAAATGAGTTTTGTAGAATTGCGGAAATTTTTGCAAGTTGGAAATTTCAAAGATTTTCATTGTCTATTTTTGAACTTTTTGCATTTTCGCATTTGCCCGCCTCTCAACCATTTCAAAAAAGAAAATTTTCTTATTTAAATTTGTTTAAACTTTTTTTTGAATAAATTCGATGTTCTAAAATCGAAAACTTACAAATAACTTCGTCTTCGTTTTCTCAACCTTCGATGGCTTTCCATTTTGAGCATTTAGAAACTTTTTCTTTTAATATTTTGAAAAGTCACGATATTTTATGCTGTACTTCTCCAGCTTTTTCCTCTTTGTAAAATTCAAAATTTAGCCTTCCGGTTTTTACAGATTTTAAATTTTTTTGGCCGTTTTTTCTTTTCCCAACTCTCTTCAACTGAAAATTTCGGCATTTAAGATTTTCGAAAACTTCTCGTTTTCTACGTCTTGACTTTTCACTCATTTTAATTTTAAGCATATTTGATTTTATAGAATTTTTTGTCGAGAAAGATTAAATTTTTCTTAAATTTTATATTTTTCCAAAACTCTTCCATTTTCGAAAGTAATTTTTTTGCAATTTAGAATATCCCTGTTTTCTTTTGCATTGTTGTTTTTTTTGCGTTTTACCTTTTCGATACAACTGTTTTTCCGATATGGAAAATTTTGAAACTTTATATTTTAAAAGATTTTTGTTAACTTATTTTTGTCGTTTTGTGAGAACTTCTCTTTTTGAAAATTTTCCAGATTTTTAGAATTTCCAATTTTCTTCTAACAAAATATGAATTTTCCGGAGTTTAAACTTTTGCGAAAGCTATTTTTCCGTTTTGAAAAATGAGAAATTCAAACTTTGAAAAGCTTTCTAAATGAGTTTTGTAGAATTGCGGAAATTTTTGCAAGTTGGAAATTTCAAAGATTTTCATTGTCTATTTTTGAACTTTTTGCATTTTCGCATTTGCCCGCCTCTCAACCATTTCAAAAAAGAAAATTTTCTTATTTAAATTTGTTTCAACTTTTTTTTGAATAAATTCGATGTTCTAAAATCGAAAACTTACAAATAACTTCGTCTTCGTTTTCTCAACCTTCGATGGCTTTCCATTTTGAGCATTTAGAAACTTTTTCTTTTAATATTTTGAAAGGTCACGATATTTTATGCTGTACTTCTCCAGCTTTTTCCTCTTTCTAAAATTCAAAATTTAGCCTTCCGGTTTTTACAGATTTTAAAATTTTTTTGGCCGTTTTTTCTTTTCCCAACTCTCTTCAACTGAAAATTTCGGCATTTAAGATTTTCGAAAACTTCTCGTTTTCTACGTCTTGACTTTTCACTCATTTTAATTTTAAGCATATTTGATTTTATAGAATTTTTTGTCGAGAAAGCTTAAATTTTTCTTAAATTTTATATTTTTCCAAAACTCTTCCATTTTCGAAAGTAATTTTTTTGCAATTTAGAATATCCCTGTTTTCTTTTGCATTGTTGTTTTTTTTGCGTTTTACCTTTTCGATACAACTGTTTTTCCGATTTGGAAAATTTTGAAACTTTACAATTTAAAAGATTGTTGTTAACTTATTTTTGTCGTTTTGTGAGAACTTCTCTTTTTGAAAATTTTCCAGATTTTTAGAATTTCCTATTTTCTTCTAACAAAATATGAATTTTCCGGAGTTTAAACTTTTGCAAAAGCTATTTTTCCGTTTTGAAAAATGAGAAATTCAAACTTTGAAAAGCTTCCTAAATGAGTTTTGTAGGATTGCGGAAATTTTTGGAAGTTGGAAATTTCAAAGATTTTCATTGTCTATTTTTGAACTTTTTGCATTTTCGCATTTGCCCGCCTCTCAACCATTTCAAAAAAGAAAATTTTCTTATTTAAATTTGTTTCAACTTTTTTTTGAATAAATTCGATGTTCTAAAATCGAAAACTTACAAATAACTTCGTCTTCGTTTTCTCAACCTTCGATGGCTTTCCATTTTGAGCATTTAGAAACTTTTTCTTTTAATATTTTGAAAAGTCACGATATTTTATGCTGTACTTCTCCAGCTTTTTCCTCTTTCTAAAATTCAAAATTTAGCCTTCCGGTTTTTACAGATTTTAAATTTTTTTTGGCCGTTTTTCTTTTCCCAACTCTGTTCAACTGAAAATTTCGGCATTTAAGATTTTCGAAAACTTCTCGTTTTCTACGTCTTGACTTTTCACTCATTTTAATTTTAAGCATATTTGATTTTATAGAATTTTTTGTCGAGAAAGCTTAAATTTTTCATAAATTTTATATTTTTCCAAAACTCTTCCATTTTCGAAAGTAATTTTTTTCCAATTTAGAATATCCCTGTTTTCTTTTGCATTGTTGTTTTTTTTGCGTTTTACCTTTTCGATACAATTGTTTTTCCGATTTGGAAAATTTTGAAACTTTATATTTTAAAAGATTTTTGTTAACTAATTTTTGTCGTTTTGTGAGAACTTCTCTTTTTGAAAATTTTCCAGATTTTTAGAATTTCCTATTTGCTTCTAACAGAATATGAATTTTCCGGAGTTTAAACTTTTGCAAAAGCTATTTTTCCGTTTTGAAAAATGAGAAATTCAAACTTTGAAAAGCTTTCTAAATGACTTTTGTAGGATTGTGGAAATTTTTGCAAGTTGGAAATTTCAAAGATTTTCATTGTCTATTTTTGAACTTTTTGCATTTTCGCATTTGCCCGCCTCTCAACCATTTCAAAAAAGAAAATTTTCTTATTTAAATTTGTTTAAACTTTTTTTTGAATAAATTCGATGTTCTAAAATCGAAAACTTACAAATAACTTCGTCTTCGTTTTCTCAACCTTCGATGGCTTTCCATTTTGAGCATTTAGAAACTTTTTCTTTTAATATTTTGAAAAGTCACGATATTTTATGCTGTACTTCTCCAGCTTTTTCCTCTTTGTAAAATTCAAAATTTAGCCTTCCGATTTTTACAGATTTTAAATTTTTTTGGCCGTTTTTTCTTTTCCCAACTCTCTTCAACTGAAAATTTCGGCATTTAAGATTTTCGAAAACTTCTTGTTTTCTACGTCTTGACTTTTCACTCATTTTAATTTTAAGCATATTTGATTTTATAGAATTTTTTGTCGAGAAAGATTAAATTTTTCTTAAATTTTATATTTTTCCAAAACTCTTCCATTTTCGAAAGTAATTTTTTTGCAATTTAGAATATCCCTGTTTTCTTTTGCATTGTTGTTTTTTTTGCGTTTTACCTTTTCGATACAACTGTTTTTCCGATATGGAAAATTTTGAAACTTTATATTTTAAAAGATTTTTGTTAACTTATTTTTGTCGTTTTGTGAGAACTTCTCTTTTTGAAAATTTTCCAGATTTTTAGAATTTCCAATTTTCTTCTAACAAAATATGAATTTTCCGGAGTTTAAACTTTTGCAAAAGCTATTTTTCCGTTTTGAAAAATGAGAAATTCAAACTTTGAAAAGCTTTCTAAATGAGTTTTGTAGAATTGCGGAAATTTTTGCAAGTTGGAAATTTCAAAGATTTTCATTGTCTATTTTTGAACTTTTTGCATTTTCGCATTTGCCCGCCTCTCAACCATTTCAAAAAAGAAAATTTTCTTATTTAAATTTGTTTCAACTTTTTTTTGAATAAATTCGATGTTCTAAAATCGAAAACTTACAAATAACTTCGTCTTCGTTTTCTCAACCTTCGATGGCTTTCCATTTTGAGCATTTAGAAACTTTTTCTTTTAATATTTTGAAAGGTCACGATATTTTATGCTGTACTTCTCCAGCTTTTTCCTCTTTCTAAAATTCAAAATTTAGCCTTCCGGTTTTTACAGATTTTAAAATTTTTTTGGCCGTTTTTTCTTTTCCCAACTCTCTTCAACTGAAAATTTCGTCATTTAAGATTTTCGAAAACTTCTCGTTTTCTACGTCTTGACTTTTCACTCATTTTAATTTTAAGCATATTTGATTTTATAGAATTTTTTGTCGAGAAAGCTTAAATTTTTCTTAAATTTTATATTTTTCCAAAACTCTTCCATTTTCGAAAGTAATTTTTTTGCAATTTAGAATATCCCTGTTTTCTTTTGCATTGTTGTTTTTTTTGCGTTTTACCTTTCCGATACAACTGTTTTTCCGATTTGGAAAATTTTGAAACTTTATATTTTAAAAGATTTTTGTTAACTAATTTTTGTCGTTTTGTGAGAACTTCTCTTTTTGAAAATTTTCCAGATTTTTCGAAATTCCTATTTGCTTCTAACAAAATATGAATTTTCCTGAATTTAAACTTTTGCAAAAGCTATTTTTCCGTTTTGAAAAATGAGAAATTCAAACTTTGAAAAGCTTTCTAAATTACTTTTGTAGGATTGTGGAAAGTTTTGCAAGTCGGAAATTTCAAAGATTTTCATTGTCTATTTTTGAACTTTTTGCATTTTCGCATATTCCCGCCTTTCAACCATTTCAAAAAAGAAAATCTTCGTATTTAAATTTGTTTCAACTTTTTTTTGAATAAATTCGATGTTCTAAAATCTAAAACTTTCAAATAACTTCCTCTTCGTTTTCTCAACCTTCGATGGTTTTCCATTTTGAGCATTTAGAAACTTTTTCTTTTAGTATTTTGAAAAGTCACGATATTTTATGCTGTACTTCTCCAGCTTTTTCCTCTTTCTAAAATTCAAAATTTAGCCTTCTGGTTTTTACAGATTTAAAAAATTTTTTGGCCGTTTTTCTTTTCCTAACTCTCTTCAACTGAAAATTGCGGCATTCAAGATTTTCGAAAACTTCTCGTTTTCTACGTCTTGACTTTTCACTCATTTTAATTTTAAGCATATTTGATTTTATAGAATTTTTTGTCGAGAAAGCTTAAATTTTTCTTAAATTTTATATTTTTCCTAAACTCTTCCATTTTCGAAAGTAATTTTTGTGCAATTTAGAATATCCCTGTTTTCTTTTGCATTGTTGTTTTTTTGGCGTTTTACCTTTTCGCAGCAACTGTTTTTCCGATTTCGAAAATTTTGAAACTTTATATTTTAAAAGATTTTTGTTAACTAATTTTTGTCGTTTTGTGAGAACTTCTCATTTTGAAAATTTTCCAGATTTTTAGAATTTCCTATTTGCTTATTACAAAATATGAATTTTCCAGAGTTTTAGCTCTTCCAAACGCTATTTTTCCGTTTTGAAAAAACAGAAATTCAAACTTTGAAAAGCTTTCTAAATGAGTTTTGTAGGATTGTGGAAATTTTTGCAAGTTGGAAATTTCAAAGATTTTTTGTCATACTTCTCCAGCATTTTCCTCTTTCTAAAATTCAAATTTTAGCCTTCTGGTTTTTACAGATTTTAAAATTTGTTTTGCCGTTTTTCTTTTCCCAACTCTCTTCAACTGAAAATTTCGGCATTTAAGATTTTCGAAAACTTCTCATTTTCTACGTCTTGACTTTTCACTCATTTTAATTTTAAGCATATTTGATTTTATAGAACTTTTTGTCGAGAAAGCTTAAATTTTTCTTAAATTTTATATTTTTCTAAAACTCTTCCATTTTCGAAAGTAATTTTTTTGCAATTTAGAATATCCCTGTTTTCTTTTGCATTGTTGTTTTTTTTGCGTTTTACCTTTTCGATACAACTGTTTTTCCGATTTGGAAAATTTTGAAACTTTATATTTTAAAAGATTTTTGTTAACTTATTTTTGTCGTTTTGTGACAACTTCTCTTTTTGAAAATTTTCCAGATTTTTAGAATTTCCTATTTGCTTCTAACAAAATATGAATTTTCCTGAGTTTAAACTTTTGCAAAAGCTATTTTTCCGTTTTTAAAAATGAGAAATTCAAACTTTGAAAAGCTTTCTAAATGACTTTTGTAGGATTGTTGAAAGTTTTGCAAGTAGGAAATTTCAAAGATTTTCATTGTCTATTTTTGAACTTTTTGCATTTTCGCATATTCCCGCCTTTCAGCCATTTCAAAAAAGAAAATCTTCGTATTTAAATTTGTTTCAACTTTTTTTTGAGTAAATTCGATGTTCTAAAATCTAAAACTTTCAAATAACTTCCTCTTCGTTTTCTCAACCTTCGATGGTTTTCCATTTTGAGCATTTAGAAACTTTTTCTTTTAGTATTTTGAAAAGTCACGATATTTTGTGCTGTACTTCTCCAGCTTTTTCCTCTTTCTAAAATTCAAATTTTAGCCTTCTGGTTTATACAGATTTTAAATTTTTTTTGGCCGTTTTTCTTTTCCCAACTCTTTTCAACTGAAAATTTCGGCATTTAAGATTTTCGAAAACTTCTCGTTTTCTACGTCTTGACTTTTCACTCATTTTAATTTTAAGCATATTTGATTTTATAGAATTTTTTGTCGAGAAAGCTACCTTCCTCTTCGTTTTCTCAACCTTCGATGGTTTTCCATTTTGAGCATTTAGAAACTTTTTCTTTTTATATTTTAAAAAGTCACGATAGTTTATGCTGTACTTCTCCGGCTTTTTCCTCTTTCTAAAATTCAAAATTTAGCCTTCTGGTTTTTACAGATTTAAAAATATTTTTGGCGGTTTTTCTCTTCCTAACTCTCTTCAACTGAAAATTTGAGCATTTAAGATTTTCGAAAACTTCTCGTTTTCTACGCCTTGACTTTTCACTCATTTTAATTTTAAGCATATTTGATTTTATAGAATTTTTTGTCGAGAAAGCTTAAATTTTTCTTAAATTTTATATTTTTCCAAAACTCTTCCATTTTCGAAAGTAATTTTTTTGCAATTTAGAATATCCCTGTTTTCTTTTGCATTGTTGTTTTTTTTGCGTTTTACCTTTTCGATCCAACTGTTTTTCCGATTTGGAAAATTTTGAAACTTTATATTTTAAAAGATTTTTGTTAACTAATTTTTGTCGTTTTGTGAGAACTTCTCTTTTTGAAAATTTTCCAGATTTTTAGAATTTCCTATTTGCTTCTAACAAAATATGAATTTTCCGGAGTTTAAACTTTTGCAAAAGCTATTTTTCCGTTTTGAAAAACGAGAAATTCAAACTTTGAAAAGCTTTCTAAATTACTTTTGTAGGATTGTGGAAAGTTTTGCAAGTCGGAAATATCAAAGATTTTCATTGTCTATTTTTGAACTTTTTGCATTTTCGCATATTCCCGCCTTTCAACCATTTCAAAAAAGAAAATCTTCGTATTTAAATTTGTTTCAACTTTTTTTTGAATAAATTCGATGTTCTAAAATCTAAAACTTTCAAATAACTTCCTCTTCGTTTTCTCAACCTTCGATGGTTTTCCATTTTGAGCATTTAGAAACTTTTTCTTTTAGTATTTTGAAAAGTCACGATATTTTATGCTGTACTTCTCCAGCTTTTTCCTCTTTCTAAAATTCAAAATTTAGCCTTCTGGTTTTTACAGATTTAAAAAATTTTTTGGCCGTTTTTCTTTTCCTAACTCTCTTCAACTGAAAATTTCGGCATTCAAGATTTTCGAAAACTTCTCGTTTTCTACGTCTTGACTTTTCACTCATTTTAATTTTAAGCATATTTGATTTTATAGAATTTTTTGTCGAGAAAGCTTAAATTTTTCTTAAATTTTATATTTTTCCTAAACTCTTCCATTTTCGAAAGTAATTTTTGTGCAATTTAGAATATCCCTGTTTTCTTTTGCATTGTTGTTTTTTTGGCGTTTTACCTTTTCGCAGCAACTGTTTTTCCGATTTCGAAAATTTTGAAACTTTATATTTTAAAAGATTTTTGTTAACTAATTTTTGTCGTTTTGTGAGAACTTCTCTTTTTGAAAATTTTCCAGATTTTTCGAAATTCCTATTTGCTTCTAACAAAATATGAATTTTCCTGAGTTTAAACTTTTGCAAAAGCTATTTTTCCGTTTTGAAAAATGAGAAATTCAAACTTTGAAAAGCTTTCTAAATTACTTTTGTAGGATTGTGGAAAGTTTTGCAAGTCGGAAATTTCAAAGATTTTCATTGTCTATTTTTGAACTTTTTGCATTTTCGCATATTCCCGCCTTTCAACCATTTCAAAAAAGAAAATCTTCGTATTTAAATTTGTTTCAACTTTTTTTTGAATAAATTCGATGTTCTAAAATCTAAAACTTTCAAATAACTTCCTCTTCGTTTTCTCAACCTTCGATGGTTTTCCATTTTGAGCATTTAGAAACTTTTTCTTTTAGTATTTTGAAAAGTCACGATATTTTATGCTGTACTTCTCCAGCTTTTTCCTCTTTCTAAAATTCAAAATTTAGCCTTCTGGTTTTTACAGATTTAAAAATTTTTTTGGCCGTTTTTCTTTTCCTAACTCTCTTCAACTGAAAATTTCGGCATTTAAGATTTTCGAAAACTTCTCGTTTTCTACGTCTTGACTTTTCACTCATTTTAATTTTAAGCATATTTGATTTTATAGAATTTTTTGTCGAGAAAGCTTAAATTTTTCTTAAATTTTATATTTTTCCAAAACTATTCCATTTTCGAAAGTAATTTTTTTGCAATTTAGAATATCCCTGTTTTCTTTTGCATTGTTGTTTTTTTTGCGTTTTACCTTTTCGATCCAACTGTTTTTCCGATTTGGAAAATTTTGAAACTTTATATTTTAAAAGATTTTTGTTAACTAATTTTTGTCGTTTTGTGAGAACTTCTCTTTTTGAAAATTTTCCAGATTTTTAGAAATTCCTATTTGCTTCTAACAAAATATGAATTTTCCTGAGTTTAAACTTTTGCAAAAGCTATTTTTCCGTTTTGAAAAATGAGAAATTCAAACTTTGAAAAGCTTTCTAAATTACTTTTGTAGTATTGTGGAAAGTTTTGCAAGTAGGAAATTTCAAAGATTTTCATTGTCTATTTTTGAACTTTTTGCATTTTCGCATATTCCCGCCTTTCAGCCATTTCAAAAAAGAAAATCTTCGTATTTAAATTTGTTTCAACTTTTTTTTGAATAAATTCGATGTTCTAAAATCTAAAACTTTCAAATAACTTCCTCTTCGTTTTCTCAACCTTCGATGGTTTTCCATTTTGAGCATTTAGAAACTTTTTCTTTTAGTATTTTGAAAAGTCACGATATTTTATGCTGTACTTCTCCAGCTTTTTCCTCTTTCTAAAATTCAAAATTTAGCCTTCTGGTTTTTACAGATTTAAAAATTTTTTTGGCCGTTTTTCTTTTCCTAACTCTCTTCAACTGAAAATTTCGGCATTTAAGATTTTCGAAAACTTCTCGTTTTCTACGTCTTGACTTTTCACTCATTTTAATTTTAAGCATATTTGATTTTATAGAATTTTTTGTCGAGAAAGCTTAAATTTTTCTTAAATTTTATATTTTTCCTAAACTCTTCCATTTTCGAAAGTAATTTTTGTGCAATTTAGAATATCCCTGTTTTCTTTTGCATTGTTGTTTTTTTGGCGTTTTACCTTTTCGCAGCAACTGTTTTTCCGATTTCGAAAATTTTGAAACTTTATATTTTATAAGATTTTTGTTAACTAATTTTTGTCGTTTTGTGAGAACTTCTCTTTTTGAAAATTTTCCAGATTTTTAGAATTTCCTATTTGCTTATTACAAAATATGAATTTTCCAGAGTTTTAGCTCTTCCAAAAGCTATTTTTCCGTTTTGAAAAAACAGAAATTAAAACTTTGAAAAGCTTTCTAAATGAGTTTTGTAGGATTGTGGAAATTTTTGCAAGTTGGAAATTTCAAAGATTTTTTGTCATACTTCTCCAGCATTTTCCTCTTTCTAAAATTCAAATTTTAGCCTTCTGGTTTTTACAGATTTTAAAATTTGTTTTGCCGTTTTTCTTTTCCCAACTCTCTTCAACTGAAAATTTCGGCATTTAAGATTTTCGAAAACTTCTCATTTTCTACGTCTTGACTTTTCACTCATTTTAAGCATATTTGATTTTATAGAATTTTTTGTCGAGAAAGCTTAAATTTTTCTTAAATTTTATATTTTTCTAAAACTCTTCCATTTTCGAAAGTAATTTTTTTGCAATTTAGAATATCCCTGTTTTCTTTTGCATTGTTGTTTTTTTTGCGTTTTACCTTTTCGATACAACTGTTTTTCCGATTTGGAAAATTTTGAAACTTTATATTTTAAAAGATTTTTGTTAACTTATTTTTGTCGTTTTGTGAGAACTTCTCTTTTTGAAAATTTTCCAGATTTTTAGAATTTCCTATTTGCTTCTAACAAAATATGAATTTTCCTGAGTTTAAACTTTTGCAAAAGCTATTTTTCCGTTTTGAAAAATGAGAAATTCAAACTTTGAAAAGCTTTCTAAATGACTTTTGTAGGATTGTGGAAAATTTTGCAAGTAGGAAATTTCAAATATTTTCATTGTCTATTTTTGAACTTTTTGCATTTTCGCATATTCCCGCCTTTCAGCCATTTCAAAAAAGAAAATCTTCGTATTTAAATTTGTTTCAACTTTTTTTTGAATAAATTCGATGTTCTAAAATCTAAAACTTTCAAATAACTTCCTCTTCGTTTTCTCAACCTTCGATGGTTTTCCATTTTGAGCATTTAGAAACTTTTTCTTTTAGTATTTTGAAAAGTCACGATATTTTATGCTGTACTTCTCCAGCTTTTTCCTCTTTCTAAAATTCAAAATTTAGCCTTCTGGTTTTTACAGATTTAAAAAATTTTTTGGCCGTTTTTCTTTTCCTAACTCTCTTCAACTGAAAATTTCGGCATTTAAGATTTTCGAAAACTTCTCGTTTTCTACAGTTGGAAATTTGAAAGATTTTCATTGTCTATTTTTGAACTTTTTGCATTTTCGCATTTGCCCGCCTTTCAGCCATTTCAAAAATGAAAATCTTCGTATTTAAATTTGTTTCAACTTTTTTTTGAATAAATTCGATGTTCTAAAATCTAAAACTTTCAAATAACTTCCTCTACGTTTTCTCAACATTCGATGGTTTTCCATTTTGAGCATTTAGAAACTTTTTCTTTTAATATTTTGAAAAGTCACGATATTTTATGCTATACTTCTCTAGCTTTTTCCTCTTTCTAAAATTCAAAATTTAGCCTTATGGTTTTTACAGATTTTAAAAAAAATTTGGCCGTTTTTCTTTTCCCAACTCTCTTGAATTGAAAATTTCGGCATTTAAGATTTTCGAAAACTTCTCGTTTTCTACGTCTTGACTTTTCACTCATTTTAATTTTAAGCATATTTGATTTTATAGAATTTTTTGTCGAGAAAGCTTAAATTTTTCTTAAATTTTATATTTTTCCAAAACTCTTCCATTTTCGAAAGTAATTTTTTTGCAATTTAGAATATCCCGGTTTTCTTTTGCATTGTTGTTTTTTTTGCGTTTTACCTTTTCGCAGCAACTTTTTTTCCGATTTTAAAAATTTTGAAACTTTATATTTTAAAATATTTTTGTTAACTTATTTTTGTCGTTTTGTGAGAACTTCTTTTTTTGAAAATTTTCCAGATTTTTAGAAATTCCTATTTGCTTCTAACAAAATATGAATTTTCCTGAGTTTAAACTTTTGCAAAAGCTATTTTTCCGTTTTGAAAAATGAGAAATTCAAACTTTGAAAAGCTTTCTAAATTACTTTTGTAGGATTGTGGAAAGTTTTGCAAGTAGGAAATTTCAAAGATTTTCATTGTCTATTTTTGAACTTTTTGCATTTTCGCATATTCCCGCCTTTCAGCCATTTCAAAAAAGAAAATCTTCGTATTTAAATTTGTTTCAACTTTTTTTTGAATAAATTCGATGTTCTAAAATCTAAAACTTTCAAATAACTTCCTCTTCGTTTTCTCAACCTTCGATGGTTTTCCATTTTGAGCATTTAGAAACTTTTTCTTTTAGTATTTTGAAAAGTCACGATATTTTATGCTGTACTTCTCCAGCTTTTTCCTCTTTCTAAAATTCAAAATTTAGCCTTCTGGTTTTTACAGATTTAAAAAATTTTTTGGCCGTTTTTCTTTTCCTAACTCTCTTCAACTGAAAATTTCGGCATTTAAGATTTTCGAAAACTTCTCGTTTTCTACAGTTGGAAATTTGAAAGATTTTCATTGTCTATTTTTGAACTTTTTGCATTTTCGCATTTGCCCGCCTTTCAGCCAATTCAAAAATGAAAATCTTCGTATTTAAATTTTTTTCTACTTTTTTTTTAATAAATTCGATGTTCTAAAATCTAAAACTTTCAAATAACTTCCTCTACGTTTTCTCAACATTCGATGGTTTTCCATTTTGAGCATTTAGAAACTTTTTCTTTTAATATTTTGAAAAGTCACGATATTTTATGCTATACTTCTCTAGCTTTTTCCTCTTTCTAAAATTCAAAATTTAGCCTTATGGTTTTTACAGATTTAAAAAAAAATTTGGCCGTTTTTCTTTTCCCAACTCTCTTGAATTGAAAATTTCGGCATTTAAGATTTTCGAAAACTTCTCGTTTTCTACGTCTTGACTTTTCACTCATTTTAATTTTAAGCATATTTGATTTTATAGAATTTTTTGTCGAGAAAGCTTAAATTTTTCTTAAATTTTATATTTTTCCAAAACTCTTCCATTTTCGAAAGTAATTTTTTTGCAATTTAGAATATCCCGGTTTTCTTTTGCATTGTTGTTTTTTTGGCGATTTACCTTTTCGCAGCAACTGTTTTTCCGATTTTAAAAATTTTGAAACTTTATATTTTAAAATATTTTTGTTAACTTATTTTTGTCGTTTTGTGAGAACTTCTCTTTTTGAAAATTTTCCAGATTTTTAGAATTTCCTATTTGCTTCTAACAAAATAAGAATTTTTCGGAGTTTAAGCTTTTCCAAAAGATATTTTTCCGTTTAGAAAAAAAAAGAAATTCAAACTTTGAAAAGCTTTCTAAATGAGTTTTGTAGGATTGTGGAAATTTTTGCAAGTTGGAAATTTCAAAGATTTTCATTGTCTATTTTTGAACTTTTTGCATTTTCGCATTTGCCCGCCTTTCAACCATTTCAAAAAAGAAAATCTTCATATTTAAATTTGTTTCTACTTTTTTTTGAAAAAATTCGATGTTCTAAAATCTAAAACTTTCAAATAACTTCCTCTTCATTTTCTCAATCTTCGATGGTTTTCCATTTTGAGCTTTTAGAAACTTTTTCTTTTAATATTTTGAAAAGTCACGATATTTTATGCTGTACTTCTCCAGCTTTTTCCTCTTTCTAAAATACAAATTTTAGCCTTCTGGTTTTTACAGATTTTAAAATTTTTTTGGCCATTTTTCTTTTCCCAACTCTCTTCAACTGAAAATTACGGCATTTAAGATTTTCGAAAACTTCTTGTTTTCTACGTCTTGACTTTTCACTCATTTTAATTTTAAGCATATTTGATTTTATAGAATTTTTTGTCGAGAAAGCTTAAATTTTTCTTAAATTTTATATTTTTCCAAAACTCTTCCATTTTCGAAAGTAATTTTTTTGCAATTTAGAATATCCCTGTTTTCTTTTGCATTGTTGTTTTTTTTGCGTTTTACCTTTTTGCAGCAACACTTTTTCCGATTTCGAAAATTTTGAAACTTTATATTTTCAAGGATTTTTGTTAACTTAATTTTGTCGTTTTGTGAGAACTTCTCTTTTGGAAAATTTTTCAGATTTGAAGAATTTCCTATTTGCTTCTTACTAAATATGAATTTTCCGGCGTTTAAGCTTTTCCAAAAGCTATTTTTCCGTTTTGAAAAATAAGAAATTCAAACTTTGAAAAGCTTTCTAAATGAGTTTTGAAGGTTTGTGGTAATTTTTGCAAGTTGGAAATTTCAAAGATTTTCATTATCTATATTTGAACTTTTTGCATTTTCGCATTTGCCCGCCTTTCAGCCATTTCACAAAAAGAAAATCTTCGTATTTAAATTTGTTTCAACTTTTTTTGAATAAATTCGATGTTCTAAAATCTAAAACTTTCAAATAACTTCCTCTTCGTTTTCTCAATCTTCGATGGTTTTCCATTTTGAGCTTTTAGCAACTTTTTCTTTTAAGATTTTGAAAAATCACGGTATTTTATGCTGTATTTCTCCAGCTTTTTCCTCGTTCTAAAATTCAAATTTTAGCCTTCTAGTTTTTACTGATTTTAAAATTTTTTGGCCGTTTTTCTTTTCCCAACTCTCTTCAACTGAAAGTTTCGGCGTTTAAGATTTTCGAAAACTTCATATTTTCTACGTCTTGACTTTTCACTCATTTTACATTTAACCAAATTTGATTATAAAGAATTTTCTGTTGAAAAAGCTAAAAATTTTCTTAAATTAATATTTTCCCAATTCTCTTCGATTTTCAAGAGTAATTTTTTTGCAATTTAGAATGTCCCTGTTTTCTTTTACAATGTTGTTTTTTTGGCGTTTTACCTTTTTGCAGCAACTTTTTTTTCGATTTCGAAAATTTTGAAACTTTATATTTTCAAGGATTTTTGTTAACATATTTTTTTTTGTTTTGTGAAAACTTCTCTTTCTGAAAATTTTCCAGATTTTTTGAATTTCCTATTTGCTTCTTACAAAATATGAATTTTCCGGCGTTTAAGCTTTTCCAAAAGCTATTTTTCCGTTTTGAAAAATAAGAAATTTAAACTTTGAAAAGCTTTCTCAATGAGTTTTGTATGTTTTTTGAAATTTTTGCAAGTTAGAAATTTCAAAGATTTTCATTATCTATTTTTGAACTTTTTGTATTTTAGCGTTTGCTCGCCTTTCAGCCATTTCAAAAAAGAAAATCTTTGTACTTAAATTTGTTTCAACTTTTTTTGAATAAATTTTATATTCTAAAATCTGCGATTAAGCTTTTCCAAAAGCTATTTTTCTATTTTGAAAAATAAGAAATTTAAACTTTGAAAAGCTTTCTAAATGAGTTTTGTATGTTTTTTTAAAATTTTTACAAGTTAGAAATTTCAAAGATTTTCATTATCTATTTTTGAACAACCGCTATCCATGAACCATACATTATTTTCCTTTGCCTTAAAACATGTCTGAAAAATAAATAAGTAAATCTTATCTCTTTGGTACCCATTTTATGGGTCCATTTGGGTTAGTAAAATAATTCAATCTTTGTAGTTCTATCTTAGAAAGCTCAAATCTTGTGTTCCTTGAAATCCAAACTAATTTTGCACCATGATCATACAGTTTCTTAAGGTTACATTTATAGATTGTATGACCCATTTTATTGCAAAAATTGCAAGCCATAGGTAATCTTGGAGTAGGCCTCCAAGTATCTAATGGTTCAAACGTTGGCCTTCTAGTCCACATAAAATTTTTCTTTTGTGGCTTATATATAGGTGCAGTTTTTGTTTGATATTTCCCAAGTATTGGCACATTTGATTTGTTACTTTCTTTTTGCTCAAATGTATAGTAACCAAGACCTCTTTTATTTGTTTGAGAGGTCATATTCAGAAACATCTTTACATTTTCTCCTGGATTAGAGAACTTAGCTAATGATTCATTTAATGATTCGTTTTCCTTTTTCAGCAAATCATTTTCATCTTTCAATTTGTCTAATCTTTCTGCAAGTTTACCATTTACAATTATTGCTGTATCACATTGTCTTTTCTTAATTGTAAACTTGCTTTCTAATTTCTTCATTTCTTCATATAGTGAATCATAAGCAATTTGCAGTTCTTCTAATTCAGCACATTCGAGGCATTCTTGAAAAGAAGAATAACTTGACTGAGAATGGTGAGACTTGGAAGTTACCTCTTCATTGCTTGTGCTCTTTGTTGAGATGTTTTGTTCCTCTTGTTCAATTTGCGCCATGCAGCATATTCTAGCACAATCTTTCATCTCAATTTCGTCGGTTGAGGAGCTACTTGTTGTAGATTCTTCGTCATTCACGTACATGCCCCTTCCTTTATTTCTTTGAAATCTTTTGTTGTCCCCTCGATCCTTTCTTTGCTCCTTTGCCTTGCTTTCTTCTGGCGTTGGGCATTGAGCCTGCATGTGTCCCGAACCGCCGCATCGGTAACATTTGGTTGGTTCTTTCTTTTTCTCTCTGTAAGCTTCTTTCTTTGAAACTCCTGAAATTTCTGCCTTTCCTCACAAATTTTCTGAAACGTCTTGTGAGTAGGGCAATCTCATCGTCATTTTGAGAGGATGAGGTGTCGTCTGTGTCTTGTGCAGCTTTCAAGGCAATTGCTCTTTTGCCTCTGTGTTGATCTTCATTTCTTTTCTTGATTAACTCATGTGACATTAATGAGCTAATTAAGTCTTCTAGCTTCAATGTGTTGAGGTCCTTGGCTTCTTCTATCGCAGTAATCTTTGGAGTCCATGATTCAGGTAGAGCTCTCGAAATCTTCATAACCTGCTCAGATTCAGATATAGCCTTCCCAAGACCTTTTAAAGCATTAGTAATTTTTGAGAATCTAGCAAACATTTCAGAAATATTTTCTGTTTCTAGCATTCTAAAGTTTTCTAGTTCTCCAATCAAAATATTTCTTCTCGTCCCTTGGACTTGAGAAGTTCCTTCATAAATAGAGGTTAACATATCCCATATCTCTTTGGCGGTTAAACAAGAGGATACCCTATCATATTCAGAAGCAGTAAGAGCACAAAATAATGAGTTCATAGCTTTGGCATTGTTCTTTACAATTCTTACTTCCTCATCAGTCCATTTGGAAGCTCTTTCATCGGTAGGCAAGGTTACTCCATCTTGGATTGCAATCCAAGAATCCATGTCAGTAGCCATGATGAGTTGCTTCATACGAAGCTTCCAATATCCAAAATTGTTCCCATCAAACAATGGTGGCCTTGTAAAGGATTGGCCTTCAGCAAATGCGGGAACGGAAGTAGATTGGGATGCCATATCGATAAGATCTCTTTGGTAAACTCAAAGACCTGCTCTGATACCACTTGTTGGTCCCGAGTTGATGGCTAAACCCAAGAGGGGAGGGGTGAATTGGGTTCTTTAAAAAATTCTTTGGTAAATTAAAAATCTTAACCCCTTGAAAAATTAATCCCCTTTTTGAAAGCAAATAGAGAACAATAGGATAAAGCAGTAAGAAAGCAAACGACAAGATTTATAGTGGTTCGGGCAATCCTTCCCTACTCCACTCTTCCAGCTCACACTTCGTTGTGACTTGGGTTCCACTATGTATTCCTCGAATACACTTAGAGTCTCCGCTCTCTTCTAGATTCCAGCTCTAGGGGGGCATAAACAACTTAGAGCCTATGCTCTCTTCTAGATTCCAGCTCTAGGGGGCATGTACAACACACAACACAAGTAGGTGATGAGTTTCACTCCAATCACACACTACTTTGCATATACTTGATCTTAGCTACCCAAGCTAAATCAAGTTTAATACAACAAGACTTGAATAAGAAAAACTATACTTTACAGAGATGTGTAGGCAAGTTTAGCTCGAGGAAGAAATTGTAGAAGCAGCTTGGATGAGTATCGATGAAGCAGCTTGCAACTTGAGGCTCTTTCTTCCTTTGAATGTATATGGACCACTCAAATATGGAGAAAGGAAATAGAAACTCTTTCTTGCACTTCTTTTCTCTCTTTGGACTTTGTAATGTGTAAAGTAGTGTATATGAGAGTCTTGTGTCTTCTTTCACGTTCATTTGAGTGTCCTTTTATAGAGTGAGGAAGATTTGAACGTTGTAGAGGTGGTTGGCGCGCAATAAATGATCTCCAACGTTCAAAAATTCGAACGTTATTTTCCAAGTCGAAGATAGAGTCGACTTGGCCTGCGACTTGGCTTCCAAGTCGCACCGGAGTCGACCTCGTGTGCGACTCCAGTTCTTCAGATTCCCAAGTCTGAGTCTTGGGTCGACTTGGCCTCAGACTTCAACTCAAGTCGATCCTGGAGTCGACTTGGGTTGCGACTTGGCTCGGCCTTTGTTAAAAATGCTTTGATCTTCATTTGATTTGCTTCTATCTTGCTTGGCTTTCTTCCTTTAGTCCTTTTGATTCTGGAATGGCTCCTCATACTTGTAGATCTTGTGATTCTTGAAGAGCTTGACCTTGATCCATCTTGGATTGGCTTGAATCTTGTGATTCCGAGGAGAACTTGAGTCTTGCATGATATATTCATGCACCTTGCTTGCTTTGGAGTCATTTGATCTTTAAGATTTGAATATTTGAAGCATACTTGTATCTTTGCCTTGGACTTGATAGACTTGATTTGATCTTGAACATGAATTCTTACTTTGAACTTTTAAGAAACTCAAGTTATTTTTGAGAATAGTCTTTGCACCTTATTCTTGGAATAAGTTTGGAACTGCATTTTTGAAGTTTGAACTTCTCAAGTCGAGGATGGAGTCGACCTTGTTTGCGACTTCACCCAAGTCGCACCTGGAGTCGATTTCGTCTGCGACTTGGGCATCTTTGTGCCCCAAAATCAGGTCTGGATAGTTTTTCTCGACTGAAGTCGATAGTGAGGTCGACTTCGTTTGCGACTTGGCTTCCCAAGTCGCAAGTGGAGTCGACTTAGCCTGCGACTTCACCTACTATTCTTCCAGTTTTGATTTTGCCTTTGAAGTTCTGTTTCAAGTCGATAATGGAGTCGAAGTCCAAGTCGACTTGGGGATCGACTTGACTATTTCAGTTCCTTAAAACATTTGGCAAACTCATTAGTATACTTGATTTACTCAAATTAGTCTTTGTTAATCATCAAAACTCATGCTTTGGTCAATTTTGTTTTGTTTTAAACATTGTTTCCAACAATCTCCCCCTTTTTGATGATTGACAATACTAAATTGAGCTTGTACCTTTCAAGATAATCACATTCATATAAACTTCAAAAACAAAACATGATATTTCAAAACAGAACATAACTTTCATAAAGCAAACATTCAAATCACATATCAATCATAAGACACATATTTGAGCATAAGCAAGTTTCATATATCATTCATGTTTTCAGTTTACAATGTAAAAAATGAAACCTAGATACAAACTACCTGACCCAAAACTCAAAAAACTCTACTCAATTCCTATTTTATCTCCCCCTTTTTGTCAATTTATCAAAAATTTGTCAATTCTCAAAGATTTTATGAATTGAAATTGAGAGATGAGATATGAGATAGGTTTGATGGGACGGTTATGGGCTGATGAGTAGAAGGAAGAAGCTTGAGCGGGAGTGGGTTCTCGATGAACTGAACCCGATTCGAAGGGATCAAGTTCAGGCATGGGTCACTTTTTGTGACGGCCCGATGCGAGGTGGTATCGAATGGTACGCATTTCCTGATCGATTCGATCTTTTCGGGAATTCATATCATTGATAGCCGTCAAAACTTCGGTCACAAGACTTGTCATACGATCTTCTTGATGACCCATTTCTTCCCGAAGAGCCGAAATCTCTTCTTTAATGCTCTGAAGCGTGGCCTCTTGAGATGATGTAGGAGGCGCTCGTTCGGGTGTAGCAGATCCTTGAGGTGAGTAGGATCCGTGCGTCGCGGGAGATGCGGGCTCCGCTTGAGCAGGCGGTGCTTCGGGAGGTTGCTCCCCCTCAGCCTGTGCGTGGTCCTCTTGCTCTCGGGCTGGCTCGCCTAGCTTTTCCCGTATTCTGTCTTCTCTGAATTGCTCCAGGTTTATCTTCATGTGTTGGAGCAGTGCCTTGTTAATGGCATTTGTTGTTTTGGGAACTTCAAAGGGTTCCCCTTCAATATCCACCTCTAGGCGCTCTAGGATCTTCGTGATCCAACTCCCGTTGGGTAGTACTCCTCTCGGGCTTTCCTTTTTGCACACCAAGGCTTCGAGAAATAGTCTAGGAAGACTGATCTTGACTTTATTAACCAATTTTCATAAGATCATTGCTTCCTGTGGATTGAGTTGATTCCTTCCGCCCCCTTTTGGATAGATACAGTGCGCAATGAGCAGACGAAGGACTCGCAGTCGAGGAGAAAGGTCCATATAGTGCAGGAATTTGGTGCCTGCATGGTACTTGTTGCTTTTGGTCAGCTCATTATAGATCTTCTCCATTGTAAGATCTTTGGGTAGCCTTTCTTCTTCAAATGGAACTTCAAGAATTCTCCTGATTCTCTTTATGGCTTCATTCTGATCTGGATTAGCCATAGTTCCAAAATACATTTCTGATCCTTTGACATAAGTCGAGAACTTGGTGTCATCCCATAGGTAGTAGAATAGTCTGGTTAAGTCGGGATAGACCCTTTCTTCTGACTTCAACAGCTGTGTCCATCCTTTAAAGTCTAGCAACTCTTCTATATCGAATTCATAATCGCTGAGAAATTTGAAATCGATTATTTTCGGGATGAATACCTTTCTCTCGTAGAAAAGCTTGTAGAAGCGACTATGTTGAAGATCTGTTTTGAAGTAGGTTGAGGGCATTTTCAGAACTTGCCCCTTCTTGATTGGAATCCTTGCTGAGTTTGAGCTTTGTGGTTGACTTTCCGACCTCGGAGCTCGATCAGATGATTGGGTAGTGGTTTGAAATCTAACCCTTCTACCCGTTGAGGTTGAGGGTTCCTCCCTTGCTCGCTTAGCCGATGTCCTCTGTCTCCTAGGAATTTCTTTTTCTGTGTTGGACTGGGAAGGTCTAGGCACTGGTCTTTGGTTTGGTTTGGAGACAGCTAGCTTTGGGAGTCTAGCTTTTGGTGCCATTTTGGTTTGGGAGATATAGTAACTGAGAGATGGGAAGAAAGAGGTCTGAAGTTGAGAGGGAAGATGAGAATAGAGAGAACTGAAAGAGAGAGCTGAGATCAGAGAGAGTATGAGAGGAAGAGAGAAAACTGAGAGAGATGAGCGGGAGAGAGAACTTAGAATGGCTGTTCATCGGAGATTTGCTGGAACAAAGAGGTTGCCGGAAACAGGGAGAAACGGAGAGAGAGATGGTTGGCCGAAAAGAGAAGTCGCTGCAAAGGGAATGGCTAGCCGGAGGAAGAAAGAGAGACTGAGAAAAAAAAATGCCAGAGAGGAAGAAAGGAAAATAGATAGGCGGGAAATGGAGAAAGAAGAAGAGAGAGGAGAAGAAAAGGGAGGGGAATCCGGATGGTCGCGCGCTCGCGGAGTCGACTTGCCTCGGAGTCGACTTCGCCCTAATCCGGAGTCGACTTGACCCATCGACTTGACCTTTTCAGATTTTAGTTTCTTGTTTAATTTTTCCTAATTTAGCTCTATCATCCCCATATCATTCCTAATTTTACAAAATGATTCCTTGGCTAGTGATTTGGTAAAGATATCAGCAATTTGGTCTTCTGTTTTCACATATTCTAAACAAATATCATGATTTTCAACATGTTCTCTAATGAAATGGTGTCTCACATCAATATGCTTGGTTCTTGAATGCAGTACAAGATTCTTAGTCAGACAAATTGCATTTGTATTATCACATCTAATAGGAATATCAAAATAATCAATACCATAATCTTTCAATTGCTGTTTCATCCAAAGTAATTGGGCACAACAACTACCGGCGGCTATGTATTCGGCTTCCGCAGTGGATAGAGCAACACTTGTTTGTTTTCTCGAGTACCATGAAACTAACATATGTCCAAGAAACTGACAAGTTCCACTAGTACTCTTTCTATCTACTTTATAGCCGGTGAAATCCGCATCCGAATAGCCGATTAAATCAAAAGTTGACCCCTTTGGATACCATAGTCCAAGATTGGTAGTTTTTATCAAATATTTGAAAATCCTTTTTACAGCAAGTAGATGTGATTCTTTAGGACATGCTTGAAATCTAGAGCACATACAAACACTGAATAAAATATCAGGTCTAGAAGCAGTTAAATATAGCAAAGATCCTATCATGCTTCTATAAAGCTTTTGATCGATACATTTACCGTTTTCATCTGTGTCGATCTTGATTGTAGAGCTCATTGGAGTATTTGCCTCTTTGCTATTTTGCATTCCAAATTTCTTGAGCATCTCTTTGATATACTTGGACTGGTTTAAGAATATCCCTTCACTTTGTTGCTTGATTTGTAGTCCAAGGAAGAAATTTAATTCTCTCATCATGCTCATTTTGAATTCGCTCTGCATAATCTTAGAAAATTCTTGACAAAGATTTTCATCAGTAGCACCAAATATTATATCGTCTACATAAATTTGTACAATTAGAATGTCTTTATTTTTATACTTAATGAACAAAGTAGTATCAACTTTCCCTCTTTGAAACTCATGATCAATTAAAAATCTATTTAACCTTTCATACCAAGCTCTTGGAGCTTGTTTTAGTCCATATAATGCTTTGGTCAATTTATAAACATACTTTGATTGATCCTTTTCTTCAAATCCAGGGGGTTGTTCAACATATACTTCTTCATTCAGATAACCGTTCAAAAATGCGCTTTTTACATCCATTTGGAACAATTTGAAGTTCATATGAGAAGCAAATGCTAGTAAAATACGTATGGCTTCTAATCTAGCCACGGGTGCATATGATTCTTCGAAATCAATTCCTTCTTCTTGGGAATACCCTTTGGCTACTAATTTGGCCTTGTTTCTAATTACAAGTCCGCTTTCATCTAATTTGTTCCTAAATACCCATTTGGTACCAATGATTGTATGATTATTTGGTCTAGGAACTAAATGCCATACATTGTTCCTTTCAAATTGGTTTAGCTCTTCTTGCATTGCAATAACCCAGTTTTCATCATTTAGAGCTTGTTCAATGGTATTTGGTTCAATTTTTGATACAAAAGCATATTGACCACAAATGTTTTGTTTTGATCTTCTAGTTTTCACTCCTTCATATACATTTCCAATGACTTGCTCAATTGGATGGGCATTTTTGAACTTTAAATCAGTTGGAGGTTTGTAAGAATCATTACATTCACTTACCTCTTCCTCCATGAGATTTTCTGGCTTGAGCTCGCTTTCCTTTGGTTGTTCTTTTCTTTTTGTTTCATCTGTATCACTTAATTCATCCTCCTTTCTAGGAGTTTGGTTAAACTCATCAAAGATAACATGTATGGACTCTTCTACCACTTAGTTTCGTTTATTGAATACTCTATATGCTTTGCTATTTGATGAGTAACCAAGGAATATTACCTCATCACTTTTAGCATCTAGTTTTTCCAAGTTGGTTTTTCCATTGTTCAAAACATAGCATGTGCATCCAAAAGCATGAAAATAAGAAATATTTGGTTTCCTTCCTTTCCATAGTTCATATGAGGTCTTTTTCAAGATTGCTCGAATGGTAACACGATTCAAAACATGACAAGCTGTACTTACAGCTTCACCCCAAAATTTCTTGGATAGTTTGCTCTCATTTAGCATTGTTCTAGCCATCTCTTGTATAGTTCTGTTTTTCCTTTCAACTACTCCATTTTGTTGTGGAGTTCTTGGTGCAGAAAATGTGTGATGAATTCCTTTTTCATTACAAAATTTAATGAATCGTTTGTTTTCGAATTCACCACCATGATCGCTTCTTATGGTTACAATTGTACTTTGTTTTTCATTTTGCACCAAATTTACAAAGGTTGCAAATATAGAGAAGGCTTCATCTTTGCTAGCTAGGAGAATTATCCATGTAAATCTTGAAAAATCATCAACAATCACAAACACGTATCTCTTTCCACCAATGGTTAGTGTTGGAAACAATGTTCAAAATAATCTAAATTGACCAAAGCCTGAGTTTTGATGATTAACAAGAACTTATTTGAGTATATAAAGAGTACTAACATGTTTGACAAATGTTTAAGGAAAGCAAAGAGGTCAAGTCGATCTCCAAGTCGACTTGGACTTCGACTTGGGTGAAGTCGATCCCAAAGTCGACTCAAACATCGACTTGAGAATGAATCCCAAAAGGCAACAGGTGAAGTCGCAAGTCAAGTCGACTCCACTTGCGACTTGGGAAGTCAAGTCGCAGACGAAGTCGACTCCAGCATCGACTTGGAGTATCCAGAGCTGAAAAGTGGAAACGAACATAACGAAGTCGCAAACGAAGTCGACTCCAGGTGCGACTTGGGTGAAGTCGCATGCCAGGTCGACTCCATCCACGACTTGAGAAGTTCAAACTTTCAAAGATGCTGTTTTCAAGATATTCAAGAGGATTTATCACTCAAGTCCAAGGAATCAAGATGAAAAACAAATGAGTCAACTTCAAAGTTAAGAATCATGTTCTACATTCAAATCAAGTCTATCAAGCTCAAAGCAAATCTTCAAGCTAGCTTCCAAATGGAGTAAAATCCAAGTCATGAAGACCAAGTGAGTCCAAAGCAAAGTAAGGAACATACATATATTTTGCAAGAACTCAAAGCTTTCAAATGGTTTGCAAGATTCAAGACATTTCAAGAAGATCAAGGCGTTTCTGCAATAGACCAAGCCAAGTCGCAACCCAAGTCGACTTCAGGATCGACTTGAGTTAAAGTCTGAAAGCCAAGTCGACCCAAGTCTCAGACTTGAGTTTCTGAAGAACCCAAGTCGCAGGCCAAGTCGACTCCATGTGCGACTTGGAAGCCAAGTCGCAGGCCAAGTCGACTTCATCTTAGACTTGGAGAATAACGGTCAAATTTTTGAACGTTGGAGTTATTTATTGCACGCCAACCACTTCTACAACGTTCATATTTTCCTCAATCTATAAAAGGACATTCAAATGAACGTGAGAAGATACAAGAGACACTACTCTAAAGATCAAAGAAAGAAAAGAAGTGCAAGAAAGACTTTCAAATACCTTTTCTCCATATTTGAGTGTTTCAAAGGAAGAAAGAGCTTCAAACTGCAAGTTGCTTCAACAATCATCATTCAAGCTATTTTTGATTTCTTCCTCGAGCTCAAAACTGCCTACACAAATCTGTAAAGTGTAGTTTTTATTCATTTCTTTATTTGGTTGTATAAATCTTGATTTAGCTTGAGTAGCTAAGATCAAGTGTATGCAAAGTAGGGTGTGATTGGAGTGAGACTCATCACCTACTTGTGCAAGTGATTGTATATGCCCCCTAGAGCTTTGAATCTAGAAGAGAGCAAGTGGCTCTAGTTGTGTATGCCCCCTAGAGCTTTGAATCTAGAAGAGAGCGGTGACTCTAAGTGTATTCTTGGAATACATAGTGGAACCCAAGTCACAACGGAGTGTGAGCTTGGAAGAGTGGAGTAGGGAAGGTTTGCCCGAACCACTATAAATCTTGTGTTCTACTTATTTTTACTGCTTTATCTTATTTGCTCTCCATTCGCTTAAAAAGGGGATTAACTTTTTCAAGGGGTTAAGATTTTTAAGTTTACCAAAGAAATTTTAAAGAACCCAATTCACCCCTCCCCTCTTGGGTTTAGCCATCAACTCGGGACCAACAAGTGGTATCAGAGCAGGTCTTTGAGTTTACCAAAGAGATCTTATCAAAATGGCATCCCAATCTACTTCCGTTCCCGCTTTTGCTGAAGGCCAATCCTTTACAAGGCCACCGTTGTTTGACGGGAACAATTTTGGATATTGGAAGCTTCGTATGAAGCAACTCATCATGGCTACCGACATGGACTCTTGGATTGCTATCCAAGATGGAGTAACCTTGCCTACCGATGAAAGAGCTTCCAAATGGACCGATGAGGAAGTAAGAATTGTTAAGAGCAACGCCAAAGCTATGAACTCTTTATTTTGTGCTCTTAATGCTTCTGAATATGATAGAGTATCCTCTTGCTTGACCGCCAAAGAGATATGGGATACACTAACCTCTATCTACGAAGGAACTTCTCAAGTCCAAGGGACGAGAAGGAATATTTTGATTGGAGAACTAGAGAACTTTAGAATGCTAGAAACAGAAAATATTTCTGAAATGTTTGCTAGATTCTCTAAGATTACTAATGCTTTAAAAGGTCTTGGAAAAGCAATATCTGAATCTGAGCAGGTCATGAAGATTTTAAGAGCTCTACCCGAATCATGGACTCCAAAGATCACTGCAATTGAAGAAGCCAAAGACCTCAACACGCTGAAGCTTGAAGACTTAATTAGCTCACTTATGTCACATGAGCTAATTAAGAAAAGGAATGAAGATCAACACAGGGGCAAAAGAGCAATTGCCTTAAAAGCCGCACAAGACCCCGATGACACATCTTCTTCTCAAAAGACGATGATATTGCTCTACTCACAAAATGATTCAGAAAATTTGTGAGGAAAGGCAAAAATTTTAGAAGCTTCAAAGAAAGAACTCCCCGAGAGAAGAAGAAAGAATCAACCAAGTGCTACCGATGCGGCGGTTCGGGACATATGCAAGCCCAATGTCCAACTCCCGAAGAAAACAAGGCAAAAGAACAAAGAAAGGATCGAGGGGACAATAGAAGATTTCAGAAATATAAAGGAAGAGGCATGTACGTAAATGACGAGGAATCTACAACGAGTAGCTCCTCAACCGACGAAATCGAAGCAGAAGAATGTGCGAGAATTTGCTGTATGGCACAAATCGAGCAAGGAGAACAAACTACCTCAACAAAATGCACAAGCAATGAAGAGGTAAGTTCCAAACTCTCCCTTTCTAATTCAAGTTATTCTTCCTCTCATGAATGCCTCAAATGTACTGAATTAGATGAACTATAAACTGCATATGATTCATTATATGAAGAAATGAAGAAATTAGGAAGCAAGTTTACAATTAAGAAGAGACAATGTGATGCAACAATAATTGTAAATGGTAAACTTGCAGAAAGATTAGTCAAATTGAAAGATGAAACTGAATTGCTGAAAATGGAGAACAAATCATTAAATGAATCATTATCTAAGTTCTCTAATCCAGGAGAAAGTGTTAAAATGTTTCTGAATATGACCTCCCAAACACATAAAAGAGGTCTTGGGTATCATACATTTGAGCAAGGAGAAAGTAGCAAATCAAATGTACAAATACTTGAGAAAAATCAAACTAAAAATGCATCTATGTACAAGCCACAAAAGAAAAATTTTAAGTGGACTAGACGACCAACATTTGAACCAGTGCATACTTGGAGGCCTACTCCAAGATTACCTATGGCTTGTAATTTCTGCAATAAAATGGGACAAAAAACTTACAAATGCAATTTTAAGAAATTATATGACCATGGTGCAAAATTAGTTTGGGTTCCAAGAAACACAAGATTTGGGCTTTCAAAGTTAGAACAACAAAAATTGATTTATATTACTAACCCAAATGGACCCATAAAATGGGTACCAAGGAGATAAGAATTATTTGCTTATCTTTCAGACATGTTTAAAGGCAAAGGCAAACAATGAATGGTTCATGGATAGCGGTTGCTCAAGGCATATGACCGGTGAAAGAAGTTTGTTTCATAAACTTAAGCCGTGTAATGATGGAATGGTTGCCTTTGGCAATAATGAAAAAGGTAAAATTAAAGGTAAAGGAAATATACATAGTATTTCAAATGCATGCATGGAAGATGTTTTGTTTGTTGAAGGACTCAAACACAATTTAATGAGCATTAGCCAATTATGTGATAAAGGATACAAAGTTGTGTTTGAATCATCTATATGTAATGTATTTGATGGAGAACATATCATATTTAGTGGTAAAAGACATGGAAATATTTATCTGGTTTCACTTGATGAATTAGATGGTCAATGTCTAATGGCCATTGATAACGATCCATGGGTTTGGCACAAGAGGCTTGGACATATAAACATGGGCAACATAAAAACCCTATGGAAAAAGAGTTTGGTAGAAGGATTACCAAGATTGAAATATGACAAAGACAAGATTTGCAAGGCATGTCAATTATCAAAACAACCCAAGATGCCTTTCTCTACCAAAAAGGAAATTTCCACCACTAAGCCACTTGAATTGCTACATATGGATCTATACGGGCCATCCGACATTCTAACCATTGGTGGAAAGAAATATGTATTTGTCATAGTTGATGATTTTTCAAGATTCACATGGATAATTCTCTTAGCTAGTAAAGATGAAGCCTTCTCTATGTTTGCAACTTTTGTGAATTTGGTGCAAAATGAAAAACAGAGTACTATTGTGACCATAAGAAGCGATCATGGTGGCGAATTCGAAAACAAAGGATTCATGGAATTTTGTAATGGGAAAGGAATTCACCACACATTTTCTGCACCAAGAACTCCACAACAAAATGGAGTAGTTGAAAGGAAAAATAGAACTATACAAGAGATGGCTAGAACTATGCTAAATGAGAGCAATCTATCCAAGAAATTTTGGGGTGAAGCTGTGAGTACAGCTTGTCATGTTTTGAACCGAGTTACCATTCGAGCAATCTTGAAAAAGACCCCATATGAACTATGGAAATGAAGGAAACCAAATATCTCATATTTTCATGCTTTTGGATGTACATGTTATGTTTTAAACAATGGAAAAACCAATTTGGGCAAATTAGATACCAAAAGCGATGAGGCTATATTCCTTGGTTATTCTTCAAATAGCAAAGCATATAGAGTATTCAACAAACGAAATCAAGTTGTAGAAGAATCCATACATGTTGTATTTGATGAAATTAACCAAAGTCCGAGAAAGGAGGATGAACTAAGTGATGCAGATGAGACAAAAAGCAAAGAACAACCAAAGGAACTCGAGCTCAAGCCAGAAAATCCAGAGGAGGAAGAGGTAAGTGAAGGTAATGACTCTTACAAACCTCCAACTGATTTAAAGTTCAAAAATGCCCATCCAATTGAACAAGTTATTGGAAACATATATGAAGAAGTAAAAACTAGAAGATCAAAACAAAACGTTTATGGCCAATATGCGTTTGTATCGAAAATTGAACCAAATACCATTGAACAAGCTCTTAATGATGAACATTGGGTTATTTCAATGCAAGAAGAGCTAAATCAATTCGAAAGAAACAATGTATGGCATTTAGTTCCTAGACCAAACAATCATATAGTCATTGGTACAAAATGGGTATTTAGGAACAAATTAGACGAAAGCGGTCTTGTAATTAGAAACAAGGCACGATTAGTAGCCAAAGGGTACTCCCAAGAAGAAGGAATTGATTTTGAAGAATCATATGCACCCGTGGCTAGATTAGAAGCCATACGTATCTTATTAGCATTCGCTTCACATATGAATTTCAAATTGTTCCAAATGGATGTGAAGAGTGCATTTTTGAATGGCTATTTGAATGAAGAAGTATATGTTGAACAACCCCCTGGTTTTGAAGATAAGGATCAATCAAAATATGTGTATAAATTGACCAAAGCACTATATGGATTAAAACAAGCTCCAAGAGCTTGGTATGAAAGGTTGAACAAATTTTTGATTGATCATGAATTTCAAAGAGGGAAAGTTGACACTACTTTGTTCATCAAATATAAAAATAGCAATATTTTAATTGTACAAATTTATGTAGATGACATAATCTTCGGTGCTACTGACGAAAATCTATGCCAAGAATTTTCTAAGATTATGCAGAATGAATTCGAAATGAGCATGATGGGAGAATTAAATTTCTTCCTTGGACTACAAATCAAGCAACAAAGTGAAGGAATATTTCTGAACCAGTCCAAGTATGTCAAAGAGATGCTCAAGAAATTTGGAATGCAGAATAGCAAAGGAGCAAACACTCCAATGAGCTCAACAATCAAAATCGACACGGATGAAAACGGTAAAAGTATCGATCAAAAGCTTTATAGGAGCATGATAGGATCTTTGCTTTATTTAACTGCTTCTAGACCCGATACTTATTTAGTGTTTGTATGTGCTCTAGATTTCAAGCATGTCCCAAAGAATCACATCTACTTACTGTAAAAAGAATTTTTAAATATTTGATAAAAACTACAAACCTTGGACTATGGTATCCAAAGGGTCAACCTTTGATCTAATCGGCTATTCGGATGCAGATTTTGCCGGATACAAAGTAGATAGAAAGAGTACTAGTGGAACTTGTCAATTTCTTGGACATATGTTGGTTTCATGGTATTCAAGAAAACAAACAAGTGTTGCTCTATCTACTGCGGAAGCCGAATACATAGCCGCCGGTAGTTGTTGTGCCCAACTACTTTGGATGAAACAACAATTAAAGGATTATGGTATTGAATATGTTGATATTCCAATTAGATGTGATAATACAAGTGCAATATGTTTAACTAAAAATCTTGTACTGCACTCAAGAACTAAACATATTGATGTAAGACACCACTTTATTAGAGAACATGTTGAAAATCATGATGTGTGCTTAGAATATGTGAAAACAGAAGACCAAATTGCTGATATCTTTACCAAACCTCTAGCCAAAGATTCATTTTATAAGATTAGGAATGATATGGGGATGATAGAGCTTAACTAGGAAAAATAAATAAGAAAATTAAAATTGAAAATGTCAAGTCGATGAGTCGAGTCGACTCCAGGGACGCCAGGTCGACTCCGCTCCAGAAGCGAAGTCGACTCCACCAGGGTCGAAGTCGACTCCGCACTATGTGCGAAGTCGACTCCAGGGAACCGAAGTCGACTTCGCCTAGGGCAAGTCGACTCCGCGCGCGCGACAGTCCGACTTCCGAGCCTTTTTTCTTTTTCTTCTCTCTTCTTTTCTTTCTTCCTCATTTTTCCGGCCTCCCTGTTTTTCTTTCCTCCGGCGATTCCCCTTTTTCTCTCCGGGAATCCTCTCCCTCTCCGGCGACTCCTACTCTCTCACTGCCTCTCTCCTTGATATCTTCTCCCAACTCTCTCAATCCGTTTCCTCCATCTCAGTTCTATCTCTCTCCCTCAACTACTCTCTCATTTCTCCTCCCATTCTCAAAAATCTCTCAAGTTCTTTCTAGTCTTCATTTTCCTATTTCAAACTCCAAAACTCCTATCTCAATGGCCCCGAAGAAAGCCGTCTCCAAACCATCAAAAAAGCCTGTGCCTAGACCTCCCACATCTCACACTGAGGAAGAAGTCCCTAGGAGAGCTAGGACACCTGCAAAACGGGTTCGAGAAGAACCCTCAACTTCTACGGGTAGAAGGGTTCGGTTCCAAGCTTCTACTCACACATCGGAACAAGCTACAAGGTCGGAAAGCCAACCTCATGCCCAAGCTTCACAGAGCACACAATCCGGGACAAGCAAAAGAGGCACTGCGGCTGGGAAAGCCCAAGTATTGAAGATGCCCACTACCTACTTCAAAACCGAGCTCCAACATAGCCGTTTCTACAAAAAATTCTACGAACGGAAGGTATTCATACCCAAGATTATAGATTTCAATTTCTTGAAAGAATATGGATCCGACATAGAAGATCTATTGGATTTTCAAGGATGGACCAATTTGCTAAAGGAAGACGAAAGGGTCTATCCAGATCTTACTCGAATGTTTTATTATCTTTGGGATGAAGAATATTTTGGAACCTTCGTAAAAGGAGTCGAAATGGATCTTGGAATCGGGATAGTTGCAGGACCGACTGAAGTAATGAGTCATTTAGGACACATACTTGGAGTCCCGTACGAGGATGAGCCTATCCCAGAAGACCTCACCTTGGATCAAATGTATAATCAGCTCACTCGGAGCAACAAGTACCATCCGGGAATCAAATTCCTTCGGTACATGGATTTGTCACCCAGACTTCGGGTACTAAGGCTTCTCATTGCCCACTGCATCTACCCAAAGGGCGGTGGAAGAAATCAATTGAATCCACAGGAAGCTGGGATATTATGGAAAGTGGCCAACAGGGTCAAAGTGAGCATACCCAAATTATTTCTAGAAGCCTTGGCAAGTAGAAAGGACAACCCACGAGGAGTCCTTCCCTATGGCACATGGATCACAAAGATTTTGAAATTCTTCAAAGTGGATATTGAAGGCGAGCCTTTCGAAGTGCTCAAATCCACAAATGCCATAAATAAAGCACTAATCCAGAGAATGAAGATCAATCTGCTTGAACTAAGGCATGAAGCTACAGAAGAAGAGCAAGCAGACAATGCACAAGCTGAGGGGGAGCAACCTCCCGCGGCACCACCTGCTCAAGAGGAGCCAGCATCTCCCATAACGCACGGATCCTATTCTCCACAAGGGTCCGCTGCAAGAGAACGGGTGCCTCCAACCTCTTTTGAGGAGGTCACCCTAAAGGATTTGAAAGATGAAATCATAGCCATGAGGGCTGAAATGGGACAACAAGAAAACCGGATGACAAGTCTTGTCACCGGTGTCCTTAATGCACTTGAAGATATGCATTCCCGACAAGATAGAATCGAGCGGGAAATGTCACATATCCGCTATCATCTTGCCTCAGGCCATCATAAAAAGAGACCCATGCCTGAACTCGATCCCTACGACTCGGGTTCAGTTCATAGAGAGGCAACTCCCGATCACGCTTCTCTTGTTTACTCCTCGGCCCATCATTGTCCCATCAAACCTATTCTCTATCCCATCTCTCAATTTCAATTTACCAAGTCTTTAGTACTTTTTGAATGATTGACAAAAAGGGGGAGGAAGACAGGTTAGATTTGAGTGTTTTTATTTTTGGGTTTGGTAGTTTGTATCTAGGATAGTTTCACTTATGCTTCATTGTATTCTGTAATGAAACTTCATATATAGGAAGACAGGTTAGATTTGAGTGTTTTTATTTTTGGGTTTGGTAGTTTGTATCTAGGATAGTTTCACTTATACTTCATTGTATTCTGTAATGAAACTTCATATATATATGAAATGATGTTTGATATGATAATTGGTTTATATATGATTGATACAGAGTTGAATGAATGATATATTTGATCAATGATTACAATACAAAGTACTCTTAATGATTAATACTCAATATATGGCTTGTAAGATATTCAAGCATACTCTATGCCAAAATGATTAAATGTTCTCAAAACTCTAAATTATATGTTCAACGATACCTATATGCTCTGTTTTCTCAAATGAATATGTTTGAAATTTTTGAAAGGTATCAACTCAAATGAAGTTTTGTCAATCATCAAAAAGGGGGAGATTGTTGGAAACAATGTTCAAAATAATCTAAATTGACCAAAGCCTGAGTTTTGATGATTAACAAGAACTTATTTGAGTATATAAAGAGTACTAACATGTTTGAAAAATGTTTAAGGAAAGCAAAGAGGTCAAGTCGATCTCCAAGTCGACTTGGACTTCGACTTGGGTGAAGTCGATCCCAAAGTCGACTCAAACATCGACTTGAGAATGAATCCCAAAAGGCAACAGGTGAAGTCGCAAGTCAAGTCGACTCCACTTGCGACTTGGGAAGTCAAGTCGCAGACGAAGTCGACTCCAGCATCGACTTGGAGTATCCAGAGCTGAAAAGTGGAAACGAACATAACGAAGTCGCAAACGAAGTCGACTCCAGGTGCGACTTGGGTGAAGTCGCAGGCCAGGTCGACTCCATCCACGACTTGAGAAGTTCAAACTTTCAAAGATGCTGTTTTCAAGATATTCAAGAGGATTTATCACTCAAGTCCAAGGAATCAAGATGAAAAACAAATGAGTCAACTTCAAAGTTAAGAATCATGTTCTACATTCAAATCAAGTCTATCAAGCTCAAAGCAAATCTTCAAGCTAGCTTCCAAATGGAGTAAAATCCAAGTCATGAAGACCAAGTGAGTCCAAAGCAAAGTAAGGAACATACATATATTTTGCAAGAACTCAAAGCTTTCAAATGGTTTGCAAGATTCAAGACATTTCAAGAAGATCAAGGCGTTTCTGCAATAGACCAAGCCAAGTCGCAACCCAAGTCGACTTCAGGATCGACTTGAGTTAAAGTCTGAAAGCCAAGTCGACCCAAGTCTCAGACTTGAGTTTCTGAAGAACCCAAGTCGCAGGCCAAGTCGACTCCATGTGCGACTTGGAAGCCAAGTCGCAGGCCAAGTCGACTTCATCTTAGACTTGGAGAATAACGGTCAAATTTTTGAACGTTGGAGTTATTTATTGCACGCCAACCACTTCTACAACGTTCATATTTTCCTCAATCTATAAAAGGACATTCAAATGAACGTGAGAAGATACAAGAGACACTACTCTAAAGATCAAAGAAAGAAAAGAAGTGCAAGAAAGACTTTCAAATACCTTTTCTCCATATTTGAGTGTTTCAAAGGAAGAAAGAGCTTCAAACTGCAAGTTGCTTCAACAATCATCATTCAAGCTATTTTTGATTTCTTCCTCGAGCTCAAAACTGCCTACACAAATCTGTAAAGTGTAGTTTTTATTCATTTCTTTATTTGGTTGTATAAATCTTGATTTAGCTTGAGTAGCTAAGATCAAGTGTATGCAAAGTAGGGTGTGATTGGAGTGAGACTCATCACCTACTTGTGCAAGTGATTGTATATGCCCCCTAGAGCTTTGAATCTAGAAGAGAGCAAGTGGCTCTAGTTGTGTATGCCCCCTAGAGCTTTGAATCTAGAAGAGAGCGGTGACTCTAAGTGTATTCTTGGAATACATAGTGGAACCCAAGTCACAACGGAGTGTGAGCTTGGAAGAGTGGAGTAGGGAAGGTTTGCCCGAACCACTATAAATCTTGTGTTCTACTTATTTTTACTGCTTTATCTTATTTGCTCTCCATTCGCTTAAAAAGGGGATTAACTTTTTCAAGGGGTTAAGATTTTTAAGTTTACCAAAGAAATTTTAAAGAACCCAATTCACCCCTCCCCTCTTGGGTTTAGCCATCAACTCGGGACCAACAGTTAGAATGTCGGATGGCCCGTATAGATCCATGTGTAGCAATTCAAGTGGCCTAGTAGTGGAAATTTTCTTTTTGGTAGAGAAAGGCATCTTGGGATGTTTTGATAATTGACATGCCTTGCAAATCTTATCCTTGTCGTTTTCTATGTCTTGACTTTTCACTCATTTTAATTTTAAGCATATTTGATTTTATAGAATTTTTTGTCGAGAAAGCTTAAATTTTTCTTAAATTTTATATTTTTCCAAAACTCTTCCATTTTCGAAAGTAATTTTTTTGCAATTTAGAATATCCCTGTTTTCTTTTGCATTGTTGTTTTTTTTGCGTTTTACCTTTTCGATACAACTGTTTTTCCGATTTGGAAAATTTTGAAACTTTATATTTTAAAAGATTTTTGTTAACTTATTTTTGTCGTTTTGTGAGAACTTCTCTTTTTGAAAATTTTCCAGATTTTTAGAATTTCCTATTTTCTTCTAACAAAATATGAATTTTCCGGAGTTTAAACTTTTGCAAAAGCTATTTTTCCGTTTTGAAAAATGAGAAATTCAAACTTTGAAAAGCTTTCTAAATGACTTTTGTAGGATTGTGGAAAGTTTTGCAAGTTAGAAATTTCAAAGATTTTCATTGTCTATTTTTGAACTTTTTGCATTTTCGCATATTCCCGCCTTTCAGCCATTTCAAAAAAGAAAATCTTCGTATTTAAATTTGTTTCAACTTTTTTTTGAATAAATACGATGTTCTAAAATCTAAAACTTTCAAATAACTTCCTCTTCGTTTTCTCAACCTTCGATGGTTTTCCATTTTGAGCATTTAGAAACTTTTTCTTTTAATATTTTGAAAAGTCACGATATTTTATGCTGTACTTCTCCAGCTTTTTCCTCTTTCTAAAATTCAAAATTTAGCCTTCTGGTTTTTACAGATTTAAAAATATTTTTGGCCGTTTTTCTTTTCCTAACTCTCTTCAACTGAAAATTTCGGCATTTAAGATTTTCGAAAACTTCTCGTTTTCTACGTCTTGACTTTTCACTCATTTTAATTTTAAGCATATTTGATTTTATAGAATTTTTTGTCGAGAAAGCTTAAATTTTTCTTAAATTTTATATTTTTCCAAAACTCTTCCATTTTCGAAAGTAATTTTTTTGCAATTTAGAATATCCCTGTTTTCTTTTGCATTGTTGTTTTTTTGGCGTTTTACCTTTTCGCAGCAACTGTTTTTCCGATTTCGAAAATTTTGAAACTTTATATTTTAAAAGATTTTTGTTAACTAATTTTTGTCGTTTTGTGAGAACTTCTCTTTTTGAAAATTTTCCAGATTTTTAGAATTTCCTATTTGCTTCTTACAAAATATGAATTTTCCAGAGTTTTAGCTTTTCCAAAAGCTATTTTTCCGTTTTGAAAAAACAGAAATTAAAACTTTGAAAAGCTTTCTAAATGAGTTTTGTAGGATTGTGGAAATTTTTGCAAGTTGGAAATTTCAAAGATTTTTTGTCATACTTCTCCAGCATTATCCTCTTTTTAAAATTCAAATTTTAGCCTTCTGGTTTTTACAGATTTTAAAATTTGTTTTGCCGTTTTCCTTTTCCCAACTCTCTTCAACTGAAAATTTCGGCATTTAAGATTTTCGAAAACTTCTCGTTTTCTACGTCTTGACTTTTCACTCATTTTAATTTTAATCATATTTGATTTTATAGAATTTTTTGTCGAGAAAGCTTAAATTTTTCTTAAATTTTATATTTTTCCAAAACTCTTCCATTTTCGAAAGTAATTTTTTTGCAATTTAGAATATCCCTGTTTTCTTTTGCATTGTTGTTTTTTTTGCGTTTTACCTTTTCGATACAACTGTTTTTCCGATTTGGAAAATTTTGAAACTTTATATTTTAAAAGATTTTTGTTAACTTATTTTTGTCGTTTTGTGAGAAATTCTCTTTTTGAAAATTTTCCAGATTTTTAGAATTTCCAATTTGCTTCTAACAAAATATGAATTTTCCTGAGTTTAAACTTTTGCAAAAGCTATTTTTCCGTTTTGAAAAATGAGAAATTCAAACTTTGAAAAGTTTTCTAAATGACTTTTGTAGGATTGTGGAAAGTTTTGCAAGTAGGAAATTTCAAAGATTTTCATTGTCTATTTTTGAACTTTTTGCATTTTCGCATATTCCCGCCTTTCAGCCATTTCAAAAAAGAAAATCTTCGTATTTAAATTTGTTTCAACTTTTTTTTGAATAAATTCGATGTTCTAAAATCTAAAACTTTCAAATAATTTCCTCTTCGTTTTCTCAACCTTCGATGGTTTTCCATTTTGAGCATTTAGAAACTTTTTCTTTTAGTATTTTGAAAAGTCACGATATTTTATGCTGTACTTCTCCAGCTTTTTCCTCTTTCTAAAATTCAAAATTTAGCCTTCTGGTTTTTACAGATTTAAAAATTTTTTTGGCCGTTTTTCTTTTCCTAACTCTCTTCAACTGAAAATTTCGGCATTTAAGATTTTTGAAAACTTCTCGTTTTCTACAGTTGGAAATTTGAAAGATTTTCATTGTCTATTTTTGAACTTTTTGGATTTTCGCATTTGCCCGCCTTTCAGCCATTTCAAAAAAGAAAATCTTCGTATTTAAATTTGTTTCAACTTTTTTTTGAATAAATTCGATGTTCTAAAATCTAAAACTTTCAAATAATTTCCTCTTCGTTTTCTCAACCTTCGATGGTTTTCCATTTTGAGCATTTAGAAACTTTTTCTTTTAGTATTTTGAAAAGTCACGATATTTTATGCTGTACTTCTCCAGCTTTTTCCTCTTTCTAAAATTCAAAATTTGGCCGTTTTTCTTTTCCCAACTCTCTTGAACTGAAAATTTCGGCATTTAAGATTTTCGAAAACTTCTCGTTTTCTACGTCTTGACTTTTCACTCATTTTAATTTTAAGCATATTTGATTTTATAGAATTTTTTGTCGAGAAAGCTTAAATTTTTCTTAAATTTTATATTTTTCCAAAACTCTTCCATTTTCGAAAGTAATTTTTTTGCAATTTAGAATATCCCGGTTTTCTTTTGCATTGTTGTTTTTTTGGCGATTTACCTTTTCGCAGCAACTGTTTTTCCGATTTTCAAAATTTTGAAACTTTATATTTTAAAAGATTTTTGTTAACTTATTTTTGTCGTTTTGTGAGAACTTCTCTTTTTGAAAATTTTCCAGATTTTTAGAATTTCCTATTTGCTTCTAACAAAATAAGAATTTTTCGGAGTTTAAGCTTTTCCAAAAGCTATTTTTCCGTTTAGAAAAAAAAAAGAAATTCAAACTTTGAAAAGCTTTCTAAATGAGTTTTGTAGGATTGTGGAAATTTTTGCAAGTTGGAAATTTCAAAGATTTTCATTGTCTATTTTTGAACTTTTTGCATTTTCACATTTGCCCGCCTTTCAACCATTTCAAAAAAGAAAATCTTCGTATTTAAATTTGTTTCTACTTTTTTTTGAAAAAATTCGATGTTCTAAAATCTAAAACTTTCAAATAACTTCCTCTTCATTTTCTCAATCTTCGATGGTTTTCCATTTTGAGCTTTTAGAAACTTTTTCTTTTAATATTTTGAAAAGTCACGATATTTTATGCTGTACTTCTCCAGCTTTTTCCTCTTTCTAAAATACAAATTTTAGCCTTCTGGTTTTTACAGATTTTAAAATTTTTTTGGCCGTTTTTCTTTTCCCAACTCTCTTCAACTGAAAATTACGGCATTTAAGATTTTCGAAAACTTCTCGTTTTCTACGTCTTGACTTTTCACTCATTTTAATTTTAAGCATATTTGATTTTATAGAATTTTTTGTCGAGAAAGCTTAAATTTTTCTTAAATTTTATATTTTTCCAAAACTCTTCCATTTTCGAAAGTAATTTTTTTGCAATTTAGAATATCCCTGTTTTCTTTTGCATTGTTGTTTTTTTTGTGTTTTACCTTTTTGCAGCAACACTTTTTCCGATTTCGAAAATTTTGAAACTTTATATTTTCAAGGATTTTTGTTAACTTAATTTTGTCGTTTTGTGAGAACTTCTCTTTTGGAAAATTTTTCAGATTTGAAGAATTTCCTATTTGCTTCTTACTAAATATGAATTTTCCGGCGTTTAAGCTTTTCCAAAAGCTATTTTTCCGTTTTGAAAAATAAGAAATTCAAACTTTGAAAAGCTTTCTAAATGAGTTTTGAAGGTTTGTGGTAATTTTTGCAAGTTGGAAATTTCAAAGATTTTCATTATCTATATTTGAACTTTTTGCATTTTCGCATTTGCCCGCCTTTCAGCCATTTCACAAAAAGAAAATCTTCGTATTTAAATTTGTTTCAACTTTTTTTGAATAAATTCGATGTTCTAAAATCTAAAACTTTCAAATAACTTCCTCTTCGTTTTCTCAATCTTCGATGGTTTTCCATTTTGAGCTTTTAGCAACTTTTTCTTTTAAGATTTTGAAAAATCACGGTATTTTATGCTGTATTTCTCCAGCTTTTTCCTCGTTCTAAAATTCAAATTTTAGCCTTCTAGTTTTTACTGATTTTAAAATTTTTTGGCCGTTTTTCTTTTCCCAACTCTCTTCAACTGAAAGTTTCGGCGTTTAAGATTTTCGAAAACTTCATATTTTCTACGTCTTGACTTTTCACTCATTTTACATTTAACCAAATTTGATTATAAAGAATTTTCTGTTGAAAAAGCTAAAAATTTTCTTAAATTAATATTTTCCCAATTCTCTTCGATTTTCAAGAGTAATTTTTTTGCAATTTAGAATGTCCCTGTTTTCTTTTACAATGTTGTTTTTTTGGCGTTTTACCTTTTTGCAGCAACTTTTTTTTCGATTTCGAAAATTTTGAAACTTTATATTTTCAAGGATTTTTGTTAACATATTTTTTTTTGTTTTGTGAAAACTTCTCTTTCTGAAAATTTTCCAGATTTTTTGAATTTCCTATTTGCTTCTTACAAAATATGAATTTTCCGGCGTTTAAGCTTTTCCAAAAGCTATTTTTCCGTTTTGAAAAATAAGAAATTTAAACTTTGAAAAGCTTTCTCAATGAGTTTTGTATGTTTTTTGAAATTTTTGCAAGTTAGAAATTTCAAAGATTTTCATTATCTATTTTTGAACTTTTTGTATTTTAGCGTTTGCTCGCCTTTCAGCCATTTCAAAAAAGAAAATCTTTGTACTTAAATTTGTTTCAACTTTTTTTGAATAAATTTTATATTCTAAAATCTGCGATTAAGCTTTTCCAAAAGCTATTTTTCTATTTTGAAAAATAAGAAATTTAAACTTTGAAAAGCTTTCTAAATGAGTTTTGTATGTTTTTTTAAAATTTTTACAAGTTAGAAATTTCAAAGATTTTCATTATCTATTTTTGAACAACCGCTATCCATGAACCATACATTATTTTCCTTTGCCTTAAAACATGTCTGAAAAATAAATAAGTAAATCTTATCTCTTTGGTACCCATTTTATGGGTCCATTTGGGTTAGTAAAATAATTCAATCTTTGTAGTTCTATCTTAGAAAGCTCAAATCTTGTGTTCCTTGAAATCCAAACTAATTTTGCACCATGATCATACAGTTTCTTAAGGTTACATTTATAGATTGTATGACCCATTTTATTGCAAAAATTGCAAGCCATAGGTAATCTTGGAGTAGGCCTCCAAGTATCTAATGGTTCAAACGTTGGCCTTCTAGTCCACATAAAATTTTTCTTTTGTGGCTTATATATAGGTGCAGTTTTTGTTTGATATTTCCCAAGTATTGGCACATTTGATTTGTTACTTTCTTTTTGCTCAAATGTATAGTAACCAAGACCTCTTTTATTTGTTTGAGAGGTCATATTCAGAAACATCTTTACATTTTCTCCTGGATTAGAGAACTTAGCTAATGATTCATTTAATGATTCGTTTTCCTTTTTCAGCAAATCATTTTCATCTTTCAATTTGTCTAATCTTTCTGCAAGTTTACCATTTACAATTATTGCTGTATCACATTGTCTTTTCTTAATTGTAAACTTGCTTTCTAATTTCTTCATTTCTTCATATAGTGAATCATAAGCAATTTGCAGTTCTTCTAATTCAGCACATTCGAGGCATTCTTGAAAAGAAGAATAACTTGACTGAGAATGGTGAGACTTGGAAGTTACCTCTTCATTGCTTGTGCTCTTTGTTGAGATGTTTTGTTCCTCTTGTTCAATTTGCGCCATGCAGCATATTCTAGCACAATCTTTCATCTCAATTTCGTCGGTTGAGGAGCTACTTGTTGTAGATTCTTCGTCATTCACGTACATGCCCCTTCCTTTATTTCTTTGAAATCTTTTGTTGTCCCCTCGATCCTTTCTTTGCTCCTTTGCCTTGCTTTCTTCTGGCGTTGGGCATTGAGCCTGCATGTGTCCCGAACCGCCGCATCGGTAACATTTGGTTGGTTCTTTCTTTTTCTCTCTGTAAGCTTCTTTCTTTGAAACTCCTGAAATTTCTGCCTTTCCTCACAAATTTTCTGAAACGTCTTGTGAGTAGGGCAATCTCATCGTCATTTTGAGAGGATGAGGTGTCGTCTGTGTCTTGTGCAGCTTTCAAGGCAATTGCTCTTTTGCCTCTGTGTTGATCTTCATTTCTTTTCTTGATTAACTCATGTGACATTAATGAGCTAATTAAGTCTTCTAGCTTCAATGTGTTGAGGTCCTTGGCTTCTTCTATCGCAGTAATCTTTGGAGTCCATGATTCAGGTAGAGCTCTCGAAATCTTCATAACCTGCTCAGATTCAGATATAGCCTTCCCAAGACCTTTTAAAGCATTAGTAATTTTTGAGAATCTAGCAAACATTTCAGAAATATTTTCTGTTTCTAGCATTCTAAAGTTTTCTAGTTCTCCAATCAAAATATTTCTTCTCGTCCCTTGGACTTGAGAAGTTCCTTCATAAATAGAGGTTAACATATCCCATATCTCTTTGGCGGTTAAACAAGAGGATACCCTATCATATTCAGAAGCAGTAAGAGCACAAAATAATGAGTTCATAGCTTTGGCATTGCTCTTTACAATTCTTACTTCCTCATCAGTCCATTTGGAAGCTCTTTCATCGGTAGGCAAGGTTACTCCATCTTGGATTGCAATCCAAGAATCCATGTCAGTAGCCATGATGAGTTGCTTCATACGAAGCTTCCAATATCCAAAATTGTTCCCATCAAACAATGGTGGCCTTGTAAAGGATTGGCCTTCAGCAAATGCGGGAACGGAAGTAGATTGGGATGCCATATCGATAAGATCTCTTTGGTAAACTCAAAGACCTGCTCTGATACCACTTGTTGGTCCCGAGTTGATGGCTAAACCCAAGAGGGGAGGGGTGAATTGGGTTCTTTAAAAAATTCTTTGGTAAATTAAAAATCTTAACCCCTTGAAAAATTAATCCCCTTTTTTAAAGCAAATAGAGAACAATAGGATAAAGCAGTAAGAAAGCAAATGACAAGATTTATAGTGGTTCGGGCAATCCTTCCCTACTCCACTCTTCCAGCTCACACTTCGTTGTGACTTGGGTTCCACTATGTATTCCTCGAATACACTTAGAGTCTCCGCTCTCTTCTAGATTCCAGCTCTAGGGGGGCATAAACAACTTAGAGCCTATGCTCTCTTCTAGATTCCAGCTCTAGGGGGCATGTACAACACACAACACAAGTAGGTGATGAGTTTCACTCCAATCACACACTACTTTGCATATACTTGATCTTAGCTACCCAAGCTAAATCAAGTTTAATACAACAAGACTTGAATAAGAAAAACTATACTTTACAGAGATGTGTAGGCAAGTTTAGCTCGAGGAAGAAATTGTAGAAGCAGCTTGGATGAGTATCGATGAAGCAGCTTGCAACTTGAGGCTCTTTCTTCCTTTGAATGTATATGGACCACTCAAATATGGAGAAAGGAAATAGAAACTCTTTCTTGCACTTCTTTTCTCTCTTTGGACTTTGTAATGTGTAAAGTAGTGTATATGAGAGTCTTGTGTCTTCTTTCACGTTCATTTGAGTGTCTTTTTATAGAGTGAGGAAGATTTGAACGTTGTAGAGGTGGTTGGCGCGCAATAAATGATCTCCAACGTTCAAAAATTCGAACGTTATTTTCCAAGTAGAAGATAGAGTCGACTTGGCCTGCGACTTGGCTTCCAAGTCGCACCGGAGTCGACCTCGTGTGCGACTCCAGTTCTTCAGATTCCCAAGTCTGAGTCTTGGGTCGACTTGGCCTCAGACTTCAACTCAAGTCGATCCTGGAGTCGACTTGGGTTGCGACTTGGCTCGGCCTTTGTTAAAAATGCTTTGATCTTCATTTGATTTGCTTCTATCTTGCTTGGCTTTCTTCTTTTAGTCCTTTTGATTCTGGAATGGCTCCTCATACTTGTAGATCTTGTGATTCTTGAAGAGCTTGACCTTGATCCATCTTGAATTGGCTTGAATCTTGTGATTCCGAGGAGAACTTGAGTCTTGCATGATATATTCATGCACCTTGCTTGCTTTGGAGTCATTTGATCTTTAAGATTTGAATATTTGAAGCATACTTGTATCTTTGCCTTGGACTTGATAGACTTGATTTGATCTTGAACATGAATTCTTACTTTGAACTTTTAAGAAACTCAAGTTATTTTTGAGAATAGTCTTTGCACCTTATTTTGGATTTGAGAAAGTTCAAATAGATTCTTGGAATAAGTTTGGAACTGCATTTTTGAAGTTTGAACTTCTCAAGTCGAGGATGGAGTCGACCTTGTTTGCGACTTCGCCCAAGTCGCACCTGGAGTCGATTTCGTCTGCGACTTGGGCATCTTTGTGCCCCAAAATCAGGTCTGGATAGTTTTTCTCGACTGAAGTCGATAGTGAGGTCGACTTCGTTTGCGACTTGGCTTCCCAAGTCGCAAGTGGAGTCGACTTAGCCTGCGACTTTACCATTTTGCAGCAACTCTTTTTTCGATTTCGAAATTTTGAAACTTTATATTTTCAAAGATTTTTGTTAATTTATTTTTGTCGTTTTGTGAAAACTTCTGGTTTTGAAAATTTTCCAGATTTTTAGAATTTCCCATTTGCTTCTTACAAAATATGATTTTCCAGCGTTTAAGCTTTTCCAAAAGCTATTGTTCCATTTTGAAAAATAAGAAATTAAAACTTTGAAAAGCGCTTTCTAAATGAGTTTTGTAAGTTTGTGAAAATTTTTGCAAGTTTGAAATTTCAAAGATTTTCATTATCTATTTTTGAACTTTTTTCATTTTCGCATTTTCCCGCCTTTCAGCCATTTCAAAAAAGAAAATCTTCGTATTTAAATTTGTTTTAACTTTTTTTTCTATAAATTTGATGTTTTAAAATCAATAAATTTTAAATAACTTCCTTTTCGTTTTCTCAATCTTCGATGTTTTTCCATTTCAACTTTTAACTATTTTTTCTTTTAAGATATTGAAAGGTCACTGTGTTTTATGCCATACTTCTCCAGCTTTTTCTATTGCTAGAATTCAAATATTTGCCTTCTGGTTTCAACAGATTTGAAATTCTTTTTGCCCTTTTTCTTTTCCCAACTCTCTTCAACTGAAAATTTCGGCGTTTAAGATTTTCGAAAACTTCCTGGTTTCTACGTTTTGACTTTTCTCTCATTTTAATTTTAAGTATATTTGATTTTAAAGAATTTTCTATGGAAAAAGCTTAAATTTTTCTTAAATTATATATTTTTCAAAATCTCTTCCATTTTCGAAAGTAATTTATTTGCAATTTAGAATACCCTGTTTTCTTTTGCAATGTTGTTTTTTGCCGTTTTACCTTTTTGCAGCAACTCTTTTTCCGATTTCGAAATTTTGAAACTTTATATTTTCAAAGATTTTTGTTAATTTATTTTTGTCGTTTTGTGAAAACTTCTGTTTTTGAAAATTTTCCAAATTTTTTAGAATTTCCCATTTGCTTCTTACAAAATATGAATTTTTCAGCGTTTAAGCTTTTCCAAAAGCTATTGTTCCATTTTGAAAAATAAGAAATTAAAACTTTGAAAAGCTTTCTAAATGAGTTTTGTAAGTTTGTGAAAATTTTTGCTAGTTTGAAATTTCAAAGATTTTAATTATCTATTTTTGAACTTTTTGCATTTTCGCATTTGCTCTCCTTTCAGCCACTTCAAAAAAGAAAATCTTCATGTTTATTTTTGCCTTCTGGTTTTTACATATTTCAAAAAAAAATTGGCCATTTTTCTTTTCCCAACTCTCCTCAATTGAAAATTTCGACATTTAAGATTTTTGAAAACTTCCTGTTTTCTACGTCTTGTCTGTTCACTTATTTTAATATTAAGCATATTTTATTTTATAGAATTTTCAGTTGAAAAAGCTTAAATTTTTCTTAAATTTTATATTTTCCAAAATCTCTTCCATTTTTGAAAGTAATTTTTTTGCAATATAGAATATCCCAGTTTTCTTTTACAATGTTGTTTTTTGGTGTTTTACCTTTTTGCAGCAATTCTATTTTCGATTTCGAAAATTTTTAAACTTTATATTTTCAAAGCTTTTTGTTAACTTATTTTTATTGTTTTGTGAAAACTTCTCTTTTTGACAATTTTTCCTGATTTTTAGAATTTCCTATATGGTTCTTACAAAATATGAATTTTCCGGCGTTTAAGCTTTTCCAAAAGCTATTTTGCCGTTTTGAAAAATAAGAAATTCAAACTTTGAAAAGCTTTCTAAATGAGTTTTGTGAGTTTGTGGAAATTTTTGCAGGTATGAAATTTCAAAGATTTTCTTTATCTATTTTTGAACTTTTTGCATTTTCGCATTCGCCCGCCTATTAGCCATTTCAAAAAAGAAAATCTTCGTATTTAAATTTGTTTTAACTTTTTTTCTATAAATTTGATGTTTTAAAATCTAAAACTTCTAAATAACTTCCTTTTCGTTTTCTCAATCTTCGATGTTTTCCCATTTCAGCTTTAACAATTTTTTCTTTTAAAATTTTGAAAAGTCACGGTATTTTATGCCATACTTCTACAGCTTTTTCCGATTTCTAAAATTCAAAATTTTGCCTTCTGGTTTATACATATTTTAAAATTTTTTTGGCCGTTTTTCTTCTCCCAACTCTCTTCAACTGAAAATTTTGGCGTTTAAGATTTTCACTCATTTTAATTTTAAGCATATTTGATTTTAAAAAATTTTCTGTTGAAAAAGCTTAAATTTTTTAAAAATTTTATATTTTCCAAAACTCTTCCATTTTTTACACTAATGTTTTTGCAATTTAGGATATTCTAAATAGCAAAAAAATTACTTTCGAAAATGGAAGAGATTTGAGAAAATATAAAAATCTCTTTCATTTTCAAAAGTAATTTTTTTGCATTTTAGAATTTCCCTGTTTTCTTTTACAATGTTTTTTTTTGCGTTTTACCTTTTTGCAGCAACTCTCTTTTCAATTTCGAAAATTCTGAAACTTTATATTTTCAATGATTTTTGTTAACTTATTTTTGTCGCTTTGGGAAAACTTCTCGTTGTTGAAAATTCTCCACATTTTAAAATTTGCTATTTTCATTATCTATTTTTAAACTTTTTGGATTTTCGCATTTGCCTGCCTTTCAGCCATTTCAAAAAAGAAAATCTTCGTATTTAAATTTGTTTCAACTTTTTTTGTATAAATTTGATGTTCTAAAATCTAAAACTTTCGAATCACTTCCTCTTTGTTTTCTTAATCTTCGATGTTTTTCTATTTCGAGCTTTTAAAAACTTTTTCTTTTAAGATTTTGAAAAGTCATGGTATTTTATGCCATACTTCTTCAGCTTTTTACTCTTTCTAAAATTCAAATTTTAGCCTTTTTGTTTTTACAAATTTTAAAATTTTTTTGGCCGTTTTTCTTTTCCCAACTCTCTTCAACTGGAAATTTCGGCTTTTTAGATTTTCGAAAACTTCCTGTTTTTTATGTCTTGACTTTTCACTCATTTTAATTTTAAGCATATTTGATTTTAAAGAATTTTTTGTGGAAAAAGCTTAAATTTTTCTTAAATTATATATTTTCCGAAATCTCTTCCATTTTCGAAAGTAATTTTTTTGCAATTTAGAATATCCCTGTTTTCTTTTACAATGTGGTTTTTTTGGCGTTTTAGCTTTTCGCAGCAACTCTTTTTCCGATTTCGGAAATTTTGAAAGATTTTTGTTAACTAATTTTTGTCGTTTTGTGAAAACTTCTCTTTTTGAAAATTTTCCCGATTTTTAGAATTTCCTATTTGCTTCTTACAAAATATGAATTTTCCGGCCTTTAAGCTTTTCCTAAAGCTATTTTTTCGTTTTGAAAAATAAGAAATTCAAACTTTGAAAGACTTTTTAAATGTGTTTTGTGAGTTTTTTGAAATTGTTGCAAGTTGGAAATTTCAAAAATTTTCATTATCTATTTTTGACCTTTTTTCATTATCACATTTTCTTGCTTTTTAGTCATTTCAAAAAAGAAAATCTTCGTATTTAAATTTGTTTCAACTTTTTTTTTTGTATAAATTTGATGTTTTGAAATCTAAACTTTTAAATAACTTCCTCTTCGTTTTCTTAATCTTCGATGTTTTTCTGTTTCAGCTTTTAACAATTATTTCTTTTGAAATATTGAATGGTCACTGTGTTTTATGCCATACTTCTCCAGCTTTTTCCTATGTCTAGAATTCAAATTTTTGCCATCTGGTTTTTGCAGATTTGAAATTTTTTTTACCTTTTTCTTTTCGCAACTCTCTGCAACTGAAAATATCGACGCTTAAGATTTTCGAAAATTTCTCGTTTTCTATGTCTTGATTTTTCACTCATTTTAATTTTAAGCATATTTGATTTTAAAGAATTTTTTGGGGAAAAAGCTTAAATTTTTCTTAAATTTTATATTTTCCCATATCTCTTTCATTTTCAAAATTAATTTTTTTGCATTGTAGAATTTCCCTGTTTTCTTTTACAATGTTTTTTTTGGCGTTTTACCCTTTTGCAGCAACTCTTTTTTCGATTTCGAAAATTTTGAAACTTTATATATTAAATGATTTTTGTTAACTTATTTTTGTCGTTTTGTGAAAACTTCTCTTTTTGAAAATTTTCCCGATTTTTAGAATTTCCTATTTGCTTCTTACAAAATATGAATTTTTCGGCCTTTAAGCTTTTCCAAAAGCAATTTTTCCATTTTGAAAAAAAAGAAATTCAAACTTTGAAAGACTTTCTAAATGAGTTTTGCGAGTTTGTGGAAATTTTTGCAAGTTGAAAATTTCAAAGATTTCCATTATCTATTTTGAACTTTTTGGACTTTCGCATTTGCTCGCCTTTCAGCCATTTCAAAAAAGAAAATCTTCATATTTAAATTTGTTTCAACTTTTTTTGTATAAATTTGATCTTCTAAAATCTAAAACTTCCAAATAACTTCCTCTTCGTTTTCTCAATCTTCCATGTTTTTCTATTTTGAGCTTTTAACAACTTTTTTTTTTAAGATTTTGAAAAGTCAAGGTTTTTTATGCCATACTTCTTCAGCTTTTTCCTCCTTCTAAAATTCAAATTTTAGCCCTCTGGTTTTTACAGATTTTAAAATTTTTTTGGCCGTTTTTCTTTTCCCAACTCTCTTCAACTGAAAATTTCGGCATTTAAGATTTTCGAAAACTTCATGTTTTCTACGTCTTGACTTTTCACTCATTCTAATTTTAAGCATATTTGATTTTAAAGAAATTTCTGTGGAAAAAGTTTAAAATTTTCTTAAATTATATATTTTCCGAAATCACTTCCATTTTCAAAAGTAATTTTTTTACAATTTCCGAAATCACTTCCATTTCGAAAATTTGAAACTTTATATTTTCAAAGATTTTTGTTAACTTATTTTCGTCGTTTTGTGAAAACTTCTCTTTTTGAAAATTTTCCCAATTTTTAGAATTTCTTATTTGCTTCTTACAAAATATGAATTTTTCGGCCTTTAAGATTTTACAAAAGCTATTTTTCCGTTTTGAAAAATAAAAAATTTAAACTTTGAAAGACTTTTTAAATGAGTTTTGTGAGTTTTTTGAAATTTTTGCAAGTTGAAAATTTCAAAGATTTTCATTATCTATTTTTGAACTTTTTGCATTTTCGCATTTTCCCGCCTCTTAGCCATTTCAAAAAAGAAAATCTTCTTATTTAAATTTGTTTCAACTTTTTTTGTACAAATTTGATGTTTTAAAATCTAAAACTTTTAAATAACTTCCTCTTCGTTTTTTCAATCTTCTATGTTTTTCTATTTCAGCTTTTAACAATTTTTTTTTAAGATATTGAAATGTCACTATGTTTTATGCCATACTTCTCCAGCTTTTTCCTATTTCTAGAATTCAAATTTTTGCCTTCTGGTTTTTACAGATTTGTAATTTTTTTGGCCGTTTTTCTTTTCCCAACTCTCTTCAACTGAAAATTTCAACGTTTAAGATTTTCGAAAACTTCCTGTTTTCTACGTCTTGACTTTTCACTCATTTTAATTTTAAGCATATTTGATTTTAAAGAATTTTCTGTGGAAAAAGGTTAAATTTTTCTTAAATTATATTTTTTTCGAAATCTCTTGTATTTTCGAAAGTAATTTTTTTGCAATTTAGAATTTCCCTGTTTTCTTTTACAATGTTGTTTTTTTGGCATTTTACCTTTCTGCATCAACTTTTTTTCGGATTTCGAAAATTTTGAAACTTTATATTTTCAAAAATTTTTGTTGACTTATTTTTGTCGTTTTTTGAAAACTTCTCTTTTTCAAAATTTTCCAGATTTTTAGAATTTCCTATTTGCTTCTCACAAAATATGAATTTTTTTGCATTTAAGCTTTCCCCAAAGCTATTATTCTGTTTTGAGAAATAAGAAATTCAAACATTGAAGGACTTTCGAAATGAGTTTTTTGAGTTTGTGGAAATTTTTGCAAGTTGGAAATTACAAAGATTTTCATTATCTATTTTTGAACTTTTTGCATTTTCGCATTTGCCTGCCTTTTAGCCATTTCTAATTAGAAAATCATCGTATTTAAATTTTTTTCAACTTTTTTTTCGTATAAATTTGATGTTTTAAAATTTAAAACTTTTAAATAACTTCCTCTTCGTTTTCTAAATCTTCGATGTTTTTCCATTTCAGCTTTTAACAACTTTTTCTTTTAAGATTTTACAAAGTCGTAGAATTTTATGCCATACTTCTCCAGCTTTTTTCTCTTTCTAAAATTCAAATTTTAGCCTTCTAGTTTTTACAGATTTTAAAATTTTTTGGCCATTTTTCTTTTCCCAACTCTCTTCAACTGAAAATTGCAACGTTTAAAATTTTCGAACACTTCCCGTTTTCTTCGTCTTGACTTTTCGCTCATTTTAATTTTACGCATATTTAATTTTATAGAATTTTCTGTTGAAAAAGTTTAAATTTTTCTTAAATTTTATACTTTCCCAAATCTCTTCCATTTTCGATAGTAATTTTTTTGCATTTAAGAATTTTCTTGTTTTCTTTTACGATATTGTTTTTTTTTGGCGTTTTACCTTTTCGCAGCAACACTTTTTCCAATTTCAAAATTTTTAAAACTTTATATTTTCCAAGATTTTTCTTATCTTATTTTTGTCGTTTTTTGAAAACTTCTATTTTTTGAAAATTTTTCAGATTTTTAGAATTTCTTATTTGCTTCTTACAAAATATGAATTTTTCGGCGTTTAAGCTTTTCCTAAAACTATTTTTCCGTTTTTGACAAACAAGAAATTCAAACTTTGAAAGACTTTCAAAATAGTTTTGTGATTTTCTGGAAATTTTTGCAAGTTGGAAATTTCAAAGATTTTCATTATCAATTTTTGAACTTTTTGCATTTTCGCATTTGCCCGCCTTTTAGCCATTTCAAAAAAGAAAATCTTCGTCTTCAAATTTTTTTCAACTTTTTTTGTATGAATTTGATGTTTTAAAATCTAAAACTTTTAAATAACTTCCTCTTCGTTTTCTCAATCTTCTGTGTTTTTCCATTCCAGCTTTTAACATCTTTTTCTTTAAAGATTTTGAAAAGTCGTGATATTTTATTTCATACTTCTCCAGGTTTTTTTCTTTCTAAAATTCAAATTTTAGCCTTCCGGTTTTTACAGATTTTAAAATTTTTGGGCCATTTTACTCTTCCCAGGTCTCTTCAAATAAAAATTTCAGCATCTAAGAACTTCAAAAACTTTCTGCTTTCTACGTCCTGACTTTTCACTCATTTTAATTTTAAGCATTTTTTATTTTATAAAATTTTCTGTCAAAAAAGCTTAAATTTTTGTTAAATTTTATATTTTCCCAAATCTCTTCCATTTTCGAAAGTAATTTCTTGGCATTTTAGATTTTCCTCGTTTTCTTTTACAATGTTGATTTTTTGACGTTTTACCTTTTTGCAGCAACACTTTTTCTTATTTCGAGTATTTTGAAACTACATCTTTTCCAAGATTTTGTTGACTTTTTTTCTCGTTTTGTGAAAATTTCTCTTTTTAAAAATTTGCCAAATTTTTAGAATTTTCCATTTTGTTCTCACAAAATTTGAATTTTTCGGCATTTAAGCTTTTCCCAAAGCTATTTTTCCTCTTTTGAAAAATAAGAAATTCAAAGGTTGAGAGACTTTCTAAATGAGTTTTGTGATTTCGTGGAAATTTTTTCAATTTGGAAATTTAAAAGATTTTCATTATCCATTTTTGAAGCTTTTGCATTTTCATGTTTGCCCACCTTTTAGCCATTTCAAAATAGAAAATGTGCGTATATAAATTGTTTTCCACTTCTTTTGGAAGAATTTAATGTTTTAAAATCTAAAACTTTTAATTAACTTTCTCTTCGTTTTCTCAATCTTCGATATTTTTCCATTTCAGTTTTTAACATTTTCTTCTTTCAAGATTTTTAAAAGTCATGGTATTTTATGACATACTTCTCCATCTTTTTTCTCTTTCTAAAATTCCAATTTTAGCCTTCTAGGTTTTACAGATTTTAAAATTTTTTGGCCCTTTTTCCCTTTTCGACTATCTTGGACTGAAAATTTCGACATTTGAGATCTTAAAAAACTTCTGGCTTTCTGCGTCTTGACTTTTCACTCATTTTAATTTTAAGCATTTTTTACTTTATGTAATTTTCTGTCGAAATAGCTTAAACGTTTCTTAAATTTTACATTTCCCAAATCTCTTCCATTTTTGAAAGTATTTTTTTGACATTTTAGATTTCCCCCTTTTTCTTTTACAACATTCTTTTTTTGGCGTTTTACCTTTTTGCAGCAACTCTTTTTCCGATTTCGAAAATTTTGAAACTTCATCTTTTCCAAGATGAAGTTAAATTATTTTTGTCATTTTGTGAAAAGTTCTCTTTTCCAAAATTTTCAAGATTTTTAGAATTTTCTATTTTCTTCTTACAAAATTTGAATTTTCCGGCGTTTAAGCTTTTCCCAAAGCTATTTTTCCTTTTTTGAAAAATAAGGTATTCAAACTTTGAAAGACATTCTAAATGGGTTTTGTGATTTTGTGAAAATTTTTGCAAGTTGGAAATTTCAAAGATTTTAATTATCTATTTTTGAACTTTTTGTATTTTTGCTTTTGCCCGCCTTTTTTTCAACTTTTTTTGTGCAGATTTGATGTTTTAAAATCCAAAACTTTTAAGTAACTTCCTATTCGATCTTTTTCCATTTCAGCTATTAACATCTTTTTCTTTTAAGATTTTGAAAATGACAGTATTTTATGCGCCTTGACTTTTCACTCATTTTAATTTTAAGTCATTTTCATTTTATAGAACTTTCTGTCAAAAAAGCTTAAATTTTTCTATAATTTTATATTTTCCCAAATTGCTTCCATTTTCGAATGTAATTTTTTGCCAATTTAGATTTTTCCCGTTTTCTCTTACAATGTTGATTTTTTGGGGTTTTACCTTTTTACGGCAACTCTTTTTCTGATTTCAAAAATTTAGAAACTTTATCTTTTTCAAGGTTTTGTTAACTTTTTTTTGTCGTTTTGTGAAAAATTCAATTTTTGAAAATTTTCCAGATTTTTAGAATTTCCTTTTTTCTTCTTACAAAATTTGAATTTTCCGATGTTTAAGCTTTTCCCAAAGCTATTTTTCAGTTTTTGAAAAATAACAAATTCAAACTTTGAAAGTCTTTCGATATGAGTTTTGTGATTTTATTGAAATTTTTGTATTTAAATTTTTTTCCACTTTTTTTGTATAAATTTGATGTTTTAAAATCTGAAACTTTTAGATAACTTCCTCTTTGTTTTCTCAATCTTCGATGTTTTTCCATTTCTACTTTTAACTTATTTTTCATTTAAGATTTTGAAGAGTCATGGCATTTTATGTCATACTTCTCCAGCTTTTTCCTCTTTCTAAAATTCAAATTTTAGCCTTCTAGTTTTGCAAATTTTAAAATGTTTCGACCCTTTATTTCTTCCCAACTCTCTTCAACTGAAAATCTCGATGTTTAAGATTTTTGAAAATTACTGTTTTCTGCATCTTGACTTTTCGCTCGTTATTATTTTAAGAATTTTATTTTATAGAATTTTCGGACGGAAAAGCTTAAATTTTTCTTCAATTTTATATATTCTCAAATCTCTTCCATTTTCCAAAGTAATTTTTTTGCATTTTAGATTTTCCCCATTTTCTTTCAAAAAGTTGATTTTTTGGCGTTTTACCTTTTTGCAGCAACTCTTTTTCGATTTCAAAAATTTAAAAACTATATCTTTTCCAAGATTTTGTGCCTTTTGGTTTTACAAAGTATAAATTTTTCGGCCCTTTTTTTCTTCCCAACTCTCTTCAAATGAAATTTCCGACGTTTAAGATTTTTTGAAAACTTTCTGTTTTCTGCATATTGACTTTTGACTCATTTTAATTTTATGCATTTTTTATTTTATAGACTTTTCGGTCAAAAAAGCTTAAATTTTTCAACAATTTTATATATTCCCAAAACTCTTCCATTCTCGAAAGTAATTTTTTTGCATTTTAGATTTTCCCCGTTTTCTTTTACAATGTTGATTTTTTGGCGTTTTACCCTTCTACAACAACTCTTTTTTAGATTTCGAAAATTTAAAAATTTATCTTTTCCATAATTTTGTTAACTTTTTTTGTCGTTTTGTGAAAATTTCTCTTTTTCAAAATTTCCCAGATCTTTAGAATTTCCTATTTTCTTCTTAAAAAATTTGAATTTTCCGGTGTTTAAGCTTTTCCCAAAGCTATTTTTCCGTTTTTCAAAAATAAGAAATTCAAACTTTGAAAGACTTTCTTAATGAATTTTGTGATTTTGTGGAAATTTTTTCAAGTTGGAAATTTCAAAGATTTTCATTATCCATTTTTTACCTTTTTGCATTTTCGCATTTGCCCTCCTTTTAGCCATTTCAAAAAAGGAAATCTTTGTGTTAAAAATTTTTAAAAAATTTTTGTATAAATTTGATGTTTTGAAATCTAAAAGTTTTAAATAACTTCCTGCTCGTTTTCTCCATCTTCGTTGTTTTTCCATTTCTGCTTTTAACATTTTTTTCTTTTAAGATTTTTAAAAGTTACGGTATTTTATGTCATACTTCTCCAGCTTTTTTCTCTTTCTAAAATTCAAATTTTAACCTTCTGGTTTTTACAGATTTTGAAATTTTTTGGCCCTATTTCTCTTCCCACCTCTCTTGAACTGGAACTTTCGGTGTTTAAGATTTTAGAAAACTTTCTGCTTTCTGAGTCTTGACTTTTCACTCATTTTAATTTTAAACAATTTTTATTTTATAAAATTTTCTGTCGAAAAAGCTTAAACTTTTCACAAATTTTATATTTTCCCAAATCTCTTCCATTTTCAAAAGGAATTTTTTGGCACTTTAAAATCTAAAACTTTTAAATAACTTCCTCTTCGTCAACTCAATCTTCGATATTTTTCCATTTCAACTTTTAACTTCTTTTTCTTTTAAGATTTTTAAAAGTCACAGTATTTTATGTCAAACTTCTCTAGCTTTTTCCTCTTTCTAAAATTCAAATTTTAGCCTTTTGGTTTTTACAGATTTTAAAATTTTTTGGGCCATACTTCTCTTCTCTACTCTCTTCAACTGAAAGTTTCGGAATTTAAGATTTTTGAAAACTTTCTACTTTCTGCGTCTTGACTTTTCATTCATTTTAATTTTAAGCAATTTTGATTTTATAGAATTTTTTGTCGAAAAAGCTTAAAATTTTATTAAATTTTATATTTTCCCAAATCTCTTCCATTTTCGAAAGTAATTTTTTGGCATTTTTAGATTTTTCCCGTTTTCTTTTACAATGTTGATTTTTTGGCGTTTTACCTTTTTGCCGCAACTCTTTTTCTGATTTTGAAAATTTTGAAACTTTATCTTTTCCAAGATTTTGTTAACTTTTTTTGTCGTTTTGTGAAAATTTCTCTTCATGAAAAATTTCCAGATTTTTAGAATTTCCTATTTTCTTCTTACAAAATTTGAATTTTCCGGCATTTAAGCTTTTCCCAAAGCTATTTTTCCGTTTTTGAAAAATAAGAAATTCAAACTTCGAATGACTTTCTAAATTAGTTTTGTGATTTTGTGGAAATTTTTTCAAGTTGGAAATTTCAAAGATTTTCATTATCCATTTTTGAACTTTTTGCGGTTTTGCATTTGCCTACCTTTTAGCCATTTAAAAAAAGAAAATCTCCGTATTTAATTTTTTTCAATTTTTTTGTATGAATTTGATGTTTTAAAATCAAAACTTTTAAACAACTTCCTCTTCGTTTTCTCAATCTTCGATGTTTTTCCATTTCAGCTTTTAACATCTTTTTCTTTTAAGATTTTGCAAAGTCACGGTATTTTATGTTGTACTTCTCCAGCCTTCAGGTTTTACAGATTTTAAATTTTTCGTCCTTTTTTTTCTTCCTAACTCTCTTCAACTAAAATTTTGATGTTTAAGATTTTTGAAAACTTTCAGTTTTTTGTGTCTTGACTTTTCACTCATTTTAATTTTAAGCATTTTTTATTTTATAGAAATTTCGGTCGAAAAGGCTTAAATTTTTCTTCAATTTTATATATTCCCAAATCTCTTCCATTTTCGAAGGTAATTTTTTGGCATTTTAGATTTTCCCCGTTTTCTTTTACAATGTTGATTTTTTGGCGTTTTACCTTTTCGCAGCAACTCTTTTTCCGATTTCCAAAATTTAAAAACTTTATCTTTTCCAAGATTTCGTTAACTTTGTTTCTCATTTTGTGAAAATTTCTCTTTTTGAAAATTTTCTAGATTCTTAGAATTTCCTATTTTCTTCTTACAAAATTTGAATTTTCCGGCGTTTAAGCTTTTCCCAAAGCTATTTTTCCATTTTTTAAAAATAAGAAATTCAAGCTTTGGAAGACTTTCTAAATGAGTTTTGTGATTTTGTGGAATTTTTTTTAAGTTGGAAATTTCAAAGATTTTCATTATCCATTTTTGAACCTTTTGCATTTTCGCATTTGCCTACCTTTTAGCCTTTTCAAAACAGAAAATCTTCGTATTAAAATGTTTTTCAACTTTTTTTTGTATAAATTTGATGTTTTGAAATCTAAAAGTTTTAAATAATTCCTTCGTTTTCTCGATCTTCGATGTTTTTCCATTTCTGCTTTTAACATCTTTTTCTTTTATGATTTTTAAAAGTCACCGTATTTTATGTCATACTTCTCCAGCTTTTTACTCTTTCTAAAATTCCAATTTTAGCCTTCTGGTTTTACAGATTTTAAAATTTTTAAGCCCTTTTTCTCTTCCCACCTATCTTGAACTGAAAATTTCGGCGTTTAAGATTTTCGAAAACATTCTCCTTTCTAAGTCTTGACTTTTCGCTCATTTTAATTTTAAGCATTTTTTATTTTATAAAATTTTCTGTCGAAAAAGCTTAAATTTTTCATAAATTTTATATTTTTCCAAATCTCTTCCATTTTCGAAAGTAATTTTTGGCATTTTAGATTTTCCCAGTTTTCTTTTACAATGTTGATTTTTTGGCGTTTTACCGTTTTGCATCAACTCTTTTTCCGATTTCCAAAATTTAGAAACTTTATCTTTTCCAAGATTTTGTTAACTTTTTTTTGTTGTTTTGTGAAAATTTCTCTTTTTGAAAATTTTCCAGATTTTTAAAACTTCTTATTTTCTTCTTACGAAATTTGAATTTTTCAGCGTTTAAGCTTTTCCCAAAGCTATTTTTCTGTTTTTGAAAAATAAGAAATTCAAACTTTGCGAGACTTTCTAAATGAGTTTTGTGATTTTGTGGAAATTTTTTCAAGTTGGAAATTTCAAAGATTTTCATTATCCATTTTTGAAAATCGAACCAATTCATACCCTAGCTATGAGTTCAACAATGACAGCAAGTGTAACGAAGATTCATGGATTTGGGCTGTGTATGTCATGAATTCCATAGGGCTTTTGGGATTTTTAATCTCCCTCATGGCGTTCAAGTTGATATAAACATATATGTTAAGGGATTTTGGCACTAATCAAACCCCAACCCATGAATTATAGTCTACAACCATGTATGATTAGGAATCCAACATTGCATGATTAAGTTCCTGAGATTTGTGATTCTTTTGTATTATTTCGAACAAAGTTTGACTTGTAAGGTGAGAGTTATTGAATAAATAAAATCCAAACCTATGGCAAGGTGACTGATAGTCTTGATGGATTAGATTTTGGACTTGCATTTTAATTAGAAAAAGGGATTTTAAATTTTAAAATGATGAAAACTTCTATAAAAAATGAAAGTCTTTAAATTGGATTTTTTTTATCAGACAGCCATGTGTGACATATTTAATATGATGTAAGGACATGTGTATTATGATAGTTCTACACTATCAAAATTGATTCAAGACTAAATAAGGAGTTTTTGAAACTGTCAAGCTCCAAATTCATGAATTCACGCCCAACTGTCAGGCAATGACTTGAATCTAAGCCGCATAATGTGATTGATGTAAAATTAATGTGTTTCTATGTCGTTATTACGTGATGTAAAGATTAAATAGATCTAACCCATGCTTTAATGGTGGAAATAACCATGAACGAGCACCTAAGCAAGAGTTTTTTTTTGAAATTTTAAATTTCGTAAACATAGTCCTTGCACATCATGAAATTTATGAGATTTATGAAGTTTATAATTTCTTCAATTTATCCTGGATGATTTGCACTTACAAGAAGGGAATTTTAGAATGATCCAAGCCTTAAATGGTGAGAAATGTGTTTTATAAAAAAAATGGTGAGAAATGTTGGAAACAATAGTTGAATTGAAACACAAATTGACCAAAGCACAAGTTTTGATGATTAACAAATATAAATTTGAGTATGTTATGATTATTAATGAGTTTTGTGAATATCTTTAAGGAATGAAAAATCAGACCAAGTCGATCATCAAGTTGACTCCGACTTTGACTTAGGCAAAGTCGATCCCGAAGTTGACTCCACAAGCGACTTCAATAGGCATTTTTTTGACAGCGTTGAAATTGGGGATTTGAACAACCGAAGTCGCAGATGAAGTCGACTCCACTTGCGACTTGAGGCCAAGTCGCAGATGAAGTCGACCCCAGAATCGACTTGAAGCAGCAGTTTCCTTCCAGTGTTGATTTTGGAAGACAGAACAACCGAAGTCGCAGATGAAGTCGACTCCAATTGCGACTTGAGGCCAAGTCGCAGACGAAGTCAACTCCAGAATCGACTTAGAATAGCATTTTCCTTCCAGCATTAAAATTGGGCAGCAAAACTTCTGAAGTCGCAACCGAAGTCGACTCCACATGAGACTTGAGTGAAGTCACAGGCAAAGTCGACTCTAGCATCAACTTCAACATGATAAGACAGATTTTCAAGATCAAATTGAAGAACGAGTCCACTTCAAGATAGAATAGAAGATGAAGACGACTCAAATTTCTCAAACTTGAATATATGAAGACTAATCCAAGTTTAAAGCAAGCAAGACACATGGATTCATTCATTCCAAATCAAAGTTGGATTTGTTCATACAAGATTCAAGTTCTTCAAGTTCTCGAGACTTAAAGCTAAAGAAATTTTGTACAAATAAGCTCCTAGTATTGAAAGACAAAAGAAGAAGAAGAAGTTAAGCAAGCAAGAGATGCTTCAAGAAAGATCAAACTGACTTGGCACAAGAAAATAGCCAAGTTGCACCCCAAGTCGACTCCAAGATCGACTTGACGCCAAGTCTCAAACCAAGTCGACCCAGAAGATAGGCTTGGAAACTGAAGAACAGCTGAAGTCGCACACGAAGTCGACTCTAGCATGCAACTTGAGTGAAGTCGCACATGAAGTCGACTCCACCTGCGACTTAAAGACGTAACGTTCGAATTTTTGAACGTTGGAACATTTATTACGCCCCAACCAACTCTATAACGTTCAAAATTTTCCCTCCTCTATATATAGACACTCAAGCAAACATGGATACACACAAGATAGAGCTGAAAAAGAGGAAAGTAGTGCTACTAAGAGTTTCAATCCACTTTTCTCTACAATTGAGTGATCTATACACTTTCAAAGGAAGAACAAGTTTCAAAGTTGCTGTTTGCTTCAACGCAATACGATTCGTTGCCTCTACAGATTCTTCCTCGAGCTGAAACTTGCTACACAAATCTGTAAAGTGTAGATTTCTTCTATTTCATCTTGTCATTTGATTTTGGTGCTTGGTTTGAGTTTGGTGGTTCAAACCAAGATATAGCAAGTAGAGTTGTGATTGGAGTGTAACTCATCACCTACTTGTGTTGATTATATATGCCCCTTAGAGCTAGAATCTAGAAGAGAGAGGAGACTCTAATTGTATTTGCGGAATATATAGTAGAACCCAAGTCACAAGGGAGTGTGAGCTTGGAAGAGTGGAGTAGGGAAAGGTTGCCCGAACCACTATAAATCTTGTCTACAGTTTTTCATTTTTGCATTCATTATCTTATTGGTCTCCACTTGTTTCATTAAAGGGGTTTGAACTAAATCGGGCTAAAATCTCTAGTTAAAGTTTTAAATTTTTTTTATTACCCAATTCACCCCTCCCCTCTTGGGTAATTTCCATAAACTCGGGACCAACAAGTGGTATCAGAGCAGGTCTTTGAGTTTTACCAAAGAGATCTTTTTGATATGGCATCCCAATCCACTTCCGTTCCCGCATTTGCTGAAGGTTAATCGTTTACTAGGCCACCATTGTTTGATGGGAACAATTTTGGATATTGGAAGTTACGTATGAAACTACTCATCATGGCTACAGATATGGACTCTTGGATTGCAATTCAAGACGGTGTGACTTTGCCTATTGATGAAAAAGCTTCCAAATGAACCGATGAGGAAGTAAAAATTGTAAAGAGCAACGCCAAGGCTATGAATTCATTATTTTGTGCTCTTATGACTTCCGAATATGATAGAGTATCCTCTTGTTTTACTGCCAAAGAGATATGGGATACACTAACATCTATCTATGAAGGAACTTCTCAAGTCCAAGGGATAAGGAGAAATATTTTGATTGGAGAATTGAAAAACTTTAGGATGTTAGAAACTGAAAATATTTCTGAAATGTTTGCTAGATTTTCCAAGATTACTAACGCCTTGAAAGGGCTAGGAAAAGCAATTTCTGAATCTGAGCAGGTCATGAAGATTCTGAGGGCACTACCCGAATCATGGACTCCAAAAATCACGGCAATAGAAAAAGCCAAGGATCTAAACACGTTGAAATTGGAAGATCTTATTAGCTCCCTGATGTCGCATGAGCTAATCAAGAAAAGAAACGAAGATCACCACAAAGGCAAAAGAGTCATTGCCTTGAGAGCTGCACAAGACTCGGACGACACCACCTCATCATCTCAAAATGACGATGAAATTGCCTTACTTACAAAACGATTCAGAAAATTTGTAAGGAAAGGTAGAAATTTTAGAAACCTTAAAGAAAGAAATTCTAAAGAGAAAAAGAAAGAAACAACAAAATGTTATTGATGTGGTGGTTCGGGGCACATGCAAGCTCAATGCCCAACACCCGAAGAAAATAAAGTAAAGGAGCAAAGAAAAGATCGATGCGACAACAAAAAATTTCAAAGAAACAAAGGAGGAGGCATGTATGTGAATGAAGAAGAATCTACAACAAGTAGCTCTTCAAGTGAAGAATGTGAAGCAGATTGCGCAAGAATTTGTTGCATAGCAAATTCCGACATATGCTTTGCAGCCACGGAAATCTTGGAGAATCAAGCTACTTCAACGAACTGCACAAATAGTCAAGAGGTAACCTCCAAACAAAAATCTTTTTCAATTTTTTCTACAAATGAATGTCTCGAATGTGCTGAATTAGAAGAACTTCAACAAGCCTATGATTCATTATATGAGGAAATAAAGAAATTAGGAAACAAGTTTACAATAAAGAAAAGACAATGTGATGCAATAATAATTGTGAATGGTAAACTTGCTGAAAAAATAGATAAATTAAAAAATGAAAAGAATACCTTGGAAGTTGAGTTAGAGAAACTCAAAAATGAAAATGAATCATTAAATGAATCACTAGCCAAGTTTTCTAATCCAGGAGAAAAAGTGAAAATGTTCTTAAAAATGACAACCTAAACTTGCAAGAAAGGACTTGGGTATAATACATTTGAGCAAAAGAAATCTAATGCTCCGAGAAACAACGCCAAATCTATTCATACTAAACTTAAGATAAATCAAGTAGTTTGGGCCAAAAGACCAACCGAGGAACAAATTACCAAGTGGCTTCCTATTTCTAGACTTCCGGGAGCTTGTAATTTTTGCAACAAGTTAGGGCACAAAGTCTATCAATGTAAATTAAGAAAATTGCAAAACCTTGGTGTAAAATTGGTTTGGAACCGAAAAGCATTGGATTTATGGCTTCAAAGGTAGACCAGCATAGACTCCAAAGGATAACTAACCCAAATGGACCCATAAAATGGGTACCAAAAGGATGAGCTCCACTCGACTTAATTTTTGCAGGTTTGTCTTAAAGCTAAGGCCAATAACGTATGGTTTATGGATAGTGGTTGTTCAAGACATATGACAGGAGAAAAAGGGCTATTTCATAAAATCAACCAATGCAATGAAGGAACAGTAGCTTTCGGAAATAATGAAAAAGGTAAAATAAAAGGTAAAGGAAATGTTTATGGTATTTCAAATGCATGTATTGAAAATGTTCTATTTGTTGAAGGACTCAAACACAACCTAATGAGTATTAGTCAATTATGTGATAAAGGATATAAAGTTGTATTTGAATCCTCTATATGTAATGTTTTTGATGATGATGAACACATAATATTTAGTGGCAAAAGACATGAAAATGTATATTTGGTTTGCCTTGATAAACTAGAAGAAAAATGTCTAATAGCTATAGAAAATGATCCATGGATATGGCACACAAGGCTTGAACATATAAATATGTCAAATATTAAAATATTATGGAAAAAGAATTTGGTACAAGGCTTACCGAAGCTCGAATATGACAAAGATAAGATTTGTAAAGCTTGTCAACTATCTAAACAGCCAAAAATGCCATTTTCTGCCAAACAGGAAATTTCAACAACTAGACCACTTGAGTTGTTACATATGGATCTTTATGGGCCATCAGACATTTTAACTCTTGGTGGGAAAAAGTATGTGTATGTAATTATGGATGATTTCTCTAGATTTACTTGGATTATACTCTTAGCTAGCAAAGATGAAGCATTTTCGATGTTTGTCACGTTTTCAAATTTGGTGCAAAATGAAAAACAAAGTTCAATAATTTCCATTAGAAGTGACCATGGTGGTGAATTTGAAAATAGTCGATTCCTAGAATTTTGCAATGAAAAAGGAATTCACCATACATTTTCTGCACCAAGAACTCCTCAACAAAATGGAGTTGTTGAAAGGAAAAACCGGACAATACAAGAAATGGCTAGAACCATGCTAAATGAGAATAAATTGTCCAAAAGATTTTGGGGTGAAGCTGTAAGTACAACCTGTCATGTATTAAACCGAGTTATCATTATAGCAATATTGAAAAAGACCCCATTGAACTTTGGAAAGGCAGAAAACCAAACATATCATATTTCCATACTTTTGGATGTACTTATTATGTGTTAAATAATGAAAAAATAAATTTGGAAAAATTAGATGCCAAAAATGATGAAGCTATTTTCTTAGGTTATTCATCAAATAACAAAGCATATAGGATTTTCAACAAAAGAAATCAAATAGTAGAAGAATCAATACATGTTGTTTTTGATGAATTTAACCAAACTCCGAGAAAAGAGGATGAACTAAGTGATGCAGAAGCAAAACAACACGAACAACAAAAGGAAACCGAGCTCAAGCCAGAAAACTCCATGGAGAAAGAGGTAAGTGAAGGTAATGACTCCTACAAACCTCCAATTGATTTGAAATTCAAAAATGTCCATCCAATTGAGCAAGTCATTGGAAATATTTATGAAGGAGTAAAAACTAGGAGATCAAAATAAAATATTTGTGGACAATATGCATTTGTGTCAAAAATTGAACCAACCACCATTGAACAAACTCTTAATGATGAAAACTGGGTTATTGCAATGCAAGAAGAGCTAAATCAATTTGAAAGAAATAATGTATGACATTTAGTTCCTAGACCAAATGATTATACCATTATTGGTACCAAATGGGTATTTAGGAACAAATTGGACGAAAGCGGACTTGTAATTAGAAACAAAGATAGACTAGTAGCCAAAGGGCATTCCTAGGAAGAAGGGATTGATTTTGAAGAATCATAAGCACCTGTGGCTAGATTAGAAGCCATACGCATTTTACTAGCATTTGCTTCTCACATGAATTTCAAATTGTTTCAAATGGATGTGAAAAGCTCATTTTTGAATGGGTACTTGAATGAAGAAGTATATGTTGAACAACCCCCTGAATTTGAAGAAAAAGATCAATCAAAATATGTTTATAAGCTAACCAAAGCATTATATGGACTAAAACAAGCCCCAAGAGCTTGGTATGAAAGGTTAAATAGATTTTTGATTGATCATGAATTTCAAAGAGAAAAAGTTGATACTACTTTATTCATCAAATATAAAAGTAAAAATATTCTAATTGTGCAAATCTATGTAGATGATATAATATTTGGTGCTACTGATGAAACTCTGTGCCAAGAATTTTTTAAGATTATGCAGAGCGAATTTGAAATGAGCATGATGGGAGAATTAAATTTCTTCCTTGGACTGCAAATCAAGCAACAAGACGAAGGAATATTCATAAATCAGTCCAAATACATCAAAGAAATGCTAAAGAAATTTGGAATGCAAACTTGCAAAGGAGCAAATTTCCAATGAGTTCAACAATCAAGATCGACACGGACGAAAACGGTAAATGTATCAATCAAAGCTTTATAGAAGTATGATAGGATCATTGTTGTATTTAACTGCTTCTAGACCGGATATTCTTTTTAGTGTATGTATGTGTTCTAGATTCCAAACATGTCCTAAAGAATCACATTTATTGGTTGTAAAAAGAATCTTTAAATATTTGATAAATACCACTAATCTTGGACTATGGTATCCAAAGGGGTCAACATTTGACTTAATCGGCTACTCGGATGCGGATTTTGCCGGTTACGAAGTAGATAGAAAGAGTACTAGTGGAACTTGTCAATTTCTTGGAAATATGTTGGTTTCATGGTATTCAAGAAAACAAACTAGTGTTGCTCTATCCACGGCGGAAGCTGAATATATAGCCGCCAGGAGCTGTTGTGCCCAACTACTTTGGATGAAACAACAATTAAAAGATTATGACATTAATTATTATAATATTCCTATCAGATGTGATAACACAAGTGCCATCTGTTTGACTAAAAATCCTGTATTGCATTCTAGAACCAAACATATAGATGTGAGACATCATTTTATCCGTGAACATGTTGAAAATCATGATGTTTGTTTGGAATATGTGAAAACTGAGGATCGAATTGCTAATATATTTACTAAGCCCTTAGCAAAGGAATAATTTACAAAATTAGAAATGAAATGGGGATGATTGAATTAAATTAGGAACAATTATATAGGAAAATTAAATCTTAAAAAGATCAAAGTCGATGAGTCAAGTTAACTCCGAGGAATCCAAGTCGACTCCAGTGAAGTCGACTTGGAGGATGTGAAGTCGACTCTGCCTCTATGGCGAAGTCGACTCCGCTGGGTTGAAGTCGACTTCGCCTAGGGCAAAGTCGACTCCGTGCGCGCGACCGTCGGACTTCCCTTCTTTTTCTTTCCTCTTCTCTTTTTTCTCTCCTTTCCTTCCTTCCCGCGCCGGCAGTTTCCTTCTTCTCTCACTCTTTTCTTTCTTCTTCCATCTTGTTCTCTTCTCTCCGGTTTTTTCTCTCTTTCCCCCGCTCTTTCCTACTCACCCTCTCGGATTCTCTTTCATTACTCGTCCTCTCACATTCTTTTTCACTGAACTCTCTCTCTCTCAATCCATCTATCTCTCTCTCGGTTCTCTCCATTGATCTCTCCATTCCTCTCTCATTTCCTAAAATCCATCTCAAATGGCTCCTAAATCCCGACTTCCCAAACTAGCTGTGTCCAAACCATCACTGAAGCTTGTCCCTAGACCATCTCATTCACAACACGAGGATGAAGTGCCTAGGAGGCAACGAACCTCTTCAAAGCGAGCCCGGGAAGAACCATCTACTTCCACAAGCCGCAGGGTCCGTTTCCAAGCCGGGACTCCATCAACAACGACTGCTCGAGAGGAACAACCTCAAACCTCGCAGAGCACACAATCTGGGGCCAGAAAGAAAGGGAATACAGCTGGTAAAACTCAAGTACTAAAGATGCCAACTACATACTTCAAAACAGAATTGCAGCACAGTCGGTTTTACAAATCTTTTTATGAACGGAAGGTATTCATCCCAAAAATCATTGACTTTAAATTTCTAAGGGATTATGAGTCCGACATTGAGCAGTTACTAGATTTCCAAGGATGGACTAACCTTCTTAAAGCAGATGAAAGAGTATATCCTGATGTAACTCGCATTTTCTATTACCTATGGGATGACGAGTACGTTGGAACTTTTGTCAAAGGAATTGATATGTTCTTTGGAATCGGAGTAACCCCAAAGTTAGAGGAAGCAATCATGAGTGTAGGGAAAATCTTAGAAGTACCTTATGAGGATGAGCCATTGCCTGAAGATCTTACTCTCTCAGATATTTACAATCAGCTCATCAGGAGCAATAAATATCATCCGGGGATCAAATTTCTACATTACATGGACTTATCCCCAAGGCTCAGGGTCCTGAGATTATTGGTAGCACATTGCATCTACCCCAAAGGTAGGGGTAGAAATCAGTTAAACCCTCAGGAAGCAGGAATTCTGTGGAAGATAGTGAATCGGGTCAAAGTCAGCCTTCCTCGATTATTCATAGAAGCCCTAAGTTCAAGAAAAGACAACTCACAAGTGGTTTTACCATATGGTACTTGATCACGAAGATCCTAGAACATTTTTGAGTCGATATAGATGGAGAACCATTTGAAGTATTAAAATCGACAAATGCAATCAACAAGGCACTGATCCAAAGAATGAAGATCAATGTACATCAACTCAGGGCAGAAGCAGAAAGGGAAGCTCCAGAAGAGGCCGGACGTGCACAGGCTAAGGGGGAGCAGCCCCCGTTATCTCCAGAAGCCCAACCGGCTCCACCACAGGATATACCTGAAGAGCCTATCTCAGCGCCATCACACGGATCATACTCACCAAGGGGTTCTGGAATTCCAGATCCAGCACCACGATCACCATCTCAGGATATATCTCTGCAAACTCTTCGAGATGACATGGTGCAACTGGAAAATAGGGTTACAAGTGTCATCTCCAGGGTCCTTACAACCATTATGGACATGCATTCTCGACAGGATTGTATGGATCGAGAACTGTGGACCATATGATATCATCTGGCATCTGGGCATCACCGCAATCAGCCCATTCCCGAACTGGATCCATTTGATACAGGATCAGTTCGTCGAGATCCTACCCCAGCACCCGTTTTATCTTTTTACTCTTCTGCCAATATTCGACCCATCAAACCTACCTAAAAATCATATCCCATTTTCAAATTTCAATTCACCAAATCTTTGGTAATTGACTCTTATTTTGACTGATTGACAAAAAGGGGAAGATAGGATAGGTTTGGTTGAGTTTTAGGAGATAGGAGTTAAATTTAGATTTTCAAGTTTTTTTGGGTTGGGTAGCTTGTATATAGGTTTCTTTTTACTTTGCACCGTAATCTGTATGAATTATGCTAATATGAAAAAGTTTGAATTATGTTTTGTTTTATGCTCTAATTAAGTTTGCTCTGTTTTGGAAGTTATCGAATGTTTGAACAAAGTATAATGAATATGACATTTTGAAAGGTACAAACTCAAATTAGTTTTGTCAATCATCAAAAAGGGGGAGACTGTTGGAAACAATAGTTGAATCGAAAAATGAATTGACCAAAGAACAAGTTTTGATGATTAACAAATACAAATTTGAGTATGTTATGATTATTAATGAGTTTTGTGAATATCTTTAAGGAATGAAAAATCAGACCAAGTCGATCATCAAGTTGACTCCGACTTCGACTTAGGCGAAGTCGATCCCGAAGTCGACTCCACAAGCGACTTCAACAGGCATTTTTTTGACAGCGTTGAAATTGGGGATTTGAACAACCGAAGTCGCAGATGAAGTCGACTCTGTTGGTCCCGAGTTGATGGCAATTACCCAAGAGGGGAGGGGTGAATTGGGTATTTAAAAATTTATAACTTAAACAGAAACTTTACCCCGGATTAATCTAGTCCCCTTAATGAAGAAACGAAATGGAAAGCAATATAATGTAGAGAGCAGAAATATAAATCAAGCACACAAGATTTTTATAATGGTTCGGGCAACCTCCCTACTCCACTCTTCCAAGCTCACACTCCTTGTGACTTGGGTTCCACTATTGTATTCTTCAAATACAATTAGAGCCACTGCTCTCTTCTAGATTCCAGCTCTAGGGGGCTTCAACACAACACAGCACAAGTAGGTGATGAGTTCCACTCCAATCACACACTACTTTGCTTACACTTGATCTTAGTTCCTCAAACTAAATCAAGTTCAATACAACAAAATGAAATAACAAAAGGAGTCTACACTTTACAGATGTGTAGAAGCGATTTGGCGCAGAGAAGAACTCGTAATGTAGACTTTGAAAATTCAGAAATGTAGCTCTTGCAATTTGAAGCAAAGTTCTTCCTCTTTGAATGGCTTGATCTCTTTAGAGCTCTTGAATATAGGAGTTAATCACACTTAATGATTCTCAGCTACTTCCCTCGTCCACAATGAATGCCTTTTATAATTGTGGAGGGAATCCGAACGTTTGAAGGTGGTTGGCGCGCATTAAATGCGCCAACGTTCGAATAAATTCCGACCGTTGCGACCCAAGTCGCATGCGGAGTCGACTTCGGATGCGACTTCGCCCAAGTCGCAGATGGAGTCGACTCTCCGTCGCAACCTCAAGTTCCAGGTCGGGTCGACTTGGGTATCGACTTGACCCAAGTCGCAGGTGAAGTCGACTTCGGGTGCGACTTCACCTTGTCAGTTGGCTTTGATGAACTTGAAGACTTTGGAGATTGCTTTGTTTTGCTTAGGCTTCTCCATTCCTTCAATTCCTTTGCATTTTTCATATCTTGGATCATTGAGTCTTCTTGCTTTCATTTGCTCCGAGTTTTGCAATCCTTGAATCCATGAGATTTGAATCTTCTTGGTATCTTGAACTTGGATTGGTTGTCATATCATGACTTTCTTCATCTTGAGATAAGCTTGGAGCTTTGCCTTGAACTTGAGAGATTTAAGTTGATCTTGCACCTTTGATTAGGTATTGAAAACACTCAAGTTGATTCTTGAAACTGCATCTTTGATCTTAGAAAAACTCAAGTCGCACTTGGGGTCGACTTCGTCCGTGACTTCGCCCAAGTCGCAACTGGAGTCGACTTCGTTTGCGACTTCGGCATTCTTCCATCCCAAATTCAGCTCTGGAGTGATTTTCCCGACTGAAGTCGATGCTGGAGTCGACTTCGTTTGCGACTTGGCTTCCTAAGTCGCAAGTGGAGTCGACTTGGCCTGCGACTTCACTTGTTCTTCTCCCATTTTCAACTCTGGACAGATTTGGCTTCTTGAAGTCGATCTTGGGGTCGACTTGGAGAACGACTTGACCTTCCATGCTTTATTTTCTTCAAATGTATATGCCTTAAACATTTCCACAAACGTGTTAGTAGCCAAGACTTACTCAAATTGATTTGTTAATCATCAAAACATAGATTTAGCTAGTTTTCCACATATTTCCAACAGACTCCACTTGCGACTTGAGGCCAAGTCGCAGATGAAGTCGACCTCAGAATCGACTTGAAGCAGCATTTTCCTTCCAGCGTTGATTTTGGAAAATAGAACAACCGAAGTCGCAGATGAAGTCGACTCCAATTGCGACTTGGCTCAAGCCGCAGACGAAGTCGACTCCAGAATCGACTTAGAATAGCATTTTCCTTCCAGCGTTAAAATTAGGCAGCAAAACTTCTGAAGTCGCAACCGAAGTCGACTCCACATGAGACTTGGGCGAAGTCACGGGCAAAGTCAACTCTAGCATCAACTTCAACATGATAAGACAGATTTTCAAGATCAAATCGAAGAACGAGTCCACTTCAAGATAGAATAGAAGATGAAGACGACTCAAATTTCTCAAACTTGAATATATGAAGACTAATCCAAGTTTAAAGCAAGCAAGACACATGGATTCATTCATTCCAAATCAAAGTTGAATTTGTTCATACAAGATTCAAGTTCTTCAAGTTCTCGAGACTTAAAGCTAAAGAAATTTTGTATAAATAAGCTCCTAGTATTGAAAGACAAAAGAAGAAGAAGAAGTTAAGCAAGTAAGAGATGCCTCAAGAAAGATCAAACTGACTTAGCACAAGGAAACAGCCAAGTCGCACCCCAAGTCGACTCCAAGATCGACTTGAAGCCAAGTCTAAAACCTGTTGGAAACAATACTTCAAAACAAAGTAAAATTGACCAAAGATTAAGTTTTGATGATTAACAACAACTAACTTGAGTATATTTAAAGGACTAATGAGTTTTCCATTTGTTTTAAGGAACTTAAGTAGCCAAGTCGATCCCCAAGTCGACTTGGACTTGGACTTAGAGTGAAGTCGATCCCAAAGTCGACTTAACTATCGACTTGAGAAAGAACCTCAAAGGCAAAACCAACCTACAGGTGAAGTCGCATCCCAAGTCGACTCCACATGCGACTTGAGAAGCCAAGTTGCAAACGAAGTCGACCTCGCTATCGACTTCAAACATGAAAAACTGTCCAGAGTTGAATTTCGGGGAACGAAGCTGCCCAAGTCGCCTCCAGGTGCGACTTGGGTGAAGTCGCAGACAAAGTCGACTTCATCCGCGACTTGAGAAGTTCAGACTTCAAAGATGCAGTTTCAAAGCCTATTTAAGGAATCCCTCACTCAAGATCAAAGCAAAGCTTCAAGATCAAGATCAAATCAAGTCTATCAAGTCTTAAAGACAAACTGAGTCAAATGCAAAGCAAGGTGCATGATTCAAAACTCAGGCTCTCCTAAGAATCATCAAGGAAACAAGCCAAGCAAGAGGAAGATCAAATGAAGAACAAAGCGTATTTTGCAAAAACCAAGTCAAGTCGCAACCCAAGTCGACTCCATGATCGACTTGAGTTGAAGTCGGAAGCCAAAGTCGACTCAAACTCAGACTTGGAACCTGACAAGGTGAAGTCGCACCCGAAGTCGACTTCACCTGCGACTTGGGTCAAGTTGATGCCCAAGTCGACCCTGACTGAAACTTGAAGCTGCGACGGAAAAACGAAGTCGCACCCGAAGTCGACTCCATCTGCGACTTGGGCGAAGTCGCATCCGAAGTCGACTCCACATGCGACTTGGGTCGCAACGGTCGGAATTTATTCGAACGTTGGCGCATTAAATGCGCGCCACCTACCCTCTAACGTTCGGATTCCCTCCAAAATTATAAATAGCATTCATGGTGGACGAGGGAAGTAGCTGAAAATTATTAAGAGTGCATAACTACCATCTACAAGAGCTTTAAAGAGATCAAGCTAACCAAAGAGGAAGAACTTTGCTTCAAACTGTAAGAGCTCAACTACTGATCATACAAAGCCATTTCAAACAAGTTCTTCTCTGCGCCAAACTGCTTCTACACATCTGTAAAGTGTAGTTTTCTTATTGTTTCTATTATATATGTTAAACTTGTTTTAGTTTGAGGAACTAAGATCAAGTGTAAGCAAAGTAGTGTGTGATTGGAGTGTGACTCATCACCTACTTGTGCTGTGTTTTGTTGATGCCACCTAGAGCTGGAATCTAGAAGAGAGCAGTGGCTCTAATTGTATTGAGAGAATACAATAGTGGAACCCAAGTCACAAGGAGTGTGAGCTTGGAAGAGTGGAGTAGGGAGGTTGCCCGAACCACTATAAAAATCCTGTGTGCTTGATTTATACTTCTGCTATTTACATTGCTTTCCATTTCGTTTCTTCATTAAGGGGACTGGATTAATCAGGGATAAGCTTCCGTTTAAGATATAATTTTTAAATACCCAATTCACCCCTCCCCTCTTGGGTTTTGCCATCAACTCGGGACCAACAAGTGGTTTAAAAGCAGTTCTTTGAGTTTACCAAAGAGATCTTATTAATATGGCATCCCAATCTACTTCCGTTCCCGCATTTGCTGAAGGCCAATCCTTTACAAGGCCACCGTTGTTTGATGGGAACAATTTTGGATATTGGAAGCTTCGTATGAAGTAACTCATCATGGCTACCGACATGGATTCTTGGATTGCTATCCAAGATGGAGTAACCTTGCCTATTGATGAAAGAGCTTCCAAATGGACCGATGAGGAAGTAAGAATTGTTAAGAGCAACGCCAAAGCTATGAACTCTTTATTTTGTGCTCTTACTGCTTCTGAATATGATAGGGTATCCTCTTGCTTAACCGCCAAAGAGATATGGGATACGCTAACCTCTATCTATGAAGGAACTTCTCAAGTCCAAGGGACGAGAAGAAATATTTTGATTGGAGAACTGGAAAACTTTAGAATGCTAGAAAGAGAAAATATCTCTGAAATGTTTGCTAGATTCTCTAAAATTACTAATGCTCTAAAAGGTCTTGGAAAGGCTATATCTGAATCTGAGCAGGTCATGAAGATCTTAAGAGCTCTACCCGAATCATGGACTCCAAAGATCACTGCAATAGAAGAAGCCAAGGACCTTAACACTCTAAAACTTGAAGACTTAATTAGCTCACTCATATCACATGAGCTAATCAAGAGAAGAAATGAAGATCAACACAGGGGCAAAAGAGCAATTGCCTTAAAAGCTGTACAAGACACTGACGACACCTCTTCTTCTCAAAACGACGACGAGATTGCCCTACTCACAAAACGTTTCAGAAAATTTGTGAGGAAAGGCAAAAATTTCAGAGGTTTCAAGGAAAGAACCTCCAGAGAAAAGAAGAAAGAATCAACCAAATGCTACCGATGCGGCGGTTCGGGACATATGCAAGCTCAATGTCCAACTCCCGAAGAAAGCAAGGCAAAAGAACAAAGAAAGGATCGAGGGGACAACAAAAGATTCCAAAGATACAAAGGAAGAGGCATGTACGTGAATGATGAGGAATCTACAACAAGTAGCTCTTCAACCGATGAAATCGAGGCGGAAGAATGTGCAAGAATCTGCTGCATGGCACAAATTGAGCAAGACGAACAAACTACCTCAACAAAATGCACAAGCAATGAAGAGGTAAGTTCCAAACTCTCCCATTCTAAATCAAGTTATTCTTCTTTTCAAGATTGCCTCAAATGTACTGAATTAGAAGAACTACAAACAACATATGATTCATTGTATGAAGAAATTAAGAAATTAGGAAGCAAGTAATCCATTCAAATTAATTATCTCACCATTTCATTCAACCGTTTCAAATTTCAACTCAATCCGAGTTTTCTAGCTCCCGATATAGCCGTTTAAAGTTGACGGTCGAAATGAACTTAGACTTAAAAATTCATAATTCTCATTTCATCAAGAATTTTCATAATCTCTTCATTCCATAATACCAAGCCTAATATTAACAATTTTCATTTCAAATTTCACTTGAATCCGCCTTTTAGGCGTTGAGTTATGAATTTTCCAATATTTTCCTTCACACTTGTTAATTTCTATCTTTATTTCCATAATTCATTTTAAATCATGGAAAATGATTTTTCATGCCATAATTGCACATTTAAATCACAATAATTCATTTTAAACTCATGGCCTCATTTAGGCTCAAAATCATTAATCACATCATTAATGCTAACCCATAACCCTAATTGCCATAATTAGCAAAATCATAAAATACCTTCATAATTCCATAATTCATAAATAATCATCAAATACATGTTCAATGCATACATATGGCCTACATGGGTTAGGGTTCCACAATCCTCCCCCCCTTAAAACAGGTTTCGTCCCGAAACCGTCTATTCTTTAAATAGGTAGGGGTACTTTCGTTCCGCTTCTTCCTTTAGTTCCCTAATATACTTACTTTCAGAGAATTTGTTCCATTGAACATCAACATTTTTCATCAACCATAACTAACCTACATATAAAGAGTTCCACTTATTGGTTTCCTCTACGGGTAGTGCATGCGTGGTTACATATTGGCAATTTTATGACTAAATGATTGTCATCGAAATCAAACCAAATCATTGCCAACTTTCTAAAATTTAATCCATACCTGTAACCACTTCCTCCTCTTGCTCTCGTGACTCCACTTGAGTTAGAGCATGCACACGTACCGGGTTCGTAGAGGTAGTCGGTCGGTTAGCTGTTCCCATCAGCCTTGGCTGTGCGTCTTTTCCACGTCCTTGCGACGTTTGGGCTTTGTTTGGATAATTTGGAGCTATGTGTCCAATTTGGTCACAAACATAGCATCTCACCATTTTTGCCTCTCCCTTGCCACACTCCTTGGCCATGTGACCCATTTGTCCACACTTGTAGCATTTGATGGATTCTTTAAACATTCCCCTTGATGATGCCTTTGACACTTTTTACATAGCAAAGAACTATTTTTCCTAAAGGTACTTTTACCTTTCTCCCATCCCCCTTTCTTTCTCTTTTCTGTCCCTGTTCCCTCTTCCTTACTACTTAGTCTATATAAATCTTCTTCTTCTTTTAACTCCGAAGTTCTCAATGGCTCGATCTCCAATGCTCTTGCCCTTTCTATGCATGATGCATAGTCCTTGCTGCATGACTTCCTTTACCGCCATAGCTACTCTTTCTTCAATCGATCTTGCCTGTCTAGACTCAAGTTCCTCTTCCATATTTCTTTCGGGGCTAAGTCTTCTCATCTTTGACGAGTCCTTGGGTTTTGCCCATGTGACTTTGGTCTACCCCACTTTGGTCTACTAGTTTCTCCAATCTCATGTTGGCTGGGAACTTCCGTAGCAACTTCCTTTCCCTTGTTCTTTCTAACCCTGGACCTTGTGTCAACCATGATGCTTTTCTGAATATCAAAAGCATATACTTTCATTCATAGTTAGGGTTAGGTCATAACATAAGCATCTAATCATCATATAATTAGCAACCAATTCACACAATCACAATCATGTGATATTATTCATCATCATAAATTTCACTACTATCATCATCATATATCATGCATCCTATCATGATAATTGCTTATGCATTCATCATAAAATCATGCATATCATATTCAATCATTACACCTAAACTTTTCCAAGTCTATTTACCAGTCCATTCTCTGATACCCTTCTCTGTGGTATCAGACCTATCCTTTCAACATCCTTTATTTTCTCCTTCTCCTGCCTATTTACGAATCCTTGCTTTGATACCATTACTTGTGGCGCCCCAGCCCGAGCGTCACATCCTTACCTCAGGATCTATCGATTGGTAAATGTGAATCAGGATTGTTGCCCTGATCACGCGGCGGGTTCTTATTGGATTTTTATCCAGTTAATCCTAACTCCTTAGGATTTTATATCATTTATACATTCTATTTCCATCAAATGCCATTTTAGGCCATTATATCATTTGAGAATTACACATGTCATCTCATAACCTTCATACTTATTCATATCATGATATTTCATGCCTTAGCATTACCCATAAAAAATTTTCGCCAATCCATAGGCATAAAACATAACATAATTCATGTACAACATTAAATAACAATTTAATTGCTAACATTCATATAACCATTCAACCCTTAGGTTCATACATAGGTACTCATGGAAATTCGTTCATCCTTGAATCTCCACCTGTGCTCCTTGCCTCCTACCTTTCACCTGTCTATGGGTTTGGAAAACAAAACGTGAGTTGAAATTCAACTCAATAAGCAAGCTTAGGGTTTTCATGCAATTCATTTTGAAAGCAACACTCATTAAAAACATTTCCCTCCATTTAGTAGAGACACTTAGCAAGTGATCAACTACCTGTGGAGCATAAACCTTTTCATAAACCTTTCATAAACATTTCATGAAAATCATTCATGAAAAACCATTCACATAATCCATTCGCAAACATTTCATAAACATTGGATGTGCAAATTCATCATTTCCATTGATGACGTTATCCTTCATGTGACGGTACGCTAGCACGGGGAACCCTCTTTCATGACATGATCCTTTCCATCCTTGGCACCGGACCTACCGACTTGGCAATGTCAAGGGGGACTCCTTGTCCACTTACTACCTCGACTAGCCTACTTGATTTCCATTCCATGCATGACTTTTAGTCACCCCGGCATTATATACCCCCTTACACATGGAACCTGTCATTCTCATGTAGAGAATTCTTTGCACCATCCTTTTTGAACACCGTTTCAATGAAACATCGTATAAACCCATGTTTCAACACATTTCATGCACAATTGCAAAACCATAAGCAATCATTTATTTCAATAGAAATAAACATTTCAATCTCATAAAAACAAGGAATGGCCATCCTTAAATACCTTGTAATGAAAACCAAAATCATTTAGAAAGCTGCTTGCTTACCTTGCTTGCTTAACTTCCCGTTTCGCTTATCCCTTTGCCTTTGCCTATACATATAAGAATGATATAACATTCATATATTTCCTTTGGTTGCATTCAACTCAGTTTTCCAACCCATTTCATATACATCCATCATTCATTTGACTTCATAAGTCATTATACACATATATGGCTTATTTTGCACCCATTATCATAACTTACACACATTCGGCTATTATACAACATAGCATATACATATAACCCTAAAATTAGGGTATTCTTTCAATATCATAAAATTCATTCTATACACATCATTCATAGCTTCATTAGGCTTACTTTTCCATTTTTCTCAAAGCACACATACGGGTGTTTCTTCTACATACATATCTTTGCCATAGCCTTATAATTCAAGTCCAAAAATTTGGATTAATATCATATCATTTCAAACAGATATATAAACATGGGATTCATCTCATTTCCATGCATTTTTGCATAAAAACATTTTTCGTAGGTCATTCATCACCCGTTTACCGTTATCCCTTCACATAAGCTCATTTAGCACTTAAACACAATGCATTTCATAAAATTTCCTAACTCAGAAATTTAATCTATTTTTCAGCGGGTTAATTACCCTTTAATACCACTTTACTTAAGGTATTTTCATGGGGTTTGAAATCCATTCTTCATAGGTTCCCATAACAGCAAGTTTGGAACCCGTTTTCCACCCGTTTAACGTGTCTTTGGACACATAACCTATAATCCGAATTTTCCCGCAATTAAATCCATTTTTCTCAACCCATTTTCTAGGGTTTAATATATATTCAACATTCATACATTATAATTTCTCAAAACAGCAAGTTACCCTTACGTTTTGAGACCCACTTCGCGTCGATTCAACGTTCTTTCATAAAAATCATAAAAATCAGATTTAGGGTTTATTTCTCCCAAATCTTTTGGGAATCCATCATACCTTAAACTTAGGGTATTTTACCCTACATAAACTGTATAAAACATGTACACCCATTTCCATAGGATTTTTAGCATATATCTTGCAATTTCGGGTCATAAACCCTACTTCATGTTCCATAACTTCAAAATTTAATCACTTAAGCATAAGCCCTCATATTCTTGGCATAAATACATGATTCATAGCTTAATCAAAATATCAAATCAAAACAACAACTTAGCTTGGAGATTTAGGGTTTAACAACTTGGATTTTTCATCCCTTATGCATGCTTAACTCCATTTCCATCAACTTTACTTAAAAATTCATGATTAAAACTTAATACCCAATCCATATTCATGCACAGGCATGTTAAAACATCATTTTAAAGATTATTTAAGCATGATTTTCATTTCCAAGTTTTGAGTTTAAGAACTCAAGTTAAACAACCCCAAAATCATCACATACTTGGATTTGTAGCCAATCAAATCTTAGCAACTTGAAGTAATTTCTTCTCCAATTTTCCTTCCTTTTTCCCTTGATTTTCTCCTCTATTTTTCTGGGAAAAATCGTGGGTTGCTGGTTCCCTTGGGTAGTTTTCAACACTTAGAATATTTTCCACAATTCCATCTCAACTCTACGTGCAATGCCCTTATGCATGTTGCTGGATTTTTCCCACTTGTGGGACCCACTTGTGCTGCAATTACACACTCATTCAATGCTCCCCCATCTACCATATGAGGTGGGTGAATATGGGCCAAGTAAAATTGCATTTTTACTTTTTACAAAATTACAAAATCTGCATCACAATCACGTCAAAGCTGTCCATGGTTTTGCACGTCAACTTGCTGCTGAATTTTCCAGCAGTTTTGCAATTTTTAAAATCACAAAAACATGGGTAATTTATGATCCTAATTACCCTTTAATTCCTCCATAAATTTGGCATTAAGAAAAATTAAGAAAATAGCTAAAACTGCCATTTTTCTGCACATGATTTCACCCACAATGCAATCTACGGTTTCAGCTGCATATTCCTCCTTTTTGCATTTTTTAATTGCTGAAACCTTCCATTATTGGTTGCACAATTCATGTACTTTCATCTCAGCAACATGTGGCATTTTTAAAAAAATAAAAAAAACTCAAATTAGGCAGCCCCTTTGCCCTTGGTCATCCATGCCTTGCCACCTTCTCCATGACTTGGAAATTCCATCATAACATGCATTAAATGGTTGGATAATTCATGGAATTTTGCAATTTATTTAAATGCATAAATCCCATCCAAAATCCCTGCAATGGACACCTCACCCTACCTTTTGTCTCAAGCACTCAAGTATGGTACTCTCCCATAAATGCTTTGGTGCTTTTGAGGTGCATGGGTCAAACTTGCTTACCTTTTTCATTGCAGGCACTTTCCCAATATTTCATGCATAATAGAATCCATTCAAATTAATTATCTCACCATTTCATTCAACCGTTTCAAATTTCAACTCAATCCGAGTTTTCTAGCTCCCGATATAGCCGTTTAAAGTTGACGGTCGAAATGAACTTAGACTTAAAAATTCATAATTCTCATTTCATCAAGAATTTTCATAATCTCTTCATTCCATAATACCAAGCCTAATATTAACAATTTTCATTTCAAATTTCACTTGAATCCGCCTTTTAGGCGTTGAGTTATGAATTTTCCAATATTTTCCTTCACACTTGTTAATTTCTATCTTTATTTCCATAATTCATTTTAAATCATGGAAAATGATTTTTCATGCCATAATTGCATATTTAAATCACAATAATTTATTTAAAACCCGTGGCCTCATTTAGGCTCAAAATCATTAATCACATCATTAATGCTAACCCATAACCCTAATTGCCATAATTAGCAAAATCATAAAATACCTTCATAATTCCATAATTCATAAATAATCATCAAATACAAGTTCAATGCATACATATGGCCTACTTGGGTTAGGGTTCCACAAGCTTACAGTATAAAGAGATTCGATCTTATCTAATCAAGGATAATAATTACAAGCGCTATGCCAGAAAGCAAGCTGCATTGCGCTGTAAAAGAGAAATTAAAAAGACTAAAGGTTCTTTACATGACATAAAGGGAAAGCAATATTGATAACTGTCACCGAAGGTGATGATGTGTCTGTCCTTTTGTCGGGTCTCGAGCTCCTGCCTCGATCGACGCATCCCGAATGTTTCCTGTACTGTGTTAGCTACAGGCGGAGAATCTCAAACTTTCTTTTGTGCGGATTAAACTTCCATTCTGTTGTCCAGGTTGTGAGCTTCTATTCCATCGAAGCTTTCAACTGATTCTGAGTGTGGACTGGCTACTGTTTCATCTTCTATGGAAGAGCAAAAATAATCTCCTAAATCTGTTGCCTTTCTTTCGGCCTGGACATGTTTTAAATGTTCTTCAATTCCTGCATCAACTGAATAGTTACTGTTAAACCCATGCCCTGGGTAGAACACTTCATTATTAACTCCAAAAATTTTCAAATGCGGTTCTTCCGCCATTAAAGCTGCAAAAGATGAATACTGCATGCTATGATTTGCGGCATGTTCAAACTGCCTCCATTTCTTGATTCTTTCTTCAGTGCTATCAGGAGAAATTTCTGCTATTGTAAAACTTTCAACATCTGTTCTTACTTGCAGAGGTAGCGATCTGTTAATATTTCTAAGAAGAACTGTATGTTTGGATGGTACTGGAATTCCATTGTAGCTAGGCGGAACTGACTGAATTTCTATGTTTAAGAAACCATTTCTTAAATATTTGATCTTATACCTAAGAGCGGCTGCCAATCTCCAGGATAGCTTCTCTAATTCAGCTATCTGATTTTCATGGGTAATGATTATCCTGGCAATGGCTCCCTGAGCCCATAACTCCTTAACTCCAAATTGAACAATTTGTCCTTTTAATTCTAGATTGAGTCTTTCAAATCTAGAAAGATCTAAGGAGCACTTCTAAATGTAGAACCCATTTTTGCAAAAACAATGCGGCTCATTAGGATGCTCTGGCTGCTGATAAGCTAACATGCTTAAGGCAAATCTACTAGGCATGTGATCTTATTTTTTGCTAAGAATCGAAAAGCTGCTTGGACTGCCTTCTGTTCTTCCATCTTGTTTTTGCCCCATAATTCTAAAATCTGTCTCTTGACTTCTGATAGATGTAGAGGAAAAGTACTTCTATGGTCTTCCCAATTTTTCAGACTTTCATACAAATATTCTTTTTCCAAAATTTCTACTTGCTTATTTTTCTCCTTTTCTTTTTCTAACTCCTTTTTTAGCCATTCTACTTCTGATTCTTTTTCTTTTTTCTGATGTTCCATTCTCAAGTAGGCTTCTAGAGAAGGGTTTCTTTCTATCGGAAGGGATGATGGTTGCGGTGAGAGCTTTGTGAGAGGTAGAGGCGGAAAATGCTTGGCTATTCTTTTCAGAAAGATGGCTGGCTAATATATTCAGAACATGTTTGAAATATGATTGATTTCTATTAATCCACAAATTGTCTAAAAGGATATGGTCTTCAGTAGTGAGTTGAAGAGATGTAGGTACTCGAAAATGAAGACTTGACCCGTGAGGAATAATAGGTAAGGTGAGAATTGGGTGGATTGGAAATTGAGTATTTTGTGGTGGGTATAAATGGAGAGGCTTATATATAGTAGGTGGTCTTGAAGTTGGGTTGTTTTCTTGTGGGTATCTTGCCATTTTCTGCAAAATATAAAATTTGTTAGAGTAGCAATTATTTTTGCTACTATTTTAACTTCTATCTTTAACTTCTACTCAATAATTTGTACATAACTTCTATTCATTAGCTGCTATAATTGCTGAACATATTACTTTGTAGTCTAGCTACTATTGTGTTTACTATTGTATCTTCTATAATTATAATACTATTTGATACTTTGTAACTACTACTTTTGCTTATTAAACAATTTCTGAGGTATCTTCTTATTGTTGTTGAATGCTTTTGATAGAGATCCTGCAAGAAAATTGTTAGTATAATAGTTCATGCTAAAAGACGAGTAATGGAATCTGTTAAAAATTCTATATATGGGGTTATCCAGGCAATTTGTTCTTTGTAATATTGTATAACATGTTCATCTGTTGCTTTTTCTAAATTTACTTGATACCAATGTTCTTGTTGTCTTAAGACATATAATATATTTCTATAATAAGATAGCCAAATCATGTTTTGTTGGAAATATGTGGAAAACAAGCTAAATCTATGTTTTGATGATTAACAAATCAATTTGAGTAAGTCTTGGCTACTAACATGTTTGTGGATATGTTTAAGGGATATACATTTGAAGATCATAAAGCATGGAAGGCCAAGTCGTTCCCCAAGTCGACTCCAAGATCGACTTGAAAGTGCCAAAACCATCCAGAGTTGAAATGGGAAGAAGAGCAGGTGAAGTCGCAGGCCAAGTCGACTCCACTTGCGACTTGGGAAGCCAAGTCGCAAACGAAGTCGACTCCAACATCCACTTCAGATGCCAAAATCTCTCCAGAGTTGAAATTGGGAGAGAAAGATACCGAAGTCGCAAACGAAGTCGACTCCAGTTGCGACTTGGGCGAAGTCGCAGATGAAGTCGACCACGAGTTCGACTTGATGTTTTTCAAAGTTCAAAACACAGTTTCAAGCTCACTTTGAAGATCAAATTGGGACTTCTCATTCAAGAATATAAGCTCACTATCAGCTCAAGTCTCTCAAGTCCAAGGCACAGCTTCGAACGCAATTGAAGATAAAGAAGTTCAAATCATGAAGACTACTATCAAAAGCAACTAAGACAAGTTCTTCAAGGAGTTTTGCAAATATTAGAAGCCATTTCAGAAATAAATGATTCAAGAAGAAAAGCTAAGCAAGCTAGAAGAAATCAAGCAAGGACCAAACAAATTTCAGCACAAGAACAAGTCAAGTCGCAACCCAAGTCGACTCCAAGATCGAATTGAGTTCAAGTCTGAAGCCAAGTCGACCCGACCTGGAACTTGAAGTCACTACGGAAGGCGAAGTCGCACCCGAAGTCGACTCCATCTGCGACTTGAGCGAAGTCGCATCCGAAGTCGACTCCGCCTGCGACTTGGGACGCAACGATCGGATAATTTTTGAACGTTGGCTCATTAAATACGCGCCACCTACCTTCTAACGTTCGGATTCCCTCCAAAATTATAAAAGGCATTCATGATGGACGAGGGAAGTAGCTGAGAATCATTAAGTGTGCTTAACTCCTATATTCAAGACCTCTAAAGAGATCAAGCCATTCAAAGAGGAAGAACTTTGCTTCAAATTGCAAGAGCTACATTTCTGAATTTTCAAAGTCTACATTACGAGTTCTTCTCTGCGCCAAATCGCTTCTACACATCTGTAAAGTGTAGACTCCTTTTATTATTTCATTTTGTTGTATTGAACTTGATTTAGTTTGAGGAACTAAGATCAAGTGTAAGCAAAGTAGTGTGTGATTGGAGTGGAACTCATCACCTACTTGTGCTGTGTTGTGTTGAAGCCCCCTAGAGCTGGAATCTAGAAGAGAGCAGTGACTCTAATTGTATTTGAAGAATACAATAGTGGAACCCAAGTCACAAGGAGTGTGAGCTTGGAAGAGTGGAGTAGGGAGGTTGCCCAAACCACTATAAAAATCTTGTGTGCTTGATTTATATTTCTGCTCTCTACATTATATTGCTTTCCATTTCGTTTCTTCATTAAGGGGACTAGATTAATCCGGGGTAAAGTTTCTGTTTAAGTTATAAATTTTTAAATACCCAATTCACCCCTCCCCTCTTGGGTAATTGCCATCAACTCGGGACCAACAAGTGATATCAGAGCAGGTCTTTGAGTTAAACCAAAGAGATCCAATCACATGGCATCCCAATCTACTTCCGTTCCCGCTTTTGCTGAGGGCCAATCATTTACTAGGCCACCATTGTTTGATGGGAACAATTTCGGTTATTGGAAGCTTCGTATGAAGCAACTCATTATGGCTACCGATATGGACTCTTGGATTGCGATCCAAGATGGTGTAACCTTGCCAATTGATGAAAGAGCTTCCAAATGGACCGAAGAAGAAGTAAGAACCGTCAAGAGCAATGCTAAGGCTATGAACTCTTTATTTTGTGCTCTTACGACTTCTGAATATGATAAAGTATCCTCTTGCCTAACTGCTAAAGAAATATGGGATACTTTAACATCAATTTATGAAGGAACTTCTCAAGTCCAAGGGACTAGGAGAAATATTCTGATAGGAGAGTTGGAAAGCTTTAGAATGCTAGAAACAGAAAATATTTCTAAAATATTTGCTAGATTTTCTAAGATTACTAACGCCTTGAAAGGTCTTGGAAAGGCTATATCTGAATCCGAACAGGTCATGAAGATACTAAGAGCTCTACCGGAATCTTGGATTCCAAAGATTACGGCGATTGAAGAAGCCAAAGACCTAAATACACTAAAGCTAGAAGATCTAATTAGCTCATTAATGTCACATGAGCTAATTAAGAGAAGAAACGAAGACAATCACAAAGGGAAGAAAGCCATTGCATTAAAAGCGGCACACAACTCAGAAGAGTCTACCTCCTCTTCTCAAAATGACAATGAAGATATTGCACTTCTCACTCGCAAATTCCGAAAATTTGTGAGAAAAGAAAGGAACTTCAAGGACTTCAAAGAAAGAACACGAAGAGAGAAGAAGAAGGAGCCAACAAAGTGTTACAAATGCGGCGGGATAGGACACATACAAGCTCAATATCCTACGCCGGAAGAGAAATCAAAGGAGTATCAAGAGAGGAAGGAAGGACATGAAGGCAGAAAATACCAAAGGCCAAAGGGAAGAGGCATGTACGTCAATGAAGAGACTTCATCAACAAGCAGCTCCTCAACCGACGAATTTGAGGCGGCAAATTGTGCTAGAATTTGCTGCATGGCACGGATCGAACAAGAAGAAGATCTGTTACGTTTGAACACAATGAAAGTTTTGGAAGAACAAACCATCTCAACAAGATGCACGAGCAATGAAGAGGTAACTTCCAAACCTTGCTATTCTCAATCAAATTATTCTTCTTTTCAAGAATGCCTCAAATGTGCTGAGTTAGAAGAACTACAAATTGCTTATGATTCATTATATGAGGAAATCAAAAAGCTAGGAAACAAGTTGTCATTGAAGAGACAACAATGTAACTTCGTTATTATTGAAAATGGAAAACTAGCTGAAAAATCAACAAAACTGAAAGAAGAAAATGAATCATTGATAAAAGAGATAGAAAAATTGAAAAAGGAGAACGAATCATTAAATGAATCATTAGTAAAGTTCTCTAATCCTGGAGAAAATGTAAAGATGTTTCTGAACATGACTGCTCAAACAAATAAAAGAGGCCTTGGATATTATACATTTGAGCAAAAAGAAAGTGGCAAATCGAATGTGCCAATACTTGGAAAATATCAAACCAAAACTGCACCAATATACAAGCCAAGAAGGAAAAATGTTATGTGGACTAAAAGGCCAACGTTTGAACCATCATATACTTGGAGGCCTACTCCTAGATTACCAATAGCTTGCAATTTCTGCAATAAAATGGGTCATAAAGCCTATAAATGTAACTTTAAGAAACTCTATGACCATGGTGCAAAATTAGTTTGGGTTCCAAGGAACACAAGATTTGGGTTTTCTAAGTTAGAGCAGCAAAAATTGAATCATATTACTAACCCAAATGGACCCATAAAATGGGTACCAAAGAGATAAGATTTACTTGTTTATTTTTCAGATTTGTTTCAAGGCAAAGACAAACAATGTATGGTTCATGGACAGCGGTTGTTCAAGGCATATGACCAGAGAAAGAAGTCTATTTCACAAACTTAAGCCTTGCAACGACGGAACGGTAGCTTTTGGCAATAACGAGAAAGGTAAAATTAAAGGTAAAGGAAACATTTACAGTATTTTAAATGCATGCATGGAGGATGTTTTGTTTGTTGAAGGACTCAAGCACAATCTAATGAGTATTAGTCAATTATGTGATAAAGGATACAAGGTTGTGTTTGAATCATCTATATGTAATGTATTTGATGGAGAACATATCATGTTTAGTGGAAAAAGACATGGAAATGTATATTTGGTTTCACTTGACGAATTAAATGGTCAATGTCTAATGGCCATTGATAATGATCCATGGGTTTGGCATAAAAGGCTTGGACATATAAACATGGGAAATATAAAGACCTTATGGAAAAAGAGTTTGGTAGAAGGCTTGCCAAAGTTGAAATATGACAAAGACAAAATTTGCAAGGCATGTCAATTATCTAAACAACCTAAGATGCCTTTCTCTACCAAAAAGGAAATCTCCACCACTAGGCCACTTGAATTGCTACACATGGATCTATATGGGCCATCCGATATTTTAACCATTGGTGGAAAGAAATATGTCTTTGTTATTGTTGATGATTTTTCAAGATTCACATGGATAATTCTCTTAGCTAGCAAAGATGAAGCTTTCTCTATGTTTTCAACTTTTGTAAATTTGGTGCAAAATGAAAAACAAAGTACTATTATGACTATAAGAAGTGATCATGGTGGTGAATTTGAAAACAAACGATTCATAGAGTTATGTAATGAAAAAGGAATTCATCACACATTTTCTGCACCAAGAACTCCACAACAAAATGGAGTAGTTGAAAGGAAAAACAGAACTATACAAGAGATGGCTAGAACAATGCTAAATGAGAGCAAATTATCCAAAAAATTTTGGGGTGAAGCTGTGAGTACAGCTTGTCATGTTTTGAATCGAGTTACCATTAGAGCAATCTTGAAAAAGACCCCATATGAGCTATGGAAAGGAAGGAAACCAAATATTTCTTATTTTCATGCTTTTGGATGCACATGCTATGTTTTGAACAATGGAAAAACCAACTTGGGAAAATTAGATGCTAAAAGTGATGAGGCAATATTCCTTGGGTATTCATCAAATAGCAAAGCATATAGAGTATTCAATAAACGAAACCAAGTGGTAGAAGAGTCCATACATGTTGTTTTTTGATGAAACTAACCCATGCTTCAAAAGAAAAGATGATTTAAGTGATGCAGATGATATAGCAAGCAATCTTGAAAAATTGCATGTGGAAAAGCAAGAAGATTTCATGGAGGAAAGGGTAAGTGAAGGTAATAATTCCTACAAACCTCCAACTGATTTAAAATTCAAACATGCCCATCCAATTGAACAAGTTATAGGGAATGTATATGAAGGTGTAAAAACTAGAAGGTCAAAGAGACAATATGCCTTTGTATCCAAGATTGAACTATCAAATATTGATCAAGCTCTTAATGATGAAAACTGGATTATAGCAATGCAAGAAGAGCTAAATCAATTTGAAAGAAACCAAGTTTGGCACCTTGTTCCTAAACTAAACGATTATATTGTTATTGGCACTAAGTGGGTCTTTAGGAACAAATTAGATGAAAGTGGACTTGTAGTGAGAAACAAAGCTAGACTTGTGGCAAAAGGATACTCACAAGAAGAAGGAATAGATTTTGAGAAATCCTATGCCCCGGTTGCTAGATTGGAAGCAATTCGCATCTTATTAGCTTTTGCATCTCACATGAACTTTAAATTGTTTCAAATGGATGTTAAAAGTGCATTTCTGAATGGATATATAAATGAAGAGGTGTATGTAGAACAACCACCTGGATTTGAGGAAAAAGATCAATCTAAATTTGTATACAAGTTAACCAAAGCATTATATGGATTAAAACAAGCTCCAAGGGCTTGGTATGATAGATTAAGCAAATTTCTGATTGATCATGATTTTCAAAAAGGAAAGGTAGACACCACTTTGTTTATCAAGTATAAAGAAAAGGACATATTGATCATTCAAATTTATGTTGATGATATCATTTTCGGTGCTACTAATGAAACTCTTTGTCAAGAATTTTCTGAGTTTATGCAGAAAGAATTTGAAATGAGCATGATGGGAGAACTAAACTTCTTCCTTGGACTGCAAATCAAGCAATTAAATGAAGGAATCTTCATCAACCGGTCCAAGTATATTAAAGAAATGCTGAAGAAGTTTGGCATGGAAAATAGCGAAGGAGCAAACACGCCAATGAGCTCAACAATCAAAATCGACAAAGATGAAAAAGGGAAAATGGTTGATTTAAAATTGTATAGAAGCATGATAGGATCTTTGTTGTATTTAACTGCTTCTAGGCCTGATATATTGTTTAGTGTGTGTATGTGTTCTAGATTTCAATCATGTCCAAAAGAATCACACTTGGTAGCTGTGAAAAGAATTTTCAGATACCTAGTTGATACTACCAACTTAGGACTTTGGTATCCAAAGGGCTCTAATTTTGATCTAATCGGCTACTCGGATGAGGATTTTGCCGGTTACAAAGTAGATAGAAAAAGCACTAGTGGAACATGTCAATCTCTTGGAAACATGTTGGTTTCATGGTTTTCAAGAAAACAAACTAGTGTTGCTCTATCTACGGCGGAAGCCGAATACATTGCCGCCGGGAGCTGTTGTGCCCAATTACTTTGGATGAAACAGCAACTTAGGGACTATGGCATGGATTTTAAAGATATACCCATTAAATGTGATAATACTAGTGCCATATGTTTAACTAAAAATCCAGTCTTGCATTCTAGGACCAAACATATAGACCTTAGACATCATTTTATTAGAGAACATGTGGAAAATCATGATATATGTCTAGTATATGTAAGAATTGAGGATCAAATTACAGATATATTCACAAAGCCCCTAGCAAAAGAAGCATTTTATAAGATTAGAAATGACATGTGAATGATTAATTTAACCTAGCACAAACTGAGGGGGAGCACCTGTTTAGGGGGAGCACACCCACCTGTCTCTTTCTTTCCCTCTAACTTTTTGATATATTGACAAAAAGGGGGAGAAGAGTAGGATTTGAGGGGGAGAAGAGTAGGATATGTTTGGAGAGAAGAGTAGGATTTGAGGGGGAGAAGAGTAGGATATGTTTGGGGAGAAGAGTAGGATATGTTTGCATGAGCATAAGAATGATAAAATTTCACAATACAAAATGAGCATGTTATTTTTTAAGCAATTGAAAGGTATCCACTCAAATCGGTTTTGTCAATCATCAAAAAGGGGGAGATTGTTGGAAATATGTGGAAAACAAGCTAAATCTATGTTTTGATGATTAACAAATCAATTTGAGTAAGTCTTGGCTACTAACATGTTTGTGGATATGTTTAAGGGATATACATTTGAAGAACATAAAGCATGGAAGGCCAAGTCGTTCCCCAAGTCGACTCCAAGATCGACTTGAAAGTGCCAAAACCATCCAGAGTTGAAATGGGAAGAAGAGCAGGTGAAGTCGCAGGCCAAGTCGACTCCACTTGCGACTTGGGAAGCCAAGTCGCAAACGAAGTCGACTCCAGTTGCGACTTGGGCGAAGTCGCAGATGAAGTCGACCACGAGTTCGACTTGATGTTTTTCAAAGTTCAAAACACAGTTTCAAGCTCACTTTGAAGATCAAATTGGGACTTCTCATTCAAGAATATAAGCTCACTATCAGCTCAAGTCTCTCAAGTCCAAGGCACAGCTTCGAACGCAATTGAAGATAAAGAAGTTCAAATCATGAAGACTACTATCAAAAGCAACTAAGACAAGTTCTTCAAGGAGTTTTGCAAATATTAGAAGCCATTTCAGAAATAAATGATTCAAGAAGAAAAGCTAAGCAAGCTAGAAGAAATCAAGCAAGGACCAAACAAATTTCAACACAAGAACAAGTCAAGTCGCAACCCAAGTCGACTCCAAGATCGACTTGAGTTCAAGTCTGAAGCCAAGTCGACCCGACCTGGAACTTGAAGTCACTACGGAAGGCGAAGTCGCACCCGAAGTCGACTCCATCTGCGACTTGAGCGAAGTCGCATCCGAAGTCGACTCCGCCTGCGACTTGGGTCGCAACGATCGGATAATTTTCGAACGTTGGCTCATTAAATGCGCGCCACCTACCTTCTAACGTTCGGATTCCCTCCAAAATTATAAAAGGCATTCATGGTGGACGAGGGAAGTAGCTGAGAATCATTAAGTGTGCTTAACTCCTATATTCAAGACCTCTAAAGAGATCAAGCCATTCAAAGAGGAAGAACTTTGCTTCAAATTGCAAGAGCTACATTTCTGAATTTTCAAAGTCTACATTACGAGTTCTTCTCTGCGCCAAATCGCTTCTACACATCTGTAAAGTGTAGACTCCTTTTGTTATTTCATTTTGTTGTATTGAACTTGATTTAGTTTGAGGAACTAAGATCAAGTGTAAGCAAAGTAGTGTGTGATTGGAGTGGAACTCATCACCTACTTGTGCTGTGTTGTGTTGAAGCCCCCTAGAGCTGGAATCTAGAAGAGAGCAGTGACTCTAATTGTATTTGAAGAATACAATAGTGGAACCCAAGTCACAAGGAGTGTGAGCTTGGAAGAGTGGAGTAGGGAGGTTGCCCAAACCACTATAAAAATCTTGTGTGCTTGATTTATATTTCTGCTCTCTACATTATATTGCTTTCCATTTCGTTTCTTCATTAAGGGGACTAGATTAATCCGGGGTAAAGTTTCTGTTTAAGTTATAAATTTTTAAATACCCAATTCACCCCTCCCCTCTTGGGTAATTGCCATCAACTCGGGACCAACAGTTTTTAGTTTAGTAATAGCTCTAGATAAATAATCTGCAATAAAATTATTTGTTCCTTTAATGTGTTCAAAATTTACCTTTAACCCTTTACCTTGGATTGTATTTATGAAAGAAATCCATCTTTTACTATAAATCTTTCTTTCATTTTTCTTTTTATAAAATTGGACAATTGCATCACAATCTGTTCTTAGAGTAAATTCCTTATTCAGATATAGTCTAAACTTGTCTAATGCATTGATTACTCCCAATATTTCATAATCTAGGCTAGTTAGGCTATTCTCACTTTGAGTAAATTTTCCTGAATCATATCTACTTATTTCTTCTAAATTTGAATAACTTTCTTTATGGGGCCTTACTTTTAAAACTGCCCCCCATCCTAATTCGCTTGCATCTACTTCTACTATTTTATATTCTGATTCTAAAGGCAATTTTAGTTTTAGTAAATTTTTAACTTTTTCTTTTATAGCTTGTACTAATTTTACATCTTCTTGATTGAAGTATCTTTGGCCATTTTTGCCTGTTTTCTTGTATAAATAGTTTGTACTTTGGTGTAGATTTGGTATAAAATTTCTAGCGTAGTTAACTAAACCCAAAAATTTTTGTAATAATTCTAAAGTTTCTAATTTATCTGGCATTTCTAGAATTTTTTGAGAAATATGAGGTTGTAACTCTATATATCCGTTTTCTATTTTTTGTCCTAAAAATTCTATATATCGTTTAGCGATTTCTAACTTCTTCTTTGAAATTATAATGCCATTGTCCATTATTAGCTTAAGTACATTTTCTACATGTTTGTAGTGTTCTTTTAATGATTTACTAGCTATTAAGATATCATCAATATAGACAAAGACATATTCTAAGTTTTTAAATATTTTATCCATTCTTCGTTGAAATATACTGGGTGCATTTATTAGCCCAAAAGGCATTACTAACCATTCATAATGTCCTACTGGCGTAACAAAAGCCGTCCATTCTATTTGTTTTGGATCCATTCTAATTTGCCAATATGCACTTTTGCAATCTATTTTGCTAAAATACTTTCTATCTTGTGTTAAATTTATTAAATTATCTTTATTTGGGATTTTATATCCGTCTTCTATAGTGTTATCATTTAATCTTTTATAATTTATTACCATTCTAGCTTTTCCTCTTTTCTGTTCACTATGATTTCTAACTAAAAAGGCCGCACTCCTGTGCTTACTATGACTAGGTCTGATTATTTTTAATTTTAATAACTCATCTATTTGTTTTATGAATTCTTGTTTATCTTCTTCATTATACTCTAGCTGTTCTAATTGTTAAATCTGGATTTATTATTTCTAAATGAGCAATTTCTTTATTCTTATCCCAATGTTTTTGAGGATCTTCATCTATTATCTGTGCTTGTTCGGCTAATTGTATTATTCTTGCAATATTATTATTAATTTGATAGGTTGGCTCTACTTTATTTAGTTTAAATTCTAATAATTCTTCTAGCCAGCAGTTTATTTTTATATTATCTAATTCATTTTCTAGCTCATTATCTAATTTTTTATAATTATTTTGGTTTTGATTTGGGTGGGTTATGGTTCCACCACGCTCTGCATGTTCTTTGATTGTAGGTATTAATGACATTCTTTCGCTAATAGAAATGTAATTTTTACTTATAGAGAATAGTCCTTCTAAACTAAGCATAAAGTTTAACCCTAAAATAAATTCCGAATAAGGTAATTCGTGCACTAGTATTTTGGGTAATTGATATTTTTCTGTTAATTTGTTATTATTTTGAATAAATTGTATTTGACTTCCCATTACTGAATTTGTAAATCTTAATGTTTCTCCATTAGCTAATTGTGTTAAAGTATTTATTTTAGTTAGTTCAATATTTTTAGCTAGTAAGTCGGTGGTTATTAAACTGGTTGTACTTCCACTGTCTATTGTTGCTATTGTGTTTAAGATTTCGTTATTTTGAAATGTGATAGTACAATATATTTGTTGTAAACTTGTTAATTTTTGTACTTTTGCTTCGGTTTGAGGTACTATTTCTAACTTATTAATTTCAATTTCTTCTTCTTGTTCATTATTTTCTTCTGATTCGGTTTCTATTTAGTTTTCTTTCTATTCTCTTTAATCTTTTATTTATCATTTTAATTTCGTATTCTTGTTTTATTTTATCATAAATTTCCTTTCTATATTTTTCATCGAATATATCCATTCGTTTTTCTAATAATTCTACTTTATTTGTTAATATATCTAATCTATTTATTATATCATCTAATTTTGTTTTATGACTTGATGAAGGTTTTATACTTTCTTTTACTACTGATGGATGATCTATTCCATATTGATAAATGCAATTACTATATATTTCTATTCTACAAATAAGACACTGATATTTATTATTAAATGATGAGTAATATCCACATTCTAAACATTCTTTTGTAAAGCTACCTTTTCCTATTTCTAAAATATGACTTTGTTTATCTTGGCAACTCATAAGAATTTTTTATTTTCGTCCCACTCTGCTAAAGCTCTTATTAATACATTTTCTTCTATATCACTCTCATTTTCTTCCTCAGTTTCTGTAATGCTATATATGGATTCTTTTTCGTCACTCGAAGCACTTAATATATTTTCTCCTATATCGTCTATTACCATTGCCCTATTTTTATTTTGATTTTTATAATTTGTGCATCTATTTGCTAAATGGTCTGGACTTCCACATATATAACAGTGACATTTTCTAGTATTATTATTAAATTTTTTGACATTTCTATTTTTGTCTGGTTTTTTAGTAAAACTCTTTCTTAGCTTAAACTTTTTAGCCTTCTTTTTCTTTTTATCTTGGAAAGATTGACTAGTATAAATATTCTGACAAAATTTATATGATTTTTTTTTGAATACTATATTCTCTACATTTTTCTTGTAATTTATAATATGTGTATATTATTCTAGCTCCTACTCCTACATTATTTGGATAATTTCCATTTTTCCATCCGTCATATATTTCTTTTCCTAATTCCCCTGGTAATCTTAATAAATATTTATTTCCTATTTCTTCATCAAAGTATTTTCCTTCTTTACCTAAAATGCCATTGATTTTTAAAAATCCGAAATAAATATTTAAAAATTTCCAAAAATGGTAAAAATTTATACGTATGTTAAATACACTTGGGCTAATAATTTCATGAAAATTTTTTGAAAAAAAATTAAAAAATAGGTGTATGCGCCCGGGAGCATGCAACACTGCATGCTCCCAGGAGCATATGATGAAAGTCCATTTAATACATCTAGATTTACTTACCCATGAAAAAAAAATTTTAAAAAAAAAAGTTTTTTGGCCGACCGCCTCCGTGCATCCGATCTTCCGATCTTAAAAGATCATTCTGCTTGTTTTAGATGCATATATTGCATTTATGCTTTGTAGGATTACGATAACTACAATAGTAAACAATGACTTGGTGGTGAATCCAATATCTCAGTCCCTTTGCCTGATCACTGGTAACAGATTGCCCTGATCATTTTGAAAGGAGACATGAACGAAGGATTTCCGAATACACCAACCAACTAATAAAGGATACGTACATTTAATATGTAATTTTTCCTACCGACAAATTGCTTTCTAAGCTCCCGAATGTTAGAAATGTAGATACGCCAAAAAAATCGTTCGCTTTTTAAGTTCTCCACGTACAGGACAATGCGTATATAAATCTAATGTTATCATAAACAGCTGTATCAGTGCCTATTTATTTTGAAAGGAACAAAGACTGAAGTTCACATCTATATTATATACATGTGGAATAAGCTAGCACATAGTTGCTTTAACTTGGGGTTTCTGACTTGAGCTGATTTCCTCTGGCAGATGCATAAGTCATCATTCTGGGATATCTGAGAGAGCAATCTCCTAGTACCCCACTACGAGAACGTGCTTCCATTCATCAGGATTATAGACCTCGATCTCTGCTCTTTGCCAGAAATTGTTCTGTTTCTTGAGTGCATCTTTCCTTAGTTGCAGCCTGATAATTGCAAGACTAATCTTCTGGTGGAGATTTTTGAGCCATCTTTGTCTTACTTCTCAGAAAGCATGAGGAGAAGCTATTGGGTAGGTCCAATCAAAGTGAGATTGATTTAAAGCTAGACGAGGCAATTCTATAGTGATGCTTCCACCAATGACATCAACACTAATAAGATGGGTAGCATTTTTTTTCTTTCCATTATTGATTGCCCTAAGCTATTTTAAATTGTTATTAGAATAAATAAACCCGATTATTCATATTCCTCAGCAGGTGCCTGATCATACTTGTTCGAAATATAAAAACTTCTGATGGCTTTTCCAATTTCACATTTTTTTCAGCTTCGTCAAAGTTAATATCCTCTGTCATCTCCCACTCATGTGTTCTTTCTTTTCTTTTCTTTAATAATTGCTCTGGGGTTCAATATATTGGTATTTGTATTTTTATGTTTGTTTAATTTTAACGAAGTTGGTTCTTTATTATCTTTTGAGTTTAGATTTCTTTCATCTAGTATTATTCTGTTGAAATTTAAACATTGAATGTTAGATTGATGAAAAAATTTTGGTTGTGTTTATTCTTAATTGTTACGATTTTAAAAGGAAATATTTATTAATATGGTATTCACGTTCTTCGCAGAACAAGCATTTTAGATACATTACGTAATCGGGTTTACAGGCAAAAAGAGCTTATTTTATTCCAAACACAGAAATTTCACAGCCTGATCAAGCTAAGCAAATTGAAACCCATTCTCAGCTGCGGAAACTACCCTCGCAGCGATAGGACTGCTAACATGATGATTCCCATCTGTCCATATCAGCCTCCCAAACGCATTTTTCCCACTTCCAAGTTCCAACCCAATCTCGGGCCTACATGGTCATCTTGAATGTCTTCTCTTCATTAGCTTTCCCGAATTCCAAGCTCGGCCGCTCGACCGATACATCAATTCCAAACGGTGCACGAATCTCAGCAGTGTAAATGCTCGATGAATTGCCGACGTTCTTCACACTTCGGCTGATTGTGACTCGACCATGAAGATTGGGAACGGTAATGGAAGGATAGTTGAAATCTAGCAGAGTGGAGTTGGGATCACATACATGAATTTGCCGGGCAGTGATTTTGATTTGGGCTGTGCTGTATCCAACATTGCATAAGAAATTGAGGTAGTCTTTTGTGGTTAGCTCATACACAAGCCCCGGGTTTGCAGCTTTGTTGGGGTTCACGCGGCCAGCACCATAGGAGATGGGAAAAGTCTTTTATGGGTCTTCCCAAGTTGTCTGTTGTATGGATAGTTGTCATGATGGCTGATCGGATTGCCGCTGGGCTCCAACTTGGGTGCAGCTTCTTGAGGAGGCCGGCAATGCCAGCCGCATGTGAGCATGACATGGATGTTCCAGACATTGTATTAAAGGTCACCCTACGAAGATCAAAGGGAAGTCCTGTGGGGGCAACATATTTAGTGAAGGCGGCCAGGACATCAACTCCCGGTGCTGTGATATCCGGCTGCAAATTATATGTAATAGATCATTTTCATTTAGAAAAATCCATACAATACAGAACATCTTATTAATAACAACAAAATTTTATACAACATTTGTTGTTAATAGGTTGTTTAGGTTTTTTCTTATGTTCTTTACGAACAAAAATGACAACATATATATTTTGTTAAATCAAGCTACCCGTCTTAAATGATTGAGTACATGAAAGAGATATACTTTAAGGGAGATGCAATGGGACCATTGTCTTTGTTCAATTTAAATCTTGGATCTCTCTACCTTAACACTTTATATGCACTAATGTTAGCTATTTGGTTATCCAAGTTGTGACAATGGCGATATTTGTTGCTAATGGATATAAACAGTAATCCAAAGGCAACCAATATTGGTTGCTAATTTTTCTTAAGTGTTACAATTTGTTGTGAAATTAATTAAATTTATTTCATTTAAACAAAATGAATGATTTTCTATAAATTAATATATGGCATTAGTTTCCATATTAGAGTAAATGATTAGAGTAATTTTTCTTAGTTTGCATGTTATTTTGTTGGTTTTTAAATGTTTTAACCCAAACAAGCATACAATTGACAATATTCTAATATAAAAAATAGTGGCTAGTGCAATAAATAGACACCGTGAGAAAATTTATTATAAAGTATAAATCTAGCTGTGAATAATTGTAAATCTAACTAACTTGAATCCAATTGCAATTAACCCATATATCCAGTCCAAAAAAAACTATACGCAGTTAAATTCGTTGTTGCATTTAAAATTTTTGTTGTAGTGAAATGAATTTTCTTTAATTATTGAAATTGATATTAAAATTGATTCGAAACAAAAAAAAAATGACTGCATTCAAACTCATTGTATATCATTGATTTCGCACACACAGCAGGGTTAAGTTTGACCATTTTTTTGACCTGATCAATTGACAATTTTAAATTTTGGGTGTGTTTGGCAATTAATAGAAAATATCAACTTAAAACTTTTCAATCTAAAACTTTTCATTCTCCATAACTATTATATTTTTTAATCATTTTTTTCACATTTTTCTATACAACTACCCTACTTTTCAATCATTTCTACACAATTATTCACATAACTAACCTATCTATTTTAACTTTATCCTCTTTACTACTCATTATTACCCATATCATATCACATTGTTTGACAACTTTTACTCTCTAAAACTTTATCAAAAGTTTTATTCATTACAAAATACAGTATTTGTTTTAAAAATTCGTTTCTAAATTAGATGAAATAACCATTGCACCCAAATTCCAAGATATCCCAAACCGTCGCATTCATGATTGAAGAAACATGACTAACCCAATTAATGATGAATTTTAACTTTATCCTCTATACTACTCATCATTACCCCTATCATATCACATCATTTGACAACTTTTATTCTCTAAAATTTTTCATCAAAAGTTTTATTCATTACAAAATACAGTATTTGTTTTAAAAATTCATTTCTAAATTAGATGAAATAACCATTGCACCCAAATTCCAAGATATCCCAAACCGTCGCATTCGTGATTGAAGAAACATGACCCACCCAATTAATGATTAATTTTAACTTTATCCTCTTTACTATCCATTATTACCCCTATCATATCACATTATTTGACAAATTTTACTCTTTAAAATTTTTCATCAAAAGTTTTATTCATTACAAAATACAGTATTTGTTTTAAAATTTTGTTTTTAAGGGTGTGTTTGGTAATAAATAAAAATTTTGATGAAAAGTTTTTTAGAGAAAAAGTTGTCAAATGATGTGATATGATAAGGGTAATGATGAGTAGTAAAGAAGCTCAAATGATGTGATATGCAACCGTTGTTTTAGTTTATACTCATGATTTTTTTTTAATTTTTTCAATTTACGCACCGAAATCTTGATTTTGCAACCCATAAATTAATTCCGTCCATCCCATTTCTCATTCTTTTGTGGGAATTCTTCCCTCTTATATTTTAAATATGTGCTTATCCAGACTCTAGTTCCTTTATAGTGGGATTCAACAATGTTTTGCAAATATATATAATGTTAATTTGAGTGTATTCGTGCGTATCAGGTCCGGTGTGATCATTAGCTTTTATTAAGAAAATATATATCACTCTTTTTTTTATAATCCATAAATCACTGATTTAATTAGGCTATATTAACTGACTAATTAAACATATCTTTTAATTAATTTGCATTATTCTAAAACTTCCTTAGGCTATATATTGGGCATGCATATCCAAAATGGACCTGTTGCAATGAAATTCTCCTGCAGCATCGCATGATCCTTTCCAGCTGGACAGTACCGGCGTCATCCCACATGTGTGGGGGTTACGGGGACAGAGACGGAGAGACAGGATTCAGCAGTGGGGCTTGCAAATGTACCCACATGATATTGTGGTTGCCTGTCTGCCTCCCTCCCTCCCTACACAAACACAGCGGCTCATCTCCAAACTTACTCTTTATTTTCTCGATGTAACATTCTAGTACTCACATAGCCGTGCATCTATCAACGTCAGTGACTCTCCATTCCATGCATATACGCACACCAAAGATCAATATCATTTCTACATAATAGCCAATACACTATTCGATCGGGTGTGCAACCAGCTGGAGAACTTAAAAATGTCTCATGAAACTAACCTCCTTTTAATTAGCTAGTTAAAGTTGGAATAAAATTTTTCTAATTTAGCAATTGAAAATTTTGAAAATTTTAAGTAGGATATGGATATTCAACACAAGTTCATTGGAAAGTATTTTGAGTTAAATAGGGTGGAAGTTCATTACATGGTAGGTTCATAAGGGGAGGGCGGCTCAGTAAGGAAGAGATCCACATTGTTGAGTTGCTATGGTTGGAAGTTAGCAAATGTCTGTTTGTATACTAGGCTCTACATATGTAGAGTGGGGAAAGTGGACAGGAGGCCTAAAGCCCTAAACCAGCAACCATTTTATATTTGCGGAGAACTAATTAAGTGAAGTTCGTATGCACATTATATTATAAAATCAACCTTACACATATTAAAATATTATAATACTTTATGCAAAATAATCTTCTCAAAAATATTTTTTTATTTCTAAAATTTTTTTAATGGATAAGTAAAGCTAGGTGTATTAAATTTATAAACTAAGCTTTACTATTTTTAGGTATTTTTAAATATTTTTATTTTTAAACACAGTTGCATTTTCGTAATTTTTTATTATAGAATATTACGGAAATGTGATTGTGTTTAAAAATTCAAAATGAATACTTAAAAATATTCAAAAATAATAAAACTTAATTTATAAATTTAATACACTTTACTTATCCATAACAAAAATAAAAAATATATACTTTTTTGGGTCGGACATGGCTGCCCCGCGCGCACGGCCGTAAAAGACTCCCTCTTCTCTACTATGATGGGCTGGATCGAAGGCTGACTGGTCTGGGCTGGTCTGGTCTGCCCGGATGGAGTTGGGTTTATTCTTCTTCTTCACGCTTGACGCACATCCAAAAACGTTACGCGGCTTCCATCTACGAAAAGAGAAAGAGCTAATGGCAGCTTCCAAGGAGAGGATGAGAGGTGCCAGTGCTACTATGGAGATGCTTCCTCAAACCATTCTTCATGAAATCTTCACCAAGCTTGATCTTCAGTCCCTCCTCGTGACAGCTGCTGTCTGCAAAACCCTTCATTTCTCTGCTTCTCAAGCTCTTTCTTCTCTCCCCACTGTTGATTTCTCTGTAAGTCTCAACCACCCTCCTTGCTTCGGCCATTTTTTGGTTTCTTTTTCCTTATTTGTGTATATTTTTTCTTCTCATTTTCTTATTTTCATCTCTCTCTTTTTCGAGGTGGGTTCCCTAGTTCACACTCTTTATGGGCTTCTAGCTCCCTTCCTACTTCTTATTATTTTGCTTTTTCCCCCTTATGCAGGTTGCGAAATTTTTTTAACTTTTTCTGAATAGTCTTGTCTCTAATTTACACAGAAAACCAACCTAAGCACTTGCCTTTACGAATTTGAAAAAAAAGAAAAAAAAATTTGCAAGAGTTTTCGAATTCTGCTCTTTGGAGCTACATAGGAAATGTGCGTGGGTTTTCAGCTGTCATTGCGAAGTTTCATGTTGAAACGATCTTTTAAAGGATCCGAATGACATTGTTTGCAGTTGGATGTGGTACTTCAGTTGACCACAAGTAGACATCTATGGAAAGACATACACCAGTGATATATATAGGGATATATTCAGGTGCAGCATTCCCGTGCAGGCGCGCGATCCAGCCGTCCGTTGCAGCGGGGAAGATCCTGGCCGCTCGTTCGGCTGTGCGTGAAGCCCGTAGCTGTTGCGTGTAGTCAGCGCACATTCATGTATGGAGCCAACCTCCTCTCTCCAGCTAGGGGAAAAATAGCATCATGGTCAATTAATGCAAGCCTGCAAATGTACAAACTGCAGCATGGGAGCGTTCAGGCGTGCGCGGCTGGAATGACGGCTTCTCTCTAGCATGTCATTTCATGTAGCTGCCATGCAGGCAGTGGAGATGTTCTCAAGCAGCAATCTTGTGCCATTTGCTCCCGCCCGAAGACGATGAGTTCTCCCACGCGAAGACGTTCTTAGGCAGAGTAAAAATTCTGTTGGCTAAAAAAAGTGGAAAGGGAGAGAGATGCAGCAGAAACAATTGCAGATTTAGCAAATTTCTCAAGGGAAAAAATTCAGCAAGCTAATTTTCTACCACAAATTTAACAGGTGTAAAATCCAAGAAGGTAGTCTTTGTGTTCATTGTAGATTTTAAAAATGTTCATGCTTAGTCATTGTAGATTTAATTAATGTTGGAGCTTAGAAATTTAAATGATTTAAAAAAAGGACCTGAAAAATTTATTCATAATTTCATTAAGGCTATTAAAAATTATTATGTGATTTAAATCTCAACTATTATGTGATTTGTCTGTTAAATCACATAATGTATAACTATTACGTGATTTATATGTTATTGCAGTGTCTTTTTATGACTAATGTATAACTGAGAATCACAAACAAGTTGATCCAGAACTTTACACATTGCATGTATAGCACGTTTATTTAGCAGGACAAAAACTAATGCCATCATAAACAAATGATTTTCAGTACCAAAATCCATACTTTGGCATGTTGATCCATATTTTAGTATACTAATAACCAGAAATAGATGACTCAAAATTCTGCAAATTACATCTTGATATGTGCTTGTTCCATGTATATCCTACAGTTAGCATGCTGATAACTAAAAATTTCGGAAAAAAGTGATTTAATAAACTTTGTATAGAATTTGATTACTATATGAGATGCCAATTGCACAAATGTATGTGTAGATAGAAATTCGTTATTTAGAAGTCAATATCGGATAAGAAATTGATCAAATATTATTTATTTATCACTAGTTTTGGAGTGCATATTAAATAATTAAATACATTTATCGAATTAATATGTCCAACAATGACATTAGCATACTAATTTTTGAATTATATATTATTCTAATAGATATCTGGACTTTGTGTAGCAAGTGTAGTTTTTGTATCATTATGCAAATTATGAACATCTAGTTGTATAGTTATCCTATCATTATACAATCTGTTATGTTCCAAAAAATGCATTTGGCATGCTATATGGAATTGTTAGCATGCTAATAATATGGCACAATGAGTATGCTGAAATCAGAATTTTGCACCATTTATTGACGTTTTCTATTTCTCACAAGTTGAATTACTTGTATTGTCTATGAAATGTGGTTTGCTAGGTTTTTATTAAATGACATCATCTACGGATGTGAACAAAAGTAAGTCTCTATTGCCCACAGTGGATCTCACAGGAGATAGTACGTTAGTTGATAAAAGCATACAGAGCCCACCATGTGTGATTACCTTTACTCCCAATGTGTCTGCTGAGTTAATTCCTTCTATTGGGCAAGAGTTTGATAGCGAAGAAGATGCATATTCTTTCTACAATTTATATGGAAGATGTTGTGGCTTTAATATAAGAAAAAGTGATGTTAGAAGATCTAAATTAGATAAGCGGATATGCTACCGCATTCTGAAATGCTCAAGAGAAGGACATAAAAGGAATGTAGAAATTGCTGGGAAAAAGAGAAAACAGATGGACATTACTAGATGTGGATGCCTTGCGTCACTAACCCTCAAGTTCATAAGGAACACTTCAAAATGGATGGTTATGAGTTTCAAGAAAGAGCACTCTCATAGGTTAGAGACCCCCCACAAAGTCTCGTTGTTTGCAATCCCATCGGAGTGTGCCGGCTTCACAACTCAATATAGTCGAAGATCTCTGCAAGGTTGGTATTGGAGTATCTAGATCACTACAATTCATGACAGAAGAGGTTGGGGGTCATGATCAGCTAGGATTCACGGAGGTTGACCTTCGTAATGCCTTAAGATCAAGACGGATGTCAAGGTATGGTGGAAGCGCGTCGGCTTTACTAGAGTACTTTCAGAAGCAATTTGCAGCGAAGGCAGATTACTTTTATGAAATTCAGGCCGACGAGCACCATCGGTTGATGTCATATTTTTGGGTAGATGGGGAATCCAAGAAGGATTATCAAGTTTTCAATGATGTTATTTGTTTCGACACAACTTATCGAACAAATAAATATGACATGCCTGTTGGCCCATTTGTTGGAGTTAATCACCATAAGCAGTCAGTTTTACTTAGTGGAGGCCTTTTATTTGGTGAGAGTGAGGAGGACTTCACATGGTTATTTAGAACATGGCTTTATGCTATGAGTGGTGTACCACCCAAAGCCATTGTCATAGATCAAGATCCAGCAATTACAAAGGCCATATCCATAGTCTTTCCAACTACAAAGCATATTTTTTGTTCGTGGCATATACATAAAAAATTTCCCAAGAATTTGCAATCTGCCAATGAAAAATATCCTGAATTTAAAAATAGGTTGTACAAGTTGATTCACAATGCCGAGGATACAGACGTCTTCGAATCTGGTTGATAAAAATTAATGGATGATTATGATTTGAGTGACCATGCATGGCTCCAACAAATGTACAGTGTGAGGGATAAGTGGATTCCAGCTTATACAAGAAGTATTTTCTTGGCAGGGATGAGCACTACGCAACGGTCTGAAAGCATGATGCCTTTTTAACCATTTTGTTGGACCAACCATTCAATTACTTGAGTTCGTGGAGGCATATGAACGTGCGGTTAAAAAGAGGAGAGAAGATGAGGAGGATGCTGATTGTAAAAGTACGTATGGTACTCTTGTTTTGAGAACTAAATTTGTTATTGAGGATCAAATTGCCAAATTATATACTAGAGAGATATTTTTAGAATTTCAAGTAGAAGTAGAGGAGGCAAATTATTATAAGCCTAAGTCAAAGATCATGGATGAGAGTCGTGTGATCTATGAAGTACACAAGTATAAAGACCCCACCTATAGGAGAACAATTATCTGGTGTGAAGATAGGCAATTTTGCAACATGTTCATGTCGACTGTTTGACTGACATGGGATTGTTTGTCGGCATATATTATCCATATTCCAGTGGCGTGACATCATCACTATGCCCGTTAGTCATTTACTTCGTCGTTGGTCACAACATCCAAAAGAGAATGTTGAAGCTCCACTATTTACAGAGAAATGTGATGCTACAAATTCACCAATGGTGTGTCGGCATTTGACACTTCCAAAGTTAAACTTCATCTTAGAGGAAATGACTTCGAGTTGGGCTACTTTTCAGATAGGAACTACATCTTTAGACACTCTTATATCAACATTGCGAGAATATATACAGTCACAAAAGTTAGCTGAATGTTTGAATGAGCATCAATAGAACCTGAATGGTGGAAGCAAAGGTGCGAATTTTGAAGATAGCAGCCATGTAGATGGGGATGATAACATCACAGGAGAAATTCAACATTCAATTAGCTACAATGTACAACCTGTCCCAACTCCTACAATTGACTACCCAAATATTGTACAGGGAAAGGGACGGTCAAGCAAACGATTAAAATCGTCTATTGAAAAGGCTATAGGGCGCACTGGCCGATTGTGCCGCAGATGCAAGAAGTTTGTTGTTGGACACAACAGACGAAATTGTCCAGAATTACATAAGAAGAATTGAGGGCAACATGGTATGATGATATCATATTTGATTTAACCAATCAAAACCTAATACACTTATACAATCTTCATAATTTCTATATCTTTCATTCTCTTAAGCTAATTCTTCTACTTTCTGCAGATTAGTGCATGCATGATTTTTAGGCTAGTGTGGGCTCCACCAACGCTTTTGTGTGTTTGGTACTATGGCTCTTATACACTGTCATTGGTTGTGTGTGTAAAGTTGTGAACGAGCTACATATGGATTTTGATTATTTTATTGGCAATGCAGGATGGTAATGAAGCATGTGGGTGTATGCATGGATAGAGAAGCAATAACACCACCTACGTTCGGGTTTCATTTCTAGAATTTATGACCCATTGTAATTTCAATGAACATTTCCAGATTGAAGTGTATTTTTGGTATGGAAAGGAAATGAGTTGTATTCATTTGTATTTACATATATACAATGACTCAAATGAAAATGTATTTTTTGTATGGAAAGGAAAGTTGTAAGAATGTTATATTCACATGTACACAATGAAAGAAACAGAAGTGTTTTTGATTCACAATACCGAGGATACAGACGTCTCTGAATCTGATTAACCAGTCAGTGTGCTGACTCTTAGTTTAACAGGACATGGCACGCTCATTGGCCAATCAGCGTGCTGACTCTCAGTTCAACATGACCTGCACATTCCATTCCATTTTGGAATATCCACCTGTGTATATAGTATCCTTTATTGTGCATACAAACAAACAGATGATCTGTACCTTCAATTTTCACAGGCAACAACTTTACAGGACACGACACGCTTATTGGTCAGTCAGCGTGCTGACTTTCATTCAACATGACCTGCACATTCCATTCCATTTCAGAATATCCACCTGTGTATATAATATCCTTAATTGTGCATACAAACAAACAGATGACCTGCACCTTCAATTTTCACATGCAACAACTTTATAGGACATGGCACGCTTATTGGCCAGTCAGCGTGCTAACTCTCATTTCAACATGACCTGCACATTCCATTCCATTTCACACACTCACTTGAGAAACATTTCTATACCACGCTTAACAGAAGATATTCATATACACACAACCTGTTGTCATATCAATGAACACCGTATAAAGCATATAGCATGCTGATGCAACCCCTCATATGAAAATTAGCACAACCTGTAAAGTACTGAACACTACATATTCTAACCATTGACCTGACTAGCAACACTATTCACAATGACCTATAAATCCATTCCAACCATTGACCTGACAAGCAACACCATTTACAATGACCTGCAAATCCATTCCAACCATTGACTTGACAAGCAACACCATTCACAATCTGCGATCTAAGCATGACTTGAATTCAAAGTATAAACATTCAAAAACACAAAGAAAGAAAGTTCCTTACTAACATATGTCCTCTAACATAAAAGTTATGAATACAAAAAGTATAAAGAAAGTAGGCTAATAACAAATCTTCTAATGTACCAAACTTAAAAACATGCAAGAAACAACATGGAGTGATGGAATAAAGTAATGTAGGTCCACAACTTTATGTTGTCACTTTCCTTCATTGCCATCTTTCTGCAACACATTCTCAACACCAACAAGTCTCTTGTCAATGCGATTGACATGCTCAAGGACTTGCTCCATTGCTCTAGCAAGACGTGCTATATTCCCAGAATATGAAGCATCGACGCAGACATTGTCTGTAGTTGGTAGGTCCGCAAAGGAGTGTGACGATTGTGGCTCATTAGAACGAGCATGTGACACGGCTGCACTATGCGGAGATATGGACGTTGATAGCAATACTTCGATGGGGGTATACACAGCGGGGGGAAATCTAGGAGTGGTGGATGAGTGACAATGGGAGTGACAATAACAGATGTGGGGGTGGCGATAACAGATGTAGGGGTGGCAATACCAGAAGCAAGTGTTGCCTCCACGGATGTAGGAGTGAAATCGACATCTACTGCGGGGGTAAAGTTTGTTGAAGTGACTCTGGGTGGGATCATGTATGAAGACATAAGCTGGGAAATGTGAGACTTGATTTCTCTCTTCATCTCCTCGATCTTTGCACTCAACATCTCCTCCAATCTACTTTCCAGGCCTGGTGACATACATTCCCTTGCAACCGATTCCTTCGGGGATGGATGAACACCAGCATGGTCATGTCGCTCTTCTTCATCATCATTGATGTCTTGCTCTGGTGGTGTTGTCGCCTGCTCACTAGTACTCGGCACCTCTGTCTGTCAGCGCAACTGTGCCTCCTTTGGTGCAATAGGAAGCCACTCATTTATCTCCATGTTAAGCGCATATCTCAACCTCCCCATCAAACTGTCATCAATTTTGTCTGATATGTTATGCTTTGTCACATCCTCTCTAGATAAATCCACCCCAAAATGCTTTAAAATTCTAGTTATAGCCATCCCATATGGAAAAGCTCCATTCTTCCGCTTTCGACACTTTAGCATGTGGTCGAAAATCTCTACGGGGGCAGCGAGTTGCATCTCCTTTTCACGTGCGCATAAGATGCAGGCATCATGGATTGACACTTTGGATACAGATCCAGCTCTCGGGAAGATGTTGTTCACAGTCACGTAGTGCAACAATTTCATATTCAGAGTAAGCAACTCTCGACTCGTTAACCTAGCTGCCTCATTTCCTTTCTCTTTGTCTCCACTTAACATGGTAAATGACTCCTCCTTAGTGATCTGCGGGGGATCATCACCTGTCCAAAGAGGTATGTCGAATACATCCTTCAGCATTTGATCATTCATCGGTATCTGTACTCCCTGACATACGTAATGGCTTCTTTATTCATGTTACAGTAGAACATCCTTACCAGATCAGGATAAATATCCTCCTCAAGTATCACAAATTCGAATAATCCACAATCCACAAGCCACTTTGAGAATGGGAAATCGCTGAAGTTATCAATGCGGAGTGGACGATGATTGAAACTTTTCCTTATATATCAATGATGTCTGCAGGTCCTGAAAGTATAATGTCTTCTCACTACTACCTTTCTCATGAACTTGAGCTTTCTGTTCTTTTTGGGTTGATTTATACATGACGGCCCTACTTCTCGACGTTTAGGAACTTCAGGAACTCCATGCTCCCTACTATTTTCTTCATGAACTTGGGTTTTCTGTTTCTATTCAGGCTTATTAGAGCATGACGACCCTCCTTCTCAATTTTTAGCAACTGCATTTTTTTCTGGCCTGGCATTGCTTTGTGTCCTCACCATATTCTATTCTCTTCACCTTCATCCTGAAGATTAGAAGACAAATCAATAAAGGATCATTAAAAACTTGTGATGCATTATTTATTATTTCTTCCCACTTCACATTAGCATGCTGAATTGTTAATCAATCAAACAATGTTCAGCGCAAAATCACATCACCTGAAACAATCCATAATCAACAATCATATTTCAATGTCATCATGTAATTTTGAATTTATCCATACAATAAAACTGATAAGAAAGTGATCTAAAGAGAATGAATGTACTTCATGTGATCCAGTTCATGCTGAGTAGACATGTGGCGCCCCGACCCAGGGTGCCTAGAAGCCTTACTCCGGGATCTTTATCGATTGGTAAACGTGACTCAGGATTGTTGCCCTGATCACACGGCGGGATTTTTATTTGGATCTCATCCAAATTTTTTTTTCTTTCATTCCTTTTCTTTTGTTTTTCATCACATAACAAACACTTGTCATCAACTTTACGCATGATACTCATAATAATATCATATCATCATATATGAACATATTCTTATCATTAGTTTCACATATTTTTATGGAATTTAAATCCACTAATCATAGGTTTCCAAAACGGCAACTTTGAAACCTATTTTTCACCCATTTAACATGTCTCTTGACACATAACCCTAAGCAGATTTATAAATCCGAATTTTCAGCATATAATCCCACTTTTCTTAATTCATATTTAAGTATTTAACACATAGATCAATTTAGATCATTTCTACATAGGTTTCATATATTTTTTTTGATTTTCTTCTCCAACTATCCACATATGCTGAAATCAGGCATACTGAAATCTCAAAAACTTGAATTAATATCAAATCAAGTATTTTTTATCTGAAATTTCTATCATACCTTAATAACTACATGAATTAACCAAAATAAATATTTTCAGCACGAAATATTTAATATTTCTATTTATTTTGATATTTTTACCTTGCTGAACAGCAACATCTATTTTCAGATAGCCTGAATGACGTTATTTAACGTGTATATTTATACATCAAATTTATACAAAAAAAGTTGAAACAAATTTAAATATGAAGATTTTATTTTTTAAAATGGCTAAAAGGCGGGCAAATGCGAAAAAGCAAAAAGTTCAAAAATAGATAATGAAAATCTTTGAAATTTTCAACTTGCAAAAATTTCCAAAATCTCACAAAACTCATTTAAAAAGTCTTTCAAAGTTTGAATTTCTTATATTTCAAAATAGAAAAATAGCTTTTGGAAAAGCTTAAAGGTACGAAAAATTCATATTTTGTAAGAGGAAAATAAGAAATTCTAAAAATGTGGAAAATTTTCAGCAAAGAGAAGTTTTCACAAAACGACAATGTTAACAAAAATCTTTGAAAATATAAGTTTCAAAATTTTCGAAATTTTGAAAAAATTACTTTCGAAAATGGTAGAGATTTAGGAAAATATATAATTTAAGAAAAATTTAAGCATTTTCCACAGAAAATTCTTTAAAATCAAATATGCTTAAAATTAAAATGAGTGAAAAGTCAAGACGTAGAAACCAGGAAGTTTTCGAAAATCTTAAACGCCGAAATTTTCAGTTGAAGAGAGTTGAGAAAAGAAAAAGGGCAAAAAAAAATTTCAAATCTGTAAAAATCAGAAGGCAAAAATTCGAATTCTAGGAATAGGAAAAAGCAGGAGAAGTATGGCATAAAACACAGTGACCTTTCAATATCTTAAAAGAAAAAATTGTTAAAAGATGAAATGGAAAAACATCTAAGATTGAGAAAATGAAAAGGAAATTTGATGTTCTAAAATCTAAAACTTTCAAATAACTTCCTCTTCATTTTCTCAATCTTTGATGTTTTTCCATTTCGAGCTTTTAACAACTTTTTCTTTTAAGATTTTCAAAAGTCACGGTATTTTATGCCTTACTTCTCCAGCTTTTTCCTCTTTCTAAAATTCAAATTTTAGCCTTCTGATTTTTTCAGATTTTAAAATGTTTTTGGCCCTTTTTCTTTTCCCAACTCTCTTCAACTGAAATTTTCGGCGTTCAAGATTTTCAAAAATTTCCTGTTTTCTATGTCTTGACTTTTCACTCATTTTAATTTTAAGCATATTTGATTTTATAGAATTTTCTATTAAAAAGGCTGAAATTTTTCTTAAATTTATTATTTCCGAAATCTCTTCCATTTTCGAAAGTAATTTTCTTGCAATTTAGAATATCCCTGTTTTCTTTTACAATGTTGTTTTTTTGGCGTTTTACCTTTTTGCAGCTACTCTTTTTCTGATTTCGAAAATTTTGAAACTTTATATTTTCAAAGATTTTTGTTAACTTATTTTCGTCGTTTTGTGAAAACTTCTCATTTTGAAAATTTTCCAGAATTTTAGAATTTCCTATTTGTTTCTTACTAAATATGAATTTTCTGGCGTTTAAGCTTTTCCAAAAGCTATTTTTTTGTTTTGAAAAATAAGAAATTCAAACTTTGAAAAGCTTTCTAAATGAGTTTTGTAGGTTTGTGGAAATTTTTGCAAGTTGGAAATTTCAAAGATTTTCATTATCTATTTTTGAACTTTTTGCATTTTCGCATTTGCCTGCGTTTCAGCCATTTCAAAAAAGAAAATCTTTGTATTTGAATTTGTTTCAACTTTTTTTGAATAAATTTGATGTTCTAAAATCTGAAACTTTGAAATAACTTCCTCTTCGTTTTGTCAATCTTCGATGTTTTTCTATTTTGAGCTTTTAACAACTTTTTCTTTTAAGATTTTTAAAAGTCACGGTATTTTATGCCATACTTCTCCGGCTTTTTCCTCTTTCAAAAATTCAAATTTTAGCCTTCTGGTTTTTACAGATTTTAAAATTTTTTTGTCCGTTTTTCTTTTCCCCACTCTCTTCGGTAGAAATTTTTGGCGTTTAAGACTTTCGAAAACTTCTTGTTTTCTATTTCTTGACTTTTCACTCATTTTAATTTTAAGCATATTTGATTTTAAGAAATTCAAACTTTGAAAAGCTTTCAAAATGAGTTTTACAGGTTTGTGGAAATTTTTGCAAGTTGGAAATTTCAAAGATTTTCATTATCTATTTTTGAAATTTTTCCATTTTCGCATTTGCCTGCGTTTCAGCCATTTCAAAAAAGAAAATCTTTGTATTTGAATTTGTTTCAACTTTTTTTGAATAAATTTGATGTCCTAAAATCTGAAACTTTGAAATAACTTCCTCTTCGTTTTGTCAATCTTCGATGTTTTTCTATTTTGAGCTTTTAACAACTTTTTCTTTTAAGATTTTTAAAAGTCACGGTATTTTATGCCATACTTCTCCGGCTTTTTCCTCTTTCAAAAATTCAAATTTTAGCCTTCTGGTTTTTACATATTTTAAAATTTTTTTGTCCGTTTTTCTTTTCCTAACTCTCTTCAACTGAAATTTTTGGCGTTTAAGATTTTCGAAAACTTCCTGTTTTCTATGTCTTGACTTTTCACTCATTTTAATTTTAAGCATATTTGATTTTAAGAAATTCAAACTTTGAAAAGCTTTCAAAATGAGTTTTGCAGGTTTGTGGAAATTTTTGCAAGTTGGAAATTTCAAAGATTTTCATTATCTATTTTTGAACTTTTTGCATTTCCGCATTTGCCCGCCTTTCAGCCATTTTAAAAAAGAAAATCTTTGTATTTAAATTTGTTTCAACTTTTTTTGAATAAATTTGATGTTCTAAAATCTGAAACTTTCAAATAATTTCGTCTTCGTTTTCTCAATCTTCGTTGTTTTTCCATTTCTGCTTTTAACAACTTTTTCTTTTAAGATTTTTAAAATTCACGGTATTTTATGCAATACTTCTCCAACTTTTTCCTCTTTCTAAAATTCAAATTTCAGCCTTCTGATTTTTACAGATTTTAAAAATTTTTTGGCCGTTTTTCTTTTCCCAACTCTCTTCAACTGAAATTTTCGGTGCTTAAGATTTTCGAAAACTTCCAGTTTAAATTTTTTTAGCCATTTTTCTTTTCCCAACTCTCTTCAACTGAAAATTTCGGCGTTTAAGATTTTCGAAAACTTCCTGTTTTCTACATCTTTACAGTTCACTCATTTTAATTTTAAGCAAATTTTATTTTATAGGATTTTCTGTTGAAAAAGCTTAAATTTTTCTTAAATTTTATATTTTCCGAAATCTCTTCCATTTTCGAAAGTAATTTTTTTGTAATTTAGAATATCCCTGTTTTCTTTTACAATGTTGTTTTTTTGGTGTTTTACCTTTTTGCAGCAACTCTATTTCCTATATGCTTCTTACTAAATATAAATTTTCCGGCGTTTAAGCTTTTCCAAAAGCTATTTTTTCGTTTTGAAAAATAACAAAATTCAAACATTAAAAAGCTTTCTAAATGAGTTTTGTGAGTTTGTAGAAATTTTTGCAATTTGGTAATTTCAAAGATTTTCGTTATCCATTTTTAACTTTTTGCATTTTCGCATTCGCCCGCTTATTAGCCTTTTCAAAAAAGAAAATCTTCGTATTTAAATTTGTTTCAACTTTTTTTGTATAAATTTGATGTTTTAAAATCTAAAACTTTTGAATAACTTCCTCTTCGATGTTTTTCCATTTTAGCTTTTAACAGTTTTTTCTTTTAAGATTTTGAAAAGTCACGGTATTTTATGCCATACTTCTCCAGCTTTTTCTGATTTCTAAAATTCAAATTTTTGCCTTCTGGTTTTTACATATTTTAAAATTTCTTGGCCATTCTTCTTTTCCCAACTCTCTTCGACTGAAAATTTTAGCGTTTAAGATTTTCACTCATTTTAATTTTAAGCATTTTTGATTTTATAGAATTTTCTGTTGAAAAACCTTAAATTTTTTTAAATTTTATATTTTTCCAATACTCTTCCATTTTCGAAAGTAATTTTTTTGCAATTTAGAATAACCCTGTTTTCTTTTACAATGTTGTTTTTTTAGCGTTTTAACTTTTTACCGCAACTCTTTTTCCGATTTCGAAAATTTTAAAACTTTATATTTTCAAAGATTCTTATTAACTTATTTTTGTCGTTTTGTGAAAACTTCTCATTTTGAATTTTTTTCAGATTTTAAGAATTTCCTATTTGCTTCTTACAAAATATGAATTTTTCGGCCATTAAGTTTTTCCAAAAGGTATATTTCCATTCTGAAAAATAAGAAATTCAAACTTTGAAAGACTTTTTAAATAAGTTTTGTGAGTTTTTGGAAATTTTTGCAAGTTGAAAATTTCAAAGATGTTCATTATCTATTTTTGAACATTTGCGTTTTTGCATTTTTCCCGCCTTTTAGCCATTTCAAAAAAGAAAATCTTTGTATTTAAATTTGTTTCAACTTTTTTGGTAAGAAACAAATAGGAAATTCTAAAAATCAGGAAAATATTCAAAATGAGAAGTTTTCACAAAATGACGCAAATAAGTTAACAAAAATCTTTGAAAATATAAAGTTTCAAAATTTTCAAAATCGGAGAAAGGGTTGCTGCAAAAAGTTAAAACGCCAAAAAAACATTGTAAAAGAAAACAGGGAAATTCTAAAATGCAAAAAAATTACTTTTGAAAATGAAAGAGATTTTGGAAAATATAAAATTTAAGAAAAACTTAAACTTTTTCCCTAGAAAATTGTTTAAAATCAAATATGCTTAAAATTAAAAAGAGTGAAAAGTCAAGACGTCTAAAACAGGAAGTTTTCAAATATCTTAAATGCCGAAATTTTCAGTTGAAGAGAGTTCGGAAAAGAAAAAGGGCAAAAAAAAGTTCAAATTTGTAAAAACCAAAAGGCAAAAATTTGAATTCTAGAAATAGGAAAATGCTAGAGAAGTATGGCATAAAATACAGTGGCCTTTCAATATCTTCAAAGAAAAAATTGTTAAAATCTGAAATGGAAAAACATCTAAGATTGAGAAAACGAAGAGGCAGTTATTTGAAAGTTTTAGATTTTACAACATCAAATTTATACAAAAAAAGTTGAAACAAATTTAAATACGAAGATTTTCTTTTTTGAAATGGCTAAAAGGCGGGCGAATGAAAAAATGCAAAAAGTTCAAAAATAGATAATGAAAATCTTTGAAATTTTCAACTTGCAAAAATTTCCAAAAACCCACAAAACTCATTTGAAAAGTCTTTCAAAGTTTGAATTTCGTATTTTTCAAAACGGAAAAATAGCTTTTGGAAAAGCTTAAACGCCGGAAAATTCATATTTTGTAAGAAGCAAATGGGAAATTCTAAAAATCTGGAAATTTTTCAAAAAGAGAAGTTTCACAAAATGACAAAAAATAAGTTAACAAAAATCTTTGAAAATATAAAGTTTCAAAATTTTCGAAATCGGAAAAAGAGTTGCTGCAAAAAGGTAAAACACCAAAAAAACAACATTGTAAAAGAAAACAGGGATATTCTAAATTGCAAAAAAATTACTTTCGAAAATGGAAGAGATTTCGGAAAATATATAATTTAAGAAAAATTAAGTTTTTTCCACAAAAAATTCTTTAAAATCAAATATGCTTAAAATTAAAATGTGTGAAAATTCAAGACGTGGAAAACAGGAAGTTTTCGAAAATCTTAAACGCCGAAATTTTCAGTTGAAGAGAGTTGGGAAAAGAAAAATGACCAAAAAAATTTTTAAATCTGTAAAAACCAAAAGGCTAAAATTTGAATTTTAACAATAGGAAAAAGTGGAGAAGTATGGCATAAAATACCGTGAGTTTTCAAAATCTTAAAAGAAAAAGTTGTTAAAAGCTCAAAATGGAAAAACATCGAAGATTGAGAAAACAGAGAGGAAGTTATTGAAAAGTTTTAGATTTTAGAACATCAAATTTATTCAAAAAAGTTGAAACAAATTTAAATACGAAGATTTTCTTTTTTGAAATGGCTGAAAGGCGGGCTCATGAGAAAATGCAAAAAGTTCAAAAATAGATAATGAAAATCATTGAAATTTCCAACTTGCAAAAATTCCACAAACTCACAAAACTCATTTAGAAAGTTTTTCAAAGTTTGAATTTCTTATTTTTTAAAACGGAAAAATAGCTTTCGGAAAAGCTTAAATGCCGGAAAATTCATATTTTGTAAGAAGAAAATAGGAAATTCTAAAAATGTGGAAAATTTTCAAAAAAGAGAAGTTTTCACAAAACGACAAAAATAAGTTAACAAAAATCCTTGAAAATATAAAGTTTCAAAATTTTTGAAATCGGAAAAAGAGTTGTTGCAAAAAGGTAAAACGCCAAAAAAAACATTGTAAAAGAAAACAGGGAAATTCTAAAATGCAAAAAAATTACTTTCAAAAATGAAAGAGATTTGGGAAAATATAAAATTTAAGAAAAATTTAAGCTTTTTCTTCAGAAAATTCTATAAAATTAAGTATGCTTAAAATTAAAATGAGTGAAAAGTCAAGACGTAGAAAACAGGAAGTTTTCGAAAATCTTAAACGCTGAAATTTTCAGTTGAAGAGAGTTGGGAAAAGAAAAATGGCAAAAAAAATTTTAAAATCTGTAAAAACCAGAAGGCTAAAATTTGAATTTTAGAAAGAGGAAAAAGCTGGAAAAGTTTGGCATAATATACCGTGACTTTTCAAAATCTTAAAAGAAAAAGTTGTTAAAAGCTCAAAATGGAAAAGCATCGAGGATTGAGAAAACGAAGAGGAAGTTTTTGGAAAGTTTTAGATTTTAGAGCATCAAATTTATTCAAAAAAAGTAGATATAAATTTAAATACAAAGATTTTTCTTTTTTGTAATGGCTGAAAGGCGGGTAAATGCGAAAATGCAAAAAGTTCAAAAATAGATAATGAAAATCTTTGAAATTTCCAAGTTTCAAAAATTTCCAAAAACTCACAAAACTCATTTAAAATCTTTTTCGAATATCTTAAACGCTGAAATTTTCAGTTGAAGAGAGTTGGGGAAAGTAAAAGGGCAAAAAAAATTTCAAATCTGTAAAAACCAGAAGGCAAAAATTTGTATATTAGAAATAGGAAAACTCTTGAGAAGTATGGCATAAAAGACAGTGACCTTTCAAAAACTTAAAAGAAAAAATTGTTAAAAGCTAAAATGGAAAAAAATCGAAGATTGAGAAAACGAAGAGGAAGTTATTTAAAAGTTTTAGATTTTAAAACATCATATTTATACAAAGAAAGTTGAAACAAATTTAAATACGAAGATTCTCTTTTTTGAAATGGCTAAAAGGCGGGCAAATGCGAAAATGCAAAAAGTTCAAAAATAGATAATGAAAATCTTTGAAATTTCCAACTTGCAAAAATTTCCAAAAACTCACAAAACTCATGTAAAAAGTCTTTCAAAGTTTGAATTTCATATTTTTCAAAACGGAAAAATAGCTTTTGGAAAAGCTTAAAGGCCGAAAAATTCATATTTTGTAAGAAGAAAATAGGAAATTCTAAAAATCTGGAAAATTTTTAAAAAGAGAAGTTTTCACAAAATGACAAAAATAAGTTAACAAAAATCTTTGAAAATATAAAGTTCAAAATTATTGAAATCGGAAAAAAGAGTAGCTGCAAAAAGGTAAAACGCCAAAAAAATGTTGTAAAAGAAAACTGGGAAATTCTAAAATGAAAAAAAATTACTTTCGAAAATGGAAGAGATTTGGGAAAATATAAAATTTAAGAAAAATTTAAGCTTTTTCAACAGAAAATTGTATAAAATTAAATTTGCTTAAAATTAAAGTGAGTGAAAAGTCATGACATAGAAAACAGGAACTTTTCGAAAATCTTAAACGCCAAAATTTTTGGTTGAACAGAATGGGAAAAGAAAAAGGCCAAAAAATTTTAAAATTTGTAAAAACCAAAAGGCAAATTTTGAATTTTAGAAAGAGGAAAAAGCTCGAGAACTATGACATAAAATACTGTGACTTTTCAAAATCTTAAAAGAAAAAGTTGTTAAAAGCTGAAATGGAAAAACATCGAAGATTGAGAAAACAAAGAGGAAGTTATTTAAAAGTTTTAGATTTTAAAATATCATATTTATACAAAGAAAATTGAAACAAATTTAAATACGAAGATTCTCTTTTTTGAAATGGCTAAAAGGAGGGCAAATGCAAAAATGCAAAAAGTTCAAAAATAGATAATGAAAATCTTTGAAATTTCCAACTTGCAAAAATTTCCAAAAACTCACAAAACTCATTTAAAAACTCTTTCAAAGTTTGAATTTCTTATTTTTCAAAACGGAAAAATAGCTTATGGAAAAGCTTAAAGGCCAAAAAATTCATATTTTGTAAGAAGAAAATAGGAAATTCAAAAAATCTAGAAAATTTTCAAAAAGAGAAGTTTTCACTAAACGACAAAAATAAGTTAACAAAAATCTTTGAAAATATAAAGTTTCAAAATTTTCGAAATCGGAAAAAGAGTTGCTGCAAAAAGGTAAAACGCCAAAAAACAACATTGTAAAAGAAAACAGGGATATTCTAAATAGCAAAAAAATTACTTTCGAAAATGGAAGAGATTTGAGAAAATATAAAATTTAAGAAAAATTTAAGCTTTTTCAGCAAAAAATTCTATAAAATCAAATATGCTAAAAATTAAAATGAGTGAAAAGTCAAGACGTCGAAAACAGGACGTTTTTGAAAATCTTAAATGCCGAAATTTTCTGTTGAAGAGAGTTGGGAAAAGAAAAAGGGCAAAAAAAATTTGAAATCTGTAAAAACCAGAAGACAAAAATTTGTATTTTAGAAATAGGAAAAAACTGGAGAAGTATGGCATAAAATACAGTGACCTTTTAAAATCTTAGAAAAAAAAATTGTTAAAAGCTAAAATGGAAAAACATCTGTAACGCCCTAGGCCTAACAGTAAGGTATTGTCCTCTTTGGTCCTCGGCCCGCACGGTTTTGTCCTTCTGGGTTCACACTCCCGTCCTTCCCCAAAAGGCGCCTCACTGAGATATCATTTGTAACACCCCAGGCCTAACAGAAAGGTGTTGTCCGCTTTGGGCCTCGGCCCGCACGGTTTTGTCCTTTTGGGTTCACGCTCCTGTCCTTCCCCAAAATGTGCCTCACTGAGATACCCGGCGGTCTCCACTTATAGCCCAGGCTCCCCCCCTCATCCTAACCGATGTGGGTATCACATTCACCCCCCTTGGGGCTCCAGCGTCCCCACTGGACACCATCGGCCGAAGGTCGGGAGTCGGCTCTGATACCATTTGTAACGCCCGAGGCCTAACAGTAAGGTATTGTCCGCTTTGGGCCTCGGCCCGCACGGTTTTGTCCTTCTGGGTGCATGCTCCCGTCCTTCCCAAAAAAGCGCCTCACTGAAGTACTTGACAGCCTCCACTTATAACCCAGGCTCCCCCCAACCATCTTAACCGATGTGGGATATAACATTCACCCACCTTGGGGCTCCAATGTCCCCGCTAGACACCATCGACCGGAGGTCGGGAGTCGGCTAACAATACCTTACTATTAGGCCTGGGGCGTTACATTTTAACAATTTTTTCTTTTAAGATATTGAAAAAGTCACCGTGTTTTATGCCATACTTCTCCAGTTTTTTCCTATTTCTAGAATAAAAATTTTTGCCTTCTGGTTTTTACAGATTTGAAATTTTTTTTGCCCTTTTTCTTTTCCCAACTCTCTTCAACTGAAAATTTCGGTGTTTAAGATTTTCGAAAACTTCCTGTTTTCTACGTCTTGTCTTTTCACTCATTTTAATTTTAAGCATACTTAATTTTATAGAATTTTTTGTAGAAGAAGCTTAAATTTTTCTTAAATTTTATATTTTCCCAAATCTCTTCCATTTTCGAAAGTAATTTTTTTGCATTTTAGAATTTTCTTGTTTTCTTTTACAATGTTTTTTTTTGGCATTTTACCTTTTTGCAGCAACTCTTTTTCAGATTTTGAAAATTTTGAAACTTTATATTTTCAAAGATTTTTGTTAACTTATTTTTCTCGTTTTGTAAAAACTTCTCTTTGTTGAAAATTTTCCACATTTTTAGAATTTCCTATTTTCTTCTTACAAAATATGAATTTTCCGGCCATTAAGCTTTTCCAAAAGCTATTTTTCCGTTTTGAAAAATAAGAAATTTAAACTTTGAAAGACTTTTTGAATGAGTTTTGTGAGTTTTTGGTAATTTTTGCAAGTTGGAAATTTCAAAGATTTTCATTATCTATTTTTGAACTTTTTGCATTTTTGCATTTTCCCACCTTTTAGCCATTTGAAAAAAGAAAATCTTCGTATTTAAATTTGTTTCAACTTTTTTCGTATAAATTTGATGTTTTAAAATCTAAAACTTTTAAATAACTTCCTCTTCGTTTTCTCAATCTTCGATGTTTTTCCATTTCAGCTTTTAACAAATTTTTCATTTAAAATAGTGAAAGGTCACTTGATTTTAAGCATTACTTCTCAAGCTTTTTCCTATTTCTCGAATTCAAAATTTTGCCTTCTGATTTTTACAGATTTGAAATTTTTTTTGCCCGTTTTCTTTTCCCAACTCTCTTCAATTGGAAATTTCGGCGTTTAAGATTTTGAAAAACTTCCTGTTTTCTACAACTTGACTTTTCACTCATTTTAATTTTAAGCATATTTGATTTTAAACAATTTTCTAGGGAAAAAGCTTAAATTATTCTTAAATTTGATATTTTCCCAAATCTCTTTCATTTTCAAAAGTAATTTTTTTGCATTTTAGAATTTCTCTGTGTTTCTTTTACAATGTTTTTTTGGCGTTTTACCTTTTTGCCGCAACTCTTTTTCCAATTTCGAAAATTTTGAGACTTTATATTTTCAATGATTTTTGTTAACTTATTTTTGTCGTTTTGGGAAAACTTCTCTTTGTTGAAAATTCTCCACATTTTAAAATTTCATATTTTCATTATCTATTTTTAAACTTTTTGGATTTTCGCATTTGCCCGCCTTTCAGCCATTTCAAAAAAGAAAATCTTCGTATTTAAATTTGTTTCAACTTTTTTTGTATAAATTTGATGTTCTAAAATCTAAAACTTTCAAATTACTTCCTCTTTGTTTTCTTAATCTTCGATGTTTTTCTATTTCGAGCTTTTAACAACTTTTTCTTTTAAGATTTTGAAAAGTCATGATATTTTATGCCATACTTCTTCAGCTTTTTCCTCTTTCTAAAATTCAAATTTTAGCCTTTTGGTTTTTACAAATTTTAACATTTTTTGGGCCGTTTTTCTTTTCCCAACTCTCTTCAACTGAAAATTTCAGCTTTTAAGATTTTCGAAAACTTCCTGTTTTCTATGTCTTGACTTTTCACTGATTTTAATTTTAAGCATATTTAATTTTATAGAATTTTCTGTTGAAAAACCTTAAATTTTTCTTAAATTTAATATTTTCCCAAATCTATTCCATTTTCGAAAGTAATTTTTTTGCAATTTAGAATTTCCCTGTATTCTTTTACAATGTTTTTTTGGCGTTTTACCTTTTCGCAGCAACACTTTTTCCGATTTTGAAAATTTTGAAACTTTATATTTTCAAAAAATTTTGTTGACTTATTTTTGTCGTTTTGTGAAAACTTCTCTTTTTCAAAATTTTCCAGATTTTTAGAATTTCCAATTTGCTTCTCACAAAATTTGAATTTTTTTGCATTTAAGCTTTCCCCAAAGCTATTATTCCGTTTTGAGAAATAAGAAATTCAAACATTGAAAGACTTTCGAAATGAGTTTTTTGAGTTTGTGGAAATTTTTGCAAGTTGGAAATTTCAAAGATATTCATTATCTATTTTTGAACTTTTTGCATTTTCGCATTTGCCAGCCTTTTAGCCATTTCTAAAAAGAAAATCATTGTATTTAAATTTTTTTCAACTTTTTTTCGTATAAATTTGATGTTTTAAAATTTAAAACTTTTAAATAACTTCCTCTTCGTTTTCTCAATCTTCGATGTTTTTCCATTTCAGCTTTTAACAACTTTTTCTTTTAAGATTTTGCAAAGTCATAGAATTTTTTGCCATAATTCTCCAGCTTTTTCCTCTTTCTAGAATTCAAATTTTAGCCTTCTGGTTTTTACAGATTTTAAAATTTTTTGGCCATTTTTCTTTTCCCAACTCTCTTCAACTGAAAATTTCGACGTTTAAAATTTTCTAACACTTCCCTTTTTTCTTCGCCTTGACTTTTCGCTCATTTTAATTTTAAGCATATTTAATTTTATAGAATTTTCTGTTGAAAAAGTTTAAATTTTTCTTAAATTTTATACTTTCCAAAATCTCGTCCATTTTCGAAAGTAATTTTTTTGCATTTTAGAATTGTCCTGTTTTCTTTTACAATATTGTTTTTTTGGCATTTTACCTTTTCGCAGCAACACTTTTTCCGATTTCAAAAATTTTAAAACTTTATATTTTCCAAGATTTTTGTTATCTTATTTTTGTCGTTTTTTGAAAACTTCTCTTTTTTGAAAAATTTTCAGATTTTTAGAATTTCTTATTTGCTTCTTAGAAAATATGAATTTTTCGGCGTTTAAGCTTTTCCTAAAACTATTTTTCCGTTTTTGACAAACAAGAAATTCAAACTTTGAAAGACTTTCTAAATGAGTTTTGTGATTTTCTAGAAATTTTTGCAAGTTGGAAATTTCAAAGATTTTCATTATCCATTTTTGAACTTTTTGCATTTTCGCATTTGCCCGCCTTTTAGCCATTTCAAAAAAGAAAATCTTCGTCTTTAAATTTTTTTCAACTTTTTTTGTATGAATTTGATGTTTTAAAATCTAAAACTTTTAAATAACTTCCTCTTCGTTTTTTTAATCTTTTGTGTTTTTCCATTCCAGCTTTTAACATCTTTCTCTTTTAAGATTTTGAAAAGTCGTGATATTTTATGTCATACTTCTCCAGGTTTTTTTCTTTCTAAAATTCAAATTTTAGCCTTCCGGTTTTTACAGATTTTAAAATTTTTAGGCCATTTTTCTCTTCCCAGGTCTCTTTAAATAAAAATTTCAGCATCTAAGATTTTCAAAAACTTTCTGCTTTCTACATCCTGACTTTTCACTCATTTTAATTTTAAGCATTTTTTATTTTATAAAATTTTCTGTCAAAAAAGCTTAAATTTTTGTTAAATTTTATATTTTCCCAAATCTCTTCCATTTTCGAAAGTAATTTCTTGGCATTTTAGTTTTTCCCCGTTTTCTTTTACAATGTTGATTTTTTGGCGTTTTATTGACCTTTTTGCAGCAACACTTTTTCTTATTTCGAGTATTTTGAAACTACATCTTTTCCAGGATTTTGTTGACTTATTTTTCTCGTTTTGTGAAAATTTCTCTTTTTAAAAATTTGCTAGATTTTTAGAATTTTCCATTTTCTTCTCACAAAATTTGAATTTTTCGGCATTTAAGCTTTTCCCAAAGCTATTTTTCTGCTTTTGAAAAATAAGAAATTCAAACTTTGAGAGACTTTCTAAATGAATTTTGTGATTTCGTGGAAATTTTTTCAATTTGGAAATTGAAAAGATTTTCATTATCCATTTTTGAATTTTTTGCATTTTCGCGTTTGCCCACCTTTTAGCCATTTCAAAATAGAAAATGTTTGTATATAAATTTTTTTCCACTTCTTTTGGAAGAATTTAATGTTTTAAAATCTAAAACTTTTAATTAACTTTCTCTTCGTTTTCTCAATCTTTGATATTTTTTCATTTCAGTTTTTAACATCTTCTTCTTTCAAGATTTTGAAAAGTCATGGTATTTTATGACATACTTCTCCATCTTTTTCCTCTTTCTAAAATTCCAATTTTAGCCTTTTAGGTTTTACAGATTTTAAAATTTTTTGGCCCTTTTCCCCTTTTCGACTATCTTGGACTGAAATTTTCGACATTTAAGATCTTAAAAAACTTCCGGCTTTCTACGTCTTGACTTTTCACTCATTTTAATTTTAAGCATTTTTTACTTCATATAATTTTCTGTCGAAATAGCTTAAACGTTTCTTAAATTTTACATTTCCCAAATCTCTTCCATTTTCGAAAGTAATTTTTTGACATTTTAGATTTCCCCCTTTTTCTTTTACAACATTCTTTTTTTGGTGTTTTACCTTTTTGCAGCAACTCTTTTTCCGATTTCGAAAATTTTGAAACTTCATCTTTTCCAAGATGAAGTTAACTTATTTTTGTCATTTTTTGAAATGTTCTCTTTTCCAAAATTTTCAAGATTTTTAGAATTTTCTATTTTCTTCTTACAAAATTTGAATTTTTCAGCGTTTAAGCTTTTTCCAAAGCTATTTTTCCTTTTTTGAAAAATACGGTATTCAAACTTTGAAAGACTTTCTAAATGGGTTTTGTGATTTTGTGAAAATTTTTGCAAGTTGGAAATTTCAAAGATTTTAATTATCTATTTTTGAACTTTTTGTATTTTTGCATTTGCCCGCCTTTTTTTCAACTTTTTTTGTGCGGATTTGATGTTTTAAAATCCAAAACTTTTAAGTAACTTCCTCTTCGATCTTTTTCCATTTCAACTTTTAATATCTTTTTCTTTTAAGATTTTGAAAATGACAGTATTTTATGTCATACTTCTTCAGCTTTTTCCTCTTTCTAAAATTCCAGTATTAGCCTTCTGGTTTGATAGATTTTAAAATTTTTGGTCCGTTTTTCTCTTCCCAGCTTTATAATTTCGGCGTTTATAATTTTTGAAAACTTTCTCCTTTCTGCGTCTTGACTTTTCACTCATTTTAATTTTAAGTCATTTTCATTTTATAGAACTTTCTGTCAAAAAAAGCTTAAATTTTTCTATAATTTTATATTTTCCCAAATCGCTTCCATTTTCGAATGTAATTTTTTGCCAATTTAGATTTTTCCCGTTTTCTTTTACAATGTTGATTTTTTGGGTTTTTACCTTTTTACGGCAACTCTTTTTCCGATTTCAAAAATTTAGAAACTTTATCTTTTTCAAGGTTTTGTTAACTTTTTTTTGTCGTTTTGTGAAAATTTCAATTTTTGAAAATTTTTCAGATTTTTAGAATTTCCTTTTTTCTTCTTACAAAATTTGAATTTTCCGACGTTTAAGCTTTTGCCAAAGCTATTTTTCAGTTTTTGAAAAATAACAGATTCAAACTTTGAAAGTCTTTCGATATGAGTTTTGTGATTTTATTGAAATTTTTGTATTTAAATTTTTTTCCACTTTTTTTGTATAAATTTGATGTTTTAAAATCTGAAACTTTTAGATAACTTCCTCTTTGTTTCTCAATCTTCGACGTTTTTCCATTTCTACTTTTAACGTCTTTTTTATTTAAGATTTTGAAGAGTCATCGTATTTTATGTCATACTTCTCCAGCTTTTTCCTCTTTCTAAAATTCAAAATTTAGCCTTCTGGTTTTACAAATTTTAAAATTTTTCGACCCTTTTTTTCTTCCCAACTCTCTTCAACTGAAAAATCTCGATGTTTAAGATTTTTGAAAATTACTGTTTTCTGCATCTTGACTTTTCGCTCGTTATTATTTTAAGAATTTTATTTTATAGAATTTTCGGACAGAAAAGCTTAAATTTTTCTTCAATTTTATATATTCTAAAATCTCTTCCATTTTCCAAAGTAGTTTTTTTGCATTTTAGATTTTCTCCATTTTCTTTTAAAAAGTTGATTTTTTGGCGTTTTACCTTTTTGCAGCAACTCTTTTTCGATTTCGAAAATATAAAAACTTTATCTTTTCCAAGATTTTGTGCCTTTTGGTTTTACAAATTATAAATTTTTCGGCACTTTTTTCTTCCCAACTCTCTTCAAATGAAATTTTCGACATTTAAGATTTTTTGAAAACTTTCTGTTTTCTGCATCTTGACTTTTCACTCATTTTAATTTTATGCATTTTTGACTTTATAGATTTTTCGGTCGAAAAAGATTAAATTTTTCATCAATTTTATATATTCCCAAAACTCTTCCATTCTCGAAAGTAATTCTTTTGCATTTTAGATTTTCCCCGTTTTCTTTTACAATGTTGATTTTTTGGCGTTTTACCCTTCTACAGCAACTCTTTTTTAGATTTCGAAAATTTAAAAATTTTATCCTTTCCATAATTTTGTTAACTTTTTTTGTTGTTTTGTGAAAATTTCTCTTTTTCAAAATTTCCCAGATTTTTAGAATTTCCTATTTTCTTCTTAAAAAATTTGAATTTTTCGGTGTTTAAGCTTTTCCTAAAGCTATTTTTCCGTTTTTCAAAAATAAGAAATTCAAACTTTGAAAGGCTTAATGAATTTTGTGATTTTGCGGAAACTTTTTCAAGTTGGAAATTTTGAAGATTTTCATTATCCATTTTTTACCTTTTTGCATTTTTGCAATTGCCCTCCTTTTAGCTTTTTCCTCTTTCTAAAATTCAAATTTTAACCTTCTGGTTTTTACAGATTTTGAAATTTTTTGGCCCTCTTTCTCTTCCCACCTCTCTTGAACTGGAAATTTCAGCGTTTAAGATTTTAGAAAACTTTCTGCTTTTTGAGTCTTGACTTTTCACTCATTTTATTTTTAAGCAAATTTTATTTTATAAAATTTTCTGTCGAAAAAGCTTAAACTTTTCATAAATTTTATATTTTCCCAAATCTCTTCCATTTTTAAAAGTAATTTTTTGGCGTTTTACCTTTTTCCAGCAATTCTCTTTTTGAACAATTTCTAGATTTTTAAAAGTTCTTATTTTCTTCTTACGAAATTTGAATTTTTCAGCGTTTAAGGTTTTCCCAAAGCTATTTTTCCATTTTTGAAAAATAAGAAATTCAAACTTTGAGAGACTTTCTAAATGAGTTTTGTGATTTTGTGGAAATTTTTTCAAGTTGGAAATTTCAAAGATTTTCATTATCCATTTTTGAACTTTTTGCATTTTCGCATTTGCCCACCTTTTAGCCATTTCAGAAAAGAAAATCTTCGTATTTAAATCTTTTTCAACTTTTTTTGTATGAATTTGATGTTTTAAAATCTAAAACTTTTAAATAACTTCCTCTTCGTTTTCTCTATCTTCGATATTTTTTCATTTCAGCTTTTAACATCTTTTTCTTTTAAGATTTTGAAAAGTCATTGTATTTTATGTCATACTTCTCCAGATTTTTACTCTTTCTAAAATTCTAATTTTAGCCTTCTGGTTTTACAGATTTTAAAATTTTTAAGCCCTTTTTCTCTTCATAACACTCTTCAACTGAAAATATCGGCGTTTATGATTTTTGAAAACTTTTTGCTTTCTGCGTCTTGACTTCTCACTCATTTTAAGTTTAATCATTTTTTATTTTATAGAAGTTTCAGTCGAAAAAGCTTAAAATTTTCTTCAATTTTATATATTCCCAAATCTCTTCCATTTTCGAAAGTAATTTTTTTGCATTTTAGATTTTCCCCATTTTCTTTTACAATGTTGATTTTTTGGCATTTTAACTTTTTGCAGCAACTCTTTTTTCGATTTCGAAAATTTAGAAACTTTATCTTTTCTTAGATTTTGTTAACTTTTTTTTTACGTTTTGTGAAAATTTCTCTTTTTGAAAATTTTCTAGATTTTTAGATTTTTTCTATTTTCTTATTACAAATTTTGAATTTTCGGGCATTTAAGCTTTTCCCAAAGCTATTTTTCCATTTTTGAAAAATAAGAAATTCAAACTTTTAAAGATTTTCTAAATGAGTTTTGTGATTTTGTGGAAGTTTTTGCAAGTTGGAAATTTCAAAGATTTTCATTATCCATTTCTGTACTTTTTTGCATTTTTGCAATTGCCCGCCTTTTAGCCATTTCAAAAATCTTCTTATTTAAGAAAATCTTCGTATTTAAATTTTTTCCAACTTTTTTCTATAAATTTGATGTTTTAAAATCTATACTTTTAAATAACTTCCTCTTCGCTTTCTCAATCTTTGATGTTTTTACATTTCAGCTTTTAACATCTTTTTCTTTTAAGATTTTGAAAAGTCCCTTGTATTTTATACTTCCCCAGCTTTTTTGTTTTTCTAAAACTCCAATTTTGGCCTTCCGATTTTTTGCAGATTTTTAAAATGACAATAAATTATGAATATGGTATTTTAAAAAAAAATTAGTGAATGCAAGAGCTTTAAAGAATTATTAAATGGCCTAAAATGCATGTAGGAAAGAAAAATAAAAGCGAAGAGAATTTTGAAATTTATTTTGTTGTTTAATACATGCAAGTAGTTATGAATAATTAATGAAATGGATAAGATTTCTATACAAGTTTTGTATAAGGAATTATACACCGCAATATTACATGGGAGCGACACATGCACCACGCACGTGTGGACTACCCTTGAAAGAATCAAGTGGGTCGAATCTCCCTAGGATTTGTCTAAACATGCTAGAGATTCTTCGATTTTTTATTTTAATAAGTTATTTTTTATTGGTATTATATACACTATGACATCTGATAGTACAAATCAGTCTCATTCGCAACCCTCACCATGGAGAGACATTTTCTAAATACCCATGCTCAGGAGGACCAACAGTAAACACCCCATTACCAGAGGAACATGTGGAAAAGGATACAAAATTCCGTAACGTGAGTGACACAGTTTGCCACTAACTGGAATAAAAATCGGTTGGCGATTTTAATAAGTTATTGGGATAGATATAAACTGGAAAATCATAAATCCAAGTTGAGTTAAGCTCCAACCTCATGGATTCATGATCATGGCCGACCACCATGCATGAGGGAGAAGATGATTGTGCATGTTAGGGTTTTTGTGATTTTTGATTTGCATCCTAGTCTGAATGGAAGATCCATACATTTTGGCCAAAGGTTAATCTATTTGAGCTTGAAATCGAACCAATTCATACCCTAGCTATGAGTTCAACAATGACAGCAAGTGTAACGAAGATTCATGGATTTGGGCTGTGTATGTCATGAATTCCATAGGGCTTTTGGGATTTTTAATCTCCCTCATGGCGTTCAAGTTGATATAAACATATATGTTAAGGAATTTTGGCACTAATCAAACCCCAACCCATGAATTATAGTCTACAACCATGTATGATTAGGAATCCAGCATTGTATGATTAAGTTCCTGAGATTTGTGATTCTTTTGTATTATTTCGAATAAAGTTTGACTTGTAAGGTGAGAGTTATTGAATAAATAAAATCCAAACCTATGGCAAGGTGACTGATAGTCTTGATGGATTAGATTTTGGACTTGCATTTTAATTAGAAAAAGGGATTTTAAATTTTAAAATGATGAAAACTTCTATAAAAAATGAAAGTCTTTAAATTGGGTTTTTTTTATCAGACAGCCATGTGTGACATATTTAATATGATGTAAGGACATGTGTATTATGATATTTCTACACTATCAAAATTGATTCAAGACTAAATAAGGAGTTTTTGAAACTGTCAAGCTCCAAATTCATGAATTCACGCCCAACTGTCAGGCAATGACTTGAATCTAAGCCGCATAATGTGATTGATGTAAAATTAATGTGTTTCTATGTCGTTATTACGTGGTGTAAAGATCAAGTAGATCTAACCCACGCTTTAATGATGGAAATAACCATGAACGAGCGCTTAAGCAAGAGTTTTTTTTTGGAAATTTTAAATTTTGTAAACATAGTCCTTGCACATCATGAAATTTATGAGATTTATGAAGTTTATAATTTCTTCAATTTATCCTGGATGATTTGCACTTACAAGAAGGGAATTTTAGAATGATCCCAGCCTTAAATGGTGAGAAATGTGTTTTATCAAAAAAAATGGTGAGAAATGTTGGAAACAATAGTTGAATCGAAAAACAAATTGACCAAAGCACAAGTTTTGATGATTAACAAATAAAAATTTGAGTATGTTATGATTATTAATGAGTTTTGTGAATATCTTTAATGAATGAAAAATCAGACCAAGTCGATCATCAAGTTGACTCCGACTTCGACTTAGGCGAAGTCGATCCGAAGTCGACTCCACAAGCGACTTCAACAGGCATTTTTTTGACAGTGTTGAAATTGGGGATTTGAACAACCGAAGTCGCAGATGAAGTCGACTCCACTTGCGACTTGAAGCCAAGTCGCAGATGAAGTCGACCCCAGAATCGACTTGAAGCAGCATTTTCCTTCCAGCGTTGATTTTGGAAGACAGAAAACCGAAGTCGCAGATGAAGTCGACTCCAATTGCGACTTGAGGCCAAGTCGCAGACGAAGTCGACTCCAGAATCGACTTAGAATAGCATTTTCCTTCCAGCATTAAAATTGGGCAGCAAAACTTCTGAAGTCGCAACCGAAGTCGACTCCACATGCGACTTGGGTGAAGTCATAGGCAAAGTCGACTCTAGCATCAACTTCAACATGATAAGACAGATTTTCAAGATCAAATCGAAGAACGAGTCCACTTCAAGATAGAATAGAAGATGAAGATGACTCAAATTTCTCAAACTTGAATATACGAAGACTAATCCAAGTTTAAAGCAAGCAAGACACATGGATTCATTCATTCCAAATCAAAGTTGGATTTGTTCATACAAGATTCAAGTTCTTCAAGTTCTCGAGACTTAAAGCTAAAGAAATTTTGTACAAATAAGCTCCTAGTATTGAAAGACAAAAGAAGAAGAAGAAGTTAAGCAAGCAAGAGACGCCTCAACAAAGATCAAACTGACTTGGCACAAGGAAATAGCCAAGTCGCACCCCAAGTCGACTCCAAGATCGACTTGAAGCCAAGTCTCAAACCAAGTCGACCCAGAAGATAGGCTTGGAAACTGAAGAACAGCTAAAGTCGCACACGAAGTCGACTCCAGCATGCGACTTGAGTGAAGTCGCACATGAAGTCGACTCCACCTGCGACTTGGAGACGTAACGTTCGAATTTTTGAACGTTAGAACATTTATTACGCGCCAACCAACTCTATAACGTTCAAAATTTTCCCTCCTCTATATATAGACACTCAAGCAAACATGGATACACACAAGATAGAGTTGAAAAAGCGGAAAGTAGTGCTACTAAGAGTTTCAATCCACTTTTCTCTACAATTGAGTGATCTATACACTTTCAAAGGAAGAACAAGTTTCAAAGTTGCTATTTGCTTCAACGCAATACGATTCGTTGCCTCTACAGATTCTTCCTCGAGCTGAAACTTGCTACACAAATCTGTAAAGTGTAGATTTCTTCTATTTCATCTTGTCATTTGATTTTGGTGCTTGGTTTGAGTTTGGTGGTTCAAACCAAGATATAGCAAGTAGAGTTGTGATTGGAGTGTAACTCATCACCTACATGTGTTGATTGTATATGCCCCCTAGAGCTAGAATCTAGAAGAGAGCAGAGGCTCTGATTGTATATGCCCCCTAGAGCTAGAATCTAGAAGAGAGCGGAGGCTCTGGTTGTATATGCCCCCTAGAGCTAGAATCTAGAAGAGAGCGGAGACTCTAATTGTATTCGCGGAATACATAGTAGAACCCAAGTCACAAGGGAGTGTGAGCTTGGAAGAGTGGAGTAGGGAAAGGTTGCCCGAACCACTATAAATCTTATCTACAGTTTTTCATTTTCGCATTCATTATCTTATTGGTCTCCATGTTTCATTAAAGGGGTTTGAACTAAATCGGGGTAAAATCTCTAATTAAAGTTTTAAAATTTTTTATTACCCAATTCACCCCTCCCCTCTTGGGTAATTGCCATAAACACGGAACCAACAAGAAATGTGAACAAGTTTCAGCCCTTGTTGGCTGCTGTAATATGAGCACGAATTTATGAATTTTGTATGACACCTTTTGATTTTTAAATAATTTTAATGTAACGCTACTCTTCTAGGCATGCTATAAAACAAATGCATATAATTAATTTCAGCCTTTAATTAAGGAACCGTACGGTACAGTTGGTAGACTTGGATTTTTCAAGACCTTAGAATGAATTGTATTTTGTTACTTCTCATGGAGCATTCATAAATAAATGAAAATTTTCATTTAAAGTAAGTTTTAAGTACACGATGTGGCGGCTTTGTCTTTGTGTGTCAATGAAAAATAAATATTTCAGCTGTGCGAGAATGATTTTACAAGTTGAATGCCTGAATATATATACTTTAACCATGCTTTCTATTGACTTGGAAATGAAATCCTATTAAAATGCATATTTAATTCATGTATTGGAAAAGAATTTTAAGCATTTCAAAGAAGTAGAAATGATGGGATTAGGTGCATGATGATTTGAATGGAGTCTATGTTTTTAAAGTGTTAGAAACCTAAATTGATGAAAAGTGATACTTCCACATGAAAACTCATGCTTATCTTGTTATAGGAGTTTTTTTTTGGTTAATAAAAGGCCAGTTGGTCATGATAATCTATGCATGTTATTGATAATGAAATACAAGAGGGATTGCTTGCAAGAATAATAAGTTATGTAGAAATGCAAAGTTACTTGTTTAATTCAGATATCAATTTAATGACTTGATCATGTTCAAACTTTTTTACATACGAGTTGTGTAGTTAGAAGAAGCACAGATGTATAATCATAACTTTTGCGTAAAACACTTGTTGTTTCAAGTTACAAATGAATTTATAAACTAATGACTAGATGTACACACAAATTTGCATTGCGGCGGTTGTTTTATTCTCAATCTTACGTGATCTATTTAAATGATTTGTTATGATTGAGAATGGTTCAACTATATTTTCATGAGAATCTCATATTTATAATTGAATATGTAATCGATAGATGTTTTATATGTTATTTCACAAGTGGTAAATGCTTTCAAGTAGATTTGTGGGGAACGATCATTGAGTTAAATGGTTGATTCATTGTTCAAATACTCTTGCGTGAGAGCATATGTAAAAGTTAAAAGAATTGACTCTTTGTGTAGAATTTTATGATGATAACTCAAAAGAAAAAAAATATCCTATACGAGAAATATAAATAGGTTGAACTCCCGGTCTAGGAGTTCATTAAAGGGATTAAAAGCTTGTGCATGTGAAAGAGAGTATGGGAAATTGTAAAAGTGTTACTCAAGCCTAAAAAGGTTGAGTATCATACCCAAATCAAGTAATAACAAAAGCATGTAGTTTAGACATGATAGAAATAGCAAAAGAATGTGCATATATATATATTGAGATATACTTAGAAGCATTCTTTTCCTATGATAGGAAAGTGAAAATTGAGGTGTGAAGTGAATAAGGTAAGCAGGTTCTAAGTCTTAAGTAAATTATATAGGAAGCCTTGAGGTAGCAAGGTTTCTCAATGTTGTAATGGCTTTTTTAAATGATATTAGTCATGTGTTATTAACGTTTTGAGTGTGCACGTGAATTTCATATTTTGATTATTGTTTACATATGTAGTTTTTCAATTTATGTATCTCTAGGAATTTCATATTTTGATTATTGTTTACATATGTAGTTTTTCAATTTATGTATCTCTAGCTTAGGCATATTTGTAGGGTAACCATTCTTTGGTTTTATTAGACATGTATTGAAAGGGTAACTAAATGCTTTCCTATGTATAGAATTTATTATCTTCAGATGAAAGATGATTTTGTGTCATGTCATGTACTATCAAGTCAAGAATTCATGTAGGTGTCCCTTGAGGTTGTTAAATAGGACCGTTGTCCTTCCTCAGGGATGTCGAGTCGTTAAAGAATCAAAATGATTCAATGACGCATTTCTTGGAAAAGGTTCAGAATGATGATCACTTGATAAGTCACATCCATCCCACAAGCTACTAGTTACAAGTACAAGTCACAAGTTTCAAGTCCTGAGCCTCATAAACATAGTGGGTGATGATTATTTGATAAGTGTCGTCCCTTTCTTACGTTATGAGTTACAAGTTTTAGATCCCAAGCTTCATGAGCATGTCAAGTGAAAGCATGCATTAATTGTTATATATATATATATGAATGTGTGAAGTCTGTCTTCATATTATATCTCTATGCCTGCTATTAAGTATAATATATTCATTGTTTTTTTAAATGAATTAGTGATTGCAGGTTAATCAATTTAGACAAAAGAATCTTCCTTGCTAAAAAGGCAACAAAGATATGCTCTTTTGAGTTCCAAGTTTGAAATTCCATTTACACTCATATCTTGTAGTTAATTAAGCCTGTGGGCAAGTGTTAAGCTTGAATGTGTTGGATTGTTTGATGGATGGGTGAATTGATGTTGCATATGATTATATATTCAAGAGATGAGTGAGCTTAGGAAACATGCGATACATACTTATATCATGTTGAAATAAATTTAGAGGGATAGGAATGAATGACCAAATAAATATTAGATAACACGGATTATGTGATTTTTATTAGGTTCCTAGAAAAGGATCTGCCATTTAATGACAGTTAATCCTTCACCCAAATATCCTAAATATGGACGGTATGTTGCCGGGTTTCAAACAGGAAGAATGTAACTAAGATTAAAAAAAAATGTGGATTGGTTTTAGATACATTAGAAAAACATTTACTTGACTAAAGAATGAAACTTTAGTTGCATTCATAAGCTTTACAACTCAAAAAGATCCTGGAATAAAGTTTCTCATTTTGATGCGTCTGTCAATCGGGGCATTGTACAACGCTAGAAGATTCCATCTCTTTCAATTTCAAATCAATGCAATTTTGTTAGGGAGAAGTCAAGGAGAACCATCCACCTCTGTTACAGACGAGATATATTGGAACGAAGTTCAATATATTTTGGTCAGATAAAATTCGCATATTGATTATGGTCTGTGAATGGTTTACAACACAACAGTTTTGGGTCGCCAAGCATCAAGGCTGGATCTCAACTATCTAGCTTAAAGGCCAACAACAGTTGTACATGGAGGACACGGCTTCCGACTGAGATGACTGAAATTGACTGAAGACGATTGAAAGCAATTCCCATTCCTCGCAACATCCATGCATTAGCTTTCTTCCGAATAGATCAGCGCCCGCTACTAGGTTGCAGGGTGGTTGAGTATTAATTGAGCATGAATTCTAATGCATCTCATCCAGAGTAGGTTGGTTGACCTGCAATTAAGAATGAGTTGATGCAATCAATTTTCAGATCTCCAATTAGGCAGGTTGATCATTAATTAATCATGAATTCATGTGTTCAAGATCCATGCAAGGTCAAGAAAGCTGTATGTATACTCAAAAGAACATAGCTGGTGACTATTCGATTGCCTCTGTTAATACTTTGGTTTTGGAGGGGGTGGGGGTGGTTCCAAGCTCCATGGGGTTCTGCCACTGGTTTTTACTTGCAGCGGATTATTTCATTTCCAATAGTTCCTGTTATAGATATCACAGGAACTACATCGCTATATCCAAGGACTTTCGGCGATAACTACTAGAAACTCAGGCACTAGATTTCCCCAAGGCATATATGGTCTGTTGCAGTGTAGGATGGTGAGCCTGCTTATTTTTAGATCTTAATCAATTATCTTTGTTAGTTGCAATGTAGGAACTACATTGTTTGTTGAGTCCTGATCTTTACCTAAAATGCCATTGATTTTTAAAAATCCGAAATAAATATTTAAAAATTTCCAAAAATGGTAAAAATTTATACGTACGTTAAATACACTTGGGCTAACAATTTCATGAAAATATTTTGAAAAAAAAAATTAAAAAATAGGTGTATGCGCCCGGGAGCATGCAACACTGCATGCTCCCAGGAGCATACGATGAAAGTCCATTTAATACATCTAGATTTACTTACCCACGAAAAAAAATTTTAAAAAAAATTTTTTTTGGGTCGGCCGCCTCCGTGCATCCGATCTTCCGATCTTAAAAGATCATTCTGCTTGTTTTAGATGCATATATTGCATTTATGCTTTGTAGGATTACGATAACTACAATAGTAAACAATGACTTGGTGGTGAATCCAATATCTCAGTCCCTTTGCCTGATCACTGGTAACAGATTGCCCTGATCATTTTGAAAGGAGACACGAACGAAGGATTGCCGAATACACCAACCAACTAATAAAGGATACGTACATTTAATATGTAATTTTTCCTACCGACAAATTGCTTTCTAAGCTCCCGAATTTCAGAAATGTAGATACGCCAGAAAAATTGTTTGCTTTTTAAGTTCTCCACGTATAGACCAATGCGTATATAAATCCAATGTTATCATAAACAGCTGTATCAGTGCCTATTTATTTTGAAAGGAACAAAGACTGAAGTTCACATCTATATTATATACATGTGGAATAAGCTAGCACATAGTTGCTTTAACTTGGGGTTTCTGACTTGAGCTGATTTCTTCTGGCAGATGCATAAGTCATCATTCTAGGATATTTCAGAGAGCAATCTCCTAGTACCCCACTACGAGAACGTGCTTCCATTCATCAGGATTATAGACCTCAATCTTTGCTCTTTGCCAAAAATTGTTCTGTTTCTTGAGTGCATCTTTCCTTAGTTGCAGCCTGATAATTGCAAGACTAATCTTCTGGTGGAGATTTTTGAGCCATCTTCGTCCTACTTCTCAGAAAGCATGAGGAGAAGCTATTGGGTAGGTCCGATCAAAGTGAGATTGATTTAAAGATAGATGAGGCAATTCTATAATGATGCTTCCACCAATGACATCAACACTAATAAGATGGGTAGCATTTTTTTTCTTTCCATTATTGATTGCCCTAAGCTATTTTAAATTGTTATTAGAATAAATAAACCCGATTGTTCATATTCCTCAGCAGGTGCCTGATCATACTTGTTCGAAATATAAAAACTTCTGATGGCTTTTCCAATTTCACATTTTTTTTCAGCTTCGTCAAAGTTAATATCCTCTGTCATCTCCCACGCATGTGTTCTTTCTTTTCTTTTCTTTAATAATTGCTCTAGGGTTAAATATATTGGTATTTGTATTTTTATGTTTGTTTAATTTTAACGAAGTTGGTTATTTATTATCTTTTGAGTTTAGATTTCTTTCATCTAGTACTGTTCTGTTGAAATTTAAACATTGAATGTTAGATTGATGAAAAAATTTTGGTTGTGTTTATTCTTAATTGTTACGATTTTAAAAGGAAATATTTATTAACATGGTATTCACGTTCTTCGCAGAACAAGCATTTCAGATACATTGCGTAATCGGCTTTACAGGCAAAAAGAGCTTATTTTATTCCAAACACAGAAATTTCACAGCCTGATCAAGCTAAGCAAATTGAAACCCATTCTCAGCTGCGGAAACTACCCTCGCAGCGATAGGACTGCTACCCTCATAGCTTGTATATAGGTTTCTTTTTACTTTGCACTGTAATCTGTATGAATTATGCGAATATGAAAAAGTTTGAATTATATTCTGTTTTATGCTCTGATTAAGTTTGCTTTGTTTTGGAAGTTATTGAATGTTTAAACAAAGTATAATGTGTTGGAAACAATGTTTCAAAACAAAACAAATTAATCAAATACTGAGTTTTGATGATCAACAAAGACTAACTTGAGTATATTTTGAGTACTAATGAGTTTGTTAAGTGATTTAAAGAACTCAGGTGGCCAAGTCGAACCTCAAGTCGACTTGGACTTCGACTTAGGATGAAGTCGATCCCAAAGTCGACTCAAATATCGACTTGAGAAAGAACCTCAAAAGACACAAGTGAAGTCGCAGGTCAAGTCGACTCCACATACGACTTGGGTTCCCAAGTCGCAGACGAAGTCGACCTCGCTATCGACTTCAAATGCAAAATAGTGTCCAGCGCTGATTTTGGGGCACAAAGCTGCCCAAGTCGCAGGCCAAGTCGACTCCATCTGCGACTTGAGGAATTCAGATTTCAAAGATGCAGCTTTTCAAGCCATTCAAGAGAATATAACATTCAAGCTCAAAGCATGATTGCCTGAAGGACTTCAAACCAGGTTTATCAAGTCCAAAGAATCAAGATAAAGATCAAATGAGTCCAATTCATAGTCAAGATTCATGAACTACATCAAATCAAGTCTATCAAGCTCAAAGACAAAGATACAATAATGATTCAAACAATGTCTATCAAGACTACATAAGTCAAATATGCATGAATCATCTAAGTAAGAATCAAACCAATCCAAGATAGAAGAACACAACTTAAAGATCAAAGCAGCTTCAGCAAAACCCGAGCCAAATCGCAGGTTAAGTCGAAGTCTGAAACCAAGTCAGCTATAACTAAGACTTGGGAAATTGGAAAAACTGGAGTCGCATACGAAGTCGACTCCAGATACAACTTGGGATGCCAAGTCGCAAGCCAAGTCTACTCCATCTTCGACTTGGGTATAACGGTCAAATTTTCGAACGTTGTAGTTCATTTATTTCGCACCAACCACCTCCATAACGTTCATATTTTCTTCCCTCTATAAAAGGACCCTCAAATGAACGTGAAAAAGACACAAGAACATTACAAGACACTACTATATACTCTACAAAGTTCAAAGAGAGAAAAGAAGATCTAGAAAGGAATCCTATTTGCTTTTCTCCATTTCTGAGTGGTTCGTATAAATTCTAAGGAAGAAGAAAGCTTCAAGTTGCTAGCGCCTTCAACAATATTCATCCAAAGCTGCTTCTACAACTTCTTCCTCGAGCTAAATCTGCCTACACAAATCTGTAAAGTGTAGTTTCATTTATATAATTGTCTTGTTGTATAAATCTTGATTTAGCTTGGATAGCTAAGATCAAGTATATGCAAAGTAGGGTGTGATTGGAGTGAGACTCATCACCTACTTTTGCATGTGAGTTGTTTATGCCCCCTAGAGCTAGAATCTAGAAGAGAGCAAGTGGCTCTAGTTGTATATGCCCCCTAGAGCTGAAATCTAGAAGAGAGCGGTGACTCTAAGTGTATTCGTGGAATACATAGTGGAACCCAAGTCACAACAGAGTGTGAGCTTGGAAGAGTGGAGTAGGGAAGGTTTGCCCGAACCACTATAAAACTTGTGTTATATCTCTTTTACTGCTTTATCTTTATTGCTCTCTAGCTCTTTTCAAAAGGGGATTAATTACTCAAAGGGTTAAGTCTTTATTTACCAAAGATTTTTTAAAAGAACCCAATTCACCCCTCCCCTCTTGGGTTTTGCCACTAACTCGGGACCAACAAGTTGTATCAGAGCAGGTCTTTGAGTTTACCAAAGAGATCTTATCAAAATGGCATCCCAATCTACTTCCGTTCCCGCTTTTGCTGAAGGCCAATCCTTTACAAGGCCACCGTTGTTTGACGGGAACAATTTTGGATATTGGAAGCTTCGTATGAAGCAACTCATCATGGCTACCGACATGGACTCTTGGATTGCTATCCAAGATGGAGTAACCTTGCCTACCGATGAAAGAGCTTCCAAATGGACCGATGAGGAAGTAAGAATTGTTAAGAGCAACGCCAAAGCTATGAACTCTTTATTTTGTGCTCTTAATGCTTCTGAATATGATAGAGTATCCTCTTGCTTGACCGCCAAAGAAATATGGGACACGCTAACCTCTATCTATGAAGGAACTTCTCAAGTCCAAGGGACGAGAAGAAATATTTTGATTGGAGAACTAGAGAATTTTAGAATGCTGGAAACAGAAAATATTTCTGAAATGTTCGCTAGATTCTCAAAAATCACTAATGCTTTAAAAGGTCTTGGAAAGGCTATTTCTGAATCTGAGCAGGTTATGAAGATCTTAAGAGCTCTACCGGAATCATGGACTCCAAAGATCACTGCAATAGAAGAAGCCAAAGACCTAAACACTTTAAAGCTTGAAGACTTAATTAGCTCACTCATGTCACATGAGCTAATTAAAAGAAGAAATGAAGATCAACATAGGGGCAAAAGAGCAATCGCCTTGAAAGCCGCACAAGACACTGACGATACCTCCTCTTCTCAAAACGACGATGAGATTGCCCTTCTCACAAAACGCTTCAGAAAATTTGTGAGGAAAGGGAAAAATTTCAGAAGCTTCAAGGAAAGAACTCCCAAAGAGAAGAAGAAAGAACCAACCAAATGCTACCGATGCGGCGGTTCGGGACATATGCAAGCTCAATGTCCAACTCCCGAAGAAAGCAAGGCAAACGAACAAAGAAAGGATAGAAGGAACAACAAAAGATTCCAAAAGTACAAAGGTAGAGGCATGTATGTAAACGATGAGGAATCTACAACGAGTAATTCCTCAACCGACGAAAACGAGGCGGAAGAATGTGCAAGAATTTGCTGCATGGCACAAATCGAACAAGAAGAACGAATTACCTCAACAAAATGCACAAGCGATGAAGAGGTAAGTTCCAAACTCTCCCATTCTAAATCAAGTTCTTCTTCCTTTCAAGAATGCCTCAAATGTACTGAATTAGATGAGCTACAAACTGCATATGATTCATTATATGAAGAAATCAAGAAATTAGGAAGCAAGTTTACAATTAAGAAAAGACAATGTGATGCAACAATAATTGTAAATGGTAAACTTGCAGAAAGATTAGACAAATTGAAAGATGAAAATGATCTGCTAAAAAAGGAGAACAAATCATTAAATGAATCATTAGCTAAGTTCTCTAATCCAGGAGAAAGCGTCAAAATGTTTTTGAATATGACCTCCCAAACACATAAAAGAGGCCTTGGGTATCATACATTTGAGCAAGGAGAAAGTAGCAAATCAAATGTACAAATATTTGAGAAACATCAAACTAAAAATGCATCTATATACAAGCCACAAAAGAAAAATTTTAAATGGACTAGAAGACCAATAATGGAACCATTGCATACTTGGAGGCCTACTCCAAGATTACCTATGGCTTGTAATTTCTGCAATAAAATGGGGCACAAAACTTACAAATGTAATTTTAAGAAATTATATGACCATGGTGCAAAATTAGTTTGGGTTCCAAGAAACACAAGATTTGGGCTTTCAAAGTTAGAACAACAAAGAATGATCTATATTACTAACCCAAATGGACCCATAAAATGGGTACCAAGAAGATAAGATTTATTTGCTTATTTTTCAGACATGTCTTAAGGCAAAGGCAAACAATGAATGGTTTATGGATAGCGGTTGCTCAAGGCATATGACCGGTGAAAGAAGTTTGTTTTACAAACTTAAGCCTTGTAATGATGGAATGGTTGCCTTTGGCAATAATGAAAAAGGTAAAATTAAAGGTAAAGGAAATATACATAGTATTTCAAACGCATGCATGGAAGATGTTTTGTTTGTTGAAGGACTCAAACACAATTTAATGAGCATTAGCCAATTATGTGATAAAGGGTACAAAGTTGTGTTTGAATCATCTATATGTAATGTATTTGATGGAGAGCATATCATGTTTAGTGGTAAAAGACATGAAAATGTATATTTGGTTTCACTTGATGAATTGAATGGTCAATGTCTAATGGCCATTGATAATGATCCATGGGTTTGGCATAAAAGGCTTGGACATATAAACATGGGAAACATAAAACCCTATGGAAAAAGAGTTTGGTAGAAGGATTACCAAGATTGAAATATGACAAAGACAAGATTTGCAAGGCATGTCAATTATCAAAACAACCCAAGATGCCTTTCTCTACCAAAAAGGAAATTTCCACCACTAAGCCACTTGAATTGCTACATATGGATCTATACGGGCCATCCGACATTCTAACCATTGGTGGAAAGAAATATGTATTTGTCATAGTTGATGATTTTTCAAGATTCACATGGATAATTCTCTTAGCTAGTAAAGATGAAGCCTTCTCTATGTTTGCAACTTTTGTAAATTTGGTGCAAAATGAAAAACAAAGTACTATTGTGACCATAAGAAGCGATCATGGTGGCGAATTCGAAAACAAACGATTCATGGAATTTTGCAATGAAAAAGGAATTCACCACACATTTTCTGCACCAAGAACTCCACAACAAAACGGAGTAGTAGAAAGGAAAAATAGAACTATACAAGAGATGGCTAGAACTATGCTAAATGAGAGCAATCTATCCAAGAAATTTTGGGGTGAAGCTGTAAGTACAGCTTGTCATGTATTGAACCGTGTTACCATTCGAGCAATCTTGAAAAAGACCCCATATGAACTATGGAAAGGAAGGAAACCAAATATTTCTTATTTTCATGCTTTTGGATGTACATGTTATGTTTTGAATAATGGAAAAACTAACTTGGGAAAGTTAGATGCTAAAAGTGATGAGGCTATATTTCTTGGATATTCATCAAATAGCAAAGCATATAGAGTTTTCAATAAACGAAACCAAATTATTGAAGAATCCATACACGTTGTATTTGATGAAATTAACAAAACTCCGAAAAAGGAAGATGAACTAAGTGATGCAGATGAGACAAAAGGTAAAGAACAACCAAAGGAACTCGAGCTCAAGCCAGAAAATCTCATGGAGGAAGAGGTAAGTGAAGGTAAAGATTCTTATAAACCTCCAACTGATTTAAAGTTCAAAAATGCCCATCCAATTGAGCAAGTTATTGGAAATATATATGAAGGAGTGAAAACTAGAAGATCAAAACAAAACGTTTATGGTCAATATGCCTTTGTATCTAAAATTGAACCAAATACCATTGAACAAGCTCTCAATGATGAACATTGGATTATTGCAATGCAAGAAGAGCTAAACCAATTCGAAAGGAACAATGTATGGCATTTAGTTCCTAGACCAAATAATCACACTATCATAGGTACTAAATGGATATTTAGGAACAAATTAGATGAAAGCGGACTCGTAATTAGAAACAAGGCAAGATTAGTAGCCAAAGGGTATTCCCAAGAAGAAGGAATTGATTTTGAAGAATCATATGCACCCGTGCCAAGATTAGAAGCCATACGTATTTTACTAGCATTTGCTTCTCATATGAATTTCAAATTGTTTCAAATGGATGTAAAAAGTGCATTTTTGAATGGCTATCTGAATGAAGAAGTATATGTTGAACAACCCCCTGGCTTTGGAGAAAAGAATCAATCAAAGTATGTCTATAAATTGACCAAAGCATTATATGGACTAAAACAAGCTCCAAGAGCTTGGTATGAAAGATTGAATAAATTTTTGATTGACCATGAGTTTCAAAAAGGGAAAGTAGACACTACTCTGTTCATTAAATATAAAAATAAAAATATTTTAATTGTGCAGATTTATGTTGATGACATAATATTTGGTGCTACTGACGAAAAACTTTGTCAAGAGTTTTCTAAGATAATGCAGAGCGAATTCGAAATGAGTATGATGGGAAAATTAAATTTCTTCCTTGGACTGCAAATCAAGCAACAAAGTGAAGGGATATTTCTAAATCAGTCCAAATACGCCAGAGAGATGCTCAAGAAGTTTGGAATGCAAAATAGCAAAGGAGCAAATACTCCAATGAGCTCTACAATCAAGATCGATGCGGACGAAAATGGTAAAAGTATCGATCAAACACTTTATAGAAGCATGATAGGATCCTTGTTATACTTAACTGCTTCTAGACCCGATATCCTATTTAGTGTTTGTATGTGCTCTAGATTCCAAGCATGTCCAAAAGAATCACATCTACTTGCTGTAAAAAGAATTTTTAAATATTTGTTAAAAACTACAAATCTTGGACTATGGTATCCAAAGGGGTCAACCTTTGATCTAATCGGCTATTCGGATGCAGACTTTGCCGGATATAAAGTAGATAGAAAAAGTACCAGTGGAACTTGTCAATTTCTTGGACATATGCTAGTTTCATGGCATTCAAGAAAACAAACAAGTGTTGCACTATCTACTGCGGAAGCCGAATACATAGCCGCCGGTAGTTGTTGTGCCCAACTACTTTGGATGAAACAACAGTTGAAAGACTATGGTATTGATTATGTTGATATTCCTATTAGATGTGATAATACAAGTGCAATTTGTTTGACTAAAAATCCAGTATTGCATTCTAGAACCAAACATATTGATGTAAGACATCATTTTATTCGTGAACATGTTGAAAATCATGATGTGTGCTTAGAATATGTGAAAACAGAGGATCAAATTGCTGATATCTTTACCAAACCTCTAGCTAAAGAATCATTTTACAAGATTAGGAATGATATGGGGATGATAGAGCTAAATTAGGAAAAATTAAAACAAGAAATCAAAATTTGAAAAAGGTAAACTGATGAGTCAAGTCGACTCCATAGGAGCCAAGTCGACTCCGCCAAGTCGACTTGGGAAAAGTGAAGTCGACTCCGTTTCTACAGCAAATTCGACTCCACGGGGTTGAAGTCGACTCCGCACTATGTACGAAGTCGACTCCAGGGAACCGAAGTCGACTTCGCCTAGGGCAAAGTCGACTCCGCGCGCGCGACCGTCCGAATTCCGAGACCTTTTCCTTATTTCTTCTTCTCTTCTCTCTTTCTTCCTCCCATTTCTCTCCGTCTCTCTGTTTTTCCTCTTCTCTCCTCCGGAGACAACCCTGTTTCTTTTTCTTCTCCGGCTAAAGATCCTCGCCTCTTCGATTCCGGTCCCTCTCTCTCTCAATTGGTTTCAGTCCTCTCAGCTCTCTTTTTCTCTCCCAACTCTCTCGGTTCTCTCTCTCAAAGTTCTCTCAAATCTCGATTCACATCTCTCAGTCTCCAACTCCAAACCATTTCAATGGCACCAAAAAAGGCAGTATCAAAACCTTACCCCAAAAGGGTTCCTACACAAACCGAAGAGGTTCCTAGAAAACAAAGAACACCCGCTAAAAGAGCTAGAGAGGAACCGTCAACCTCAACGGGTAAAAGAGTTCGATTTCAGACCACAACCCAGTCAACTGATCGAGCTCCACAATCTGAAAGCCAACCTGAAAGCTCTCACTCTTCAAGGATTCCTATCAAGAAGGGGCAAGTTCTAAAAATGCCCACCACTTATTTCAGGACAGAGCTACAACATAGTCGCTTTTACAGAAACTTCTATAAACGAAAGGTATTCATTCCTAAGATCATAGATTTCAAGTTCCTCAACGACTATGAGTTTGACATAGAAGAGTTGTTGGATTTCCAAGGATGGATACAACTATTCAAATTCGATGAACGGATCTATCCTGATCTCACAAGACAGTTTTATTATTTATGGGACGACACCAAGTTTTGCACTTATGTCAAAGGCACTGAAATACATTTTGGGAGTATCAACTATCCAGATCAAGACGAAGCCCTGAGAAGAATTGGAAACATTCTTCAAGTACCTTTTGATGAAGAAAGGCTTCCCCAGGATCTAACTATGGACACGGTCTATAATGAATTGACCAAAAGTAACAAATATCATGCAGGCACCAAATTCCTGCATTATATGGATCTTCCTCCCAGACTCAGGGTCATCCGTCTATTGATCGCCCACTGTATCTTACCAAAAGGAGGCGGCAGGAATCAATTGAATCCTCAAGAAGCAATGATTCTATGGAAATTAGTGAACAAAATCAAGATTAGTCTTCCCAGACTATTCTTAGAAGCCTTGGCATGCAGGAAAGACAATCCGAGAGGCGTGTTACCTTACGGATCTTGGATCACCAAGATTTTTGAGCGGGTTGGGCTAGACATTGACGGGGAACCATTTGAAGTCCCCAAGACGACAAACGCCATCAACAAGGCTTTGCTCCAACGCATGAAAATCAATCTGGAGCAATTTAGGGATGATCGCATCCGAGAGAAACTTGGCGAGCCAGCACGAGAAGCTGAGGACGATGCACAAACTGAGGGGGAGCAACCTCCTATGGCATCGCCTGCACGGGCCGTTTCTCCTCCATCGCACGGATCCTATTCACCGCACGGATCCGCTGCACCCGATAGAGAACCAAATATTTTATCACAAGCAGCTACGCTTCAAAGTATAAAAGATGAAATATCAACTCTACGGGAAGAAATGGGTCACCAAGAGAATAGGATGACCAGTCTCGTCACCGGTGTTCTAAATGCAATCGAGGATATGCACTCCCGGCAAGATAGAATCGAGCGGGAAATGCGGACTATCCGCTATCATCTTGCATCCGGACGACATAAGAAGACACCAATGCCTGAACTCGATCCTTACGAGTCAGGATCAGTTCATAAAGCAACAACTCCAGATCACGCTTCTCTAGTATACTCATCGGCCCATCACAGTCCTATCAAACCAATCCCATATCCGATCTCTCAATTTCAATTCACCAAATCATTATTTTTGATCGATTGACAAAAAGGGGGAGATCGAACTTAGGGGGAGTTAGGGAAGTTAAGTTGGGGAGTTAGGGAAGTTAAGTTAGGGGAAGTTAGATAAAATTGAGTTGAGTTGAACTTCTTTAAGTAAGTTTTGGGTCGGGTAGTTTGTACTTAGGAAATTTCATTTGCTTTACATTATAAAATGAATGTTACCTTTGATTGATATGTGCTTATATGAATGATTGGTTACAATCTGTGTTGAAGACTTGAATGGTTGAATAAAATTTGTTGACTCATGCTCTGTTTTTGAGAAGTATATAAATGCATTCATACTGAAAGGTATAAACTCAATTTAGTTTTGTCAAATCATCAAAAAGGGGGAGATTGTTGGAAACAATGTTTCAAAACAAAACAAATTAATCAAATACTGAGTTTTGATGATCAACAAAGACTAACTTGAGTATATTTTGAGTACTAATGAGTTTGTTAAGTGATTTAAAGAACTCAGGTGGCCAAGTCGAACCTCAAGTCGACTTGGACTTCGACTTAGGATGAAGTCGATCCCAAAGTCGACTCAAATATCGACTTGAGAAAGAACCTCAAAAGACACAAGTGAAGTCGCAGGTCAAGTCGACTCCACATACGACTTGGGTTCCCAAGTCGCAGACGAAGTCGACCTCGCTATCGACTTCAAATGCAAAATAGTGTCCAGCGCTGATTTTGGGGCACAAAGCTGCCCAAGTCGCAGGCCAAGTCGACTCCATGAGCGACTTGGGTGAAGTCGCAGGCCAAGTCGACTCCATCTGCGACTTGAGGAATTCAGATTTCAAAGATGCAGCTTTTCAAGCCATTCAAGAGAATATAACATTCAAGCTCAAAGCATGATTGCCTGAAGGACTTCAAACCAGGTTTATCAAGTCCAAAGAATCAAGATAAAGATCAAATGAGTCCAATTCATAGTCAAGATTCATGAACTACATCAAATCAAGTCTATCAAGCTCAAAGACAAAGATACAATAATGATTCAAACAATGTCTATCAAGACTACATAAGTCAAATATGCATGAATCATCTAAGTAAGAATCAAACCAATCCAAGATAGAAGAACACAACTTAAAGATCAAAGCAGCTTCAGCAAAACCCGAGCCAAATCGCAGGTTAAGTCGAAGTCTGAAACCAAGTCAGCTATAACTAAGACTTGGGAAATTGGAAAAACTGGAGTCGCATACGAAGTCGACTCCAGATACGACTTGGGATGCCAAGTCGCAAGCCAAGTCGACTCCATCTTCGACTTGGGTATAACGGTCAAATTTTCGAACGTTGTAGTTCATTTATTTCGCACCAACCACCTCCATAACGTTCATATTTTCTTCCCTCTATAAAAGGACCCTCAAATGAACGTGAAAAAGACACAAGAACATTACAAGACACTACTATATACTCTACAAAGTTCAAAGAGAGAAAAGAAGATCTAGAAAGGAATCCTATTTGCTTTTCTCCATTTCTGAGTGGTTCGTATAAATTCTAAGGAAGAAGAAAGCTTCAAGTTGCTAGCGCCTTCAACAATATTCATCCAAAGCTGCTTCTACAACTTCTTCCTCGAGCTAAATCTGCCTACACAAATCTGTAAAGTGTAGTTTCATTTATATAATTGTCTTGTTGTATAAATCTTGATTTAGCTTGGATAGCTAAGATCAAGTATATGCAAAGTAGGGTGTGATTGGAGTGAGACTCATCACCTACTTTTGCATGTGAGTTGTTTATGCCCCCTAGAGCTAGAATCTAGAAGAGAGCAAGTGGCTCTAGTTGTATATGCCCCCTAGAGCTGAAATCTAGAAGAGAGCGGTGACTCTAAGTGTATTCGTGGAATACATAGTGGAACCCAAGTCACAACAGAGTGTGAGCTTGGAAGAGTGGAGTAGGGAAGGTTTGCCCGAACCACTATAAAACTTATGTTATATCTCTTTTACTGCTTTATCTTTATTGCTCTCTAGCTCTTTTCAAAAGGGGATTAATTACTCAAAGGGTTAAGTCTTTATTTACCAAAGATTTTTTAAAAGAACCCAATTCACCCCTCCCCTCTTGGGTTTTGCCACTAACTCGGGACCAACATAATGAATATGACATTTTGAAAGGTACAAACTCAAATTAGTTTTGTCAATCATCAAAAAGGGGGAGACTGTTGGAAACAATAGTTGAATCGAAAAACAAATTGACCAAAGCACAAGTTTTGATGATTAACAAATAAAAATTTGAGTATGTTATGATTATTAATGAGTTTTGTGAATATCTTTAAGGAATGAAAATCAGACCAAGTCGATCATCAAGTTGACTCTGACTTCGACTTAGGCGAAGTCGATCCCGAAGTCGACTCCATAAGCGACTTCAACAGGCATTTTTTTGACAGCGTTGAAATTGGGGATTTGAACAACCGAAGTCGCAGATGAAGTCGACTCCACTTGCGACTTGAGGCCAAGTCGCAGATGAAGTCGACCCCAGAATCGACTTGAAGCAGCATTTTCCTTCCAGCGTTGATTTTGGAAGACAGAACAATCGAAGTCGCAGATGAAGTCGACTCCAATTGCGACTTGAGGCCAAGTCGCAGACGAAGTCGACTCCAGAATCGACTTAGAATAGCATTTTCCTTCCAGCATTAAAATTGGGCAGCAAAACTTCTGAAGTCGCAACCGAAGTCGACTCCACATGCGACTTGGGTGAAGTCATAGGCAAAGTCGACTCTAGCATCAACTTCAACATGATAAGACAGATTTTCAAGATCAAATCGAAGAACGAGTCCACTTCAAGATAGAATAGAAGATGAAGATGACTCAAATTTCTCAAACTTGAATATATGAAGACTAATCCAAGTTTAAAGCAAGCAAGACACATGGATTCATTCATTCCAAATCAAAGTTGGATTTGTTCATACAAGATTCAAGTTCTTCAAGTTCTCGAGACTTAAAGCTAAAGAAATTTTGTACAAATAAGCTCCTAGTATTGAAAGACAAAAGAAGAAGAAGAAGTTAAGCAAGCAAGAGACGCCTCAACAAAGATCAAACTGACTTGGCACAAGGAAATAGCCAAGTCGCACCCCAAGTCGACTCCAAGATCGACTTGAAGCCAAGTCTCAAACCAAGTCGACCCAGAAGATAGGCTTGGAAACTGAAGAATAGCTAAAGTCGCACATGAAGTCGACTCCAGCATGCGGCTTGAGTGAAGTCGCACACGAAGTCGACTCCAGCATGCGACTTGAGTGAAGTCGCACATGAAGTTGATTCCACCTGCGACTTGGAGACGTAACGTTCGAATTTTTGAACGTTGGAACATTTATTACGCGCCAACCAATTCTATAACGTTCAAAATTTTCCCTCCTCTATATAAAAACACTCAAGCAAACGTGGATACACACAAGATAGAGCTGAAAAAGAGGAAAGTAGTGCTACTAATAGTTTCAATCCACTTTTCTCTACAATTGAGTGATCTATACACTTTCAAAGGAAGAACAAGTTTCAAAGTTGCTATTTGCTTCAACGCAATACGATTCGTTGCCTCTACAGATTCTTCCTCGAGCTGAAACTTGCTACACAAATCTGTAAAGTGTAGATTTCTTCTATTTCATCTTGTCATTTGATTTTGGTGCTTGGTTTGAGTTTAGTGGTTCAAACCAAGATATAGCAAGTAGAGTTGTGATTGGAGTATAACTCATCACCCACTTGTGTTGATTGTATATGCCCCCTAGAGCTAGAATCTAGAAGAGAGCAGAGGCTCTGATTGTATATGCCCCCTAGAGCTAGAATCTAGAAGAGAGCGGAGGCTCTGGTTGTATATGCCCCCTAGAGCTAGAATCTAGAAGAGAGCGGAGACTCTAATTGTATTCGCGGAATACATAGTAGAACCCAAGTCACAAGGGAGTATGAGCTTGGAAGAGTGGAGTAGGGAAAGGTTGCTCGAACCACTATAAATCTTGTCTACAGTTTTTCATTTTCGCATTCATTATCTTATTGGTCTCCACTTGTTTCATTAAAAGGGTTTGAACTAAATCGGGGTAAAATCTCTAGTTAAAGTTTTAAATTTTTTTTATTACCCAATTCACCCCTCCCCTCTTGGGTAATTGCCATAAACTCGGGACCAACAAGTGGCATCAGAGCAGGTCTTTGAGTTTTACCAAAGAGATCTTTTTGATATGGCATCCCAATCCACTTCTGTTTTCGCATTTGCTGAAGGTCAATCCTTTACTAGGCCACCATTGTTTGATGGGAACAATTTTGGATATTGGAAGCTACATATGAAACAACTCATCATGGCTACAGATATGGACTCTTGGATTGCAATTCAAGACGGTGTGACTTTGCCTATTGATGAAAAAGCTTCCAAATGGACCGATGAGGAAGTAAAAATTGTAAAGAGCAACGCCAAGGCTATGAATTCATTATTTTGTGCTCTTACAGCTTCCGAATATGATACAGTATCCTCTTGTTTAACTGCCAAAGAGATATGGGATACACTAACATCTATCTATGAAGGAACTTCTCAAGTCCAAGAGACAAGAAGAAATATTTTGATTGGAGAATTGGAAAACTTTAGGATGTTAGAAACTGAAAATAATTCTGAAATATTTGCTAGATTTTCTAAGATTACTAACACCTTGAAAGGGCTAGGAAAAGCAATTTCTGAATCTGAGCAGGTCATGAAGATTCTGAGGGCACTACCCAAATCATGGACTCCAAAAATCACGGCAATAGAAGAAGCCAAGGATCTAAACACATTGAAATTGGAAGATCTTATTAGCTCCCTGATGTCACATGAGCTAATCGAGAAAAGAAAAGAAGATCACCACAAAGGCAAAAGAGTCATTGCCTTGAGAGATGCACAAGACTTGGACGACACCACCTCATCATCTCAAAATGACAATGAAATTGCCTTACTTACAAAACGATTCAGATAATTCGTAAGGAAAGGTAGAAATTTTAGAAACTTTAAAGAAAGAAATTCTAAAGAGAAAAAGAAAGAAACAACAAAATGTTACCGATGTGGTGGTTCGGGGCACATGCAAGCTCAATGCCCAACACCCGAAGAAAATAAAGCAAAGGAGCAAAGAAAAGATCGAGGCGACAACAAAAAATTTCAAAGAAACAAAGGAAGAGGCATGTATGTGAATGAAGAAGAATCTACAACAAGTAGCTCTTCAAGTGAAGAATGTGAAGCAGATTGCGCAAGAATTTGTTGCATAGAAAATTCCGACATATGCTTTGCAGCCATAGAAATCTTGGAGGATCAAGCTACTTCAACGAACTGCACAAATAGTCAAGAGGTAACCTCCAAACAAAAATCTTTTTCAATTTTTTCTACAAATGAATGTCTCAAATGTGCTAAATTAGAAGAACTTCAACAAGCCTATGATTCATTATATGAGGAAATAAAGAAATTAGGAAACAAGTTTACAATAAAGAAAAGACAATGTGATGCAGTAATAATTGTGAATGGTAAACTTGCTGAAAAAATAGATAAATTAAAAAATGAAAAGAATACCTTGGAAGTTGAGTTAGAGAAACTCAAAAATGAAAATGAATCACTAGCCAAGTTTTCTAATCCAGGAGAAAATGTGAAAATGTTCTTAAAAATGACAACCCAAACTTGCAAGAAAGGACTTGGGTATAATACATTTGAGCAAAAGAAATCTAATGCTCCAAGAAACAACGCCAAACCTATTCATACTAAACCTAAGATAAATCAAGTAGTTTAGACCAAAAGACCAACCGAGGAACAAATTACCAAGTGGCTTCCTATTTCTAGACTTCCGAGAGCTTGTAATTTTTGCAACAAGTTAGGGCACAAGGTCTATCAATGTAAATTAAGAAAATTGCAAAACCTTGGTGCAAAATTGGTTTGGATGCCGAAAAGCATTGGATTTATGGCTTCAAAGGTAGATCAGCATAGACTCCAAAGGATAACTAACCCAAATGGACCCATAAAATGGGTATCAAAAGGATGAGCTCCATCCGACTTAATTTTTGCAGGTTTGTCTTAAAGCTAAGGCCAATAACGTATGGTTTATGGATAGCAGTTGCTCAAGACATATGACAGGAGAAAAATGGTTATTTCATAAAATCAACCCATGCAATGAAGGAACGGTAGATTTCGGAAATAATAAAAAAGGTAAAATAAAAGGTAAAGGAAATGTTTATGGTATTTCAAATGCATATATTGAAAATGTTCTATTTGTTGAAGGACTCAAACACAACCTAATGAGTATTAGTCAATTATGTGATAAAGGATATAAAGTTGTATTTGAATCCTCTATATGTAATGTTTTCGATGATGATGAACACATAATATTTAGTGGCAAAAGACATGGAAATGTATATTTGGTTTGCCTTGATGAACTAGAAGGAAAATGTCTAATAGCTATAGAAAATGATCCATGGATATGACATACAAGGCTTAGACATATAAATATGTCAAATATTAAAACATTGTGGAAAAAGAATTTGGTACAAGGCTTATCGAAGCTCAAATATGACAAAGATAAGATTTGTAAAGCTTGTCAACTATCTAAACAGCCAAAAATGTCGTTTTCTACCAAACAGAAAATTTCAACAACTAGACCACTTGAGTTGTTACATATGGATCTTTATGGGCCATCAGACGTTTTAACTCTTGGTGGGAAAAAGTATGTGTATGTAATTGTTGATGATTTCTCTAGATTTACTTGGATTATACTCTTAGCTAGCAAAGATGAAGCATTTTTTATGTTTGTCACGTTTTCAAATTTGGCGCAAAATGAAAAACAAAGTTCAATCATTTCCATTAGAAGTGACCATGGTGGTGAATTTGAAAATAGTCGATTCATAGAATTTTGCAATGAAAAAGGAATTCACCATACATTTTTTGCACCAAGAACTCCTCAACAAAATGGATTTGTTGAAAGGAAAAACCGGACAATACAAGAAATGGCTAGAACCATGCTAAATGAGAGTAAATTGTCCAAAAGATTTTGGGGTGAAGCTGTAAGTACAGCCTGTCATGTATTAAACCGAGTTACCATTAGAGCAATATTGAAAAAGACCCCATATGAACTTTGGAAAGGCAGAAAACCAAACATATCATGTTTCCATACTTTTGGATGTACTTGTTATGTGTTAAATAATGGAAAAATAAATTTAAAAAAATTAGATGCCAAAAGTGATCAAGCTATTTTCTTAGGTTATTCATCAAATAGCAAAGCATATAGGATTTTCAACAAAAGAAATCAAATAGTAGAAGAATCAATACATGTTGTTTTTGATGAATTTAACCAAACTCCGAGAAAAGAGGATGAACTAAGTGATGCAGAAGCAAAACAACACGAACAATAAAAGGAAACCGAGCTCAAGTCAGAAAACTCCATGGAGAAAGAGGTAAGTGAAGGTAATGACTCCTACAAACCTCCAATTGATTTGAAATTCAAAAATGCCCATCCAATTGAGCAAGTCATTGGAAATATTTATGAAGGAGTAAAAACTAGGATATCAAAATAAAATATTTGTGGACAATATGCATTTGTGTCAAAAATTAAACCAACCACCATTGAACAAGCTCTTAATGATGAAAACTGGGTTATTGCAATGCAAGAAGAGCTAAAATCAATTTGAAAGAAATAATGTATGCCATTTAGTTCCTAGACCAAATTATTATACCATTATTGGTACCAAATGGGTATTTAGGAACAAATTGGACGAAAGAGGACTTGTAATTAGAAACAAAGCTAGACTAGTAGCCAAAGAGTATTCCCAGGAAGAAGGGATTGATTTTGAAGAATCATATGCACCTGTGGCTAGATTAGAAGCCATACGCATTTTACTAGCATTTGCTTCTCACATGAATTTCAAATTGTTTCAAATGGATGTGAAAAGCGCATTTTTAATGGGTACTTGAATGAAGAAGTATATGTTAAACAACCCCCTGGATTTGAAGAAAAGGATCAATCAAAATATGTTTATAAGCTAACCAAAGCATTATATGGACTAAAACAAGCCCCAAGAGCTTGGTATGAAAGGTTAAATAGATTTTTGATTGATCATGAATTTCAAAGAGGAAAAATTGATACTACTTTATTCATCAAGTATAAAATTAAAAATATTCTGATTGTGCAAATCTATGTAGATGATATAATATTTGGTGTTACTGATGAAACTCTGTGCCGAAAATTTTCTAAGATTATGCAGAGCGAATTTGAAATGAGCATGATGGGAGAATTAAATTTCTTCCTTGGACTGCAAATCAAGCAACAAGACGAAGGAATATTCATAAATCAGTCCAAATACATCAAAGAAATGCTAAAGAAATTTGGAATGCAAACTTACAAAGGAGCAAATATTCCAATGAGTTCAACAATCAAGATCGACACGGACGAAAACGGTAAATGTATCGATAAAAAGCTTTATAGAAGTATGATAGGATCATTGTTGTATTTAACTGCTTCTAGACCGGATATTCTTTTTAGTGTATGTATGTGTTCTAGATTCTAAATATGTCCTAAAGAATCACATTTATTGGTTGTAAAAAGAATCTTTAAATATTTGATAAATACCACTAATCTTGGACTATGGTATCCAAAGGGGTCAACATTTGACTTAATCGGCTATTCGGATGCGGATTTTGCCGGTTACGAAGTAGATAAAAAGTGTACTAGTGGAACTTGTCAATTTCTTGGAAATATGTTGGTTTCATGGTATTTAAGAAAACAAACTAGTGTTGTTCTATCCATGGTGGAAGCTGAATATATAGCCGCCGGGAGCTGTTGTGCCCAACTACTTTGGATGAAACAACAATTAAAAGATTATGACATTAATTATTATAATATTCCTATCAGATGTGATAACACAAGTGCCATCTGTTTGACTAAAAATCCTGTATTGCATTCTAGAACCAAACATATAGATGTGAGATATCATTTTATCCGTGAACATGTTGAAAATCATGATGTTTGTTTGGAATATGTGAAAATTGAGGATCAAATTGCTGATATATTTACTAAGCCCTTAGCAAAGGAATCATTTTACAAAATTAGAAATGAAATGGGGATGATTGAATTAAATTAGGAACAATTATACAGGAAAATCAAATCTGAAAAAGATCAAAGTCGATGAGTCAAGTCGACTCCGAGGAAGCCAAGTCGACTCCAGTGAAGTCGACTTGGAGGATGTGAAGTCGACTTCGCCTAGGGCAAAGTCGACTCCGTGCGCGCGACCGTCGGACTTCCCTTCTTTTTCTTTCCTCTTCTCTTTTTTCTCTCCTTTCCTTCCTTCCCGCGTCGGCAGTTTCCTTCTTCTCTCACTCTTTTCTTTCTTCTTCCATCTTGTTCTCTTCTCTCCGGTTTTTTCTCTCTTTCCCTCGCTCTTTCCTACTCACCCTCTCAGATTCTCTTTCATTACTCGTCCTCTCAGATTCTTTTTCACTGAACTCTCTCTCTCTCTCTCTCTCAATCCATCTATCTCTCTCTCGGTTCTCTCCATTGATCTCTCCATTTCTCTCTTATTTCCCAAAAGCCATCTCAAATGGCTCCTAAATCTCGACTTCCCAAACTAGCTGTGTCCAAACCATCACTGAAGCCTGTCCCTAGACCATCTCATTCACAACACGAGGATGAAGTGCCTAGGAGGCAACGAACCTCTTCAAAATGAGCCTGGGAAGAACCATCTACTTCCACAGGCCGCAGGGTCCATTTGCAAGCCAGGACTCCATCAACAACGACTGCTCGAGAGGAACAACCTCAAACCTCGCAGAGCACACAATCTGGGACCAGAAAGAAAGGGAATACAGCTGGTAAAACTCAAGTACTAAAGATGCCGACTACATACTTCAAAACAGAATTGCAGCATAGTCGGTTTTACAAATCTTTTTATGAACGGAAGGTATTCATCCCAAAAATCATTGACTTTAAATTTCTAAGGGATTATGAGTCCGACATTGAGCAGTTACTAGATTTCCAAGGATGGACTAACCTTCTTAAAGCAAATGAAAGAGTATATCCTGATGTAACTCGCATTTTCTATTACCTATGGGATGACGAGTACGTTGGGACTTTTGTCAAAGGAACTGATATGTTCTTTGGAATTGGAGTAACCCCAAAGTTAGAGGAAGAAATCATGAGTGTAGGGCAAATCTTAGAAGTACCTTATGAGGATGAGCCATTGCCTGAAGATCTTACTCTCTCAGATATTTACAATCAGCTCATCAGGAGCAATAAATATCATCCGGGGATCAAATTTCTACATTACATGGATTTATCCCCGAGGCTCAGGGTCCTGAGATTATTGGTAGCACATTGCATCTACCCCAAAGGTGGGGGTAGAAATTAGTTAAACCCTCACGAAGTAGGAATTCTGTGGAAGATAGTGAATCGGGTCTGTAACGCCCCAGCTTTGAGGTATTGTGAATGGGGTCTACTATGTCAAAGCTAAAAATAAGATCTCCCAAGATGGAAATAGATACCAAGGTGCAAAACCATAAAAATTTTAACTATTACATCTCAAGTTTGCTCCTTAAGGAGTTAATATACAATTTTCAATTTCTAAAATCCAAATAAGCGAGCATTATAAGAAAATTTCAATAAAATTCTAAACTTCTTTGTCTTTTCCTCTGCTAGGTTCGCCTTTTTCCCATGTTGATAAAGGCTCTAGTATAGCATTGTATCCCTGTTTTTCCACTGAAAACAAAAACTATGTGAGCTGAAAGCTCAGTAAGTAAAAATGTATTTTTTTAAATTCATTTTCAATCATATATATATATATTTTACAAATACAATATCTATACTGTCTTTTATGCACAACAAACTGTAATAAAAAAAAATGTCTTGATAGATGTGCACACATATGTCAATTTTAAATCATGCATTCATACTAGGGGTATTGCCATCTACTTGTGCTCGCGTGCAGCCGTGCTACACATTCATGAGCTAAATAATCTCCTTTGATAGTCCTGAGGTCGCTACCCAAGTACTACCATACTACTTTACTACTTAGCGGCAAACTCAATATGCAATTATGCATCATGCTCATGAATTTTAATTGATGCCCACTTAAATTCACTACTAAACATGAATTTGAAATAATAATGCTCATTTTTGAATAAACAAATTTGAAAGAAAATAAATAATAACATTTCATAGCAATTCATAATATTCACATAATATTTTCAAAGACATGCTTTGGTAAAAGTTTACTTACCTCTGAGTAGACTTTAAAACTCCTCTTTTTCCAATTTTTTTGTAGTAGCCTCAAGTCTCTTTTCCTAATTTTCATCACAATATGTTTATTATTTCACTTTGATTTTCACGAATATTATTTAAAATTCCATTTATAACTTTCTCAAAATTTCTCATAATTTTAATCGGTCAAAATCCTATTTTCTTCTATTTATTATTATATTAATTCACTTTAAACAACTTTATTTTTATATGTAAAATAAAATTGGACTTATACTTCTTTAGATATTTTCCTTTAATTTTTCTCATATTTTTATAATTTATATATATTTATTTATCTATTTTCCATTTATCATGCCTTCATAAACTTTCATTTTTTTCATAAATTTATAATTTTAAACTCATTTAAGCTTCTAAATATTGAATTTAATTTTCTTGGTATTTTTCATAATTTTCTGTAATTTTTTTCAGTTTTTTTTTTCTCGCCGCCGGTGGGCTGCTGCTGGCGGGCCGGAATAGTGGGCCGGGCTAGTGGGCTGGATCCTTTGTTGGAAGTTGGGCCAGACTGGATAGTGGGCTGGTCTGTTTAAGTGGGCTAAGCTCTTGGGCTTTCGTTTCTGTGGGCTTAAGCTTGGTTTATGGGCTTCTGACTCACTGGGCCTGTTAAGATGAGCTTAGCCCACTAGTCCAGAAGCTTATTCATTTATTTGTTTATTTTCAACGGTCCATATTTTCCAAATAAAATGGCTTATATCTCTCAATATACATATCTGTTTGTACTGAAATTTTAAGGGTAAGCTTATAAAATTATGTTTTATAATCTGGACGGTCCATTTTTCAAAATAACATCTCTATCATCAGATTTAAATAAAAGGTTTAATAAAAGGTTAATATTAAATATCACTTCAAATAGCCATATAAACTAAATTTTTACAGAATTAATTCATCACATATACTGTAAAATATCTCAAATAATGTTTGTAATGGTTCAGATTATTTGTTTTGCATCTATATTTTCCTGTAATTATTTTTTTGTGTTTTTCTCTTAAAATACATATTTACCACTCTATATTATGTCTAAAATTGCTATATCTAAAAATCTATAAGTCTGATCAATCTAAAATTTTGCAGGCAAGCTAATCATATAATTATCTTATTATTGTACGGTTACAATTATCTAATTATGCTCAGAAGTGTGTTTATTTCATCATATATCATTTCATACCCTTTATTTGGTACTTCTCGTTTAAATAAGTAAAATTTCAACATTAAATATTTCAATAATACTCCTGTGACTAATTAGTCGTGCTAGAATTGTCGTGAATGGTTTAGATCTATAAAATAACTTGCGTATAACATAGAATGAATGAGATTAACAGAGAAAATGGTTCGACGCAGCTTACCTTCAAAATTCTTTCTTCTTCCTTCGTCTGTCTCCTGCGTGATTTCTCTTCTTCTTCAAATGGCGAAAACCCATCTCTCGTTTGCGGCTTTTATACTAATCCATGTGTTAAACGGATGGGGTTAATTGCCATCAATTTGAAACGAACGTGCATGGCCCATTAATCCCACCGTTTCCATCCGTTTCTTGGAAACGGATGGACGATGGCTATTACAGGGTCAAAGTCAGCCTTCCTCGATTATTCATAGAAGCCCTAAGTTCAAGAAAAGACAACTCACGAGGGGTTTTACCGTATGGTACTTGGATCACGAAGATCCTAGAACATTTTTGAGTCGATATAGATGGAGAACCATTTGAAGTATTAAAATCGACAAATGCAATCAACAAGGCACTGATCCAAAGAATGAAGATCAATGTACATCAACTCAGGGCAGAAGCAGAAAGGGAAGCTCCAGAAGAGGCCGGACGTGCACAGGCTAAGGGGGAGCAGCCCTCGTTATCTCCAGAAGCCCAACCGGCTCCACCACAGGATATACCTGAAGAGCCTATCTCACCGCCATCACACCGATCATACTCACCAAGGGGTTCTGGAATTCCAGATCCAGCACCACGATCACCATCTCAGGATATATCTCTGCAAACTCTTCGAGATGACATGGTGCAACTGGAAAATAGGGTTACAAGTCTCATCTCTGGGGTCCTTACAGCCATTATGGACATGCATTCTCGACAGAATCGTATGGATCGGGAACTGCGGACCATACGATATCATCTAGCATCTGGGCATCACCGCAATCAGCCCATTCCCGAACTAGATCCATTTGATACAGGATCAGTTCGTCGAGATCCTACCCCAGCACCCGTTTCATCTTTTTACTCTTCTGCCCATATTCGACCCATCAAACCTACCCAAAAATCATATCCCATTTCCAAGTTTCAATTCACCAAATCTTTGGTAATTGAATCTTATTTTGACTGATTGACAAAAAGGGAGAGATAGGATAGGTTTGGTTGAGTTTTAGGAGATAGGAGTTAAATTTAGATTTTCAAGTTTTTTTGGGTTGGGTAGCTTGTATATAGGTTTCTTTTTACTTTGCACTGTAATCTGTATGAATTATGCTAATATGAAAAAGTTTGAATTATATTCTGTTTTATGCTCTGATTAAGTTTACTTTGTTTTGGAAGTTATTGAATGTTTAAACAAAGTATAATGAATATGACATTTTGAAAGGTACAAACTCAAATTAGTTTTGTCAATCATCAAAAAGGGGGAGACTGTTGGAAACAATAGTTGAATCGAAAATTCTAAAATTCTTTTTACTCTTTCTAAAATTCTAATTTTAGCCTTCTGGTTTTACAGATTTTAAAATTTTTAAGCCCTTTTTCTCTTCATAACACTCTTCAACTGAAAAATATCAGCGTTTATGATTTTTGAAAACTTTTCGCTTTCTGCGTCTTGACTTCTCACTCATTTTAATTTTAATCATTTTTTATTTTATAGAAGTTTCAGTCGAAAAAGCTTAAAATTTTCTTCAATTTTATATATTCCCAAATCTCTTCCATTTTTTAAAGTAATTTTTTTGCATTTTAGATTTTCCCCTTTTTCTTTTACAATGTTGATTTTTTGGCATTTTAATTTTTTGTAGCAACTCTTTTTTCGATTTCGAAAATTTAGAAACTTGATCTTTTCTTAGATTTTGTTAACTTTTTTTTTACGTTTTGTGAAAATTTCTCTTTTTGAAAATTTTCTAGATTTTTAGATTTTTTCTATTTTCTTATTACAAATTTTGAATTTTCTGGCATTTAAGCTTTTCCCAAAGCTATTTTTCCATTTTTAAAAAATAAGAAATTCAAACTTTTAAAGATTTTCTAAATGAGTTTTGTGATTTTGTGGAAGTTTTTGCAAGTTGGAAATTTCAAAGATTTTCATTATCCATTTCTGTACTTTTTTGCATGTTTGCAATTGCCCGCCTTTTAGCCATTTCAAAAATCTTCTTATTTAAGAAAATATTCGTATTTAAATTTTTTCCAACTTTTTTCTATAAATTTGATGTTTTAAAATCTATACTTTTAAATAACTTCCTCTTCGTTTTCTCAATCTTTAATGTTTTTACATTTCAGCTTTTAACATCTTTTTCTTTTAAGATTTTGAAAAGTCCCTTGTATTTTATACTTCCCCAGCTTTTTCGTCTTTCTAAAACTCCAATTTTGGCCTTCCGATTTTTTGCAGATTTTAAAATGACAATAAATTATGAATATGGTATTTTTTAAAAAAATAGTGAATGCAAGAGCTTTAAATAATTATTAAATGGCCTAAAATGCATGTAGGAAAGCAAAATAAAAGCGAAGAGAATTTTGAAATTTATTTTGTTGTTTAATACATGCAAGTAGTTATGAATAATTAATGAAATGGATAAGATTTCTATACAAGTTTTGTATAAGGAATTATACACTGCAATATTACATGGGAGCGACACATGCACCACGCACGTGTGGACTACCCCTTGAAAGAATCAAGTGGGTCGAATCTCCCTAGGATTTGTCTAAACATGCTAGAGATCCTTCGATTTTTTATTTTAATAAGTTATTTTTTATCGGTATTATATACACTATGACATCTGATAGTACAAATCAGTCTCATTCGCAACCCTCACCATGGAGAGACATTTTCCAAATACCCATGCTCAGGAGGACCAACAGTAAACACCCCATTACCAGAGGAACATGTGGAAAGGGATACAAAATTCCGTAACGTGAGTGACACAGTTTGCCACTAACTGGAATAAAAACCGGTTGGCGATTTTAACAAGTTATTGGGATAGATATAAACTGGAAAATCATAAATCCAAGTTGAGTTAAGCTCCAACCTCATGGATTCATGATCATGGCCGACCACCATGCATGAGGGAGAAGATGATTGTGCATGTTAGGGTTTTTGTGATTTTTGATTTGCATGCTAGTCCGAATGGAAGATCCATACATTTTGGCCAAAGGTTAATCTTTTTGAGCTTGAAATCGAACCAATTCATACCCTAGCTATGAGTTCAACAATGACAGCAAATGTAACGAAGATTCATGGATTTGGGCTGTGTATGTCATGAATTCCATAGGGCTTTTGGGACTTTTAATCTCCCTCATGGCGGTCAAGTTGATATAAACATATATGTTAAGGAATTTTGGCACTAATCAAACCCCAACCCATGAATTATAGTCTACAACCATGTATGATTAGGAATCCAGCATTGTATGATTAAGTTCCTGAGATTTGTGATTCTTTTGTATTATTTCGAATAAAGTTTGACTTGGAAGGTGAGAGTTATTGAATAAATAAAATCCAAACCTATGGCAAGGTGACTGATAGTCTTGATGGATTAGATTTTGGACTTGCATTTTAATTAGAAAAAGGGATTTTAAATTTTAAAATGATGAAAACTTCTATAAAAAATGAAAGTCTTTAAATTGGGTTTTTTTTATCAGACAGCCATGTGTGACATATTTAATATGATGTAAGGACATGTGTATTATGATATTTCTACACTATCAAAATTGATTCAAGACTAAATAAGGAGTTTTTGAAACTGTCAAGCTCCAAATTCATGAATTCACGCCCAACTGTCAGGCAATGACTTGAATCTAAGCCGCATAATGTGATTGATGTAAAATTAATGTGTTTCTATGTCGTTATTACGTGATGTAAAGATTAAATAGATCTAACCCACGCTTTAATGATGGAAATAACCATGAACGAGCGCTTAAGCAAGAGTTTTTTTTTGGAAATTTTAAATTTTGTAAACATAGTCCTTGCACATCATGAAATTTATGAGATTTATGAAGTTTATAATTTCTTCAATTTATCCTGGATGATTTGCACCTACAAGAAGGGAATTTTAGAATGATCCAAGCCTTAAATGGTGAGAAATGTGTTTTATCAAAAAAAAATGGTGAGAAATGTTGGAAACAATAGTTGAATCGAAAAAAAAATTGACCAAAGCACAAGTTTTGATGATTAACAAATACAAATTTGAGTATGTTATGATTATTAATGTGTTTTGTGAATATCTTTAAGGAATGAAAAATCAGACCAAGTCGATCATCAAGTTGACTCCGACTTCGACTTAGGCGAAGTCGACTCCACAAGCGACTTCAACAGGCATTTTTTTGATACCGTTGAAATTGGGGATTTGAACAACCGAAGTCGCAGATGAAGTCGACTCCACTTGCGACTTGAGGCCAAGTCGCAGATGAAGTTGACCCCAGAATCGACTTGAAGCAGCATTTTCCTTTCAGCGTTGATTTTGGAAGATAGAACAACCGAAGTCGCAGATGAAGTCGACTCCAATTGCGACTTGAGGCCATGTCGCAGACGAAGTCGACTCCAGAATCGACTTAGAATAACATTTTCCTTCCAGCATTAAAATTGGGCAGCAAAACTTCTGAAGTCGCAATCGAAGTCGACTCCACATGCAACTTGGGTGAAGTCGTAGGCAAAGTCGACTCTAGCATCAACTTCAACGTGATAAGACAGATTTTCAAGATCAAATCGAAGAACGAGTCCACTTCAAGATAGAATAGAAGATGAAGATGACTCAAATTTCTCAAACTTGAATATATGAAGACTAATCCAAGTTTAAAGCAAGCAAGACACATGGATTCATTCATTCCAAATCAAAGTTAGATTTGTTCATACAAGATTCAAGTTCTTCAAGTTCTCGAGACTTAAAGCTAAAGAAATTTTGTACAAATAAGCTCCTAGTATTGAAAGACAAAAGAAGAAGAAGAAGTTAAGCAAGCAAGAGACGCCTCAACAAAGATCAAACTGACTTAGCACAAGGAAATAGCCAAGTCGCACCCCAAGTCGACTCCAAGATCGACTTGAAGCCAAGTCTCAAACCAAGTCGACCCAGAAGATAGGCTTGGAAACTGAAGAACAGCTAAAGTCGCACACGAAGTCAACTCTAGCATGCGACTTGAGTGAAGTCGCACATGAAGTCGACTCCACCTACGACTCTGAGACGTAACGTTCGAATTTTTGAACGTTGGAACATTTATTACGCGCCAACCAACTCTATAACGTTCAAAATTTTCCCTTCTCTATATATAGACACTCAAGCAACGTGGATACACACAAGATAGAGTTGAAAAAGCAGAAAGTAGTGCTACTAAGAGTTTCAATCCACTTTTCTCTACAATTGAGTGATCTATACACTTTCAAAGGAAGAACAAGTTTCAAAGTTGCTGTTTGCTTCAACGCAATACGATTCGTTGCTTCTACAGATTCTTCCTCGAGCTGAAACTTGCTACACAAATTTGTAAAGTGTAGATTTCTTCTATTTCATCTTGTCATTTGATCTTGGTGCTTGGTTTGAGTTTGGTGGTTCAAACCAAGATATAGCAAGTAGAGTTGTGATTGGAGTGTAACTCATCACCTACTTGTGTTGATTGTATATGCCCCCTAGAGCTAGAATCTAGAAGAGAGCAGAGGCTCTGATTGTATATGCCCCCTAGAGCTAGAATCTAGAAGAGAGCGGAGGCTCTGGTTGTATATGCCCCCTAGAGCTAGAATCTAGAAGAGAGCGGAGACTCTAATTGTATTCGCGGAATACATAGTAGAACCCAAGTCACAAGGGAGTGTGAGCTTGGAAGAGTGGAGTAGGGAAAGGTTGCCCGAACCACTATAAATCTTATCTACAGTTTTTCATTTTCGCATTCATTATCTTATTGGTCTCCATGTTTCATTAAAGGGGTTTGAACTAAATCGGGGTAAAATCTCTAATTAAAGTTTTAAAATTTTTTTATTACCCAATTCACCCCTCCCCTCTTGGGTAATTGCCATAAACTCGGGACCAACAAGAAATGTGAACAAGTTTCAGCCCTTCTTGGCTGCTGTAATATGAGCACGAATTTATGAATTTTGTATGACACCTTTTGATTTTTAAATAATTTTAAAGTAACGCTACTCTTCTAGGCATGCTATAAAACAAATGCATATAATTAATTTCAGCCTTTAATTAAGGAACCGTATGGTACAGTTGGTAGACTTGGATTTTTCAAGACCCTAGAATGAATTGTATTTTGTTACTTCTCATGGAGCATTCATAAATAAATGAAAATTTTCATTTAAAGTAAGTTTTAAGTACACGATGTGGCGGCTTTGTCTTTGCGTGTCAATGAAAAATAAATATTTCAGCTGTGCGAGAATGATTTTACAAGTTGAATGCCTGAATATATATACTTTAACCATGCTTTCTATTGACTTTGAAATGAAATCCTATTAAAATGCATATTTAATTCATGTATTGGAAAAGAATTTTAAGCATTTCAAACAAGTAGAAATGATGGGATTAGGTGCATGATGATTTGAATGGAGTCTATGTTTTTAAAGTATTAGAAACCTAAATTGATGAAAAGTGATACTTCCACATGAAAACTCATGCTTATCTTGTTATAGGAGTTTTTTTTTGGTTAATAAAAGGCCAGTTGGTCATGATAATCTATGCATGTTATTAATAATGAAATACAAGAGGGATTGCTTGAAAGAATAATAAGTTATGTAGAAATGCAAAGTTACTTGTTTAATTCAGATATCAATTTAATGACTTGATCATGTTCAAACTTTTTTACATACGAGTTGTGTAGTTAGAAGAAGCACAGATGTATAATCATAACTTTTGCGTAAAACACTTGTTGTTTCAAGTTACAAATGAATTTATAAACTAATGACTAGATGTACACACAAATTTGCATTGCGGCGGTTGTTTTATTCTCAATCTTACATGATCTATTTAAATGATTTGTTATGATTGAGAATGGTTCAACTATATTTTCATGAGAATCTCATATTTATAATTGAATATGTAATTGATAGATGTTTTATATGTTATTTCACAAGTGGTAAATGCTTTCAAGTAGATTTGTGGGGAACGATCATTGAGTTAAATGGTTGATTCATTGTTCAAAGACTCTTGCGTGAGAGCATATGTAAAAGTTAAAAGAATTGACTCTTTGTGTAGAATTTTATGATGATAACTCAAAAGCAAAAAAATATCCTATACGAGAAATATAAATAAGTTGAACTCCAGGTCTAGGAGTTCATTAAAGGGATTAAAAGCTTGTGCATGTGAAAGAGAGTATGGGAAATTGTAAAAGTGTTACTCAAGCCAAAAAAGGTTGAGTATCATACCCAAATCAAGTAATAACAAAAGCATGTAGTTTAGACATGATAGAAATAGCAAAAGAATGTGCATATATATATATATTGAGATATACTTAGAAGCATTCTTTTCCTATGATAGGAAAAGTGAAAATTGAGGTGTGAAGTGAATAAGGTAAGCAGGTTCCAAGTCTTAAGTAAATTATATAGGAAGCCTTGAGGTAGCAAGGTTTCTCAATGTTGTAATGGCTTTTTTAAATGATATTAGTCATGTGTTATTAACGTTTTGAGTGTGCACGTGAATTTCATATTTTGATTATTGTTTACATATGTAGTTTTTCAATTTATGTATCTCTAGCTTAGGCATATTTGTAGGGTAGCCATTCTTTGGTTTTATTAGACATGTATTGAAAGGGTAACTAAATGCTTTCCTATGTATAAAATTTATTATCTTCAGATGAAAGATGATTTTGTGTCATATCATGTACTATCAAGTCAAGAATTCATGTAGGTGTCCCTTGAGGTTGTTAAATAGGACCGTTGTCCTTCCTCAAGGATGTCGAGTCGTTAAAGAATCAAAATGATTCAATGACGCATTTCTTGGAAAAGGTTCAGAATGATGATCACTTGATAAGTCACATCCATCCCACAAGCTACTAGTTACAAGTACAAGTCACAAGTTTCAAGTCCTCAGCCTCATAAACATAGTGGGTGATGATTATTTGATAAGTGTCGTCCCTTTCTTATGTTATGAGTTACAAGTTTTAGATCCCAAGCTTCGTGAGCATGTCAAGTGAAAGCATGCATTAATTGTTATATATATATATGAATGTGTGAAGTCTGTCTTCATATTATATCTCTATGTCTGCTATTAAGTATGATATATTCATTGTTTTTTAAATGAATTAGTGATTGCAGGTTAATCAATTTAGACAAAAGAATCTTCCTTGCTAAAAAGGCAACAAAGATATGCTCTTTTGAGTTCCAAGTTTGAAATTCCATTTACACTCATATCTTGTAGTTAATTATGCCTGTGGGCAAGTGTTAAGCTTGAATGTGTTGGATTGTTTGATGGATGGGTGAATTGATGTTGCATATGATTGTATATTCAAGAGATGAGTGAGATTAGGAAACATGCGATACATACTTATATCATGTTGAAATAAATTTAGAGGGATAGGAATGAATGACCAAATAAATATTAGATAACACAGATTATGTGATGTTTATTAGGTTCCTAGAAACGGAACTGCCATTTAATGACAGTTAATCCTCCACCCAAATATCCTAAATATGGACGGTATGTTCCCGGGTTTCAAACAGGAAGAATCTAACTAAGGTTTAAAAAAAATGTGGATTGGTTTTAGATACATTAGAAAAACATTTACCTGACTAAAGAATGAAACTTTAGTTGCATTCATAAGCTTTACAACTCAAAAAGATCCTGGAATAAGGTTTCTCATTTTGATGCGTCCGTCAATCAGGGCGTTGTACAACGCTAGAAGATTCCATCTCTTTCAATTTCAAATCAATGCAATTTTGTTAGGGAGAATTCAAGGAGAACCATCCACCTCTGTTACAGACGAGATATATTGGAACGAAGTTCAATATATTTTGGTCAGATAAAATTCGCATATTGATTATGGTCTGTGAATGGATCATACAATGGATTGCGCAATGTCGTTTACAACACAACAGTTTTGGGTCGCCAAGCATCAAGGCTGGATCTCAACTATCCAGCTTAAAGGCCAACAACAGTTGTACATGGAGGACACGGCTTCCGACTGAGATGACTGAAATTGACTGAAGACGATTGAAAGCAATTCCCATTCCTCGCAACATCCATGCATTAGCTGTTCTTCTGAATAGATCAGCGCCCGCTACTAGGTTGTAGGGTGGTTGAGTATTAATTGAGCATGAATTCTAATGCATCTCATCCAGAGTAGGTTGGTTGACCAGCAATTAAGAATGAGTTGATGCAATCAATTTTCAGATCTCCAATTAGGCAGGTTGATCATTAATTAATCATGAATTCATGTGTTCAAGATCCATGCAATGTCAAGAAAGTTGTATGTATACTCAAAAGAACATAGCTGGTGACTATTCGATTGCCTCTGTTAATACTTTGGTTTTGGAGGGGGTGGGGGTGGTTCCAAACTCCATGGGGTTCTGCCACTGGTTTTTACTTGCAGCGGATTATTTCATTTCCAATAGTTCCTGTTATAGATATCACAGGAACTACATCGATATATCCAAGACTTTCGGCGATAACTACTAGAAGCTCAGGCACTAGATTTCCCCAAGGCATATATGGTTTGTTGCAGTGTAGGATGGTGAGCCTGCTTATTTTTAGATCTTAATCAATTATCTTTGTTAGTTGCAATGTAGGAACTACATTGTTTGTTGAGTCCTGATCTTTACCTAAAATGCCATTAATTTTTAAAAATTCGAAATAAATATTTAAAAATTTCCAAAAATGGTAAAAATTTATACGTACGTTAAATACACTTGGGCTAACAATTTCATGAAAAAATTTTGAAATTTTTTTTTTAAAAATAGGTGTATGCGCTGCATGCTCCCAGGAGCATACGATGAAAGTCCATTTAATACATCTAGATTTACTTACCCATGAAAAAAATTTTTAAAAGAAATAAGTTTTTGGGCCGGCCGCCTCCATGCATCCGATCTTCCGATCTTAAAAGATCATTCTGCTTGTTTTAGATGCTTATATTGCATTTATGCTTTGTAGGATTACGATAACTACAATAGTAAACAATGACTTGGTGGTGAATCCAATATCTCAGTCCCTTTGCCTGATCACTGGTAACAGATTGCCCTGATCATTTTGAAAGGAGACACGAACGAAGGATTGCCGAATACACCAACCAACTAATAAAGGATACGTACATTTAATATGTAATTTTTCCTACCGACAAATTGCTTTCTATGCTCCCGAATTTCAGAAACGTAGATACGCCAGAAAAATTATTTGCTTTTTAAGTTCTCCACGTACAGACCAATGCGTATATAAATCCAATGTTATCATAAACAGCTGTATTAGTGCCTATTTATTTTGAAAGGAACAAAGACTGAAGTTCACATCTATATTATATACATGTGGAATAAGCTAGCACATAGTTGCTTTAACTTGAGGATTCTGACTTGAGCTGATTTCTTCTAGCAGATGCATAAGTCATCATTCTGGGATATTTGAGATAGCAATCTCCTAGTACCCCACTACGAGAACGTGCTTCCATTCATCAGGATTATAGACTTCAATCTTTGCTCTTTGCCAGAAATTGTTCTGTTTCTTGAGTGCATCTTTCCTTAGTTGCAGCCTAATAATTGCAAGACTAATCTTCTGGTGGAGATTTTTGAGCCATCTTCGTCTTACTTCTCAGAAAGCATGAGGAGAAGCTATTGGGTAGGTCCGATCAAAGTGAGATTGATTTAAAGATAGATGAGGCAATTCTATAGTGATGCTTCCACCAATGACATCAACACTAATAAGATGGGCAGCATTTTTTTTCTTTCCATTATTGATTGCCCTAAGATATTTTAAATTGTTATTAGAATAAATAAACCCGATTGTTCATATTCCTCAGCAGGTGCCTGATCATACTTGTTCGAAATATAAAAACTTCTGATGGCTTTTCCAATTTCACATTTTTTTCAGCTTCGTCAAAGTTAATATCCTCTGTCATCTCCCACGCATGTGTTCTTTCTTTTCTTTTCTTTAATAATTGCTCTGGGGTTAAATATATTGGTATTTGTATTTTTATGTTTGTTTAATTTTAACGAAGTTGGTTATTTATTATCTTTTGAGTTTAGATTTCTTTCATCTAGTATTGTTCTGTTGAAATTTAAACATTGAATGTTAGATTGATGAAAAAATTTTGGTTGTGTTTATTCTTAATTGTTACGATTTTAAAAGGAAATATTTATTAACATGGTATTCACGTTCTTCACAGAACAAGCATTTCAGATACATTGCGTAATCGGGTTTACAGGCAAAAAGAGCTTATTTTATTCCAAACACAGAAATTTCACAGCCTGATCAAGCTAAGCAAATTGAAACCCATTCTCAGTTGCGGAAACTACCCTCGCAGCGATAGGACTGCTAACATGATGATTCCCATCTGTCCGTATCAGCCTCCCAAACACGTATTTCCCACTTCCAAATTCCAACCCAATCTCGGGCCTGCATGGTCATCTTGTCTTCTCTTCATTAGCTTTCCCAAATTGCAAGCTCGGCGGCTCGACCGATACATCAATTCCAAATGGTGCACGAATCTCAGCAGTGTAAATGCTCGATGAATTGCCGACGTTCTTCACACTTTGGCTGATTGTGACTCGGCCACGGAGATTGGGAACGGTAATGGAAGGATAGTTAATAGGTTGTTTAGGTTTTTGCTTATGTTTTTTGCGAACAAAAATGACAACATATATATTTTGTTAAATCAAGCTACCCGTCTTAAATGATTGAGTACTTGAAAGAGATATACTTTAAGGGAGATGCAATGGGACCATTGTCTTCGTTCAACTTAAATCTTGGATCTCTTTACCTTAACACTTTATATGCACTAATGTTAGCTATTTGGTTATCCAAGTTGTGACAATGGCGATATTTGTTGCTAATGGATATAAACAGTAATCCAAAGGCAACCAATATTGGTTGCTAATTTTTCTTAAGTGTTACAATTTGTTGTGAAATTAATTAAATTTATTTCATTTAAACAAAATGAATGATTTTCTATAAATTAATATATGGCATTAGTTTCCATATTAGAGTAAATTATTAGAGTAATTTTTCTTAGTTTGCATGTTATTTTGTTGGTTTTTAAATGTTTTAACCCAAACAAGCATACAATTGACAATATTCTAATATAAAAAATAGTGGCTAGTGCAATAAATAGACACCGTGAGAAAATTTATTATAAAGTATAAATCTAGCTGTGAATAATTGTAAATCTAACTAACTTGAATCCAATTGCAATTAACCCATATATCCAGTCCAAAAAAAAACTATACGCAGTTAAATTCGTTGTTGCATTTAAAAATTTTGTTGTAATGAAATTGATTTTCTTTAATTATTAAAATTGATATTAAAATTGATCCGAAACAGAAAAAAATGACTGCATTCAAACTCATTGTATATCAGCAATTTTGCACACACTGCAGGGTTAAGTTTGACCATTTTTCTGACCTGATCAATTGACAATTTTAAATTTTGGGTGTGTTTGACAATTAATAGAAAATATCAACTTAAAACTTTTCAATCTAAAACTTTTCATTCTCTATAACTATTATATTTTTTAATCATTTTTTCACATTTTTCTATACAACTACCCTACTTTTCAATCATTTCTACACAATTATTCACATAACTAACTTATCTATTTTAACTTTATCCTCTTTACTACTCATCATTACCTCTATCATATCACATCGTTTGACAACTTTTACTCTCTAAAATTTTTTATCAAAAGTTTTATTCATTACAAAATACAGTATTTGTTTTAAAAATTCGTTTCTAAATTAGATGAAATAACCATTGCACCCAAATTCCAAGATATCCCAAACCGTCGCATTCATGATTGAAGAAACATGACTAACCCAATTAATGATGAATTTTAACTTTATCCTCTTTACTACTCATCATTACCCCTATCATATCACATCATTTGACAACTTTTATTCTCTAAAATTTTTCATCAAAAGTTTTATTCATTACAAAATATAGTATTTGTTTTAAAAATTCATTTCTAAATTAGATGAAATAACCATTGCACCCAAATTCTAAGATATCCCAAACCGTCGCATTCATGATTGAAGAAACATGACCCACCCAATTAATGATTAATTTTAACTTTATCCTCTTTACTACCTATTATTACCCCTATCATATCACATCATTTGACAACTTTTACTCTTCAAAATTTTTCATCAAAAGTTTTATTCATTACAAAATACAGTATTTGTTTTAAAAATTTATTTTTAAAGGTGTGTTTGGTAATAAATATAACTTTTGATGAAAAGTTTTTTAGAGTAAAAGTTGTCAAATGATGTGATATGATAAGGGTAATGATGAGTAGTAAAGAAGATAAAGTCAAAATAAATAGATTAGTTGTATAGAAATGATTAAAAACTATGATAGTTTTATAAGAAAATGTGAAAAAATAATTAAAAAATATAATAATTATAGAGAGTGAAAAGTATTTGATTGAAAAGTTTTAACTAACATTTTTTTATCCATTGCCAAACATAGCCTCATTTAAATGAAATAACCATTGCACCCAGATTCCAAGATATCCCCGACGGTCGCATTCATGATTGAAGAAACATAACCAACCGAATTAATGATGAGCTGCACTGCAGTGTGGTACTGCGGTACTACATAAACCTTTTCCTTTTTTTTGGTGGGAAGAAAACATATACTAACCTTGAGGATTTCAGGCGTTATGGGATTGGGTCCCCGAGAGGTGAAGGCAGCCATCCTGGGCGCCGGCCTCACTCTCCCTCCATTGTCGTCGGCCTCGTTATAAAACCCTCCGGCGATGCAACCGAAGTGCAATACTCCACTATCTCATCCCTTCCTTCCCAATCCACATCCACCCCCGCCACCAAATGTTGTGAAGCCATCGTCTCCTCCCCCTCCCCATTCATCACCACCACCCCACCCCACCCCACCACTTTCCTTCACCACCACCCCCTTCCACACGCTGCTTATAACTCCACCCCAGCACGCCACCACCTTCGCTCTTACCTTCTCCGGATCAAGTGACCCAGGCAAGCAGTAGACCGCACTAGCTCTCGTCTCGTTGCTCAGTCTCGCATCCTTCGAAAGAATCAACGGATGCAATTCGCGGCGGAGCGAGGCTGTCGCCAGGGTCTTCCCCTTCACCCTCCTCCCGTAGCCCAGAATTTCTGAAGCTTCTAGCTCTCTGTCCATCGTGCTCGCTCCGACCGTCATGATCCACGGCGCCACGTTCCCCACCGACACCAAGCTTGATGGGCTCGAGTTCCCCGCCGAGCAGACCACGAGGATGCGGTTCTTGAAGGCGTGGAACGATCCGATGTTGTGGATCTGGAGACGGTAGTCGCTGGGCGCGCTGCTTAGTGAGACCGACAGGATGTCGACGCCGTCCGCAATGGCCTGGTAGAAGGCCACGAGGATGTCCGCATCGTAGCAGCTCCCCCAGCAGGCTTTATAGGCGGCCACGCGGGCGTTGGGCGCTCCGCCTTTGGCCGTGCCCTCGCCGTAGCCAAAAATGTCCGCGCCTACCACTGGCCGGCGGCCGGTGGTCGACAGCGTGTGGGTTCCATGGCCTTCGAAGTCACGGGCAGACGATGGTAGGACGGGGATACGCCTGCGCGACGCCGCTTCGTATCCGACCTTGAAGAATCTTGCCCCGATCAGCTTCCTGCGGTGCAATACATATATCGTATATGCATGCAACCATGATATCTCAGATGATCAATATGCAACCGTTGTTTTAGTTTATACTCATGAATTTTTTTTTTAGTTTTTCAATTTACGCACCGAAATCTTGATTTTTCAAACCCATAAATTAATTCCGTCCATCCCATTTCTCATTCTTTTGTGGGAATTCTTCCCTCTTATATTTTAAATATGTGCTTATCCAGACTCTAGTTCCTTTATAGTGGGATTCAACAATGTTTTGCAAATATATATAATGTTAATTTGAGTGTATTCATGCGTATCAGGTCCGGTGTGATCATTAGCTTTTATTAAGAAAATATATATCACTCTTTTTTTATAATCCATAAATCACTGATTTAATTAGGCTATATTAACTGACTAATTAAACATATCTTTTAATTAATTTGCATTATTCTAAAACTTCCTTAGGCTATATATTGGGCATGCATATCCAAAACGGACCTGTTGCAACGAAATTCTCCTGCAGCATCGCATGATCCTTTCCAGCTGGACGGTACCGGCGTCATCCCACATGTGTGAGGTTACGGGGACGGAGATGGAGAGACAGGATTCAGCAGTGGGGCATGCAAATGTACCCACATGATATTGTGGTTGCCTGTCTGCCTCCCTCCCTCCCTACACAAACACAGCGGCTCATTTCCAAACTTACTCTTTATTTTCTCAATGTAACATTCTAGTACTCGCATAGCCGTGCATCTATCAACGTCAGTGACTCTCCATTCCATGCATATACGCACACCAAAGATCAATATCACTTCTACATAATAGCTAATACACTATTCGATCGGGTGTGCAACCAGCTGGAGAACTTAAAAATGTCTCATGAAACTAACCTCCTTTTAATTAGCTAGTTAAAGTTGGAATAAATTTTTTCTAATTTAGCAATTGAAAATTTTGAGTAGGATAGGGATATTCGACACAAGTTCATTGGAAAGTATTTTGAGTTAAATAGGGTGGAAGTTCATTACATGGTGGGTTCATAAGGGGAGGGCGGCTCAGTAAGGAAGAGATCCACATTGTCGAGTTGCTATGGTTGGAAGTTAGCAAATGTCTGTTTGTATACTAGGCTCTACATATGTAGAGTGGGGAAAGTGGACAGGAGGCCTAAAGCCCTAAACCAGCAACCATTTTATATTTGTGGAGAACTAATTAAGTGAAATTCGTATGCACATTATATTATAAAATCAAGCTTACACATTAAAATATTATAATACTTTATACAAAATAATCTTCTCAAAAATATTTTTTTATTTCTAAAATTTTTTTAATGGATAAGTAAAGCTGGGTGTATTAAATTTATAAATTAAGCTTTACCATTTTTAGGTATTTTTAAACACAGTTGCATTTTCGTAATTTTTTATTATAGAATATTACGGAAATGTGATTGTGTTTAAAAATTCAAAATGAATACTTAAAAATATTCAAAAATAATAAAACTTAATTTATAAATTTAATACACTTTACTTATCCATAAAAAATATATATATACTTTTTTGGGTCGGACATGGCTGCCTCGCGCGCACGGCCGTAAAAGACTCCCTCTTCTCCGCTATGATGGGCTGAATCGAAGGCTGACTGGTCTGGGCTGGTCTGGTCTGCCCGGATGGAGTTGGGTTTATTCTTCTTCTTCACGCCTGACGCACATCTAAAAACGTTACGCGGCTTCCATCTATGAAAAGAGAAAGAGCTAATGGCAGCTTCCGAGGAGAGGATGAGAGGTGCCAGTGCTACTATGGAGATGCTTCCTCAAACCATTCTTCATGAAATTTTCACCAAGCTTGATCTTTAGTCCCTCCTCGCGACAGCTGCTGTCTGCAAAACCCTTCATTTCTCTGCTTCTCAAGCTCTTTCTTCTCTCCCCACCGTTGATTTCTCTGTAAGTCTCAACCACCCTCCTTGCTTCGGCCATTTTTTGGTTTCTTTTTCCTTATTTGTGTATATTTTTTCTTCTCAGTTTCTTATTTTCATCTCTCTCTTTTTCAAGGTGGGTTCCCTAGTTCACACTCTTTATGGGCTTCTAGCTCCCTTCCTACTTCTTATTATTTTGCTTTTTTCCCCCTTACGCAGGTTGCAAAAATTTTTTCACTTTTTCTAAATAGTCTTGTCTCTAATTTACACAGAAAACCAACCTGAGCACTTGCCTTTACGAATTTGAAAAAAAAGAAAAAAAAATTTTGCAAGAGTTTTTGAATTCTGCTCTTTGGAGCTACATAGGAAATGTGCGTGGGTTTTCAGCTGTCATTGCGAAGTTTCATGTTGAAACGATCTTTTAAAGGATCCAAATGACATTATTTGCAGTTGGATGTGGTACTTCAGTTGACCACAAGTAGACATCTATGGAAAGACATACAGTAGTGATATATATAGGGATATATTCAGGTGCAGAATCCCCGTGCAGGCGCGCGATCCAGCCGTCCATTGCTGCGGGGAAGATCCTGGCCGCTCGTTCGGCCGTGCGTGAAGCTCGTAGTTGCTGCATGTAGTCAGTGCACATGCGTGTATGGAGCTAGCCTCCTCTCTCCAGCTAGGGGAAAAATAGCAGCATGGTCAATTAATGCAAGCCTGCAACTGTACAAACTGCAGCATGGGAGCGTTCAGGCGTGCGCACTGGAATGACGACTTCTCTCTAGCCTGTCATTTCGTGCAGCTGCCATGCGGGCAGTGGAGATGTTCTCAAGCAACAATCTTGTGCCATTTGCTCCCGCCCGAAGACGATGAGTTCTCCCACGCGAAGACGTTCTCAGGCAGAGTAAAAATTCTGTTGGCTGAAAAAAGTGGAACGGGAGAGAGATGCAGCATAAACAATTGCAGATTTAGCAAATTTCTCAAGGGAAAAAATTCAGCAAGCTGATTTTTTAGCACAAATTTAACAGGTGTAAAATCCAGGAAGGTAGTCTTTGTGTTCATTGTAGATTTTAAAAATATTCGTGCTTAGTCATTGTAGATTTAATAAATGTTGGAGCTTAGAAATTTAAATGATTTAAATGATTTAAAAAAAGGACCTGAAAAATTTATTCATAATTTCATTAAGGCTATAAAAAATTATTATGTGATTTAAATCTCAACTATTATGTGATTTGTCTGTTAAATCACGTAATGTATAACTATTATGTGATTTATCTGTTATTGCAGTGTCTTTTTATGACTTATGTATAACTGAGAATCACAAACAAGTTGATCCAGAACTTTACACATTGCATGTATAGCACGTTTATTTAGCAGGACAAAAATTAATGCCATCATAAACAGATGATTTTCAATACCAAAATCCATACTTTGGCATGTTGATCCTTATTTTAGTATACTAATAACCAGAAATAGATGACTCGAAATTCTGCAAATTACATCTTGACATGTGCTTGTTCCATGCATATCCTACAGTTAGCATGCTGAAACTAAAAATTTTGGAAAAAAGTGATTTAATAAACTTTGTGTAGAATTTGATTACTATATGAGATGCCAATTGCACAAATGTATGTGTAGATAGAAATTCATTATTTAGAAGTCAATATCGGATAAGAAATTGATCGAATATTTTTTATTTATCACTAGTTTTGGAGTGCATATTAAATAATTAAATACATTTATCGAATTAATATGTCCAACAATGACATTAGCATACTAATTTTTGAATTATATATTATTCTAATAGATATCTTGACTTTGTGTAGTGAGTGTAGTTTTGTAGTTTTTGTATCATTATGCAAATTATGAACATCTAGTTGTATAGTTATCCTATCATTATACAATCTGTTATGTTCCAAAAAATGCATTTTGCATGCTATATGGAATTGTTAGCATGCTAATAATATGGCGTAATGAGTATGCTGAAATCAGAATTTTGCACCATTTATTGACGTTTTCTATTTCTCGCAAGTTGAATTACTTGTATTGTCTATGAAATGTGGTTTGCTAGGTTTTTATTAAATGACATCATCTACGGATGTGGATAAAAGTAAGTCTTTATTGCCCACAGTGGATCTCACAAGAGATAGTACGTTAGTTGATAAAAGCATACAGAGCCCACCATGTGTGATTACCTTTACTCCCAATGCGTCTGCTGAGTTAATTCCTTCTATTGGACAAGAGTTTGATAGCGAAGAAGATGCATATTCTTTCTACAATTTATATGGAAGATGTTGTGGCTTCAGTATAAGAAAAAGTGATGTTAGAAGATCTAAATTAGATAAGTGTATATGCTACCGCATTCTGAAATTCTCAAGAGAAGGACATAAAAGGAATGTAAAAATTGCTGGGAAAAAAAACAGATGGACATTAGTAGATGTGGATGCCTTACGTCACTAACCATCAAGTTCGTAAGGAACACTTCAAAATGGATGGTTATGAGTTTTAAGAAAGAGCACTCTCATAGGTTAGAGACCCCCACAAAGTCTCGTTGTCAGCGATCCCATCGGAGTGTGCCGGCTTCACAACTCAATATAGTCGAAGATCTCTGCAGGGTTGGTATTGGAGTATCTAGATCTCTACAATTCATTATAGAAGAGGTTGGGGGTCGTGATCAGCTAGGATTCACGGAGGTTGACCTTCGTAATGCCTTAAGATCAAGACGGATGTCAAGGTATGGTGGAAGCGCGTCAGCTTTACTAGAGTACTTTCAGAAGCAATTTGCAGCGAAGGCAGATTACTTTTATGAAATTAAGGCCGACGAGCACCATCGGTTGATGTCATATTTTTGGGTAGATGGGGAATCCAAAAAGGATTATCAAGTTTTCAATGATGTTATTTGTTTCGACACAACTTATCGAACAAATAAATATGACATGCTTGTTGGCCCATTTGTTGGAATTAATCACCATAAGCAGTCAGTTTTACTTAGTGGAGGCCTTTTATTTGGTGAGAGTGAGGAGGACTTCACATGATTATTTAGAACATGGCTTTATGCTATGAGTGGTGTACCACCCAAAGCCATTGTCACAGATCAAGATCCAGCAATTGCAAAGGCCATATCCATAGTCTTTCCAACTACAAAGCATATTTTTTGTTCGTGGCATATACATAAGAAATTTCCCGAGAATTTGCAATCTTCCAATGAAAAATATCCTAAATTTAAAGATAGGTTGTACAAGTTGATTCACAATGCCGAGGATACAGACGTCTTCGAATCTGGTTGATAAAAATTAATGGATGATTATGATTTGAGTGATCATGCATGGCTCCAACAAATGTACAGTGTGAGGGATAAGTGGATTCCAGCTTATACAATAAGTATTTTCTTGGCAGGGATGAGCACTAAGCAACGGTCTGAAAGCATGAATGCCTTTTTAACCATTTTGTTGGACCAACCATTCAATTACTTGAGTTCGTGGAGGCATATGAACGTGCAGTTAAAAAGAGGAGAGAAGATGAGAAGGATGCTGATTGTAAAAGTACGTATGGTACTCTTGTTTTGAGAACTAAATTTGTTATTGAGGATCAAATTGCCAAATTATATACTAGAGAGATATTTTTAGAATTTCAAGTAGAAGTAGAGGAGTCAAATTATTATAAGCCTAAGTCAGAGATCATGGATGAGAGTCGTGTGATCTATGAAGTACACAAGTATAAAGACCCCACCTATAGGAGAACAATTATTTGGTGTGAAGATAGGCAATTTTGCAACATGTTCATGTTGACTGTTTGACTGACATGGGATTGTTTGTCGGCATATATTATCCATATTCCAGTGGCGTGACATCATCACTATGCCCGTTAGTCATTTACTTCGTCGTTGGTCACAACATCCAAAAGAGAATGTTGAAGCTTCACTATTTACAGAGAAATGTGATGCTACAAATTCACCAATGGTGTGTCGGCATTTGACACTTCCAAAGTTAAACTTCATCTTAGAGGAAATGACTTCGAGTTGGGCTACTTTTCAGATAGGAACTACATCTTTAGACACTCTTATATCAACATTGTGAGATTATATACAGTCACAAAAGTTAGCTGAATGTTTGAATGAGCATCAACAGAACCTGAATGGTGGAAGCAAAGGTGCGAATTTTGAAGATAGCAGCCATGTAGATGGGATGATGGGGATGATAACATCACAGGAGAAATTCAACATTCAATTAGCGAAATGTACAACCTGTCCCAACTCCTACAATTGACTACCCAAATATTGTGCAGGGAAAGGGACGGTCAAGCAAGCGATTAAAATCGTCTATTGAAAAGGCTATAGAGCGCACTGGCCAATTGTTCCGCAGATGCAAGAAGTTCGTTGTTGGACACGACAGACGAAATTGTCCAGAATTACATAAGAAGAATTGAGGGCAACATGGTATGATGATATCATATTTGATTTAACCAATCAAAACCTAATACACTTATACAATCTTCATAATTTCTATATCTTTCATTCTCTTAAGCTAATTCTTCTACTTTCTGCAGATTAGTGCATGCATGACTTTTAGGCTAGTGTGGGCTCCACCAACGCTTTTGTGTGTTTGGTACTATGTCTCTTATACACTGTCATTGGTTGTGTGTGTAAAGTTGTGAACGAGCTACATATGGATTTTGATTATTTTATTGGCAATGCAGGATGGTAATGAAGCATGTGGGTATATGCATGGATAGAGAAGCAACAACACCACCTACGTTCGGGTTTCATTTCTAGAATTTATGACCCATTGTAATTTCAATGAACATTTCCAAATTGAAGTGTATTTTTTGGTATGGAAAGGAAATGAGTTGTATTCATTTGTATTTACATATATACAATGACTCAAATGAAAATGTTTTTTTTGTATGGAAAGGAAAGTTGTAAGAATGTTATATTCACATGTACACAATGAAAGAAACAGAAGTGTTTTTGATTCACAATACCGAGGATACAGACGTCTCTGAATCTGATTAACCAGTCAGTGTGCTGACTCTTAGTTTAACAGGACATGGCACGCTCATTGGCCAATCAGCGTGCTGACTCTCAGTTCAACATGACCTGCACATTCCATTCCATTTTGGAATATCCACCTGTGTATATAGTATCCTTTATTGTGCATACAAACAAACAGATGATCTGCACCTTCAATTTTCACAGGCAACAACTTTACAGGACACGGCACGCTTATTGGTCAGTCAGCGTGTTGACTTTCACTTCAACATGACCTGCACATTCCATTCCATTTCAAAATATCCACCTGTGTGTATAATATCCTTGATTGTGCATACAAACAAACAGATGACCTGCACCTTCAATTTTCACATGCAACAACTTTATAGGACATGGCACGCTTATTGGCCAGTCAGCGTGCTAACTCTCATTTCAACATGACCTGCACATTTCATTCCATTTCACACACTCACTTGAGAAACATTTCTATACCACGCTTAACAGAAGATATTCATAAACACACAACCTGTTGTCATATCAATGAACACCGTATAAAGCATATAGCATGCTGATGCAACCCCTTACATGAAAATTAGCACAACCTGTAAAGTACTGAACACTACATATTCTAACCATTGACCTGACTAGCAACACTATTCACAATGACCTGTAAATCCATTCCAACCATTGACCTGACAAGCAACACCATTTACAATGACCTGCAAATCCATTCCAACTATTGACCTCACAAGCAACACCATTCACAATCTGCGATCTAAGCATGACTTGAATTCAAAGTATAAACATTCAAAAACACAAAGAAAGAAAGTTCCTTACTAACATATGTCCTCCAACATAAAAGTTATGAATACAAAAAGTATAAAGAAAGTAGGCTAATAACAAATCTTCGAATGTACCAAACTTAAAAACATGCAAGAAACAACATGGAGTGATGAAATGAAGTAATGTAGGTCCACAACTTTATGTTGTCACTTTCCTTCATTGCCATCTTTCTGCAACACATTCTCAACACTAACAAGTCTCTTGTCAATGCGATTGACATGCTCAAGGACTTGCTCCATTGCTCTAGCAAGACGTGCTATATTCCCAGAATATGAAGCATCGACGCAGACATTGTCTGTAGTTGCTAGGTCCTCAAAGGAGGGTGACGATTGTGGCTCATTGGAACGAGTATGTGACACTGCTGCACTATGCGGAGATACGGACATTGATAGCAATACTTCGGTGGGGGTATACACAACGGGGGGAAATCTAGGAGTGGTGGATGAGTGACAATGGGAGTGACAATAACAGATGTGGGAGTGGCGATAACAGATGTAGGGGTGGCAATACCAGAAGCAGGTGTTACCTCCATGGATGTAGGAGTGAAATCGACATCTACTGCGGGGGTAAAGTTTGTTGAAGTGACTCTGGGTGGGATCATGTATGAAGACATAAGTTGGGAAATGTGAGACTTGATTTCTCTCTTCATCTCCTCGATCTTTGCACTCAACATCTCCTCCAATCTACTTTCCAGGACTGGTGACATACATTCCCTTGCAACCGATTCCTTCGGGGATGAATGAACACCAGCATGATCATGTCGCTCTTCTTCATCATCATTGATGTCTTGCTCTGGTGGTGTTGTCGCCTGCTCACTAGTACTCGGCACCTCTGTCTGTCAGCGCAACTGTGCCTCCTTTGGTGCAATAGGAAGCCACTCATTTGTCTCCATTGGAGTTCCTTAAGCGCATATCTCAACCTCCCCATCAAACTGTCATCAATTTTGTCTGATATGTTATGCTTTGTCACATCCTCTCTAGATAAATCCACCCCAAAATGCTTTAAAATTCTAGTTATAGCCATCCCATATGGCAAAGCTTCATTCTTCCGCTTTCGACACTTTAGCATGTGGTCAAAAATCTCTACGGGGGCAGCGAGTTGCATCTCCTTTTCACATGCGCATAAGATGTAGGCATCATGGATTGACACTTCGGATACAGATCCAGCTCTCAGGAAGATGTTGTTCACAGTCACGTAGTGCAACAATTTCATATTCAGAGTAAGCAACTCTCAACTAGTTAACCTAGATGCCTCCTTTCCTTTCTCTTTGTCTCCGCTTAACATGGTAAATGACTCCTCCTTAGTGATCTGTGGGGGATCATCACCTGTCCAAAGAGGTATGTCGAATACATCCTTCAGCATTTGATCATTCATCAGTATTTGTACTCCCTTGACATACGTAATGGCTTCTTTATTCATGTTACAGTAGAACATCCTTACCAGATCAGGATAAATATCCTCCTCAAGTATCACAAATTCGAATAATCCACAATCCACAAGCCACTTTGAGAATGGGAAATCGCTGAAGTTATCAATGCGGAGTGGACGATGATTGAAACTTTTCCTTATATATCAATGATGTTTGCAGGTCCTGAAAGTATAATATCTCTCACTACTACCTTTCTCATGAACTTGAGCTTTCTGTTTCTTTTTGGGTTGATTTATACCTGACGGCCCTACTTCTCGACGTTTAGGAACTTTAGGAACTCCATGCTCCCTACTATTTTCTTCATGAACTTGGGTTTTCTGTTTCTGTACAGGCTTATTAGAGCATGACGACCCTCCTTCTCGATGTTTAGCAACTGCATTCTTTTCTGGCCTGGCATTGCTTTGTGTCCTCACCATATTCTATTCTCTTCACCTTCATCCTGAAGATTAGAAGACAAATCAATAAAGGATCATTAAAAACTTGTGATGCATTATTTATTATTTCTTCCCACTTCACATTAGCATGCTGAATTGTTAATCAATCAAATAATGTTCAGCGCAAAAATCACATCACCTGAAACAATCCATAATCAACAATCATATTTCAATGTCATCATGTAATTTTGAATTTATCCATACAATAAAACTAATAAGAAAGTGATCTAAAGAGAATGAATGTACTTCATGTGATCTGGTTCATGCTGAATAGACAATAAGCATGTTGAGTAGCCAATACGCACAAAATAATGGTGCAAATGGTTACCAAAATATATACAAATGAAACAAATTCTTACTTGATTATAAAATAAGTCGGATCCGTAGTTGAAGGCACCCAATTAGCATGCTGACTCAACATGTAGAATACATCAAATATGACATGAAGGACTGGTTTGGAGTTCATTGAGGTATTTGTGAAAACAATAAACATGACACTGGCTACACAGCAGTCACTAGCGCAAAAGTGGTGGAGAACTTGAAAACCCTTGTTACTCAACACAGCATGCTGACTCAACATATAGCATACTTCAAATATAGCATGAAGGATTAAGTTTGGAGTTCCTTAACAAATTTGTGAATACACTAAACAAACACTGGCTATGAATTCATTTAGGTAGTAACATGCTATTGTGAGGTTATGATAGAAATTCAGCATGCTCATAGTAGCACATAGCATGCTCAGCAACTGTCATTTCCTAAACTGTAAAAATATTGATAGGTTTTCTAAAGATTCAATAACTTAATGATATCATTATTTAGCACTAAAATTGTCAGCAAACAAAATTGTGGCACTGGCTATGAATTCATTTAGGCAGTAACATGCTATTAATGAGGTTATGATAGAAATTCAGCATGCTCATAGTAGCACATAGCATGCTCAACAACTGTCATTTCCTAAACTGTAAAAATATTGATAGGTTTTCTAAAGATTCAAAAACTTAATGATATAATTATTTAGCACTAAAATTGTCAACAAACAAAATTGTGGCACTGGCTATGAATTCATTTAGGCAGTAACATGCTATTGATGAGGTTATGATAGAAATTCAGCATGCTCATAGTAGCACATAGCATGCTCAACAACTATCATTTCCTAAACTGTAAAAATATTGATAGGCTTTCCAAAGATTCAAAAACTTAATGATATCATTATTTAGTACTAAAATTGTCAGTAAACAAAATTGTGGCACTGGCTATGAATTCATTTAGGCAGTAACATGCTATTCATGAAGTTATGATAGAAATTAGTGAGCTGTCTTTGTAAATGGAATTCTTATCAAAAGATTCAAAATGATAAATGAGATTAAGCTGGAATTAGTGAGCTATTTTTGAAAATTTACTTAAATTTCCAATCTCTACATGCTTATTTATGTTTCCAATCCAATCATCTCTATGTTAATCTGTAGTATATTACAGATTAGCATCTAAACTAATTTGAACTCTACTATAGTGTAATTCCACATTAATTTCAGCTTTAAATTACTAATGTGCACTCTAATAGAGCAGAATTTGAAATAATAGTTGCATCTTTGCGTGATTTGATGATTTACAGTATGTCAAATCGGGATTTTGAATAGTAAACAATGAGGTCCTTACCACCGATAGTCTTCTCCTTCCTTTGCTCTGGCGACTTCTCTTCCTGTCTTCCTCTTCTCCGGCGACTGGCAGGCAGCGTTTGTGTCGACCGCAACGCTACGGGGGCAGCGTTGGTCCTTGCAAGGGGGCACCGTTCTACCTTCCTCTCCACTCCAATTGCCGTTCTCTCAACCTGTCCGTCGAAGTTTTTCAAATGCCGGGGCCAAACCCTCACCGTTTCCTCTCCCCTTCCCTCCTGTTTCACTCACCGTTCCTAGCCATAACGACTCCGGCAGCGTTAGAAGGATCTGGCAGCGTTCATACGATTCCCGCCGTGAATCTCCCTTCCTCTCTTTTGTCGCCGTTCTCTCCTTCCTTCGTCTCCCAACTACTGCGTCGTTCACTCTCCCTCAAATCCAGCCGAATCCAGCACAGGCACACATCTCGAGCACGTCTTCTCCTGCATTGGAAACTGCTCGGTCTCGAAAATCGTAGCTGCAGCTGCCTCCCTACCATACACGCATACTTAGCATGCTAAATATCTGCAGAATACTCGCGGGAGGATGAGAACGGCCAGGATTTGATGTGCCAACTCCAATGGGCTGGATTAAACGGGCAACGCGCTTGCATGGGAATTCAGGTGCAGCGTTGCTGCACCTGAATATATCCCATATATATTATGTAATGATCAAGTAACAACCGGTAGTTTTGAGAACTTTCTCTATTTCTTCTGTTTTTTATGAGGTTTGTGTGGGTCCACGTGTGTTTAGTTCATATAAAAAAATTATCCTTTTTGTATATTTATTTCAAATAAAATTTAAAAATAAACAGTTTTCTATATATTCAACAGTTGAATGGGGAGAAAACTTTTAACGAAATTAATGGATATTATTAGAGGAAGAAAAATCAGTATAACTTATCTTCAAAAGAATAAATGGGAAGGACCTATAAGGCTAAAGAGATTAATGAGTACGAAGTATAGTGTGCATGAACTATGAAACAACAAAAATAGAAACAATGTAAGAATAATGGTAGAAAATAAATTTAAGGGAGATTTCCTTTTATACCCCCCAGCATTTGCACCTAATTCTTAATATACCTACAACGTTTCATAAATTCCTCTTATACCGATAATATTTCATCCTAAATTTCTATTATGCTCATGCCATTAGCACGACCGTTATTTATCCCATTGAAAATACGACCAGCAAAAACCACAATAACAAAATTGACTTCACTTGAACATTTATGATAAAGGCATTTTTGGAATCAAAATTCACAAGTGCAGCCATTCTTATAAAAAGACTATTCGCATTTACCTCCCCATTGTTTTGCAAATTTGTCTATAACTATAGATTTTATTAAAAACAAGCGCACAGGAACAGAACTTTATTCGGCAAAATCACCAAGTTATGATGAAAGCTAACATTTGATTCGTAAACGTGTACTAATTGAATGTGATCAAAACCGTGAAAAAATCGGTCTTCATAGCTAAGAGATCTAAATAAATTTAAGAATGCTTATCAAACTTCCAACTTTAGGTAGGGACGATCCATGCATGATTTAGAACATGCGTAAGTGGCTCACAAAATTAGGTCAAACTCTGGTTCAGAGTATGTCGGTCAGGAATAGTAATGGACTAACGATGGTTGGCATCAAGTTTTCTTTTGCGTACGAAGTGAGTGCATAAGAGGCAATGTTTTTGCGAAATCCATAGTTATAAAAAGATGCAAATTCAGGTCAACATACTTTTCGTTAATTTGAACACTATAATGCTAGTGCATTATCAAAAATGCGACTTCAACTAGACAACGTGCCTTTTCTGGTGGAAGTGGGCTAAACTCGGAGCATTAATGCCTTTAATTCAAATTCCAAGAAAAATGAAAAAACCTTTATCAAGGAAAAAAATGAACAATGAAGAAACAACACCCCAGACTGAAGTTCTTTTAAAAATATACATCTAATGCTTAGGGCGAGAGAAATGATTGTCGTTGGGGTTCCTCCTTCCACTGAAAACTGCGAAAGCTTTTCTAACAGAAGGCTTCAATGGAGCTTTATTATTGCCGGTATGACAAAAGATGTCATCTGAACTCAGAAATTTTGTTCCCTGAAAAGCAACAGAATAAACATAGGTTGTGAGACCATGATATGCATAAAAGTTCTTCTCTGTCTTTGCAAGCTCTAGACAGACATCACGCCAATTCACCATATTTGAAATTATGTAGTATTTTAGCAGCAACTGCTGCTGCGTCCTGGCAAATCTCTTATAATCATCTCATGGTATTTCCCAGACTTCTTTTCAAGAGATAACAAGCAACTGGACAATAAGCATCCTCATTACCTCAGGCCCTGGCATTGTCTATAAAAATGTCTGCGGTCCAAATCCATGACACATTGAGCATGAGGCTCGATGGCTGCTAGACAGCCATCTGACAAATATGGTCATTGGCGTAGAAATTGCTATTGCTGAATGAAAGCAGCCTTCTGAGTTTCTTCCGCCCACAATCATGAAGTCAACAGTCAATTTGATAATTTAACATTTGTCATTTTAAGAATATTGTCTATCAGAATTCAGTTAATTAGCAAATAAGCAAATTATTCGAATTTAATTTTATTCATCTATTCTCTGATAACTGTAATTGCCAACAAATTAAGGGGAAATACTAGGAAGAGGTCAAGCTACAAATAAATTAATTTCACACCTGTTTATTGGGTTTTTTCTTCAATTTCGGGTAAAGTACATTATGAGGTAGCTGATCTCCACGTAAAATGAGGTTCTTGGTGATGGCTTCTCTTCCACCTTGAGGCAAAGGTATTGAAAACTGCAAAGATGAAATCCCATTAGGGGGGAAAAAGAGAAACAAGCCAAAAAAAAAGTGCTACACATAGTACACAGTCCACATCCAATAATGCATATAAGACACACTATGGGCATGTTTGGTCATATATAAAATTTTCTAAATTAGAACTTTTTACTCTCCACAACTACCCTATTTTTAAATAATTTCTTTACATCTTTCTATGCAATTGTCTCATTTTCGATCGCTTATATAACTAACTTATCTATTTTAGCTTTATTTGCTTTATTTTTCATTATTACCCATATTACATCCCATCATTTTCTCCCATTTAAAAAACTTTTATACCAAAATTTTTTCATCCAAAAGTTTTATAACTTCCTAACACGCCCTATAAATAAAAAAAAGACATACCAAAGAATATTATTAAGTTTGCAGCTTGAAACAATCATTTGTTTGTCTCGTACTATCTGCGAGAAAATCTGAAAGCAACAATCCCTTTTATGTTTAAATCATAGATATCTTTTTAGTGGATGTTCATGTGTGGAAGCACCAAATCAATTCCAATCAGTGGTGAATGAAGGATCATCGAAATTTGTCTTACGGCAGTAAGTGTGCCAGCTAGACTGACACTTTCTTGAGAGGAGAGAAGGTGAAAATGGGATTTGGTGGGCCAGTACGTGTGCTAGCTGGACTGATACTTTCTTGAAGTCCCAAAGTCCCAAATTTGATAGCAATGCTTCTCCTAATTAAAAGTAAGAGCTTGCGTGAAACCAACTACGCATTAGAAGATGAAAATTGGAAGAATTCACATTCCAGCATCTCATTTTTGGAATTCTGCAGAAAGCATATGGTTCTCGGCGAAAAATCAGATGCATCAACTCTGAAGCCTTTTAATGTTTATCCCTTCAAATACAGTAATCATTGTCCAATACAATAACTAACGTGCACCCGAAGTTCACATTTTCCATATCCACACTAATTAATTTAATGATTCCTATTAAATAATTTCTGGGTCAGCCAATCAGGAATATCTATATAAAATATTATCAGATAACAAAAGATAGTTTAAATTAATCTCTTGAGGTCTAGTAAGATTATAGGTGGTATCATTCATTTTTTGAAAGACTATTGTCCAATCACACAAACAGTCAATCAATTTGCCACACATGTTTTCAAGCAATACCAGTAAATAACAAAACCATGTTTCAAAAAAAGACAATGAACAAGGGAAAAAAAGGAAGAAAATTACCCTCATGCCACGAAGGATCCGTGGACACCGTGCCGCAATAATAATGCCATTTTCACCAACAGTTGCACATACCTTGCGCAAAGTACCACCATTGCCACATTTAGGACAGAATATTCTCCCAATCTCTGCAGTTACTTTATTGCAGGCATGACACTTTAGAATCCACCTGCAATAGCTAAGCATTGAATGAGCTACATCATAGTTCACGAAGTATCTTGAGCATGACTGCATGAGTGATTAATTTCCACAAGCCAGCCACAACATTTTCCATGTGTGCACTTTTTCATGTGTTCTCCTTTGCTATTTTTTTAGTATGTTTGCATATGCTTGTGCATATACATGTTTGTGTCTTTTTTGAAGGGCAGCTCATTCCATTGATCAAGAAATTTAGAAATTTAGCTTTCCTGTTTCTTTGCTAGGGTTGCAATGAAAGAGGTCTTTTGTGTATTCTTCTCTAGGTGTGTTTGGCAAAAGAGGAAAGTGGAAAATAAGGAATATGGAGAAGTAGAAAAGAGAATAATATAATGTGTTTGCAAGTTTAGTAGAAATGGAGTGAATAAAAATAAAATATGTAGGTTTTTTGTATGAAAAGATGAAAATAATGATACAAAATATAGGTAAAAATGATTTAAAATAGGATACTTAGGTAGTTAAGATGCCAAATCACATTAAAAGATGTGGGAAAAGTGGGAAGTCGGTGGCATAGCTTTCCATCCTCTTTTCCTTTTTCCCAAACACCAGTGGACAACCATGTTGGCTGAAACAGCTCCTCTGTAACTTTTGCATAGGTTCACAAAGAAAATATCTACCATTATATTGTAGCTAAATGAGTTACCATTTTAAAACAAGAAAAATTTTAAACAGTAAATCATATATATAACAATAAATTATAAATCCCCAATTCTGAAAGAAGATGTGCCTGTGTAGCTGACGAATTTGCATTCCTCCAGGAGCTAGAAGCCGTAAGCCAATCCGTAGAATCACATTTTGCATTGCAAAGTCACTTGTCACACAGGCAACACTTGAATCAGACAAGGACTGGAGCATCCAGCTCTGTTCGCTACTATTGTCATCAGCAAGAGATGTGCCAATGCTTCCATCAATTTCACTGGAGCAGTCTACATGATCCAATCCCTCACCTGCTGCTTCAACCCCATTTGCTTTAGCAACAAAGTCTTCCTCATCTACACTATCTTTGCCAACCACACCATCAGAAGGTTCCACAGCTATAGCTTCATTATCATAACCAAGAAACTCAGATGAATCTTGCTCCAGTCTCATTTGCATTAAGATATTTGCAATGTTATCATCTTCATCATCGCCAGCCTCAACTTCATCTTCCAAAATCTCTTTTGCAGCATTCATTCTCTCAGAATTTGCAGGCAAGGCAATATCTGCACTTTCTGGGCCATCCTTAGCAGCATCAACTGTGATCTTTCCAATACTCTCCTCAACATGCTCTAATTTCTCAGTATGCTTTGATTTTCTTAGATGTCTTTTATGAAGTGCTCCGACTGATGGCTGGTGTCCAGTCACTTGTATCCTCAACAGCTTCTCCTTGCGAGGCATCAATTCCACCAGCCACCATCTTCTTTCCTACAAGATCAATTTCTTTTTTTGGATGAGTGAACATTCCAGCTTTACAAGCCTCCTGCTCCCCCTCCTCTTGATTCTCCCTTTGGGCATCAATGGCACTATGTAGTGTAATATTTTTCAATCCACTATGAGAATCTACTTAGACATTCACGGTCAGATCTTTCAATGGGAGAATCTTGGAATCAACATTTGAGCCTGCATCAACTGCATTTTCCAAAGCTTCCCACTCCGCCAAGTTGGGCACATTGTTGCCCTAGCCAAGCATATCTTTCTCTGGCAGCCTTTTCACATTGACCGTGTGCAGCGGTGGAGGGCTGTTTCTGAGATGGTCAGTCCCATGGAACTGAGCTTCTAATGTGTATGTCAAAGCAATTAGCTTAAGGTCCACATCTGACAGTGTTTGCAAATCTCCAGTTTCTTTGGCAAAACTAATAACTGCAGCAAAATAGCAAAATCATCTCATGAGATTTGCTTCTTACATATCATTACTTATATTTCAGCAACATCAGGGTCATTATGGCTTAGAAGCAATAGCAAACAAAAAACGTACAAGAAGTCATGTGGTAAAAAAAAAATAAAAATAAAAATCCCACCTTTCTTCAAGGATTCGGGAGAAGGCTCCATTGCGTCAACGGAGAAAGGCAAGAAATCGATTCTGCGACGGGAGACAAGATCCCGCACCTCCTCCAGAACCTCACGGACCGAGACCAACTTTTCTGCGACGCTCGCCAGCTTCTCCGCACCTTGAATTATGGCGTTGGCATCCACTAGCATCGGTTAGAAAAACAGAGTCTATCTAAGTAAAATGTAGTAGAAGAATGAGAGGAAAACCTAAAAAAAATATGGATGAAAGTAATTACACAAGATTTAAAAATATTATAAATTATAGAAAATTTAGTTTTAAGTCGTTAGGAATGACGTAACAGAATCTATGTAGCCGACCCTACTTAGGTGGGAAATGACTTATGATGATGATATTATCATAAAATTGATTTTGATGATAAATTTATATTTTTATTTGCATATTGCATTTAATTTATTTTTTAAAATTTTAAAATTGTTATTATTTTTATTTTAGATTTACTTTTTAAGGACTTTAAATTGCATTATCAAGTATGTCATATAACTTTTAAATTCTTACATGTCAAAAAAAAACTTTTTAATTTTTATTTTTTTAATGCTTATATTTAATCAAAAATTTTCATAGATTTATAATAATATAATTATATACTTATGTTTTCGTTTGAACTTGTTTAATTAAACAGTCAAACCAGTTAGAACCAAACCAGCTCTATTTTGGATTCAATCGTTGGATTCAATTGCAATATTGCTTCTAATATTCAAAAAGAGTTTTGACTTTTGGAATTCACGTTTTTTTTTAACCACTCAACCAAATTTGATGTCCTCCATCGTGTCTAATGTCCTTTTAAAACCCAAAAAAAAATTGTTATGTTGTTAATTGCTAATTTTTGACGTTTTAACAGAGTTGCTTCATGTTACCTTTTGAGTTTTGTTTCTTCCAAATAATATTGATCTATCGAATTTAAAATCTGAATGTTACATTAGTGAAAATTTTGTAGTTGTCTTTATTTTTTATGGTTATGATTTGAGAATTAATATTTTCACTGTTGATGCATCCGTCAGGTTTTTACTTCAAACAGAATTTTGTTCTTATTTTTATACATTGGTCATATTTTCAAATTGAAAATTAAAGCGATCGACAAGAACCTGTTGAAATAGCTACATAGGCTAGCAAATGATTTTAGAATTTTTTTTCATGGAACAGAAAGAAAGATGACGTAATAAAAATATTTCTTATTTTTTAATATTTATGCACACTTTAATCAATTAATCCTTCTCCTACTTTCCATTAAAAAATATTCCATCGCAACAAGAAATTAGCCTTTTGTGACATGGTTCTCCCGGAAAATAGCCATTAAGTCGGTAGCTTGATAAAGGTGAATGATATGATTCTTTTTATAAAATATTAAAAATATACTTAGATGCCTTTTCGTAACATAAATTTTGGTGGGGTTTTGAAATTATGTCGAGAGTGAAAAAGAATATTTTGAAAACTGTGTGAATAATATAATATTAGTACATTTGAAAATAATATAACATTAGTAAATAGAGTAATTTGAAGAAAAAAGGATAAAAATGTATAGGTAAAATTAAAAACAATGAGATCATTTAAAAGTTAATGTGTCAAATTATTTATGGTAGAATGTGATGGAAAAGGAAAAATTATAAAAAAGCCCTAAAATAATTATTACATAGTGTGTCCTCGTAAAAGAAAAATAGGATATCGTAACTTTTTTGCAATAAAATTATTCGAGCACAGTAGACTTTGGGTACGTTCGAAAAAGTAATAAAACTTTTAAATGAAAAGATTTTAGTGAAAGTTTTTGAAAATTTGAAGAAAATGATGTGATGTGATATGAGTAATAATAAAGAATTAAAAAATAAAGTTAAAATAAATATTTTAATTGTATGAATAAGTAGAAAGTAGAATAGTCACGAAAGAAAATATGAAGATGTGAAAAAATGATTAAAAAATAACTTTCAACTGACAAAGCTAACCTTAATAACATGAATTTAGTCAGCAATGTTTTGCAAGATGTTGCAAGATGCTGATGTGAGTATACAAAATATGCTATTTGTGAACAAAACTAAGATCGGAGAGGCTAGTAACACATATCAAATAAATCCTCAAAAAATAGAATTTTTCTTTGAAATCTGTCCAAGGTTCGAATAGCTTCTTTTATTAAGGGCATGAATAGCATTTAAATTTCTGATAATATTTTAATCTAATATGCAGTATTAACCTTAATACGCGAGTAACAGGACAAAACTTCTGGTTTTTTTTTTAGTATTTATGAAATGACTAATATTACACTTAAGAAATTTTTTCTATGAACACTCCTGGTGAGGGATATTAGGGGGTATCTTTTGATCTCAATTCTAGTATCAGTCCGTTGTAAAAGGAACGCGGATCTCGTGGAATCCTCGCAATCTAGAGAAGCCACGTGTCCCGAGTTACCTGAATTATACGACCGTTGCTTGCTTCCGCGCCATTAGTAATTGTTATGTTTTCCCCCTGTTTTTCGAGTCCGCCACTTCACAAAACGATTCAAGAAATCAAGATTTTGAGAGAAGGGGGACTGGGAGAGATGCTGTTTTCCTTCCTTCCGGCAGCGAAAGTACTCGCTGAGCTCTGCCACTTTCTTCAAATTAAATCAAAGGCACACCAGTAACACCGGAAGAGTGAACACCAGTAACACTGCTTTCTTCCTAGCGGCAGAGGTATTCCCTTCACCCTTTTTTCCCTCCATGTTTCTAGGGTTCAATCCTCTAATTTTTTGGATTTTTACTGATCTTTGGTTTTCGTTGGATTCTTTTTTCCCATATCTCAATGTTGCAGAAGAACGATATTCTGGATAATTCCTTTCCCGTTCCACGCACGGAGGATGTTTGGAGCAAACAGGATGGTAGGCCTGCGAATTTCGTTCGCGGCTTCAGGTATTCTCTGTTGTCGAGGAAGTTCAAGATCGGGGGTACCTATTCGGCGGCAAAGGTGTGTTGTCGGAAGAGCGCAGATCAGGGCTCGGATCCGACCCCTTGTAAGCACTAGCTTTGGCAACAGAGACATTTTTCCCTTGTTGTCCATGTTTCTTGGGTTTTAGACTAGATTTTTGGATTTTTGCTCATTTGTGTGTGTTTTTGTTTTGAATTTTCTCTTTTAATTTCTCCATGTTGCAGAAGAAAGAGATTCTTGATAATTCGGCTTGCATTCCACATGCGGATGAGCAGACAAGATGGTACGTTGTCATCTCTGCTGCTTCCTTCAAATCAAATAAAGGGACCACCAGCAGCATTTGAAGAGCGCAAAGGCCTCAGATCCCTGAACCCTTACATAACCTAGCGTATGCAGCAAAGGTATTTTTTCACCTACTTTTCTCGACGTTGATAGGGTTTTAGCGTCTATGTTTTGGATTTTTACTCAGTTGTGTGTTTTTTCTCTTGAAAGTTCTTTTTTAATTTCTCAACGTTTCAGAGAAGAAAAAGATTCTTGATGATTCGGCTTGTGTTCCACGTGTGGGAGGACGTTTGGAGCAGACAAGATGGCGGACCCTGTGAATCCTGTCTTTGTCTGGCTGTCTTCTAGGTTTTCTGGGCAATCAATGCAGGTCAAAACCAGGGGTAACAATCTGGCGGCAAATGTGCATAGTCAATCCTACTCTTGATCTTTTCTGTGCTTATCTATGGTGAGATTTTATACAGCTTTGTAGGTGACCTACAACTTAGTAGAACTGGACTGTATGCAGAACATGAAAAATGGGTGGATTATCATTCATGGTGATATTCAAAGCTTTAGGTGTTTCTTAAACAGGAAGCTAATTAATTATAGGGATCTCATACATTCTTAGAAGTTTCTCAGTTTGGTTCTTCGATTGCTTTTTTCAGTCTTCTGCGCTAGCGTTTGAATGGAAATTGTAATCCTGCTTGTGCTTGAATTAATGTGAGGTTGTCTCAACCATGATCTGTCCGTAATTCCGCCTTATTGAATTCAGTGATAAGTTCGTAGGAGGCCTCACAAGAGTTTTCCAGAATACCCAGTATTTCTTAATGTGCCATTTGGAATGCTACCATAGTATACTCACCAGTTTCCTTGAATTTTTTTCCAGATTCTATGAACTGTACATGGTTATGTTCAATTTGGAATCTTGCACCAGCACAGAGAAAACTTTTGTCAGATGTTGCAACTGCTTCTGAGACTTGTCCTGGCTATAGAAGGAGCAAATCATGGTGATGGAAAATCTCAACACATTAAGGGCTATTCTGCTTTAGCTGGGAACAGTTGGCTTTTTCAAAAGTGAGTCTTTTTCTTGTTTTCTTTTCATTTTTCTTTTGGTTATCCAATCTTAATCTGGGAGCTATTTCATGTCATTATGTTTGTGCATGAATTTTAAATCATGCATGTTATGGATGCAGAATGTTTTGTCTAATTTGCTTGAAGTTTTATGGATTTGAATGTTGATCTGTTTGTTGAACCCTGTAAGATAAATATCTATATTGAAACTGTAATTGTTGACTCCCAGGTCTAGGGAGGTGCATTCAACCTCAAAACTGCATGTTTCTTTTATGTGTCACGCTAAATTAGGTTGGTTTAATATTTGTTAGAAACCCATGCACCTTCATGATCTTCTAAATTCTTTTGCTCAATATCATTCTCTCTTTGCATTGTAGCTCATAACTGAAAATCTACCTTACATAACCCTATAAAACCTTGCAGTCACATGATTCACATGGTTTGCCTTTGTTATCTAGAAGAGATGATAGATTGACTTGGCATTTAGTTTGTTTCCAGATTTATTGCCTTCTCTTAAATTTTGGCATTTATTAGAATTTAGGCTTTTTTGAAAGATCTCTTCATTTTTTGTAGAGTTCTTCATTTTGCCTTTGGTCCATCATCTCATTTTTGAGATTCTAGATTTTATAGATTTTCTCTTTCAAAATATTTGAACTTTCAAAATATTTGAATACATTTGATGTTTTAAAATCTAAAACTTTTAAATAACTTCCTCTTCATTTTCTCAATCTTTGATGTTTTTCCATTTCAGCTTTTAACAACTTTTTCTTTTAAGATTTTGAAAAGTCACGGTATTTTATGTCATACTTCTCTAGCTTTTTCCTTTTTCTAAAATTCAAATTTTAGCTTTCTAGTTTTTACAGATTTTAAAAATTTTGGGCCCCTTTTCTCTTCCCAGCTCTCTTCAATTGAAAATTTAGGCGTTTAAGATATTTGAAAACATTCTGCTTTTTGCGTTTTGAGTTTTCACTCATTTTAATTTTAAGCATATTTGATTTTATAGTATTTTCTGTTGAAAAAGCTTAAATTTTTCTTAAATTTTATATTTTCCCAAATCTCTTCAATTTTCGAAAGTAATTTTTTTTTATTTTACAATTTCCCTGTTTTTTACCTTTTTGCAGCAACTTTTTTTCCGATTTAGAAAATTTTGAAACTTTATCTTTTCCAAGATTTTTAAAACTTATTTACGTCGTTTTGTGAAAATTTCTCTTTTTGAAAAATTTTCCAATTTCTAGAATTTCCTATTTTCTTCTTACAAAATTCGAATTTTCCGGCATTTAAGCTTTTCCTAAAGCTATTTTTTCAGTTTTTGAAAAATAAGAAATTCAAACTTTGAAAGACTTTCTAAATGAGTTTCGTGATTTTGTGGAAATTTTTGCAAGTTGGAAATTTCAAAGATTTTCATTATCCATTTTTGTACTTTTTGCATTTTCACATTTCCCTACCTCTTATGCATTTTAAAAAAGAAAATCTTCGTATTTAATTTTTTTAAAATTTTTTGTATAAATTTGATGTTTTAAAATCTAAAACTTTTAAATAACTTCCTCTTCGTTTTCTCGATCTTCGATGTTTTTCCATTTCAGCTTTTAACAACTTTTTCTTTTAAGATTTTGAAAAGTCATGATATTTTATGCCATACTTCTCCAGTTTTTCCTCTTTCTAAAATTCAAATTTTAGACTTCTGGTTTTAACAGATTTTAAAATTTTTTGGCCCTTTTTCTTTTCCCATCTCTCTTTAACTGAAAATTTCAGCATTTAAGATTTTCGAAAACTTCCTGTTTTCTGTGTCTTGACTTTTCACTCATTTTAATTTTAAGCATATTTGATTTTATAGAATTTTCTGATAAAAAAGCTTAAATTTTTCTTAAATTTTATATTTTCCCAAATCTCTTCCATTTTCGAAAGTAATTTTTTTGCATTTTAGAATTTCCCTGTTTTCTTTTAAAATGTTGTTTTTTGGCGTTTTACCTTTTTGCTGCAACTCTTTTTCCGATTTCGAAAATTTTGAAACTTCATGTTTTCCAAGATTTTTGTTAACTTATTTTTTTCGTTTGGTGAAAACTTCTCTTTTTTGTATATTTTCCAGATTTTCAGAATTTCCTATTTGCTTCTTACAAAATATGAATTTTTCGGCGTTTAAGCATTTCCTAAAGCTATTTTTCCGTTTTGAAAAATAAGAAATTCAAACTTTGAAAGACTTTCTAAATGAGTTTTGTAAGTTTTTGGAAATTTTTGCAAGTTGGATATTTCAAAGATTTTCATTATCTATTTTTGAACTATTTGCATTTTCGCATTTGCTCGCCTTTTAGCCTTTCCAAAAAAGAAAATTTTAGTATTTAAATTTTTTCAACTTTTTTTGTATAAATTTGATACTTTAAAATCTAAAAATTTTAAATAACTTCCTCTTAGTTTTATCAATCTTCGATGTTTTTCCATTTCAGCTTTGAACAACTTTTTCTTTTAAAATTTTGAAAAGTCGCTGTATTTTATGCCATACTTCTCCAGTTTTTCCCTCTTTCTAAAATTGAAATTTTTGCCTTCTGGTTTTTACAGACTTTAAATTTTTTGGCCCTTTTTCTATTCCCAATTTCTTCAACTGAAAATTTCGGCGTTTAAGATTTTCGAAAACTTCTTATTTTCTACGTCTTGGCTTTTCACTCATTTTAATTTTAAGTATATTTGATTTTATTGAAATTTCTGCTGAAAAATCTTAAATTTTTCTTAAATTTTATATTTTCCCAAATCTCTTCCACTTTTGAAATTAATTTTTTTGCAATTTAGAATTTCCCTGTTTTCTTTTACTATGTTGTTCTTTTGGCGTTTTACCTTTTTGCAGCAACTCTTTTTTCGATTTCGAAAATTTTGAAACTTTATATTTTCAAAGATTTTTATTAAGTTATTTTTGTCGTTTTGTGAAAACTTCTGTTTTTGAAAATTTTCTCTTTGCTTTTTACAAAATATGAATTTTTCAGCATTTAAGCTTTTCCAAAAGCTATTTTTCCGTTTTGAAAAAGAAGAAATTCAAACTTTGAAAAGCTTTCTAAATGAGTTTTATGAGTTTGTGGAAATTTTTGCAAGTTGGAAATTTCAAAGATTTTCATTATCTATTTTTGAACTTTTTACATTTTCGCGTTTGCCTGCCTTTTAGCGTTTTCAAAAAAGAAAATCTTCGAATTTAAATTTTTTTCAACTTTTTTTGTATAAATTTGATGTTTTAAAATCTAAAACTTTTAAATAACTTCCTCTTTGTTTTCTCAATCTTCGATGTTTTTTCATATCAGCTTTTAACTACTTTTTCTTTTAAGATTTTGAAAAGTCACTGTATTTTATATCATACTTCTCCAGCGTTTTGATCTTTCTAAAATTCAAATTTTTGCCTTTTGGTTTTTACAGATTTGAAATTTTTTTGGCACTTTTTCTTTTCCCAACTCTCTTCAACTGAAAATTTCTGCGTTTAAGATTTTCGAAAACTTCCTGTTTCTACGTCTTGACTTTTCAATCATTTTAATTTTAAGCATCTTTGATTTTATAGAATTTTCTGTTGAAAAAGCTTAAATTTTTCTTAAATTTTATATTTTCGCAAATCTCTTTCATTTTCGAAAGTAATTTTTTTGCAATTTAGAATTTCCCTGTTTTCTTTTACAATGTTGTTTTTTTGGCGTTTTACCTTTTTGTAGCAACTCCTTTTCCGATTTCAAAAATTTTGAAACTTTGGATTTTCAAAGATTTTTGTTAACTTATTTTTGTCGTTTTGTGAAAACTTCTCTTTTTGAAAATTTTCTATATTTTTAGAATTTCCTATTTGCTTTTTACAAAATATGAATTTTTCGGCGTTTAAGCTTTTCCAAAAGCTATTTTTCCGTTTTGAAAAATTAGAAATTCAGGGTGTGTTTGGTTGGAGGTAAAACTTTTGATGAAAAGTTTTTGGAGTAGAAGTTGTCAAATCAATAGAAAGTGATGTGATATAATAGGAGTAATGATAAGAAGTAAAGAGAATAAAGTTAAAATAGATAGGTTAGTTGTATGGGTAGTTGTGTAGAAATGATTGAAAAGTAGGGTAGTTTGTATAGAAAAATGTGAAAAAATAATTAAAAAATAGAATAATTATGGAGAGTGAAAAGTTTTAGATTGAAAAGTTTTAGTTGACACTTTTTTACCCTAAACAAACACACCCTCAAACTTTGAAAGACTTTTTAAATGTGTTTTGTGAGTTTGTGGTAAATTTTGAAAGTTGGAAATTTCAAAGATTTTCATTATCTCTTTTTGAACTATTTGCATTTTCGCATTTGCCCGCCTTTTAGCCATTTCAAAAAAGAAAATCTTCGTATTTAAATTTGTTTCAACTTTTTTTGTATAAATTTGATGTTTTAAGATCTAAAACTTTTAAATAACTTCCTCTTCGTTTTCTTAATCTTCAATGTTTTTCCATTTCAGTTTTTAATAACTTTTTCTTTTAAGATTTTGAAAAGTCCTTCTCCAGCTTTTTCCTCTTTCTAAAATTCAACTTTTTGCCTTTTGGTTTCTATAGATTTAATATTTTTTTGGCCGTTTTTCTTTTCCCAACTCGTTTCAACTGAAAATTTCGGTGTTTAAGATTTTCGAAAACTTCCTGTTTTCTACGTCTTGACTTTTCACTCATTTTAATTTTCAGCATATTTGATTTTATGGAATTTTCTGTTGAAAAAGCTTAAATTTTTCTTAAATTTATATTTTCGCAAATCTCTTCCATTTTCGAAAGTAATTTTTTTGCATTTTAGAATATCCCTGTTTTCTTTTGCAATGTTGTTTTTTTGGCATTTTACCTTTTTGCAGCAACTCTTTTTTCGATTTCGAAAATTTTGAAAATTTATATTTTCAAAGATTTTTGTTAACTTATTTTTGTCGTTTTATGAAAACTTCTCATTTTGAAAAAATTTCAGATTTTTAGAATTTCTTATTTGCTTCTTACAAAAGTTGAATTTTCCGGCGTTTAAACTTTTCCAAAAGCTGTTTTTCCATTTTGAAAAATAAGAAATTCAAACTTTGAGAAGCTTTCTAAATGAGTTTTGTGAGTTTGTGGGAATTTTTGAAAGTTGGAAATTTCAAAGATTTTCATTATCTATATTTGTACTTTTTGCATTTTCGCATTTGCTCGCCTATTAGCCTTTTCAAAAAAGAAAATCTTCGTATTTAAATTGGTTTCAACTTTTTTTGTATAAATTTGATGTTTTAAAATCTAAAACTTTTAAATAACTTCCTCCTTATTTTCTCAATCTTCGATGTTCTTTCATTTCAGCTTTTAACAATTTTTTCTTTTTAGATTTTCAAAAGTCATTGTATTTGGAAAAGTCACGGTATTTTATGCCATACTTCTCCAGCTTTTTCTTATTTCTAAAATTCAAATTTTAGCCTTTTGGTTTTTACAAATTTTATTATATTTTGACACTTTTTCTTTCCCCACCTCTGTTCAATTGAAAATTTCGGCGTTTAAGATTTTCGAAAACTTCATGTTTTCTATGTCTTGACTTTTCACTCATTTTAATTTTAAGCAAATTTTATTTTATACAATTTTCTGTTGAAAATGCTTAAATTTTTCTTAAATTTTATACTTTCCCAAATCTCTTTCATTTACGAAAGTAATTTTTTTGCATTTTCGAATGTCCCTGTTTTCTTTTACAATGTTTTTTTTTGGCGTTTTACCTTTTTACAGCAACACTTTTTCCGATTTCTAAAATTTTGAAACTTTATATTTTCAAAGATTTTTGTTAACTTATTTCTGTCGTTTTGTGAAAACTTCTGTTGTTGAAAATTTTCCAGATTTTTAGAATTTCCTCTTTGCTTTTTACAAAATATGAATTTTTTAGCATTTAAGCTTTTCCAAAAGCTATTTTTCCGTTTTGAAAAAGAAGAAATTCAAACTTTGAAAAGCTTTCTAAATGAGTTTTGTGAGTTTGTTGAAATTTTTGCAAGTTGGAAATTTCAAATATTTTCATTATCTATTTTTGAACTTTTTACATTTTCGCATTTGCCTGCCTTTTAGCGTTTTCAAAAAAGAAAATCTTCGAATTTAAATTTTTTTCAACTTTTTTGGTATAAATTTGATGTTTTAAAATCTAAAACTTTTAAATAACTTCCTCTTTGTTTTCTCAATCTTCGATGTTTTTCCATACCAGCTTTTAACTACTTTTTCTTTTAAGATTTTGAAAAGTCATTGTATTTTATGTCATACTTCTCCAGCGTTTTGATCTTTCTAAAATTCAAATTTTGGCCTTTTGGTTTTTACAGATTTGAAATTTTTTTGGCCCTTTTTCTTTTCCCAACTCTCTTCAACTGAAAATTTCTGCGTTTAAGATTTTCGAAAACTTCCTGTTTCTACGTCTTGACTTTTCAATCATTTTAATTTTAAGCATCTTTGATTTTATAGAATTTTCTGTTGAAAAAGCTTAAATTTTTCTTAAATTTTATATTTTCGCAAATCTCTTTCATTTTCGAAAGTAATTTTTTTGCAATTTAGAATTTCCCTGTTTTCTTTTACAATGTTGTTTTTTTGGCGTTTTACCTTTTTGCAGCAACTCTATTTCCGATTTCGAAAATTTTGAAACTTTGTATTTTCAAAGATTTTTGTTAACTTATTTTTGTCGTTTTGTTAAAACTTCTCTTCTTGAAAATTTTTCTAGATTTTTAGAATTTCCTATATGCTTCTTACAAATATGAATTTTTCGGCGTTTAAGCTTTTCCGATAGCTATTTTTCTGTTTTGAAAAAGAAGAAATTCAAATTTTGAAAAGCTTTCTAAATGAGTTTTGTGAGTTTGTGGAAATTTTTGCAAGTTGGAAATTTCAAAGACTTTCGTTATCTATTTTTGAACTTTTTGTATTTTCGCATTCGCCCGCCTATTAGCCTTTTCAAAAAAGAAAATCTTCGTATTTAAATTTGTTTCAACTTTTTTTGTATAAATTTGATGTTTTAAATTCTAAAACTTTTAAATAACTTCCTCTTCGTTTTCTTAATCTTCGATGTTTTTCCATTTCATCTTTTAACAATTTTTTCTTTTAAGATTTTGAAAAGTCACGGTATTTTATACTATACTTCTCCAGCTTTTTGCGATTTCTAAAATTTAAACTTTTGCCTTCTGGTTTTTACATATTTCAAAATTTTTTTGGCCGTTTTTCTTCTCCCAACTCTCTTCAATTGAAAATTTTGGTGTTTAAGATTTTCTTAAATTTTATGTTTTTCCAAATCTCTTCCATCTTCGAAAGTAATTTTTTTGCAATTTAGAATGTCCATGTTTTATTTTACAATGTTATTTTTTTGACGTTTTTCCTTTTTGCAACAACACTTTTTATATTTTCAAAAATTTTTGTTAACTTATTTTTATCGTTTTGTGAAAACTTCTCTTTTTGAAAATTATCTAGATTTTTAGAATTTCCTATTTGCTTCTTACTAAATATGAATTTTTCGGCGTTTAAGCTTTTCCAAAAGCTATTTTTCCATTTTGAAAAATAAGAAATTCAAACTTTTAAAAGCTTTCTAAATGAGTTTTGTAGGTTTGTGGAAATTTTTGCAAGTTGGAAATTTCAAAGATTTTCATTATCTATATTTGAAATTTTTGCATTTTCGCATTTGCCCGCCTTTCAGCCATTTCAAAAAAGAAAATCTTCGTATTTAAATTTGTTTTAACTTTTTTCTATAAATTTGATATTTTAAAATCTAAAACTTTTAAATAACTTCCTTTTCGTTTTCTCAATCTTCGATGTTTTTCCATTTCAGTTTTTAACAATTTTTTCTTTTAAGATATTGAAAGGTCACTGTGTTTTATGTCATACTTCTCCATCTTTTTCCTATTTCTAGAATTCAAATTTTTGCCTTTTGGTTTTTACAGATTTGAAAATTTTTTTGCCCTTTTTATTTTCCCAACTCTCTTCAACTGAAAATTTCGGCGTTTAAGATTTTCCAAAACTTCCTGTTTTTTACGTATTGACTTTTCACTCATTTTAATTTTAAGCATATTAAATTTTAAAGAAATTTCTGTGGAAAAAGCTTAAATTTTTCTTAAATTATATATTTTCCGAAATCTCTTCCATTTTCGAAAGTAATTTATTTGCAATTTTGAATATCCCTGTTTTCTTTTGCAATGTTGTTTTTTTGGCGTTTTACCTTTTTGCAGCAACTCTTTTTTCGATTTCGAAATTTTGAAAATTTATATTTTCAAAGATTTTTGTTAATTTATTTTTGTCGTTTTGTGAAAACTTCTGTTTTTGAAAAATTTTCAGATTTTTAGAATTTCCTATTTGCTTCTTACAAAATATTAATTTTCCGGCGTTTAAGCTTTTCCAAAAGCTATTTTTCCATTTTGAAAAATAAGAAATTAAAACTTTGAAAAGCTTTCTAAATGAGTTTTGTAAGTTTGTGAAAATTTTTGCTAGTTTGAAATTTCAAAGATTTTCATTATCTAATTTTGAACTTTTTACATTTTTGCATTTGCCCGCCTTTAAGCCATTTCAAAAAAGAAAATCTTCGGATTTAAATTTGTTTCAACTTTTTTGAATAAATTTGATGTTCTAAAATCTAAAACTTTCCAAAAACTTCCTCTTCGTTTTCTCAATCTTCGATGTTGTAACGCCCCAGGCCTAACAGTAAGGTATTGTGCGCTTTGGGCCTGAGTAGACAATTCCTTACTGATAGGCCTGGGGCGTTACGTAAAAGCTGAAATGGAAAACCATCGAAGATTGAGAAAACGAAGAGGAAGTTATTTAAAAGTTTTAGATTTTAAAACATTAAATTTATACAAAAAAAGTTGAAACAAATTTAAATACGAAGATTTTCTTTTTTTAAATGGCTAAAAGGCGGGCAAATGCGAAAATGCAAAAAGTTGAAAAATAGATAATGAAAATCTTTGAAATTTCCAACTTGCAAAAATTTCCAAAATCTCACAAAACTCATTTAAAAAGTCTTCAAAGTCTGAATTTCTTATATTTCAAAACAGAAAAATAGCTTTTGGAAAAGCTTAAAAGCCGAAAAATTCATATTTTGTAAGAACAAAGTAGGAAATTCTAAAAATGTGGAAAATTTTCAACAAAGAGAAGTTTTCACAAAACGATAATGTTAACAAAAATCTTTGAAAATATAAAGTTTCAAAATTTTCGAAATCGAAAAAAGAGTTGCTGCCAAAAGGTAAAACGCCAAAAAACAACATTGTAAAAGAAAACAGGGATATTCTAAATTGCAAAAAAATTACGTTCGAAAATGGAAGAGATTTAGGAAAATATATAATTTAAGAAAAATTTAAGCTTTTTCCACAGAAAATTCTTTAAAATCAAATATGCTTAAAATTAAAATGAGTGAATAGTCAAGAAGTAGAAAACAGAAAGTTTTCGAAAATCTTAAAAGCCGAAATTTTCAGTTGAGGAGAGTTGGGAAAAGAAAAAGGGCAAAAAAAATTTCAAATCTGTAAACACCAGAAGGCGAAAATTTGAATTCTAGAAATAGGAAAAAGCTGGAGAAGTATGGCATAAAACACAGTGACCTTTCAATATCTTAAAATAAAAAATTGTTAAAAGCTGAAATGGAAAAACATCGAAGATTGAGAAAACGAAAAGGAAGTTATTTCTAAAATTCAAAATTTTGCCTTCTGGTTTTTACATATTTCAAAATTTTTGTAGCCGTTTTTCTTTTCCCAACTCTCTTCAACTGAAAATTTCGATGTTTAAGATTTTCGAAAACTTCCTGTTTTCTACGTCTTGGCTGTTCACTCATTTTAATTTTAAGCATATTTGATTTTATAGAATTTTTTGTTGAAAGGGCTTAAATTTCTCTTAAATTTTATATTTTTCGAAATCTCTTCCATTTTCAAAAGTAATTTTTTTTTCAATTTAGAATATCCCTGTTTTCTTTTACAATGTTGTTTTTTGGCGTTTTACCTTTTCACAACAACTCTTTTTCCGATTTCAAAAATATTGAAACTTTATATTTTAAAAGATTTTTGTTAACTTATTTTTGTCGTTTTGTGATAACTTTTCTTTTTGAAAATTTTCCAGATTTTTAGAATTTCCTATTTGCTTCTTAAAAAATATTAATTTTCCGGCGTTTAAGCTTTTCCAAAAGCTACATTACCGTTTTGAAAAATAAGAAATTCAGACTTTGAAAAGCTTTCAAAATGAGTTTTGTAGGTTTGTGGAAATTTTTGCATGTTGGAAATTTCAAAGATTTTCATTATGTATTTTTGAACTTTTTGCATTTTCGCATATTCCCGCCTTTCAGCCATTTCAAAAAAGAAAATCTTCGTATTTAAATTTGTTTCAACTTTTTTTGAATAAATTTGATGTTCTAAAATCTGACACTTTCAAATAACTTCGTCTTCGTTTTCTCAAACTTCGTTGTTTTTCCATTTCTGCTTTTAACAAATTTTTCTTTTAAGATTTTCAAAAGTCACGGTATTTTATGTCATACTTCTCTGGATTTTTCCTCTTTCTAAAATTCAATTTTTAGCCTTCTGGTTTAAATAGATTTTAAAATTTTTTTGGCCATTTTTCTTTTCCCAACTCTCTTCAACTGAAATTTTCGGCGTTTATGATTTTTGAAAACTTCTTGTTTTCTACGTCTTGGCTTTTAACTCACTTTAATTTTAAGCATATTTGATTTTATAGAATTTTCTGTTGAAAGGGCTTAAATTTCTCTTAAATTATATATTTTCCGAAATCTCTTCCATTTTCGAAAGTAATTTTTTTGCAATTTAGAATATCCCTGTTTTCTTTTACAATGTTGTTTTTTTGGCGTTTTACCTTTTTGCAGCTACTCTTTTTCCGATTTCGAAAATTTTATAACTTTTTATTTTCAAAGATTTTTGTTAACTTATTTTCGTCATTTTTTGAAAACTTCTCATTTTGAAAATTTTCTTGATTTTTAGAATTTCCTATTTGTTTCTTACAAAATATGAATTTTTCGGCGTTTAAGCTTTTCCAAAAGCAATTTTTCCGTTGTGAAAAATAACAAATTCAAACTTTGAAAAGCTTTTTAAATGAGTTTTGTTAGTTTGTAGAAATTTTTTCAAGTTGGAAATTTCAACGATTTTCATTATCTATTTTTTAACTTTCTGCATTTTCGCATTTGCCCACCTTTCAGCCATTTCAAAAAAGAAAATCTTCGTATTTATTTTTGTTTCAAATTTTTTTAAATAAATTTGATGTTCTAAAATCTGAAACTTTCAAATAACTTCGTCTTCGTTTTCTCAATCTTCGATGTTTTTCCATTTTGAGCTTTTAACAACTTTTTCTTTTAAGATTTTTAAAAGTCACGGTATTTTATGTCATACTTCTTCAGCTTTTTCCTCTTTCTAAAATTCGAATTTTAGCCTTCTGGTTTTTACAGATTTTAAAATATTTTTGGCAGTTTTTCGTTTTTCCCAACTCTCTTCAACTAAAAATTTCGGCGTTTAAGATTTTCGAAAACTTCATGTTTTCTACATCTTGACTTTTCACTCATTTTAATTTTAAGCATATTTGATTTTATAGAATTTTCTGTTGTAAAAGCTTAAATTTTTCATAAATTTTATATTTTCCGAAATCTCTTCCATTTTCGAAAGTAATTTTTTGCAATTTATAATATCTCTGTTTTCTTTACAATGTTGTTTTTTTGGCGTTTTACATTTTGAAAGATTTTTGTTAACTTATTTTTGTCGTTTTGTGAAAACTTCTCATTTTGAAAATTTTCTAGATTTTTAGAATTTCCTATTTGCTTCTTACAAAATATAAATTTTCTGACCATTAAGCTTTTCCAAAAGGTATATTTTCATTTTGAAAAATAAGAAATTCAAACTTTGAAAGACTTTTTAAATGAGTTTTGTGAGTTTTTGAAAATTTTTGCAAGTTGGAAATTTCAAAGATGTTGATTATCTATTTTCGAACTTTTTGCATTTTCGCATTTTGCCCGCCTTTTAGCCATTTCAAAAAAGAAAATCTTCGTATTTAAATTTTCTTCAATTTTTTTTTATAAATTTTATGTTTTTAAATCTAAAACTTTTAAATAACTTCCTCTTCATTTTCTCAATCATCGATGTTTTTCCATTTCAGCTTTTAACAACTTTTTTTTTAAGATTTTGAAAAGTCACTGTATTTTATGCCATACTTCTCCAGCTTTTTTCTCTTTCTAAACTTCAACGTTTTGCCTTCTGGTTTTTACAGATTTGAAAATTTTTTTGGCCCTTTTTCTTTTCCCAACTCTGTTCAACTGAAAATTTCGGCGTTTAAGATTTTCCAAAACTTCCTGTTTTCTACGTCTTGACTTTTTACACATTTTAATTTTAAGCATATTTGATTTTATAGAATTTTCTGTTGAAAAAGATGAAATTTTATATTTTCCCAAATCTCTTCCATTTTCGAAAGTAATTTTTTTGCAATTTAGAATGTCCCTGTTTTCTTTGACAATGTTATTTTTTTGGCGTTTTACCTTTTTGCAGCAACGGTTTTTCCGATTTCGAAAATTTTGAAACTTTATATTTTCTAAGATTTTTGTTAACTTATTTTTTTTGTTTTGTGAAAACTTCTCTTTTTGAAAATTTTCTAGATTTTTTAAATTTCCTATTTGCTTCTTACAAAATAAAATTTTCTAGCGTCTAAGCTTTTCCAAAAGTTATTTTTCCGTTTTGAAAAATAATAAATTTTAACTTTGAAAAGCTTTCTCAATGAGTTTTCTATGTTTTTTGAAATGTTTGCAAGTTAGAAATTTCAAAGGTTTTCATTATCTATTTTTGAACTTTTGTATTTCGCATTTACTCGCCTTTCTGCCATTTCAAAAAAGAAAATCTTCGTACTTAAATTTGTTTCAACTTTTTTTGAATAAATTTTATGTTCTAAAATCGGTGTTTAAGCTTTTCCAAAAGCTATTTTTCCGTTTTGAAAAATAAGAAATTTAAACTTTGAAAAGCTTTCTGAATGAGTTTTGTATGTTTCTTGAAATTTTTGCATGTTATAAATTTCAAAGATTTTCATTATCTATTTTTGAACTTTTTGTATTTTCGCATTTTTTCGCCTTTCAGCCATTTCAAAAAAGAAAATCTTCATACATGAATTTGTTTCAACATTTTTTCTATAACTTTAATGTTTTAAAATCTAAAACTTTTAAATAACTTGCTTTTCGTTTTCTCGATCTTCGATGTTTTTCTATTTGAGCTTTTAATAATTTTTTCTTTTAAGATATAGATAACGAAAATCTTTGAAATTTCCAACTTGCAAAAATTTCCACAAACTCACAAAACTCATTTAGAAAGCTTTTCAAAGTTTGAATTTCTTATATTTCAAAACAGAAAAATAGCTTTTGGAAAAGCTAAAAGGAAGGAAAATTCATATTTTGTAAGAGTTGCTGCGAAAATTTTCAACAAAACGACAATGTTTTCGACATTGTTTTTACATTCGAAATTTTCAAAATTTTGCCTTCTAGTTTTTACATATTTCGAAATTTTACAATTAAAATTTTCAAAATTTTACCTTCTAGTTTTTACATATTTCAAAATTTTTTGGCCGTTTTTCTTTTCCCAACTCTCCTCAACTGAAAATTTTGGCATTTAAGATTTTCGAAAATTTCCTATTTTCTACGTCTTGACTGTTCACTAATTTTAATTTTTAGCATATTTGATTTTATAGAATTTTCTGTTGAAAAAGCTTAAATTTTTCTTAAATTTTATATTTTCCGAAAACTCTTCCATTTACGAAAGTAATTTTTTTTGGAATTTAGAATATCCCTGTTTTCTTTTACAATGTTGTTTTTTTGGTGTTTTACCTTTTTGCAGCAATTCTACTTCCGATTTCGAAAATTTTTAAACTTTATATTTTCAAAGATTTTTGTTAACTTATTTTTGTCGTTTTGTGAAAACTTATCATTTTGTAAATTTTTCCAGATTTTTAGAATTTCCTATATGCTTCTTACAAAATATGAATTTTCCGGCATTTAAGCTTTTCCAAAAGCTATTTTTCCGTTTTGAAAAATAAGAAATTCAAACTTTGAGAGACTTTTTAAATGAGTTTTGTGATTTCGTGGAAATTTTTTCAATTTGGAAATTTAAAAGATTTTCCTTATCCATTTTTGAATTTTTTGCATTTTCGCGTTTGCCCACCTTTTAGCCATTTCAAAATAGAAAATGTTTGTATATAAATTTTTTTCCACTTCTTTTGGAAGAATTTAATGTTTTAAAATCTAAAACTTTTAATTAACTTTCTCTTCATTTTCTCAATCTTCAATATTTTTTCATTTCAGTTTTTAATATCTTCTTCTTTCAAGATTTTGAAAAGTCATGGTATTTTATGACATACTTCTCGATCTTTTTTCTCTTTCTAAAATTCCAATTTTTGCCTTCTAGGTCAACTCTTTTTCCGATTTCCAAAATTTAGAAACTTTATCTTTTCCAAGATTTTGTTAACTTTTTTTGTTGTTTTGTGAAAATTTCTCTTTTTGAAAATTTTCCAGATTTTTAAAACTTCTTATTTTCTTCTTACGAAATTTGAATTTTTCAGCGTTTAAGCTTTTCCCAAAGCTATTTTTCCGTTTTTGAAAAATAAGAAATTCAAACTTTGAGAGACTTTCTAAATGAGTTTTGTGATTTTGTGGAAATTTTTTCAAGTTGGAAATTTCAAATATTTTCATTATCCATTTTTGAACTTTTTGCATTTTTGCATTTGCCCACCTTTTAGCCATTTCAGAAAAGAAAATCTTCGTATTTAAATCTTTTTCAACTTTTTTTGTATGAATTTGATGTTTTAAAATCTAAAACTTTTAAATAACTTCCTCTTCGTTTTCTCTATCTTTGATATTTTTCCATTTCAGCTTTTAACATCTTTTTCTTTTAAGATTTTTTAAAATCATCGTATTTTATGTCATACTTCTCCAGCTTTTTACTCTTTCTAAAATTCTAATTTTAGCCTTCTGGTTTTACAGATTTTAAAATTCTTAAGCCCTTTTTCTCTTCCTAACACACTTCAACTGAAAATATCGGCGTTTAAGATTTTTGAAAACTTTTTGCTTTCTGCGTCTTGACTTCTCACTCATTTTAATTTTAAGCATTTTTTATTTTATAGAATTTTCAGTCGAAAAAGCTTAAAATTTTCTTCAATTTTATATATTCCCAAATCTCTTCCATTTTCGAAAGTAATTTTTTTGCATTTTAGATTTTCCCCATTTTCTTTTACAATGTTGATTTTTTGGCATTTTAACTTTTTGCAGCAACTCTTTTTTCGATTTCGAAAATTTAGAAACTTTATCTTTTCTTAGATTTTGTTAACTTTTTTTTTACGTTTCGTGAAAATTTCTCTTTTTGAAAATTTTCTAGATTTTTAGATTTTTTCTATTTTCTTATTACAAATTTTGAATTTTCTGGCATTTAAGCTTTTCCCAAAGCTATTTTTCCATTTTTGAAAAATAATAAATTCAAACTTTTAAAGATTTTCTAAATGAGTTTTGTGGTTTTGTGGAAGATTTTGCAAGTTGGAAATTTCAAAGATTTTCATTATCCATTTCTGTACTTTTTTGCATTTTTGCATTTGCCCGCCTTTTAGCCATTTCAAAAATCTTCTTATTTAAGAAAATCTTTGTATTTAAATTTTTTCCAATTTTTTCTATAAATTTGATGTTTTAAAATTTATACTTTTAAATAACTTCCTCTTCATTTTCTCAATCTTTGATGTTTTTACATTTCAGCTTTTAACATATTTTTCTTTTAACATATTTTTCTTTTAAGATTTTGAAAAGTCCCTTGTATTTTATACTTCCCCAACTTTTTTGTCTTTCTAAAACTCCAATTTTGGCCTTCCGATTTTTTGCAAATTTTAAAATGACAATAAATTATGAATATGGTATTTTTTAAAAAAATTAGTGAATGCAAGAGCTTTAAATAATTATTAAATGGCCTAAAATGCATGTAGGAAAGCAAAATAAAAGCGAAGAGAATTTTGAAATTTATTTTGTTGTTTAATACATGCAAGTAGTTATGAATAATTAATGAAATGGACAAGATTTCTATACAAGTTTTGTATAAGGAATTATACACTACAATATTACATGGGAGCGACACATGCACCACGCACGTGTGGACTTCCCTTGAAAGAATCAAGTGGGTCGAATCTCCCTAGGATTTGTCTAAACATGCTAGAGATCCTTCGATTTTTTATTTTAGTAAGTTATTTTTTTTATCGGTATTATATACACTATGACATCTGATAGTACAAATCAGTCTCATTCACAACCCTCACAATGGAGAGACATTTTCTAAATACCCATGCTCAGGAGGACCAACAGTAAACACCCCATTACCAGAGGAACATGTGGAAAGGGATACAAAATTCCGTAACGTGAGTGACACAGTTTGCCACTAATTGGAATAAAAACCGGTTGGCGATTTTAACAAGTTATTGGGATAGATATAAACTGGAAAATCATAAATCCAAGTTGAGTTAAGCTCCAACCTCATGGATTCATGAACATGGCCAACCACCATGCATGAGGGAGAAGATGATTGTGCATGTTAGGGTTTTTGTGATTTTTGATTTGCATGCTATTCCGAATGGAAGATCCATACATTTTGGCCAAAGGTTAATCTATTTGAGCTTGAAATCGAACCAATTCATACCCTAGCTATGAGTTCAACAATGACAACAAGTGTAACGAAGATTCATGGATTTGGGCTATGTATGTCATGAATTCCATAGGGCTTTTGGGATTTTTAATCTCCCTCATGGCGTTCAAGTTGATATAAACATATATGTTAAGGAATTTTGGCACTAATCAAACCCCAACTCATGAATTATAGTCTACAACCATGTATGATTAGGAATCCAGCATTGCATGATTAAGTTCCTGAGATTTGTGATTCTTTTGTATTATTTCGAATAAAGTTTGACTTGTAAGGTGAGAGTTATTGAATAAATAAAATCCAAACCTATGGCAAGGTGACTGATAGTCTTGATGGATTAGATTTTGGACTTGCATTTTAATTAGAAAAAGGGATTTTAAATTTTAAAATGATGAAAACTTCTATAAAAAATGAAAGTCTTTAAATTGGGTTTTTTTTATCAGACAGCCATGTGTGACATATTTAATATGATGTAAGGACATGTGTATTATGATATTTCTACACTATCAAAATTGATTCAAGACTAAATAAGGAGTTTTTGAAACTGTCAAGCTCCAAATTCATGAATTCACACCCAATTGTCAGGCAATGACTTGAATCTAAGCCGCATAATGTGATTGATGTAAAATTAATGTGTTTCTATGTCGTTATTACGTGATGTAAAGATTAAATAGATCTAACCCATGCTTTAATGGTGGAAATAACCACAAACGAGCGCCTAAGCAACAGTTTTTTTTTTGAAATTTTAAATTTCGTAAACATAGTCCTTGCACATCATGAAATTTATTAGATTTATGAAGTTTATAATTTCTTCAATTTATCCTGGATGATGTGCACTTACAAGAAGGGAATTTTAGAATGATCCAAGCCTTAAATGGTGAGAAATGTGTTTTATCAAAAAAAATGGTGAGAAATGTTGGAAATAATAGTTGAATCGAAAAACAAATTGACCAAAGCACAAGTTTTGATGATTAACAAATATAAAATTGAGTATGTTACGATTATTAATGAGTTTTGTGAATATCTTTAAGGAATGAAAAATCAGACCAAGTCGATCATCAGTTGACTCCGACTTCGACTTAGGCGAAGTCGATCCCGAAGTCGACTCCACAAGCGACTTCAACAGGCATTTTTTTTACAGTGTTGAAATTGGGGATTTGAACAACCGAAGTCGTAGATGAAGTCGACCCCACTTGTGACTTGAGGCCAAGTCGCAGATGAAGTCGACCCCAGAATCGACTTAAAGCAGCATTTTCCTTCCAACGTTGATGAAGACAGAACAACCGAAGTCGCAGATGAAGTCGACTCCAATTGCGACTTGAGGCCAGTCGCAGACGAAGTCGACTCCAGAATCGACTTAGAATAGCATTTTCCTTCCAGCGTTAAAATTGGGCAGCAAAACTTCTGAAGTTGCAACCGAAGTCGACTCCACATGCGACTTGGGTGAAGTCACAGGCAAAGTCGACTCTAGCATCAACTTCAACATGATAAGACAGATTTTCAATATCAAATTGAAGAACGAGTCCACTTCAAGATAGAATAGAAGATGAAGACGACTCAAATTTCTCAAACTTGAATGTATGAAGACTAACCCAAGTTTAAAGCAAGCAAGACACATGGATTCATTCATTCCAAATCAAAGTTGAATTTGTTCATACAAGATTCAAGTTCTTCAAGTTCTCGAGACTTAAAGCTAAAGAAATTTTGTACAAATAAGCTCCTAGTATTGAAAGACAAAAGAAGAAGAAGAAGTTAAGCAAGCAAGAGACGCCTCAATAAAGATCAAACTGACGTGGCACAAGGAAATAGCCAAGTTGCACCCCAAGTCGACTCCAAGATCGACTTGAAGCCAAGTCTCAAACCAAGTTGACCCAGAAGATAGGCTTGGAAACTGAAGAACATCTGAAGTCGTACACGAAGTCGACTTCAGCATGCGACTTGAGTGAAGTCGCACATGAAGTCGACTCCACCTGCGACTTGGAGACGTAACGTTCAAATTTTTGAACGTTGGAACATTTATTACACGCTAACCAACTCTATAACGTTTAAAATTTTCCCTCCTCTATATATAGACACTCAAGCAAACGTGGATACACACAAGATAGAGCTGAAAAAGAGGAAAGTAGTGCTACTAAGAGTTTCAATCCACTTTTCTCTACAATTGAGTGATCTATACACTTTCAAAGGAAGAACAAGTTTCAAAGTTGCTGTTTACTTCAACGCAATATGATTCGTTGCCTCTACAGATTCTTCCTCGAGCTGAAACTTGCTACACAAATCTGTAAAGTGTAGATTTTTTTTATTTCATCTTGTCATTTGATTTTGGTGCTTGGTTTGAGTTTGGTGGTTCAAACCAAGATATAGCAAGTAAAGTTGTGATTGGAGTGTAATTCATCACCTACTTGTGTTGATTGTATATGCCTCCTAGAGCTAGAATCTAAAAGAGAGCGGAGGCTCTCATTGTATATGCCCCCTAGAGCTAGAATCTAGAAGAGAGCGGAGACTCTGGTTGTATATGCCCCATAGAGCTAGAATCTAGAAGAGAGCGGAGACTCTAATTGTATTTGCGGAATACATAGTAGAACCCAAGTCACAAGGGAGTGTAAGTTTGGAAGAGTGGAGTAGGGAAAGGTTGCCCGAACCACTATAAATCTTGTCTACAGTTTTTCATTTTCACATTCATTATCTTTTTGGTCTCCACTTGTTTCATTAAAGGGGTTTGAACTAAATCGGGGTAAAATCTCTAGTTAAATTTTTAATTTTTTTTTATTACCCAATTCACCCCTCCCCTCTTGGGTAATTGCCATAAACTCGGGACCAACAAGTGGTATCAGAGCAGGTCTTTGAGTTTTAGCAAAGAGATCTTTTTGATATGGCATCTCAATCCACTTTCGTTCCCGCATTTGCTGAAGGTCAATCCTTTACTAGGCCACCATTGTTTGATGGGAATAATTTTGGATATTGGAAGCTACGTATGAAACAACTCATCATGGCTACAGATATGGACTCTTGGATTGCAATTCAAGACGGTGTGACTTTGCCTATTGATGAAAAAGCTTCCAAATGGACCGATGAGGAAGTAAAAATTGTAAAGAGCAACGCCAAGGCTATGAATTCATTATTTTGTGCTCTTACGGCTTCCGAATATGATAGAGTATCCTCTTGTTTAACTGCTAAAGAGATACGGGATACACTAACATCTATCTATGAAGGAACTTCTCAAGTCCAAGGGACAAGGAGAAATATTTTGATTGGAGAATTGGAAAACTTTAGGATGTTAGAAACTGAAAATATTTCTGAAATGTTTGCTAGATTTTCCAAGATTACTAACGCCTTGAAAGGGCTAGGAAAAGCAATTTTTGAATCTGAGCAGGTCATGAAGATTCTGAGGGCACTACCCGAATCATGGACTCCAAAAATCACGGCAATAGAAGAAGCCAAGGATCTAAACACGTTGAAATTGGAAGATCTTAATAGCTCCCTGATGTCACATGAGCTAATCAAGAAAAGAAACGAAGATCACCACAAAGGCAAAAGAGTCATTGCCATGAGAGCTGCACAAGACTCGGACGACACCACCTCATCATCTCAAAATGACGATGAAATTGCCTTACTTACAAAACGATTGAGAAAATTTGTAAGGAAAGTTAGAAATTTTAGAAACTTTAAAGAAAGAAATTCTAAAGAGAAAAAGAAAGAAACAACAAAATGTTACCGATGTGGTGGTTCGGGGCACATGCAAGCTCAATGCTCAACACCCGAAGAAAATAAAGCAAAGGAGCAAAGAAAAGATCGAGGCGACAACAAATTTTTTTAAAGAAACAAAGGAAGAGGCATGTATGTGAATGAAGAAGAATCTACAAGTAGCTTTTCAAGTGAAGAATGTGAAGCAGATTGCGCAAGAATTTATTGCATAGCAAATTCTGACATATGCTTTGCAGCCATGGAAATCTTGGAGGATCAAGCTACTTCAACGAACTGAACAAATAGTCAAGAGGTAACCTCCAAACAAAAATCTTTTTCAATTTTTTCTACAAATGAATGTCTCAAATGTGCTGAATTAGAAGAACTTCAACAAGCTTATGATTTATTATATGAGGAAATAAAGAAATTAGGAAATAAGTTTACAATAAAGAAAATACAATGTGATGCAGTAATAATTGTGAATGGTAAACTTGTTGAAAAAATAGATAAATTAAAAAATGAAAAGAATACCTTGGAAGTTGAGTTAAAGAAATTCAAAAATAAAAATGAATCATTAAATGAATCACTAGCCAAGTTTTCTAATCCAGGAGAAAAATGTGAAAATATTCTTAAAAATGACAACCCAAACTTGCAAGAAAGGACTTGGGTATAATACATTTGAGCAAAAGAAATCTAATGCTCCAAGAAACAACGCCAAACCTATTCATACTAAACCTAAGATAAATCAAGTAGTTTGGACTAAAAGACCAACCGAGGAACAAATTACCAAGTGGCTTCCTATTTCTAGACTTTCGGGAGCTTGTAATTTTTGTAACAAGTTAGGGCACAAGGTCTATCAATGTAAATTAAGAAAATTGCAAAACCTTGGTGCAAAATTGATTTGGATGCCGAAAGGCATTGGATTTATGGCTTCAAAGGTAGACCAGCATAGACTCCAAAGGATAACTTGTTGGAAATATGTGGAAAATAAGCTAAATCTATGTTTTGATGATTAACAAATCAATTTGAGTAAGTCTTGGCTACTAACATGTTTGTGGAAGTGATTAAAGGCTATACATTTGAAGAAAATGAAGCTTGGCAGGTTAAGTCGATTTCCAAGTCGACTCAGGCATCGACTTAAGGCCAAGTCGATCCCCAAGTCGACTCCAAAATGACATTTCCTTCCAGAGTTGAAGTCAAGACTCTGAAGTGGCGAAGTCGCACCCCAAGTCGACTCCACTTGCGACTTGAGGTGAAGTCGCAGGCCAAGTCGACTCCGGTAGCGACTTGGATGCGTCGTTTTCTGTCCAGAGTTGAAATCGAGAACTGGGGGTGCCAAAGTCGCATCCCAAGTCGAATCAGCATGCGACTTGGGCGAAGTCGTAGACCAAGTCGACTCCGGCATCGACTTCGATCGGACAGAAGAGAAATTTCAGAAGACAAATTGGGATTAGATCGACTTCAAAGCAGACCAAAGAAAGCAAGTTGCATAAACTCAACTATTCTAATCAAGATATACTGAACTTGCTCATGAATACAAGATTCAAGACTCAAGGACTCAAGGCTTGCAAATCATGGAGCTAAAGGAAACAAGCTAAAGTGAAGACACAATGATTCAAAGAGAACTAAATCAGGGAAGAACAACAAGACATGAAGAAACCCAAGCAATCAAAAGCATTCCAAAGATTTCAAGTTCGTCAAGCAAAACTGCCGAGGTGAAGTCGCACCCGAAGTCGACTCCACCTGCGACTTGGGTCAAGTCGATGACCAAGTCGACCCAGTTAGGAACTTGAAGTTGCTGCGGACAAGCGAAGTCGCACCCGAAGTCGACTCCATCTGCGACTTGGGCGAAGTCGCACCCGAAGTCGACTCCACCTGCGACTTGGGTCGCAACGGTCGGAAAATATTCGAACGTTAGCGCATTAAATGCGCGCCACCTACCTTCAAACGTTCGGATTTCCTCCACAATTATAAAAGGCATTCAATGTGAACGAGGGAGGTAGTTGAGATTCATTAACTGTTCATAACTCCTATCTCTAAAGAGCTTCAAGTGATCAAGCCAATCCTTAGAAGAAGAACTTTGCTTCAAACTGCAAGAGCTCAACTGCTGATTCTTCAAAGCCAACTCAACAAGTTCTTCTCTGCGCCAAAACTGCTTCTATACAACTGTAACGTGTAAATTCTTTTGCTATTATTATTATTGTTGTATTGAACTTGATTTAGTTAGAGTAACTAAGATCAAGTGTAAGCAAAGTAGTGTGTGATTGAAGTGGAACTCATCACCTACTGTTGTTGTGATTTGTTGATGCCCCCTAGAGCTGGAATCTAGAAGAGAGCAGTGGCTCTAGTTGTATTTGTGAGATACAATAGTGGAACCTAAGTCACAAGGAGTGTGAGCTTGGAAGAGTGGAGTAGGGAGGTTGCTCGAACTACTATAAAATCTTGTGTGTTTAATTTATATTTCTGCTCTCTATATTATATTGCTTTCCATTTCGTTTCTTCATAAAGGGGAACAAATTAATCCGGGGTAAAGTTTCTGTTTAAGTTATAAATTTTTAAATACCCAATTCACCCCTCCCCTCTTGGGTAATTGCCATTAACTCGGGACCAACATAACTAACCCAAATGGACCCATAAAATGGGTACCAAAAGGATGAGCTCCGCTCAACTTAATTTTTGCAGGTTTGTCTTAAAGCTAAGGCCAATAACGTATGGTTTATGGATAGCGGTTGCTCAAGACCTATGACAGGAGAAAAAGGGCTATTTCATAAAATCAACCCATGCAATGAAGGAACAGTAGCGTTCGGAAATAATGAAAAAGGTAAAATAAAAGGTAAAGGAAATGTTTATGGTATTTCAAATGCATGTATTGAAAATATTCTATTTGTTGAAGGACTCAAACACAACCTAATGAGTATTAGTCAATTATGTGATAAAGGATATAAAGTTGTATTTGAATCTTCTATATGTAATATTTTTTATGATGATGAACACATAATATTTAGTGGCAAAAGACATGGAAATGTATATTTGGTTTGCCTTGATAAACTAGGAAAATGTCTAATAGCTATAGAAAATGATCCATGGATATGGCATACAAGGCTTGGACATATAAATATGTCAAATATTAAAACATTGTGTAAAAAGAATTTGGTACAAGGCTTACCGAAGCTCAAATATGACAAAGATAAGATTTGTAAAGCTTGTCAACTATCTAAACAGCCAAAAATGTCATTTTCTACCAAACAGGAAATTTCAACAACTAAACCACTTGAGTTATTACATATGGATCTTTATGGGCCATCAGACATTTTAACTCTTGGTGGGAAAAAGTATGTGTATGTAATTATTGATGATTTCTCTAGATTTACTTGGATTATACTCTTAGCTAGCAAAGATGAAGCATTTTCGATGTTTGTCACGTTTTCAAATTTGGTGCAAAATGAAAAACAAAGTTCAATCATTTCCATCAGAAGTGACCATGGTGGTGAATTTGAAAATAGTCGATTCATAGAATTTTGCAATGAAAAAGGAATTCACCATACATTTTCTGCACCAAGAACTCCTCAACAAAATGGAGTTGTTGAAATGAAAAATCGGACAATACAAGAAATGGATAGAACCATGCTAAATGAGAGTAAATTGTCCAAAAGATTTTGGGGTGAAGCTGTAGGTACAGCCTATCATGTATTAAACCGAGTTACCATTAGAGCAATATTGAAAAAGACCCCATATGAACTTTGGAAAGGCAGAAAACCAAACATATCATATTTCCATACTTTTGGATGTACTTGTTATGTGTTAAATAATGGAAAAACAAATTTGGAAAAATTAGATGCCAAAAGTGATGAAGCTATTTTTTTAGGTTATTCATTAAATAGCAAAACATATAGGATTTTCAACAAAAGAAATCAAATAGTAGAAGAATCAATACATGTTGTTTTTGATGAATTTAACCAAACTCCGAGAAAAGAGGATGAACTAAGTGATGCAGAAGCAAAACAACACGAACAACAAAAGGAAACCGAGCTCAAGCTAGAAAACTCCATGGAGAAAGAGGTAAGTGAAGGTAATGACTCCTACAAACCTCCAATTGATTTGAAATTCAAAAATGCCCATCCAATTGAGCAAGTCATTAGAAATATTTATAAAGGAGTAAAAATTAGGAGATCAAAATAAAATATTTGTGGACAATATGCATTTGTGTCAAAAATTGAACCAACCACCATTGAACAAACTCTTAATGATGAAAACTGGGTTATTGCAATGCAAGAAGAGCTAAATCAATTTGAAAGAAATAATGTATGACATTTAGTTCCTAGACCAAATGATTATACCATTATTGGTACTAAATGGGTATTTAGGAACAAATTGGAGGAAAGCGGACTTGCAATTAGAAACAAAGCTAGACTAGTAGCCAAATGGTATTCCCAGGAAGAAGGGATTGATTTTGAAGAATCATATGCACCTGTGGCTAGATTAGAAGCCATACGCATTTTACTAGCATTTGCTTCTCACATGAATTTCAAATTGTTTCAAATGGATGTGAAAAGTGCATTTTTGAATGGGTACTTGAATGAAGAAGTATATGTTGAACAACCCCCTGGATTTGAAGAAAACGATCAATCAAAATATGTTTATAAGCTAACCAAAGCATTATATGGACTAAAACAAGCCCCAAGAGCTTGGTATGAAAGGTTAAATAGATTTTTGATTGATCATGAATTTCAAAGAGGAAAAGTTGATACTACTTTATTCATCAAGTATAAAAGTAAAAATATTCTAATTGTGCAAATCTATGTAGATGATATAATATTTGGTATTACTGATGAAACTCTGTGCCAAAAATTTTCTAAGATTATGCAGAGCGAATTTGAAATGAGCATGATGGGAGAATTAAATTTCTTCCTTGGACTGCAAATCAAGCAACAAAACGAAGGAATATTCATAAATCAGTCCAAATACATCAAAGAAATGCTAAAGAAATTTGGAATGCAAACTTGCAAAGGAGCAAATATTCCAATGAGTTCAACAATCAAGATCGACACGGACGAAAACGGTAAATGTATCGATCAAAAGCTTTATAGAAGTATGATAGGATCATTGTTGTATTTAACTGCTTCTAGACCGGATATTCTTTTTAGTGTATGAATGTGTTCTAGATTCCAAACATGTCCTAAAGAATCACATTTATTGGTTGTAAAAAGAATCTTTAAATATTTGATAAATACCACTAATCTTGGACTATGGTATCCAAAGGGGTCAACATTTGACTTAATCGGCTACTCGGATGCGGATTTTGCCGGTTACGAAGTAGATAGAAAGAGTACTAGTGGAACTTGTCAATTTCTTGGAAATATGTTGGTTTCATGGTATTCAAGAAAACAAACTAGTGTTGCTCTATCCACGGCGGAAGCTGAATATATAGCCGCCGGGAGCTGTTGTGCCCAACTACTTTGGATGAAACAACAATTAAAAGATTATGACATTAATTATTATAATATTCCTATCAGATGTGATAACACAAGTGTCATCTGTTTGACTAAAAATCCTGTATTGCATTCTAGAACCAAACATATAGATGTGAGACATCATTTTATCCGTGAACATGTTGAAAATCATGATGTTTGTTTGGAATATGTGAAAACTGAGGATCGAATTGCTAATATATTTACTAAGCCCTTAGCAAAGGAATCATTTTACAAAATTAGAAATGAAATGGGGATGATTGAATTAAATTAGGAACAATTATATAGGAAAATTAAATCTGAAAAAGATCAAAGTCGATGAGTCAAGTCGACTCCGAGGAAGCCAAGTCGACTCCAGTGAAGTCGACTTGGAGGATGTGAAGTCGACTCTGCCTCTATGGCGAAGTCGACTCCGCTGGGTTGAAGTCGACTTCGCCTAGGGCAAAGTCGACTCCGTGCGCGCGACCGTCGGACTTCCCTTCTTTTTCTTTCCTATTCTCTTTTTTCTCTCCTTTCCTTCCTTCCCGCGCCGGCAGTTTCCTTCTTCTCTCACTCTTTTCTTTCTTCTTCCATCTTGTTCTCTTCTCTCCGGTTTTTTCTCTCTTTCCCCCGCTCTTTCCTACTCACCCTCTCGGATTCTCTTTCATTACTCGTCCTCTCAGATTCTTTTTCACTGAACTCTCTCTCTCGGTTCTCTCCATTGATCTCTCCATTCCTCTCTCATTTTCCAAAATCCATCTCAAATGGCTCCTAAATCCCGACTTCCCAAACTAGCTGTGTCCAAACCATCACTGAAGCTTGTCCCTAGACCATCTCATTCACAACACGAGGATGAAGTGCCTAGGAGGCAACAAACCTCTTCAAAGCGAGCCTAGGAAGAACCATCTACTTCCACAGGCTGCAAGGTCCGTTTCCAAGCCGAGACTCCATCAACAACGACTGCTCGAGAGGAACAACCTCAAACCTCGCAGAGCACACAATCTGGGGCCAGAAAGAAAGGAAATACAGCTGGTAAAACTCAAGTACTAAAGATGTTGACTACATACTTCAAAACAGAATTGCAGCACAGTCGGTTTTACAAATCTTTTTATGAACGGAAGGTATTCATCCCAAAAATCATTGACTTTAAATTTCTAAGGGATTATGAGTCCGACATTGAGCAGTTACTAGATTTCCAAGGATGGACTAACCTTCTTAAAGCAAATGAAAGAGTATATCCTGATGTAACTCGCATTTTCTATTACCTATGGGATGACGAGTACGTTGGGACTTTTGTCAAAGGAACTAATATGTTCTTTGGAATCGAAGTAACCCCAAAGTTAGAGGAAGCAATCATGAGTGTAGGGCAAATCTTAGAAGTACCTTATGAGGATGAGCCATTGCCTGAAGATCTTACTCTCTCAGATATTTACAATCAGCTCATCAGGAGCAATAAATATCATCCGGGGATCAAATTTCTACATTACATGGACTTATCCCCGAGGCTCAGGGTCCTGAGATTATTGGTAGCACATTGCATCTACCCCAAAGGTGGGGGTAGAAATTAGTTAAACCCTCAGGAAGCAGGAATTCTATGGAAGATAGTGAATCGGGTCAAAGTCAGCCTTCCTCGATTATTCATAGAAGCCCTAAGTTCAAGAAAAGACAACTCACGAGGGGTTTTACCGTATGGTACTTGGACCACGAAGATCCTAGAACATTTTTGAGTTGATATAGATGGAGAACCATTTGAAGTATTAAAATTGACAAATGCAATCAACAAGGCATTGATCCAAAGAATAAAGATCAATGTACATCAACTCAGGGCAGAAGCAGAAAGGGAAGCTCCAGAAGAGGCCGGACGTGCACAGGCTAAGGGGGAGCAGCCCCCGTTATCTCCAGAAGCCCAACCGGCTCCACCACAGGATATACCTGAAGAGCCTATCTCACTGCCATCACACGGATCATACTCACCAAGGGGTTCTGGAATTCCAGATCCAGCACCACGATCACCATCTCAGGATATATCTCTGCAAACTCTTTGAGATGACATGGTGCAACTGGAAAACAGGGTTACAAGTCTCATCTCCGGGGTCCTTTTACAGCCATTATGGACATGCATTCTCGACAGGATCGTATGGATCGGGAACTGCGGACCATACGATATCATCTGGCATCTGGGCATCACCGCAATCAGCCCATTCCCGAACTGGATCCATTTAATACAGGATCAGTTCGTCGAGATCCTACCCCAGCACCCATTTCATCTTCTTACTCTTCTGCCCATATTCGACCCATCAAACCTACCCAAAAATCATATCCCATTTCCAAGTTTCAATTCACCAAATCTTTGGTAATTGACTCTTATTTTGACTGATTGACAAAAAGGGGAAGATAGGATAGGTTTGGTTGAGTTTTAGGAGATAGGAGTTAAATTTAGATTTTCAAGTTTTTTTGGGTTGGGTAGCTTGTATATAGGTTTCTTTTTACTTTGCACTGTAATTTGTATGAATTATGCTAATATGAAAAAGTTTGAATTATGTTCTGTTTTATGCTCTGATTAAGTTTGCTCTGTTTTGGAAGTTATTGAATGTTTGAACAAAGTATAATGAATATGACATTTTGAAAGGTACAAACTCAAATTAGTTTTTTCAACCATCAAAAAGGGGGAGACTGTTGGAAACAATAGTTGAATCGAAAAACAAATTGACTAAAGAACAAGTTTTGATGATTAATAAATACAAATTTGAGTAGGTTATGATTATTAATGAGTTTTGTGAATATCTTTAAGGAATGAAAAATCAGACCAAGTCGATCATCAAGTTGACTCCGACTTCGACTCCACAAGCGACTTCAATAGGCGTTTTTTGACAGCGTTGAAATTAGGGATTTGAACAACCGAAGTCGCAGATGAAGTCGACTCCACTTGCGACTTGAGGTAAAGTCGCAGATGAAGTCGACCCCAGAATCGACTTGAAGCAGCATTTTCCTTCCAACGTTGATTTTGGAAGACAGAACAACCGAAGTCGCAGATGAAGTCGACTCCAATTGCGACTTGAGGCCAAGTCGCAGACAAAGTCGACTCCAGAATCGACTTAGAATAGCATTTTCCTTCCAGCATTAAAATTGGGCAGCAAAACTTCTGAAGTCGCAACCGAAGTCGACTCCACATGCGACTTGGGTGAAGTCACAGGCAAAGTCGACTCTAGCATCAACTTCAACATGATAAGACAGATTTTCAATATCAAATCGAAGAACGAGTCCACTTCAAGATAGAATAGAAGATGAAGACGACTCAAATTTCTCAAACTTGAATATATGAAGACTAATCCAAGTTTAAAGCAAGCAAGACACATGGATTCATTCATTCCAAATCAAAGTTGGATTTGTTCATACATGATTCAAGTTCTTCAAGTTCTCTAGACTTAAAGCTAAAGAAATTTTGTACAAATAAGCTCCTAGTATTGAAAGACAAAAGAAGAAGAAGAAGTTAAGCAAGCAAGAGACGCCTCAACAAAGATCAAACTGACTTGGCACAAGGAAATAGCCAAGTCGCACCCCAAGTCGACTCCAAGATCGACTTGAAGCCAAGTCTCAAGCCAAGTCGACCTAGAAGATAGGCTTGGAAACTGAAGAACAGCTGAAGTCGCACACGAAGTCGACTCCAACATGCGACTTGAGTGAAGTCGCACATGAAGTCGACTCCACCCGCGACTTGGAGATGCAACGTTCGAATTTTTTAACATTAAAACATTTATTCGCGCCAACCAACTCTATAACGTTTAAAATTTTCCCTCCTCTATATATAGACACTCAAGCAAATGTGGATACACACAAGATAGAGCTGAAAAAGAGGAAAGTAGTGCTACTAAGAGTTTCAATCCATTTTTCTCTACAATTGAGTGATCTATACACTTTCAAAGGAAGAACAAGTTTTAAAGTTGTTGTTTGCTTCAACGCAATACGATTCGTTGCCTCTACAGATTCTTCCTCGAGCTGAAACTTGCTACACAAATCTGTAAAGTGTAGATTTATTCTATTTCATCTTGTCATTTGATTTTGGTGCTTGGTTTGGGTTTAGTGGTTCAAACCAAGATATAGCAAGTAGAGTTGTGATTGGAGTGTAACTCATCACCTACTTGTGTTGATTGTATATGCCCCCTAGAGCTAGAATCTAGAAGAGAGCGGAGGCTCTGGTTGTATATGCCCCCTAGAGCTAGAATCTAGAAGAGAGCGGAGACTCTAATTGTATTCGCGGAATACATAGTAGAACCCAAGTCACAAGGGAGTGTGAGCTTGGAAGAGTGGAGTAGGGAAAGGTTGCCCGAACCACTATAAATCTTATCTACAGTTTTTCATTTTCGCATTCATTATCTTATTGGTCTCCACTTGTTTCATTAAAGGGGTTTGAACTAAATCGGGGTAAAATCTCTAATTAAAGTTTTAAAATTTTTTTATTACCCAATTCACCCCTCCCCTCTTGGGTAATTGCCATAAACTCGGGACCAACAAGAAATGTGAACAAGTTTCAGCCCTTGTTGGCTGCTGTAATATGAGCACGAATTTATGAATTTTGTATGACACCTTTTGATTTTTAAATAATTTTAATGTAACACTACTCTTCTAGGCATGCTATAAAACAAATGCATATAATTAATTTCAGCCTTTAATTAAGGAACCGTACGGTACAGTTGGTAGACTTGGATTTTTCAAGACCTTAGAATGAATTGTATTTTGTTACTTCTCATGGAGCATTCATAAATAAATGAAAATTTTCATTTAAAGTAAGTTTTAAGTGCACGATGTGGCGGCTTTGTCTTTGCGTGTCAATGAAAAATAAATATTTCAGCTGTGCGAGAATGATTTTACAAGTTGAATGCCTGAATATATATACTTTAACCATGCTTTCTACTGACTTGGAAATGAAATCCTATTAAAATGCATATTTAATTCATGTATTGGAAAAGAATTTTAAGCATTTCAAAGAAGTAGAAATGATGGGATTAGGTGCATGATGATTTGAATGGTTTCTATGTTTTTAAAGTATTAGAAACCTAAATTGATGAAAAGTGATACTTCCACATGAAAACTCATGCTTATCTTGTTATAGGAGTTTTTTTTTGGTTAATAAAAGGCCAGTTGGTCATGATAATCTATGCATGTTATTGATAATGAAATACAAGAGGGATTGCTTGCAAGAATAATAAGTTATGTAGAAATGCAAAGTTACTTGTTTAATTCAGATATCAATTTAATGACTTGATCATGTTCAAACTTTTTTACATACGAGTTGTGTAGTTAGAAGAAGCACAGATGTATAATCATAACTTTTGCATAAAACACTTGTTGTTTCAAGTTACAAATGAATTTATAAACTAATGACTAGATGTACACACAAATTTGCATTGCGGCGGTTGTTTTATTCTCAATCTTACATGATCTATTTAAATGATTTGTTATGATTGAGAATGGTTCAACTATATTTTCATGAGAATCTCATATTTATAATTGAATATGTAATCGATAAATGTTTTATATGTTATTTCACAAGTGGTAAATGCTTTCAAGTAGATTTGTGGGGAACGATCATTGAGTTAAATGGTTGATTCATTGTTCAAAGACTCTTGCGTGAGAGCATATGTAAAAGTTAAAAGAATTGACTCTTTGTGTAGAATTTTATGATGATAACTCAAAAGCAAAAAAATATCCTATACGAGAAATATAAATAGGTTGAACTCCAGGTCTAGGAGTTCATTAAAAGGATTAAAAGCTTGTGCATGTGAAAGAGAGTATGGGAAATTGTAAAAGTGTTACTCAAGCATAAAAAGGTTGAGTATCATACCCAAATAAAGTAATAACAAAAGCATGTAGTTTAGACATGATAGAAATAGCAAAAGAATGTGCATATATATATATTGAGATATACTTAGAAGCATTCTTTTCCTATGATAGGAAAAGTGAAAATTGAGGTGTGAAGTGAATAAGGTAAGCAGGTTCTAAGTCTTAAGTAAATTATATAGGAAGCCTTGAGGTAGCAAGGTTTCTCAATGTTGTAATGGCTTTTTAAAATGATATTAGTCATGTGTTATTAACGTTTTGAGTGTGCACGTGAATTTCATATTTTGATTATTGTTTACATATGTAGTTTTTCAATTTATGTATCTCTAGCTTAGGCATATTTGTAGGGTAACCATTCTTTGGTTTTATTAGACATGTATTGAAAGGGTAACTAAATGCTTTCCTATGTATAAAATTTATTTTCTTCAGATGAAAGATGATTTTGTGTCATGTCATGTACTATCAAGTCAAGAATTCATGTAGGTGTCCCTTGAGGTTGTTAAATAGGACCATTGTCCTTCATCAGGGATGTCGAGTCGTTAAAGAATCAAAATGATTCAATGGCGCATTTCTTGGAAAAGGTTCAGAATGATGATCACTTGATAAGTCACATCCATCCCACAAGCTACTAGTTACAAGTACAAGTCACAAGTTTCAAGTCCTGAGCCTCATAAACATAGTGGGTGATGATTATTTGATAAGTGTCGTCCCTTTCTTACGTTATGAGTTACAAGTTTTAGATCCCAAGCTTCATGAGCATGTCAAGTGAAAGCATGCATTAATTGTTATATATATATATGAATGTGTGAAGTCTGTCTTCATATTATATCTCTATGCCTGCTATTAAGTATAATATATTCATTGTTTTTTAAATGAATTAGTGATTGCAGGTTAATCAATTTAGACAAAAGAATCTTCCTTGCTAAAAAGGCAACAAAGATATGCTCTTTTGAGTTCCAAGTTTGAAATTTCATTTACACTCATATCTTGTAGTTAATTAAGCCTGTGGGAAAGTGTTAAGCTTGAATGTGTTGGATTGTTTGATGGATGGGTGAATTGATGTTGCATATGATTGTATATTCAAGAGATGAGTGAGCTTAGGAAACATGTGATACATACTTATATCATGTTGTAATAAATTTAGAGGGATAGGAATGAATGACCAAATAAATATTAGATAACACGGATTATGTGATTTTTATTAGGTTCCTAGAAAAGGATCTGCAATTTAATGACAGTTAATCCTTCACCCAAATATCCTAAATATGGACGGTATGTTGCCGAGTTTCAAACAGGAAGAATGTAACTAAGGTTAAAAAAAATGTGGATTGGTTTTAGATACATTAGAAAAACGTTTACTTAACTAAAGAATGAAACTTTAGTTGCATTCATAAGCTTTACAGCTAAAAAAGATCCCAGAATAAGGTTTCACATTTTGATGCGTCCGTCAATCGGGGCGTTGTACAACGCTAGAAGATTCCATCTCTTTCAATTTCAAATCAATGCAATTTTGTTAGGGAGAAGTCAAGGAGAACCATCCACCTCTGTTACAGACGAGATATATTGGAACGAAGTTCAATATATTTTGGTCAGATAAAATTCGCATATTGATTATGGTCTGTGAATGGATCATACAATGGATTGCACAATGTCGTTTATAAGACAACAATTTTGGGTCGCTAAGCATCAAGGCTGGATCTCAACTATCCAGCTTAAAGGCCAACTACAGTTGTACATGGAGGACACGACTTCCGACTGAGATGACTGAAATTGACTCAAGACTATTGAAAGCAATTCCCATTCCTGGCAACATCCATGCATTAGCTGTTCTTCCGAATAGATCAGCGCCCGCTACTAGGTTGCAGGGTGGTTGAGTATTAATTGAGCATGAATTCTAATGCATCTCATCCAGAGTAGGTTGGTTGACCAGCAATTAAGAATGAGTTGATGCAATCAATTTTCAGATCTCCAATTGGCAGGTTGATCATTAATTAATCATGAATTCATGTGTTCAAGATCCATGCAAGGTCAAGAAAGCTGTATGTATACTCAAAAGAACATAGCTGGTAACTATTCGATTGCCTCTGTTAATACTTTGGTTTTGGAGGGGGTGGGGGTGGTTCCAAGCTCCATGGGGTTCTGCCACTGGTTTGTACTTGTAGCGGATTATTTCATTTCCAATAGTTCCTGTTATAGATATCACAGGAACTACATCAATATATCTAAGGACTTTCGGTAATAACTACTAGAAGCTCAGGCACTAGATTTCCCCAAGGCATATATGGTCTGTTGCAGTGTAGGATGGTGAGCCTGCTTATTTTTAGATCTTAATCAATTATCTTTGTTAGTTGCAATGTAGGAACTACATTGTTTGTTGAGTCCTGATCTTTTAAGAACAGGTCTCCATGCATCCAACCCAAAACTTATTTTTTTAATTTTTTTTAAAAGGGTACAAAAATTACGGAAATGCCACTATGTTTTAAAATCCAAAAAAATACTTAAAAACATCCAAAAATGGTAAAACTTGATTTATAGATTTAATACGGACATTCATCCTATGCTCCCGGGCGCATACACCTAATTTTTATTTTTTTCAAATTTTTTTTATGAAATTGTTAGCCCAAGTGTATTTAACGTACGTATAAATTTTTACCATTTTTGGAAATTTTTAAATATTTATTTCTATTTACATGAGCTCAAATTCATAAAAGTAGAAGAATGAAACGAAGAGGACCCGGCCCCAGCTTGGTATCAGAGCGTAAGACTACAAAAAAATGCTAGAATTCCAAATATTAGAAAAATTAATGCAAGAAGTAAAAAATATAACTCAAATAACCAAAGACATTAAAGAACTAATTGGATAACATGACAGAATTAGAAAACATTGTAGATTACAAAATAGCACTAGAAACAGCCCAAAAATGGCACCATGAACCTATAGGAGTCACAGCATATGAAGGAAAATCTATGTCAGACATCACTTATCCTAGAATGCTTAATTTACAAAAAATTTTATTGGTAAGAATATGCAATAAACTAAATATACTGAGTCAAAAAGTTGATCTTTTAGAAGAAAAATTAAAAGTATTAGCCACAAACCAAGCAGTAGATAGTCTAGAATTAATGTTTAAAGGACTTCAATTACAAAAAGAGCCTCAACAAATAAAAATTAGACAAAATAAATGGAAAACTTGGTGAAATTTAAAAACAAAAATAAACCAATGGTAAACATTAGTGAAATAATAGATATAGATCAACAATTAGAAAAATTTAGAAACAAAAAACTAGACTTAATAAAGAAGAGTAAAATATATGAAAAAGACAAAGTAATCTCTAAAAGTGCAATAATAAAGACTGTAACAGAACAATAAGTAAGTTGCGTAGATCCTAATGATCAGATTAGCATACCATTAATCACAACCCAAGATAGACATAAAATTAAAAAGAAACAATACAAAGAAACCCATCTAGGTTTAGTTATAATAGGAATACAAGGATTACATAATAGTGGAAGCGGTGCTAAAACATTAGTATGTTTATACGACCAAAGGATAACAAATCTTAAACAATCAATTATAGGGAGCTTTGAAATAGACATGAATGAAAAAGGTGCGGTTGTATACTTTTTACCAGACTTTATAATGAATACAACTGAAATGTTAGAAAATATAAAATTAGGAATCAAAACAATTGGATATAACATGATACTAGGAAGTAAAAATTTAAGAATAACTACAGGATTTGTAGGAAAAATGCAAGAACATAGCAACGTAAAATATAGATTAAATACAGATGAATTAGAAAAAATAATAATAAGCAAAGGTGTAAAAGCCTTACCAGGAGTTAAGATATATGGTCTAGTAAACTCAGGAAAGGAGTGGGAATTAGAAAGTTTTATACAATCAAAAACTTTAGTACCAAACGCCAATATAATGTACGAACATATAGATGGAAAAATAGCCTTGAAATTTGGAGATTATACATATAAAAGGATTACTGATTTAAATGATGATGAAGTTTCTAGCACACAGTCTGAATGAATAAAATAAATTTCAACAAAGTAAAAACCTACGAACAATTACAAGATATAGTATTTACAGAATTAGATATACCATACTCAGAAATATTAGAGAAATATGATTTAGAATTAGCATACGAAATAAATATAATAATAACTTTGATTACAAACAAATTATTAAAAATAAAGAAGAATTTGATGAATATTTTATCAATCTTAAAATGGCGGACACAGTAGGCGAAAGTAGTATGACCAGCGTAAACAAAAGATTTAGACTAGATAATCCTCCACCCTCAGGAAAAGAAGAAGAATTGCAAAGACCTATTAGACAGTCAACCCAATTAACAGAAAATTAAATAGAAAAACAAGGTATAGGAAAGGGAAAAATTAATCCAGTAGAAAAAATAAATTTACCACCAGCATACTAGGGAGGTAGCATATTAACAATATATTTAAATAATCCTCAATTATGGGAAAATACCATAAGTAGATGGGAATCAAACGCTGTTAGAGCCTGGTTAACCAGTGATCAAAAATCAGATATGTTCGCATATTTAGAAACTTTACTAGGAGAAGTAGCTGCAGGAATTTACAATGAAGCTAAAATAACAAAAGCAGCAGAATTAGATGAAATCAAAAAATTAAGAGACAACCCTTACAATTTCACAAAATTCATTAGAACATGTATAATAGGATTTGACCCTAGTAGATCAAATACAAATGAACAAGACTATGCATATAGGGACTTAGAACAATTAAGTATAGATAGTTGGAATTATATAGAACAATTTAGTACACTATATATTGCTTATGCAAGTATAGCCGGAAAATACTTTGACGAAGACATAGGAAACAAATATTTATTAAGATTACCTGGAGAATTAGGAAAGGAAATTTATGAAGGATGGAAAACAGGTAATTATCCTAAAAATGTAGGAGTAGGGTCTAGAATAATCTATACTTATTACAAATTACAAGAAAAATGTAGAGAATATACCATTCAGAAACAGATTAAGAAACAATCTTATAAATTTTGTAAAAATATATATACAAGTCAAAGCTTTCAAGAAAAGAAAACAAGAAAATACAAATTAAGAAAAAGTTGTACTAAAAAACCAGGCAAAAATAGAAATGCTAAAAAACTAAATGACACAACAAGAAAATGTCATTGTTATATATGTGGAAGTCCAGATCATCTAGCCAATAGATGTAAAAATTTTAAAAATCAAAATAGGAATAGAGCAATGGTAGTAGCAGATATACAAGAAGATATTATAAGTGCCTCTAGTGATGATAAAGAAACCATTTATAGTATAACAGAAATAGAAAATAATAATAGTAGTGATAATGAGCAAAATACATTAATAAAGGCATTAGAAAATTGGGAGTCAAATAAAAAATCATTATGAGTTGTATTGACAAAGAAAGTCATATTTTTGAATTAGGAAAAGGAAGTTTTACAAAGGCATGCTTAGAGTGTGGATATTTTTCTTCATACAAAAATAAATAACAATGTCTCATCTGCAAGATAGAAATATGTAGTAATTGCATACACAAATATGGATTAGATCATTCATTCATAGTAAAAAATAATTCAAAAAATTTACCAACTACAAATAAAATCACAATGATAGATATAATAAATAAATTACAAGTATTTGAAGAACGCTTTGATAAAATGTATGAAGAAAATAATAGAGAAATCTGTGAAAAAGCGAAACAAGATTTTGCAATAGAACAATTGAATAAGAAAATGAAAAAATTAGAAAGAAAACTTAAAAAGCAAGAAACAAAAATATTGTCTCAATCTGACACTAATTCAGAAAAGAAAAGAAAAGAAAAAGGTAAACAAGTAATAGAATATAAATCTGAGACAAATAATGACTCTGAATCTAATTTAGAAAAGGGTAAACAAGTAATAGAATATAAATCTGAAACAGATAGTATAAAAAGTACAGATTACGAATATGAAAAACAACAAAAAATTATAGACAGTGAAGAAGAAATACTAAATAAACTAGAAATAGTTCCGCAAACAGATATAAAAATACAAAAAATAACCAGTCTACAACAAATCTATTGTACAATCACCTTTCAAAACAATAAAACTTTAGAAACCATAGCAACAATAGACAGTGGAAGTACAACGAGTTTAATCACAAAAGATTTAATTCCAAAAGAAATAGAATTAACAAAAATAAATACTCTAACACAATTAGCTAATGGAGAAACATTAAGATTTACAAATTCAATAATGAATTCCCAAATACAATTTCATCCATATAATAATAAAATAACGTAAAAATACCCTCTACCAAAAATTTTAGTTCATAATTTACCATATACTGAATTCATTTTAGGTTTAAACTTTATGCTTAGCACAGATGGACTATTTTCTATAAGTAAAAACTATATAACAATAGGCAAAAGGGTAACAATAATATCTACAATCAGAGAACATGCGGAGCGTGGTGGAACCATAACCCACCCTTTAACAAATCCAAATCCAGACCAAAATAAGAAATCGTTATCAAACGAACAAGACAAAGAAATCAGAGATACCATATTAGAAGATATTGAATTATACGAACAAATAAAAATAAATGCGACAGAACCTACTTATCAAATCAATAATAATATTGCGAAAATATTACAATTAGCAGAACAAGCTCAAATAATAGGAGAAGATCCTCAAAAACATTGGGATAAAAATAAAGAAATAGCGCACTTAGAAATAATCAATCCAGATTTAACCATTAGAACTAGAGAATTAGAATATAATGAAGAAGATAAAAAATAATTTGTCATACAAATAGATGAATTATTAAAACTCAGAATTATTAGACCTAGTCATAGTAAACATAGAAGTGCCGCATTTCTGGTAAGAAATCATAGCGAGCAAAAAAGAGGAAAAGCCAGAATGGTAATAAATTATAAACGACTAAATGATAATACCATAGAAGATGGTTATAAGATTCCAAAAAAAGATAATCTAATAAATTTAATTCAAGACAGAAAATATTTCAGTAAAATAGACTGTAAAAGTGCATATTGATAAATAAGAATGGATCCAGATCAAATAGAATGGACAGCTTTTGTTACACCAATAGGACATTACGAATGGTTAGTAATGCCTTTCGGATTGATAAATGCACCTAGTATATTTCAGAGAAGAATGGATAAAATATTTAAGGATTTAGATTATGTTTTTGTATATATTGATGATATTCTAATAGCAAGTAGATCATTAAAAGAACATTATAAACATGTAGAAGAAGTATTAAAAAAGATAATAGATAATGGAATTATTATATCTAAAAAGAAATTAGAAATTGCAAAAGGATATATAGAATTTTTAGGGCAAAAAATAGGAAAGAGATATATAGAACTCCAACCACATATATCTCAAAAAATTCTAGAAATGCCAGATAAGTTAGAAACTTTAGAATTATTACAAAAATTTTTAGGATTAGTAAACTATGCCAGGAATTTTATTCCAAATTTACATAAAAGTACAAATTATTTATACAAGAAAACTGGAAAGAACGGCCAAAGATATTTTAATCAAGAAGACGTTAAATTAGTACAGGACATTAAAGAAAAAGTTAGAAATTTACCAAAATTGAAATTACCTTTAGAATCTGAATACAAGATAATAGAAGTCGATGCTTGTGAATTAGGATGGAGAGCAGTTTTAAAAGTAAGACCACATAAGGAAAGCTATTCAAATTTAGAAGAAATAAGTAGATATGATTCTGGAAAGTTTACTCAAAATGAAAATAGCTTAACTAGCCTAGATTATGAAATATTAGGAGTAATAAATGCCTTAGATAGATTTCGATTATATTTAAATAATGAATTCTCTCTAAGAACAGACTGTGAAGCTATAGTCCAATTTTATAAGAAGAAAAATGAGAGAAAAATATATAGTAAACGATGGATTTCTTTCATAAATACTATACAAGGAAAAGGTCTAAAAGCTAATTTTAAACATATAAAAGGTACTAACTATTTTCTTGCAGATTTTCTATCCAGAGCAGTAGCAGCAACCAGAAGGTTTCTTAGAATACAAATATCCTTTCAAAATGATAGTAATGATTCAGTAGTAGTTACAATGATAGCAGTTAAATTTAGTAGTTACAATGAATAGCAGTTAAATTTAGTAGTTACAATGAATAACAGTTAAATTTAGTAGTTACAATGAATAGCAGTTAAATTTAGTAGTTACAATGATTAGTAGTTAAAATTAGTAGTTAGAAAATAATTATTTTAACCAGAGTTTTATTTTTGCATAAAATGGCAGGATACCCAAATGAAACCAACCAACCCTTCGGGCCACCCACTACATATAAACCACTCCATCTTAAACATGCTCAATATAGTCAGTTCCCTCTTCATCCTACTCTCACTCTTCCTATCATTCCAATAGCATCAAACCTACACTTCAGAGTTCCTTCTCACCTTCATCTCACCCAAGAAGACCATGTCCTTTTAGACAACCTTTGGATTAATAGAAATCAATCCTATTTTAAATATGTCCTTGGTATATTAGCCGATTACCTATCTAAAAAGAATTCTCAGACATTCTTAGCCTCTACTTCTAAACTTTCATTAAGCCCACAACCACCAACTCCAAAAAATCCTTCTCTAGAAGCTTATCTAAGAATGAACAAGAGAAAAAAGAAAAAGAAACAGAAGTTATGTGGTTAAGAAAAGATTTGGAAGAAGAAAGAAGCAAGAATAAGCAGTTGCAAGTACTAGAAAAAGAGTATTTGTATGAAAGCATGAAAAATTGGGAAAATAATAGAAGTACTTTCCCATCAAAGTTAGAAGAAGTCAAAGGAAGAATTTTAAAAATGTGGGGAGAAAACAAGATGAAAGAACAACTAGCAGTTCAAAAAGCACTGAGATTTTTAGCAAAAAACAGTGAACAATTTACCAGCAGAAATGGCAATGGTTCTCAAGACATATCAAAGCCAAGCACATGAATACGAACCCCACTGCTGGTGCAACAAAGGATTTTTTATCTACAGATGCTCCATAGACCTCTCCAGATTTAGACAGTTACGTATCAGTTACAATAATGGTGAAGTTATAGCATTTGAATTAAAGCAGTTATGGGCATATGGAGTAGTAGCCAGAATTATAGTAACACATGAAGAACAGATAGTCAAGTTAGAAGAATTATCCAGGAGATTAGCATCCGTAGCAAGGCATATTCTTCATGTCAGACAATGCATAAATGGATTTATTAATATAGAAATCTAGTCAATTCCACTAAGTTTTTATAAGATACTAGTTCCAGCTAAACATTATGTGTTAATTCGAACCATTAGCAGAGCAGCTCCTTTACAAGTAAGGACAAGTGAAGAAAGTTTTAGTATGGCAGAATTAGCAGATGCAGAAACAGATGGAAGATTAATGGCGTGGCGAGAATTCGAATGCGCTTCAGATCATAACAGAGTATATTCAGCCTTTTCATATTTGGTAGCAGAAGAGCCACATCTAAAAGTTTTTGCAATTTCAAATAATTATAGTGGCCATAATTTCTCTAGCAACTATTGGCACAAAAAAGGTACCATAGAACATCTTCTACACATCAACGCATACAAGAATGCAGTAGAAATCGGGGATTTTCATTGTTCTTCAGCCCCAGATTATCCAACCAGTCCACAAGAAGATTTCTCTGAAAGCGAAGAAGATGGCGTTGAAAGGCACAACTTAGAAAATAGAATGGAAGCTTAATTCTCACAGTAGCAGTTATTGGATTCTCCACCTGTCAAGCACAGGAGACATTCGGGAAGCGTCGATTGTGGCAGGAGCACAAGACCCGACAAAGGACAGACGCGTTGTCACCTTTCGGTGATAGATATCTTCTTTTATCATGTCTTTACTTTAAGTCATTTCAGCTTTTCTTTTTACGATGCGTTGCAGCTTTCTTTCCAGGAATGTATCTGTAATTAGTGTCCTTTGCAGATAATATCGAATCTCCTTTTACTGTATGCCATCTTTGTGCGTTCATCTTTTTACTGTGGAAAGATGCAATTCTATCGCAAACAGTAAAAGTTAGTGCGCAATGGCTATAGTAAAAGAGATAAGATAGAATCTCTTTTTAGTTTGCTTTCAAGTCCGTTGAGCGCTAGCTTCAAGTCCGAACTCTATAAAAACCATTCATTGTAACACATGTCGATATCGAAAGAAATATCGAGACACACACTCACAGAGGAAGGATAAGAAGAAATCGCTCAGGGTCTCTGTAAGTTTTCTTATGAATACATTTGTGTTTCCAGTTATAGTAATGGAGTAAGTAGTAACAAGGGCGTCTTCGGATCCCTGACTTCTTTATGATGTAGTTGTTTTTTGTTCTTTCTGTTCAAGGATGAGGATTAATCCTAATATATGAAAGATGTTTGGTTTGAAAAACGTTTGGAATAATTTATCTCTATTTCAAAGTAGGTCTTAAACTTTTGAGATAGTCCGTCAATCCCGTTTTCAGAGGTGTGTCGTCCATTAGGGTTGGAATTTTCTGTCTCAAAAGATGGATGCGAAATAAATAAGAGATAAATTATGCTAAGCAAAACAGTAAAACTAAAAGAAGTAATATATTAAGATAAGCCTCATTCCAAGAACAAATAAGTACTATAAAACAATTTTTATCAAAAAAGGAGTTATATCCGATACAGCCCGCCTAATCGTGATAATCTTCATTACTAAAGTTTATAACTTGAAACATAAACTTGGGACCACTCTGATTTAAAAATGTTTTCAATACTTAAAAACCTAGCATACATAGCAAAAATCTTAGCTAGAACAATAACAGCAAAGAATGAAGTAATAAAAAGAAATGCAGACATGTACAACAGATTACTAGATAATAAGGAGAACTTAGAATGTGAAGTTCAAGAATTGAAAATAGTAGTAGAAGAGTTCAAAACAAAATTAGAAACTCTTAAAAATTCCGCAAAAGACTTAACCACCCAGTAACTTAGCATTACAAAGATGAGTCCCATAACCGTAACTCTTCAACTCATCCTTTAAAAAATGAATTGGTATGATGCTCATGATATTATAGAAGAAATTTAAGATCTTTTAAAAAGAACCAAAAGCCTTGAATTAAAAATAAAAGTTATCAGTAAAGTCGAGAAAATAATAGAAAATCTTAATAAAACAATTGATATTATAGATTCACTAAACCAGATAGAACAACTAGGAAGTCCACTATTGGTCAATAAATTAGAAGAAATTCGGAATAAGATAGAAATAGAAACAGCAGGCTTAGAAGTTCTAAAAAACTATTTACATGAGCTCAGATTCATAAAAGTAGAAGAATGAAACGGAGAGGACCCGACCCCTGTAATTGTTCGTAGGTTTTTACTTTGTTGAAATTTATTTTATTCATTCAGACTGTGTGCTAGAAACTTCATCATCATTTAAATCAGTAATCCTTTTATATGTATTCATTATAAAGTCTAGTAAAAAGTATACAACCGCACCTTTTTCATTCATGTCTTTTTCAAAGCTCCTTATAATTGATTGTTTAAGATTTGTTATCCTTTGGTCCTATAAACATACTAATGTTTTAGCACTGCTTCCACTATTATGTAATCCTTGTATTCCTTTTATAACTAAACCTAGATGGGTTTCTTTGTATTGTTTCTTTTTAATTTTATGTCTATCTTGGGTTGTGATTAATGGTATGCTAATCTGATCATTAGGATCTACGCAACTTACTTCTTGTTCTGTTACGGTCTTTATTATTGCACTTTTAGAGATTACTTTGTCTTTTTCATATATTTTACTCTTCTTTATTAAGTCTAGTTTTTTGTTTCTAAATTTTTCTAATTGTTGATCTATATCTATTATTTCACTAATGTTTACCATTGGTTTATTTTTGTTTTAAAATTTCACCAAGTTTTCCATTTATTTTGTCTAATTTTTATTTGTGGAGGCTCTTTTTGTAATTGAAGTCCTTTAAACATTAATTCTAGATTATCTACTGCTTGGTTTGTGGCTAATACTTTTAATTTTTCTACTAAAAGATCAACTTTTTGACTCAGTATATTTAATTTATTGCATATTCTTACCAAAAAAATTATTTGTAAATTAAGCATTATAGGATATGTGCTGTCTGACATAGATTTTCCTTCATATGCTGTGACTCCTATAGGTTCATGGTGCCATTTTTGGGCTGTTTCTAGTGCTATTTTGTAATCTACACTGTTTTCTAATTCGGTCTTGTTACCCAATTAGTTCTTTAATGTCTTTGGTTATTTGATTTATATTTTTTGCATTAATTTTTCTAATATTTGGAATTCTAGTATTTTTTTGTAATCTTACGCTCTGATACCAAACTGGGGGCGGGTCCTCTCCGTTTCATTCTTCTACTTTTATGAATTTGAGCTCATGTAAATAGTTTTTTAGAACTTCTAAGCCTGCTATTTCTATTTCAATCATATTCCGAATTTCTTCTAATTTATTGACCAATAGTGGGCTTCCTAGTTGTTCTATCTGGTTTAGTGAATCTATATTATCAATTGTTTTATTAAGATTTTCTATTATTTTCTCTACTTTACTGATAACTTCTATTTTTAATTCAAGGCTTTTGGTTCTTTTTAAAAGATCTTTAATTTCTTCTATAATATCATGAGCATCATACCAATTCAGTTTTTAAAGGATGAGTTGAAGAGTTACGGTTATGGGGCTCACCTTTGTAATGCTAAGTTACTGGGTGGTTAAGTCTTTTGCGGAATTTCTAAGAGTTTCTAACTTTGTTTTGAACTCTTCTACTACTATTTTCAATTATTGAACTTCACATTCTAAGTTCTCCTTATTATCTAGTAATCTGTTGTACATGTCTGCATTTCTTTTTATTACTTCATTCTTTTTTGTTAATGTTCTAGCTAAGATTTTTGCTATGTATGCTAGGTTTTTAAGTATTGAAAACATTTTTAAATCAGAGTGGTCCCAAGTTTATGTTTCAAGTTATAAACTTTAGTAATGAAGATTATCACGATTAGGCGGGCTATATCGGATATAACTCCTTTTTTGATAAAAATTGTTTTATAGTACTTATTTGTTCTTGGAATGAGGCTTATCTTAATATATTACTTCTTTTAGTTTTACTGTTTTGCTTAACATAATTTATCTCTTATTTATTTCGCATCCATCTTTTGAGACAGAAAATTCCAACCTTAATGGACGACACACCTCTGAAAACGGGATTTACGAACTATCTCAAAAGTTTAAGACCTACTTTGAAATAGAGATAAATTATTCCAAACGTTTTTCAAACCAAACATCTTTCATATATTAGGATTAATCCTCATCATTGAACAGAAAGAACTAAAAACAACTACATCATAAAGAAGTCAGGGATCCGAAGACGCCCTTGTTACTACTTACTCCATTACTATAACTGGAAACACAAATGTATTCATAAGAAAACTTACAGAGACCCTGAGCGATTTCTTCTTATCCTTCCTCTGTGAGTGTGTGTCTCGATATTTCTTTCGATATCGATATGTGTTACAATGAATGGTTTTTATAGAGTTCGGACTTGAAGCTAGCGCTCAACGGACTTGAAAGCGAACTAAAAAGAGATTCTATCCTACCTCTTTTACTATAGCCATTGCGCACTAACTTTTACTGTTTGCGATAGAATCGCATCTTTCCACAGTAAAAAGCTGAACGCACAAAGATGGCATACGGTAAAAGGAGATTCGATATTATCTGCAAAGGACACTAATTACAGATACATTGCCGGAAAGAAAGATGCAACGCATCGTAAAAAGAAAAGCTGAAATGACTTAAAGTAAAGACATGATAAAAGAATATATCTATCACGGAAAGGTGGCAACGCGTCTGTCCTTTGTCGGGTCTTGTGCTCCTGCCACAATCGACGCTTCCCGAATGTCTCCTGTGCTTGACAGGTGGAGAATCCAATAACTGCTACTGTGAGAATTAAGCTTCCATTCTATTTTCTAAGTTGTGCCTTTCAACGCCATCTTCTTCGCTTTCAGAGAAATCTTCTTGTGGACGGGTTGGATAATCTGGGGCTGAAGAACAATGAAAATCCCCGATTTCTACTGCATTCTTGTATGCATTGATGTGTAGAAGATGTTCTATGGTACCTTTTTTGTGCCAATAGTTGCTAGAGAAATTATGGCCACTATAATTATTTGAAATTGCAAAAACTTTTAGATGTGGCTCTTCTACTACCAAATATGAAAAGGCTGAATATACTCTGTTATGATCTGAAGCGCATTCGAATTCTCGCCACACCATTAATCTTTCATCTGTTTCTGCATCTGCTAATTCTGCCATACTAAAACTTTCTTCACTTGTCCTTACTTGTAAAGGATCTGCTCTTTTAATGGTCCGAATTAACACATAATGTTTACCTGGAACTGGTATGTTATAAAAACTCGGTGGAATTGACTGGATTTCTATATTAATAAATCCATTTAGGCATTGTCTGACATGAAGAATATGCCTTGCTACGGATGCTAATCTCCTGGATAATTCTTCTAACTTGACTATCTGTTCTTCATGTGTTACTATAATTCTGGCTACTACTCCATATGCCCATAACTGCTTTAATTCAAATGCTATAACTTCACCATTATTGTAACTGATACGTAACTGTCTAAATCTGGAGAGGTCTATGGAGCATCTGTAGATAAAAAATCCTTTGTTGCACCAGCAGTGGGGTTCATATTCATGTGCTTGGCTTTGATATATCTTGAGAACCATTGCCATTCCTGCTGGTAAATGTTCACCATTTTTTGCTAAAAATCTCAGTGCTTTTTGAACTGCTACATGTTGTTTCATCTTGTTTTCTCCCCACGTTTTTAAAATTCTTCCTTTGACTTCTTCTAACTTTGGTGGGCAAGTACTTCTTTTATTTTCTCAATTTTTCATGCTTTCATACAAATACTCTTTTTTTAATACTTGCAACTGCTTATTCTTGCTTCTTTCTTCTTCCAAATCTTTTCTTAACCACATAACTTCTGTTTCTTTTTCTTTTTTCTCTTGTTCCATTCTTAGATAAGCTTCTAGACAAGGATTTTTTGGAGTTGGTGGTTGTGGGCTTATTGAAAGTTGAGAAGTAGAGGCTAAGAATGTCTGAGAAATCTTTTCAGATAGGTAGTCGGCTAATATGCCAAGGACATATTTAAAATAGGATTGAATTCTATTAATCCAAAGGTTGTCTAAAAGGACATGGTCTTCTTGGGTGAGATGAAGGTGAGAAGGAACTCTGAAGTGTAGGTTTGATGCTAATGGAATGATAGGAAGAGTGAGAGTAGGATGAAGAGGGAACTGACTATATTGAGCATGTTTAAGATGGAGTGGTTTATATGTAGTGGGTGGCCCGAAGGGTTGGTTGGTTTCATTTGGGTATCCTGCCATTTTCTGCAAAAATAAAACTCTGGTTAAAATAATTATTTTCTAACTACTAATTTTAACTACTAATCATTGTAACTACTAAATTTAACTACTATTCATTGTAACTACTAAATTTAACTGCTATTCATTGTAACTACTAAATTTAACTTCTGTTCATTGTAACTACTAAATTGTAACTACTAAATTTAACTGCTATTCATTGTAACTACTACTGAATCATTAACTACTATCATTTTGAAAGGATATTTGTATTCTAAGAAACCTTCTGGTTGCTGCTGACTGCCTGTTCTTATATAGTTTTTACTTATAGAAAATAATCCATCTGTGCTAAGCATAAAGTTTAAACCAAAAATGAATTCAGTATATGGTAAATTATGAATAAAATTTTTGGTAAAGGGTATTTTTACGTTATTTTATTATTATATGGATGAAATTGTATTTGGGAATTCATTATTGAATTTGTAAATCTTAATGTTTCTCCATTAGATAATTGTGTTAGAGTATTTATTTTTGTTAAATCTATTTCTTTTGGAATTAAATCTTTTGTGATTAAACTCGTTGTACTTCCACTGTCTATTTTTGCTATGGTTTCTAAAGTTTTATTGTTTTGAAAGGTGATTGTACAATAGATTTGTTGTAGACTGGTTATTTTTTGTATTTTTATATCTGTTTGCGGAACTATTTCTAATTTATTTAGTATTTCTTCTTCACTGTCTACAATTTTTTGTTGTTTTTCATATTCGTAATCTGTACTTTTTATACTATTTGTTTCAGATTTATATTCTATTACTTGTTTACCTTTTTCTTTTCTTTTCTTTTCTGAATTAGTGTCAGATTGAGACAATATTTTTGTTTCTTGCTTTTTAAGTTTTCTTTCTAATTTTTTCATTTTCTTATTCAATTGTTCTATTGCAAAATCTTGTTTCGCTTTTTCATAGATTTCTCTGTTCTTTTCTTCATACATTTTATCAAAGCGTTCTTCTAATACTTGTAATTTATTTCTATCTTGCAGATGAGACATTGTTATTTATTTTTGTATGAAGAAAAATATCCACACTCTAAGCATGCCTTTGTAAAACTTCCTTTTCCTAATTCAAAAATATGACTTTCTTTGTCAATACAACTCATAATGATTTTTTATTTGACTCCTAATTTTCTAATGCCTTTATTAATGTATTTTGCTCATTATCACTACTATTATTATTTTCTGTTTCTGTTATACTATAAATGGTTTCTTTATCATCACTAGAGGCACTTATAATATCTTCTTGTATATCTGCTACTACAATTGCTCTATTCCTATTTTGATTTTTAAAATTTTTACATTTATTGGCTAGATGATCTGGACTTCCACATATATAACAATGACATTTTCTTGTTGTGTCATGTGGTTTTTTAACATTTATATTTTTGTCTGGTTTTTTAGTAAAGCTTTTTCTTAATTTGTATTTTCTTGTTTTCTTTTCTTGAAAGCTTTGACTTGTATATATATTTTTACAAAATTTAAAAGATTGTTTCTTAATCTGTTTCTGAATGGTATATTCTCTACATTTTTCTTGTAATTTATAATAAGTATAGATTATTCTAGACCCTACTCCTACATTTTTAGGATAATTACCCGTTTTCCATCCTTCATAAATTTCCTTTCCTAATTCTCCAGGTAATCTTAATAAATATTTGTTTCCTATGTCTTCGTCAAAGTATTTTCCGGCTTTACTTGCATAAGCAATATATAGTTTACTAAATTGTTCTATATAATTCCAACTATCTATACTTAATTGTTCTAAATCCCTATATGCATAGTCTTGTTCATTTGTATTTGATCTACTAGGGTCAAATCCTATTATACATGTTCTAATGAATTTTGTGAAATTGTAAGGGTTGTCTCCTAATTTTTTGATTTCATCTAATTCTGCTGCTTTTGTTATTTTAGCTTCATTGTAAATTCCTACAGCTACTTCTCTTAGTAAAGTTTCTAAATATGTGAACATATCTGATTTTTTATCACTGGTTAACCAGGCTCTAACAGCGTCTGATTCCCATCTACTTATGGTATTTTCCCATAATTGAGGATTATTTAAATATATTGTTAATATGCTACCTCCTTGGTATGCTGGTGGTAAATTTATTTTTTCTACTGGATTAATTTTTCCCTTTCCTATACCTTTTTTTTCTATTTGGTTTTCTGTTAATTGGGTTGTCTGTCTAATAGGTCTTTGCAATTCTTCTTCTTTTCCTGAGGGTGGAGGGTTATCTAGTCTAAATCTTTTGTTTACGCTGGTCATACTACTTTCGCCTACTGTGTCCGGCATTTTAAGATTGATAAAATATTCATCAAATTCTTCTTTATTTTTAATAATTTGTTTGTAATCAAATTTATTATTATATTTATTTTCGTATGCTAATTTTAAATCATATTTCTCTAATATTTCTGAGTATGGTATATCTAATTCTGTAAATACTATATCTTGTAATTGTTCGTAGGTTTTTACTTTGTTGAAATTTATTTTATTCATTCAGACTGTGTGCTAGAAACTTCATCATCATTTAAATCAGTAATCCTTTTATATGTATAATCTCCAAATTTCAAGGCTATTTTGCCATCTATATGTTCGTACATTATATTGGCGTTTGGTACTAAAGTTTTTGATTGTATAAAACTTTCTAATTCCCACTCCTTTCCTGAGTTTACTTGACCATCTATCTTAACTCCTGGTAAGGCTTTTACACCTTTGCTTATCATTATTTTTTTTAATTCATCTGTATTTAATCTATATTTTACATTGCTATGTTCATGCATTTTTCCTACAAATCCTGTAGTTATTCTTAAATTTTTACTTCCTAGTATCATGTTATATCTAATTGTTTTGATTCCTAATTTTATATTTTCTAACATTTCAGTTGTATTCATTATAAAGTCTGGTAAAAAGTATACAACCACACCTTTTTCATTCATGTCTATTTCAAAGCTCCATATAATTGATTGTTTAAGATTTGTTATCCTTTGGTCATATAAACATACGAATGTTTTAGCACCGCTTCCACTATTATGTAATCCTTGTATTCCTATTATAACTAAACCTAGATGGGTTTCTTTGTATTGTTTCTTTTTAATTTTATGTCTATCTTGGGTTGTGATTAATGGTATGCTAATCTGATCATTAGGATCTACGCAACTTACTTCTTGTTCTGTTACGGTCTTTATTATTGCACTTTTAGAGATTACTTTGTCTTTTTCATATATTTTACTCTTCTTTATTAAGTCTAGTTTTTTGTTTCTAAATTTTTCTAATTGTTGATCTATATCTATTATTTCACTAATGTTTACCATTGGTTTATTTTTGTTTTTAAATTTCACCAAGTTTTCCATTTATTTTGTCTAATTTTTATTTCTGGAGGCTCTTTTTGTAATTGAAGTCCTTTAAACATTAATTCTAGATTATCTACTGCTTGGTTTGTGGCTAATACTTTTAATTTTTCTACTAAAAGATCAACTTTTTGACTCAGTATATTTAATTTATTGCATATTCTTACCAACAAAATTGTTTTTAAATTAAGCATTCTAGGATATGTGCTGTCTGACATAGATTTTCCTTCATACGCTGTGACTCCTATAGGTTCATGGTGCCCTTTTTGGGCTGTTTCTAGTGCTATTTTGTAATCTACACTGCTTTCTAATTCTGTCATGTTATCCAATTAGTTCTTTAATGTCTTTGGTTATTTGAGTTATATTTTTTACTTCTTGCATTAATTTTTCTAATATTTGGAATTCTAGCATTTTTTTGTAATCTTACGCTCTGATACCAAACTGGGGGCGGGTCCTCTCCGTTTCAATCTTCTACTTTTATGAATGTGAGCTCATGTAAATAGTTTTTTAGACCTTCTAAGCCTTCTGTTTCTATTTCTATCATATTCCGAATTTCTTCTAATTTATTGACCAATAGTGGGCTTCCTAGTTGTTCTATCTGGTTTAGTGAATCTATATTATCAATTGTTTTATTAAGATTTTCTACTATTTTCTCTACTTAACTGATAACTTCTATTTTTAATTCAAGGCTTTTGGTTCTTTTTAAAAGATCTTTAATTTCCTCTATAATATCATGAGCATCATACCAATTCATTTTTTAAAGGATGAGTTGAAGAGTTACGGTTATGGGCCTCACCTTTGTAATGCTAAGTTACTGGGTGGTTAAGTCTTTTGTGAAATTTTTAAGAGTTTCTAATTTTGTTTTGAACTCTTCTACTACTATTTTCAATTCTTGAACTTCACATTCTAAGTTCTCCTTATTATCTAATAATCTATTGTATATGTCTGCATTTCTTTTTATTACTTCATTCTTTTTTGTTATTGTTCTAGCTAAGATTTTTGCTATGTATGCTAGGTTTTTAAGTATTAAAAATATTTTTAAATCAGAGTGGTCCCAAGTTTATGTTTCAAGTTATAAACTTTAGTAATGAAGACTATCACGATTAGGCGGGCTGTATCGGATATAACTCCTTTTTTGATAAAAATTGTTTTATAGTACTTATTTGTTCTTGGAATGAGGCTTATCTTAATATATTACTTCTTTTAGTTTTACTGTTTTGCTTAGCATAATTTATATCTTATTTATTTCGCATCCATCTTTTGAGACAGAAAATTCCAACCCTAATGGACGACACACGTCTTTGAAAATGGGATTTACGGACTATCTCAAAAGTTTAAGACCTACTTTGAAATAGAGATAAATTATTCCAAACGTTTTTCAAACCAAACATCTTTCATATATTAGGATTAATCCTCATCCTTGAACAGAAAGAACTAAAAACAACTACATCATAAAGAAGTCAGGGATCCGAAGACGCCCTTGTTACTACTTACTCCATTACTATAACTGGAAACACAAATGTATTCATAAGAAAACTTACAGAGACCCTGAGCGATTTCTTCTTATCCTTCCTCTGTGAGTGTGTGTCTCGATATTTCCTTCGATATCGATATGTGTTACAATGAATGGTTTTTATAGAGTTCGGACTTGAAGCTAGCGCTCAACGGACTTGAAAGCGAACTAAAAAGAGATTCTATCCTATCTCTTTTACTATAGCCATTGCGCACTAACTTTTACTGTTTGCGATAGAATCGCATCTTTCCACAGTAAAAAGATGAACGCACAAAGATGGCATACAGTAAAAGGAGATTCGATATTATCTGCAAAGGACACTAATTACAGATACATTGCCGGAAAGAAAGCTGCAACGCATCGTAAAAAGAAAAGCTGAAATGACTTAAAGTAATGAGATGATAAAAGAAGATATCTATCACCGAAAGGTGACAACGCGTCTGTCCTTTGTCGGGTCTTGTGCTCCTGCCACAATCGACGCTTCTCGAATGTCTCCTGTGCTTGACAGGTGGAGAATCCAATAACTGCTACTGTGAGAATTAAGATTCCATTCTATTTTCTAAGTTGTGCCTTTCAACGCCATCTTCTTCGCTTTAAGAGAAATCTTCTTGTGGACTGGTTGGATAATCTTGGGCTGAAGAACAATGAAAATCCCCGATTTCTACTGCATTCTTGTATGCGTTGATGTGTAGAAGATGTTCTATGGTACCTTTTTTGTGCCAATAGTTGCTAGAGAAATTATGGCCACTATAATTATTTGAAATTACAAAAACTATTAGATGTGGCTCTTCTGCTACCAAATATGAAGATCTGAAGCGCATTCGAATTCTCTCCACGCCATCAATCTTTCATCTGTTTCTGCATCTGCTAATTCTGCCATACTAAAACTTTCTTCACTTGTCCTTACTTGTAAAGGAGCTGCTCTGCTAATGGTTCGAATTAACACATAATGTTTAGCTGGAACTGGTATCTTATAAAAACTCGGTGGAATTGACTGGATTTCTATATTAATAAATCCATTTATGAATTGTCTGACATGAAGCATATGCCTTGCGACGGATGCTTATCTCCAGGATAATTCTTCTAACTTGACTATCTGTTCTTCATGTGTTACTATAATTCTGGCTACTACTCCATATGCCCATAACTGCTTTAATTCAAATGATATAACTTCACCATTATTGTAACTGATACGTAACTGTCTAAATCTGGAGAGGTTTATGGAGCATCTGTAGATAAAAAATCCTTTGTTGCACCAGCAGTGGGGTTCGTATTCATGTGCTTGGCTTTGATATGTCTTGAGAACCATTGCCATTCCTGCTGGTAAATGTTCACCATTTTTTACTAAAAATCTCAGTGCTTTTTGAACTGCTACATGTTGTTTCATCTTGTTTTCTCCCCACGTTTTTAAAATTCTTCCTTTGTCTTCTTCTAACTTTGGTGGGAAAGTACTTCTATTATTTTCCCAATTTTTCAGGCTTTCATACAAACACTCTTTTTCTAATACTTGCAATTGCTTGTTCTTGCTTCTTTCTTCTTCCAAATCTTTTCTTAACCACATAACTTCTTTTTCTTTTTCTTTTTTCTCTTGTTCCATTCTTAGATAAGCTTCTAGACAAGGATTTTTTGGAGTTGGTGGTTGTGGGCTTAATGAAAGTTCAGGAGTAGAGGCTAAGAATGTCTGAGAATTCTTTTCAGATAGGTAGTCAGCTAATATGCCAAGGACATATTTAAAATAGGATTGATTTCTATTAATCCAAAGGTTGTCTAAAAGGAGATGGTCTTCTTGGGTGAGATGAAGGTGAGAAGGAACTCTGAAGTGTAGGTTTGATGCTATTGGAATGATAGGAAGAGTGAGAGTAGGATGAAGAGGGAACTGACTATATTGAGCATGTTTAAGATGGAGTGGTTTATATGTAGTGGGTGGCCCGAAGGGTTGGTTGGATTCATTTGGGTATCCTGCCATTTTCTACAAAAATAAAACTCTGGTTAAAATAATTATTTTCTAACTACTAATTTTAACTACTAATCTTTGTAACTACTAAATTTAACTGCTATTCATTGTAACTACTAAATTTAACTGCTATTCATTGTAACTACTAAATTGTAACTACTAAATTTAACTGCTATTCATTGTAACTACTAAATTGTAACTACTACTGAATCATTAACTACTATCATTTTGAAAGGATATTTGTATTCTAAGAAACCTTCTGGTTGCTGCTGATTGCTCTGGAAAGAAAATCTGCAAGAAATTGTTAGTACCTTTTATATGTTCAAAATTAACTTTTAGATCTTTTCCTTGTATAGTATTTATGAAAGAAATCCATCGTTTACTATATATTTTTCTCTCATTTTTCTTCTTATAAAATTGGACTATAGCTTCACAGTCTGTTCTTAGAGAGAATTCATTATTTAAATATAATCGAAATCTATCTAAGGCATTTATTACTCCTAATATTTCATAATCTAGGCTAGTTAAGCTATTTTCATTTTGAGTAAACTTTCCAGAATCATATCTACTTATTTCTTCTAAATTTGAATAGCTTTCTTTGTGTGGTCTTATTTTTAAAACTGCTCCCCATCCAAATTCACAAGCATCAACTTCTATTATCTTGTATTCAGATTCTAAAGGTAATTTCAATTTTTGTAAATTTCTAACTTTTTCTTTAATGTCCTGTACTAATTTAACATCTTTTTGATTAAAATATCTTTGGCCGTTCTTTCCAGTTTTCTCGTATAAATAATTTGTACTTTTATGTAAATTTGGAAGAAAATTCCTGGCATAGTTTACTAATCCTAAAATTTTTTGTAATAATTCTAAAGTTTCTAACTTATCTGGCATTTCTAGAATTTTTTGAGATATACGTGGTTGGAGTTCTATATATCCCTTTCCTATTTTTTGCCCTAAAAATTCTATATATCCTTTTGCAATTTCTAATTTCTTTGTAGATATAATAATTCCATTATCTATTATCTTTTTTAATACTTCTTCTACATGTTTATAATATTCTTTTAATGATCTACTTGCTATTAGAATATCATCAATATATACAAAAATATAATCTAAATCCTTAAATATTTTATCCATTCTTCTCTGAAATATACTAGGTGCATTTATTAATCCGAAAGGCATTACTAACCATTCGTAATGTCCTATTGGTGTAACAAAAGTTGTCCATTCTATTTGATCAGGATCCATTATTATTTGCCAATATGAACTTTTACAGTCTATTTTACTGAAATATTTTCTATTATTGTTCTAGCTAAGATTTTTGCTATGTATGCTAGGTTTTTAAGTATTGAAAACATTTTTAAATCAGAGTGGTCCCAAGTTTATGTTTCAAGTTATAAACTTTAGTAATGAAGATTATCACGATTAGGCGGGCTGTATCGGATATAACTCCTTTTTGATAAAAATTGTTTTATAGTACTTATTTGTTCTTGGAATGAGGCTTATCTTAATATATTACTTCTTTTAGTTTTACTGTTTGGCTTAGCATAATTTATCTCTTATTTATTTCGCATCCATCTTTTGAGACAGAAAATTCCAACCCTAATGGACGACACACGTATTGAAAATGGGATTTACGGACTATCTCAAAAGTTTAAGACCTACTTTGAAATAGAGATAAATTATTCCAAACGTTTTTCAAACCAAACATCTTTCATATATTAGGATTAATCCTCATCCTTGAACAGAAAGAAGTAAAATCAACTACATCATAAAGAAGTCAGGGATCCGAAGACGCCCTTGTTACTAATTACTCCATTACTATAACTGGAAACACAAATGTATTCATCAGAAAACTTACAGAGACCCTGAGCGATTTCTTCTTATCCTTCCTCTGTGAGTGTGTGTCTCGATATTTCTTTCGATATCGATATGTGTTACAATGAATGGTTTTTATAGAGTTCGGACTTGAAGCTAGCGCTCAACAGACTTGAAAGCAAACTAAAAAGAGATTCTATCCTATCTCTTTTACTATAGCCATTGCGCACTAACTTTTACTGTTTGCGATAGAATCGCATCTTTCCGCAGTAAAAAGCTGAACGCACAAAGATGGCATACAGTAAAAGGAGATTCGATATTATCTGCAAAGGACACTAATTACAGATACATTGCCGGAAAGAAAGCTGCAATGCATCGTAAAAAGAAAAGCTGAAATGACTTAAAGTAAAGACATGATAAAAGAAGATATCTATCACCGAAAGGTGACAACGCTTCTGTCCTTTGTCGGGTCTTGTGCTTCTTCCACAATCGACACTTCTCGAATGTCTCCTGTGCTTGACAGGTGGAGAATCCAATAACTGCTACTGTGAGAATTAAGATTCCATTCTATTTTCTAAGTTGTGCCTTTCAACGCCATCTTCTTCGCTTTAAGAGAAATCTTCTTGTGGACTGGTTGGATAATCTTGGGCTGAAGAACAATGAAAATCCCCGATTTCTACTGCATTCTTGTATGCGTTGATGTGTAGAAGATGTTCTATGGTACCTTTTTTGTGCCAATAGTTGCTAGAGAAATTATGGCCACTATAATTATTTGAAATTACAAAAACTATTAGATGTGGCTCTTCTGCTACCAAATATGAAAAGGCTGAATACACTCTGTTATGATCTGAAGCGCATTCGAATTCTCGCCACGCCATCAATCTTTCATCTGTTTCTGCATCTGCTAATTCTGCCATACTAAAACTTTCTTCACTTGTCCTTACTTGTAAAGGAGCTGCTCTGCTAATGGTTCGAATTAACACATAATGTTTAGCTGGAACTGGTATCTTATAAAAACTCGGTGGAATTTACTGGATTTCTATATTAATAAATCCATTTATGAATTGTCTGACATGAAGCATATGCCTTGCTACGGATGCTTATCTCCAGGATAATTCTTCTAACTTGACTATCTGTTCTTCTTGTGTTACTATAATTATGGCTACTACTCCATATGCGCATAACTGCTTTAATTCAAATGCTATAACTTCACCATTATTGTAACTGATACGTAACTGTCTAAATCTGGAGAGGTCTATGGAGCATCTGTAGATAAAAAATCCTTTGTTGCACCAGCAGTGGGGTTCGTATTCATGTGCTTGGCTTTGATATGTCTTGAGAACCATTGTCATTCCTGCTGGTAAATGTTCACCATTTTTTACTAAAAATCTCAGTTCTTTTTGAACTGCTACATGTTGTTTCATCTTGTTTTCTCCCCACGTTTTTAAAATTCTTCCTTTGTCTTCTTCTAACTTTGGTGGGAAAGTACTTCTATTATTTTCCCAATTTTTCATGCTTTCATACAAATACTCTTTTTCTAATACTTGCAACTGCTTCTTTTGCTTCTTTCTTCTTCCAAATCTTTTCTTAACCACATAACTTCTGTTTCTTTTTCTTTCTTCTCTTGTTCCATTCTTAGATAAGCTTCTAGAGAAGGATTTTTTGGAGTTGGTGGTTGTGGGCTTAATGAAAGTTTAGAAGTAGAGGCTAAGAATGTCTGAGAATTCTTTTCAGATAGGTAGTCGGCTAATATGCCAAGGACATATTTAAAATAGTATTGATTTCTATTAATCCAAAGGTTGTCTAAAAGGACATGGTCATCTTGGGTGAGATGAAGGTGAGAAGGAACTCTGAAGTGTAGGTTTGATGCTAATGGAATGATAGGAAGAGTGAGAGTAGGATGAAGAGGGAACTGACTATATTGAGCATGTTTAAGATGGAGTGGTTTATATGTAGTGGGTGGCCCGAAGGGCTGGTTGGTTTCATTTGGGTATCCTGCCATTTTCTGCAAAAATAAAACTCTGGTTAAAATAATTATTTTCTAACTACTAATTTTAACTACTAATCATTGTAACTACTAAATTTAACTGCTATTCATTGTAACTACTACTGAATCATTAACTACTATCATTTTGAAAGGATATTTGTATTCTAAGAAACCTTCTGGTTACTGCTGATTGCTCTGGATAGAAAATCTGCAAGAAAATTGTTAGTACCTTTTATATGTTCAAAATTAACTTTTAGACATTTTCCTTGTATAGTATTTATGAAAGAAATCCATCGTTTACTATATATTTTTCTCTCATTTTTCTTCTTATAAAATTGGACTATAGCTTCACAATCTGTTCTTAGAGAGAATTCATTATTTAAATATAATCGAAATCTATCTAAGGCATTTATTACTCCTAATATTTCATAATCTAGGCTAGTTAAGCTATTTTCATTTTGAGTAAACTTTCCAGAATCATATCTACTTATTTCTTCGAAATTTGAATAGCTTTCTTTATGGGGTCTTACTTTTAAAACTGCTCCCCATCCAAATTCACAAGCATTGACTTCTATTATCTTGTATTCAGATTCTAAAGGTAATTTCAATTTTGGTAAATTTCTAACTTTTTCTTTAATGTCTTATACTAATTTAACGTCTTCTTGATTAAAATATCTTTGGCCGTTCTTTCCAGTTTTCTTGTATAAATAATTTGTACTTTTATGTAAATTTGGAATAAAATTCCTGGCATAGTTTACTAATCCTAAAATTTTTTGTAATAATTCTAAAGTTTCTAACTTATCTGGCATTTCTAGAATTTTTTGAGATATACGTGGTTGGAGTTCTATATATCCCTTTCCTAGTTTTTGCCCTAAAAACTCTATATATCCTTTTGCAATTTCTAATTTCTTTTTACATATAATAATTCCATTATCTATTATCTTTTTTAATACTTCTTCTACATGTTTATAATGTTCTTTTAATGATCTACTTATTATTAGAATATCATCAATATATACAAAAACATAATCTAAATCCTTAAATATTTTATCCATTCTTCTCTGAAATATACTAGGTGCATTTATTAATCCGAAAGGCATTACTAACCATTCGTAATGTCCTATTGGTGTAACAAAAGCTGTCCATTCTATTTGATCTGGATCCATTCTTATTTGCCAATATGCACTTTTACAGTCCATTTTACTGAAATATTTTCTGTCTTGAATTAAATTTATTAGATTATCTTTGTTTGGAATCTTATAACCATCATCTATGGTATTTAGTTGTTTATAATTTATTAACATTCTGGCTTTTCCTCTTTTTTGCTTGCTATGATTTCTTACCAGAAATGCGGCACTTCTATGTTTACTATGACTAGGTCTAATAATTCTGAAATTCTTTTTTATCTTCTTCATTATATTCTAATTCTCTAGTTCTAATGGTTAAATCTGGATTGATTATTTCTAATGATTATTTGAGCTTGTTCTGCTAATTGTAATATTTTTGCAATATTATTATTTATTTGATAAGTAGGTTCTGCCGCATTTATTTTTATTTGTTCGTATAATTCAATATCTTCTAATATGGTATCTCTGATTTCTTTGTCTTGTTCGTTTGATAACGATTTCTTATTTTGGTCTGGATTTGGATTTGTTAAAGGGTGGGTTATGGTTCCACCACGCTCCGCATGTTCTCTGATTGTAGGTATTATTGTTACCCTTTTGCCTGTTGTTATATAGTTTTTACTTATAGAAAATAGTCCATCTGTGCTAAGCATAAAGTTTAAACCTAAAATTAATTCAGTATATGGTAAATTATGAACTAAAATTTTTGGTAGAGGGTATTTTTCTGTTATTTTATTATTATATGGATGAAATTGTATTTGGGAATTCATTATTGAATTTGTAAATCTTAATGTTTCTCCATTAGCTAATTGTGTTAGAGTATTTATTTTTGTTAATTCTATTTCTTTTGGAATTAAATCTTTTGTGATTAAACTCGTTGTACTTCCACTGTCTATTGTTGCTATGGTTTCTAAAGTTTTATTGTTTTGAAAGGTGATTGTACAATAGATTCGTTGTAGACTTGTTGTTTTTTGTATTTTTATATCTGTTTGCGGAACTATTTCTAGTTTATTTAGTATTTCTACTTCACTGTCTACAATTTTTTGTTGTTTTTCATATTCGTAATCTGTACTTTTTATACTCTCTGTTTCAGATTTATATTCTATTACTTGTTTACCCTTTTCTTTTCTTTTCTTTTCTGAATTAGATTCAGAGTCATTATTTGTCTCAGATTTATATTCTATTACTTGTTTACCTTTTTCTTTTCTTTTCTTTTCTTTTCTGAATTAGTGTCAGATTGAGACAATATTTTTGTTTCTTGCTTTTTAAGTTTTCTTTCTAATTTTTTCATTTTCTTATTCAATTGTTCTATTGCAAAATCTTGTTCGCTTTTTCATAGATTTCTCTATTCTTTTCTTTATACATTTTATCAAAGCGTTCTTCTAATACTTGTAATTTATTTATTAATCTATCATTGTGATTTTATTTGTAGTTGGTAAATTTTTTGAATTATTTTTTACTATGAATGAATGATCTAATCCATATTTGTGTATGCAATTACTACATATTTCTATCTTGCAGATGAGACATTGATATTTATTTTTGTATGAAGAAAAATATCCACACTCTAAGCATGCCTTTGTAAAACTTCCTTTTCCTAATTCAAAAATATGACTTTCATTGTCAATACAACTCATAATGATTTTTTATTTGACTCCCAATTTTCTAATGCCTTTATTAATGTATTTTGCTCATTATCACTACTATTATTATTTTATGTTTCTGTTATACTATAAATGGTTTCTTTATCATCACTAGAGGCACTTATAATATCTTCTTGTATATCTGCTATTACCATTGCTCTATTCCTATTTTGATTTTTAAAATTTTTACATCTATTGGCTAGATGATCTGAACTTCCACATATATAACAATGACATTTTCTTGTTGTGTCATTTGGTTTTTTAACATTTCTATTTTTGTCTGGTTTTTTAGTAAAGCTTTTTCTTAATTTGTATTTTCTTGTTTTCTTTTCTTGAAAGCTTTGACTTGTATATATATTTTTACAAAAATTATAAGATTGTTTCTTAATCTGTTTCTAAATGGTATATTCTCTTCATTTTTCTTGTAATTTATAATAAGTATAGATTATTCTAGACCCTACTACATTTTTAGGATAATTACCTGTTTTCCATCCTTCATAAATTTCCTTTCCTAATTCTCCAGGTAATCTTAATAAATATTTGTTTCCTATGTCTTCGTCAAAGTATTTTCCGGCTTTACTTGCATAAGCAATATATAGTTTACTAAATTGTTCTATATAATTCCAACTATCTATACTTAATTATTCTAAATCCCTATATGCATAGTCTTGTTCATTTGTATTTGATCTACTAGGGTCAAATCCTATTATACATGTTCTAATGAATTTTGTGAAATTGTAAGGGTTGTCTCCTAATTTTTTGATTTCATCTAATTCTGCTGCTTTTGTTATTTTAGCTTCATTGTAAATTCCTACAGCTACTTCTCCTAGTAAAGTTTCTAAATATGCGAACATATCTGATTTTTGATCACTGGTTAACCAGGCTCTAACAGCGCCTGATTTCCATCTACTTATGGTATTTTCCCATAATTGAGGATTATTTAAATATATTGTTAATATGCTACCTCCCTGGTATGCTGGTGGTAAATTTATTTTTTCTACTGGATTAATTTTTCCCTTTCCTATACCTTGTTTTTCTATTAATTGGGTTGACTGTCTAATAGGTCTTTGCAATTCTTCTTCTTTTCTTGAAGGTGGAGGATTATCTAGTCTAAATCTTTTGTTTACGCTGGTCATACTACTTTCTCCTACTGTGTCCGGCATTTTAAGATTGATATAATATTCATCAAATTCTTCTTTATTTTTAATAATTTATTTGTAATCAAAGTTATTATTATATTTATTTTTGTAGGCTAATTCTAAATCATATTTCTCTAATATTTCTGAGTATGGTATATCTAATTCTGTAAATACTATATCTTGTAATTGTTCGTAGGTTTTTACTTTGTTGAAATTTATTTTATTCATTCAGACTGTGTGCTAGAAACTTCATCATCATTTAAATTAGTAATCCTTTTATATGTATAATCTCCAAATTTCAAGGCTATTTTGCCATCTATATGTTCGTACATTATATTGGCGTTTGGTACTAAAGTTTTTTATTGTATAAAACTTTCCAATTCCCCCTCCTTTTCTGAGTTTACTAGACCATCTATCTTAACTCCTGCGAAGGCTTTTACACCTTTGATTATCATTATTTTTTCTAATTCATCTATATTTAATCTATATTTTACATTGCTATGTTCTTGCATTTTTCCTACAAATCCTGTAGTTATTCTTAAATTTTTACTTCCTAGTATCATGTTATATCCAATTGTTTTGATTCCTAATTTTATATTTTCTAACATTTCAGTTGTATTCATTATAAAGTCTGGTAAAAAGTATACAACCGCACCTTTTTCATTCATGTCTATTTCAAAGCTCCCTATAATTGATTGTTTAAGATTTGTTATCCTTTGGTCGTATAAACATACTAATGTTTTAGCACCGCTTCCACTATCATGTAATCCTTGTATTCCTATTATAACTAAACCTAGATGGGTTTCTTTGTATTGTTTCTTTTTAATTTTATGTCTATCTTGGGTTGTGATTAATGGTATGCTAATCTGATCATTAGGATCTACGCAACTTACTTCTTGTTCTGTTACGGTATTTATTATTGCACTTTTAGAGATTACTTTGTCTTTTTCATATATTTTACTCTTCTTTATTAAGTCTAGTTTTTTGTTTCTAAATTTTTCTAATTGTTGATCTATATCTATTATTTCACTAATGTTTACCATTAGTTTATTTTTGTTTTTAAATTTCACCAAGTTTTCCATTTATTTTGTCTAATTTTTATTTGTGGAGGCTCTTTTTGTAATTGAAGTCCTTTAAACATTAATTCTAGATTATCTACTGCTTGGTTTGTGGCTAATACTTTTAATTTTTCTACTAAAAGATCAACTTTTTGACTCAGTATATTTAATTTATTGCATATTCTTACCAATAAAATTGTTTGTAAATTAAGCATTCTAGGATATGTGTTGTCTGACATAGATTTTCCTTCATATGTTGTGACTCCTATAGGTTCATGGTGCCATTTTTGGGCTGTTTCTAGTGCTATTTTGTAATCTACACTGTTTTCTAATTCGGTCATGTTATCCAATTAGTTCTTTAATGTCTTTGGTTTTTTGAGTTATATTTTTTACTTCTTGTATTAATTTTTCTAATATTTGGAATTCTAGCATTTTTGGTTCTTCTCTTATTCTTTCAATGATTTGTTTTAATCTTATATTTTCCATTTTTTGTTTTTCTAATAAATCATTATTTTGATTTTTAATATATTCTAAATTATTGGTTATGGTAAGAATCATATTATTTCTTAATTCTATAAGGTTTGTAATTTTTTCTAAATCTTTCTGAGTTCTATAGTATACTAGTTGAACATGTTCTGCCAAATTAATGAGTAAATCTATGACTGTATTATGTTCACTATTTTCATTATGTAATATATGTTTCTTATTTTCTGTTTTAAAATTACATTTGATTTCAAGTTTTTCTAAAATTATTTTTTTATTATTATGAGGTATTATAGCTAAATCAAGATATTCTATTCTGTTCATTATGTGTATTGGATTTCTATTATTTTTGATAACCATACTTCTATAAGTTTGTATAAATTTAGTTTTAATTGAAAGTTTGGTCTACTATTATTGTTTGCAATAAATTGCCTTTCATGTTCCATTTGTCTAATAGTATTTCTTATTAGATTTCTAAAACAACAGATACTAATTATCATCTAAATTTAATATATAAATATTATTTATAATTTCATTATGATAATTTAAATCAAGATTATTTGCCATAATATTTTTCTATCCAATCACTATCTTCAAATGTCTTGAGATCGGGAAGAATTATCTTCTCTTTGGGTTAAATAAAATTTTAAATAGTACTCTGAATATAACTTTTCTTGAATATATTCATCTATTAGATCTTTATGGAATGTTTCGTCTTTTTTACAATCCAAATATCTTTCTGCTATTATTTTGGAATTTACTTTTATTGTAATCTTACGCTCTGATACCAAGCTGGGGCCGGGTCCTCTCCGTTTCATTCTTCTACTTTTATGAATTTGAGCTCATGTAAATAGTTTTTTAGAACTTCTAAGCCTGCTGTTTCTATTTCTATCATATTCCGAATTTCTTCTAATTTATTGACCAATAGTGGGCTTCCTAGTTGTTCTATCTGGTTTAGTGAATCTATATTATCAATTGTTTTATTAAGATTTTCTATTATTTTCTCTACCTTACTGATAACTTCTATTTTTAATTCAAGGCTTTTGGTTCTTTTTAAAAGATCTTTAATTTCTTCTATAATATCATGAGCATCATACCAATTCATTTTTTAAAGGATGAGTTGAAGAGTTACGGTTATGGGGCTCACCTTTGTAATGCTAAGTTACTGGGTGGTTAAGTCTTTTACGGAATTTTTAAGAGTTTCTAATTTTGTTTTGAACTCTTCTACTACTATTTTCAATTCTTGAACTTCACATTCTAAGTTCTCCTTATTATCTAGTAATCTGTTGTACATGTCTGCATTTCTTTTTATTACTTCATTCTTTTCTGTTATTGTTCTAGCTAAGATTTTTGCTATGTATGCTAGGTTTTTAAGTATTGAAAACATTTTTAAATCTCTATTTCAAAGTAGGTCTTAAACTTTTGAGATATTCCGTAAATCCCGTTTTCAGATACGTGTGTCGTCCATTAGGGTTGGAATTTTCTGTCTCAAAAGATGGATGTGAAATAAATAAGAGATAAATTATGCTAAGCAAAATAGTAAAACTAAAAGAAGTAATATATTAAGATAAGCCTCATTCCAAGAACAAATAAGTACTATAAAACAATTTTTATCAAAAAAAGGAGTTATATCCTATACAGCCCGCCTAATCGTGATAATCTTCATTACTAAAGTTTATAACTTGAAACATAAACTTGGGACCACTCTGATTTAAAAATGTTTTCAATACTTAAAAACCTAGCATACATAGCAAAAATCTTAGCTAGAACAATAACAGAAAAGAATGAAGTAATAAAAAGAAATGCAGACATGTACAACAGATTACTAAATAATAAGGAGAACTTAGAATGTGAAGTTCAATAATTGAAAATAGTAGTAGAAGAGTTCAAAACAAAGTTAGAAACTCTTAAAAATTCCGCAAAAGACTTAACCACCCAGTAACTTAGCATTACAAAGGTGAGCCCCATAACCGTAACTCTTCAACTCATCCTTTAAAAAAAATGAATTGGTATGATGCTCATGATATTATAGAAGAAATTAAAGATCTTTTAAAAAGAACCAAAATCCTTGAATTAAAAATAGAAGTTATCAGTAAAGTAGAGAAAATAATAGAAAATCTTAATAAAACAATTGATAATATAGATTCACTAAACCAGATAGAACAACTAGGAAGCCCACTATTGGTCAATAAATTAGAAGAAATTCGGAATATGATAGAAATAGAAGCAGCAGGCTTAGAAGTTCTAAAAAACTATTTACATGAGCTCAAATTCATAAAAGTAGAAGAATGAAACGAAGAGGACCCGGCCCTAAAAATTTTCAAAAATGGTAAAAATTTATACGTACGTTAAATACAATTGGGCTAATAATTTCATGAAAAAATTTTGAAAAAAAAATTAAAAAATAGGTGTATGCGCCCGAGAGCATGCAACACTGCATGCTCCCAGGAGCATACGATGAAAGTCCATTTAATACATCTAGATTTACTTCCCCATGAAAATTTTTTTTTAAAAAAATAAGTTTTTGGGCCGGCCGCCTCCGTGCATCCGATCTTCCGATCTTAAAAGATCATTCTGCTTGTTTTAGATGCATATATTGCATTTATGCTTTGTAGGATTACGATAACTACAATAATAAACAATGACTTGGTGGTGAATCCAATATCTCATTCCCTTTGCCTGATCACTGGTAACAGATTGCCCTGATCATTTTGAAAGGAGACACGAACGAAGGATTGCCGAATACACCAACCAACTAATAAAGGATACATACATTTAATATGTAATTTTTCCTACCGACAAATTGCTTTCTAAGCTCCCGAATTTCAGAAATGTAGATACGCCAGAAAAATCGTTTGCTTTTTAAGTTCTCCACGTACAGACCAATGCGTATATAAATCCAATGTTATCATAAACAGCTGTATCAGTGCCTATTTATTTTGAAAGGAACAAAGACTGAAGTTCACATCTATATTATATACATGTGGAATAAGCTAGCACATAGTTTCTTTAACTTGGGGTTTCTGACTTGAGCTGATTTCTTCTGGCAGATGCATAAGTCATCATTCTGGGATATCTGAGAGAGCAATCTCCTAGTACCCCACTACGAGAACGTGCTTCCATTCATCAGGATTATAGACCTCGATCTCTGCTCTTTGCCAGAAATTGTTCTGTTTCTTGAGTGCATCTTTCCTTAGTTGCAGCCTGATAATTGCAAGACTAATCTTCTGGTGGAGATTTTTGAACCATCTTCGTCTTACTTCTCAGAAAGCATGAGGAGAAGCTATTGGGTTGGTCCGATCAAAGTGAGATTGATTTAAAGCTAGACGAGGCAATTCTATAGTGATGCTTCCACCAATGACATCAACACTAATAAGATGGGTAGCATTTTTTTTCTTTCCATTATTGATTGCCCTAAGCTATTTTAAATTGTTATTAGAATAAATAAACCCGATTGTTCATATTCCTCAGCAGGTGCCTGATCATACTTGTTCGAAATATAAAAACTTCTGATGGCTTTTCCAATTTCACGTTTTTTTTCAGCTTCATCAAAGTTAATATCCTCTGTCATCTCCCACGCATGTGTTCTTTCTTTTCTTTTCTTTAATAATTGCTCTGGGGTTAAATATATTGGTATTTGTATTTTTATGTTTGTTTAATTTTAACGAAGTTGGTTATTTATTATCTTTTGAGTTTAGATTTCTTTCATCTAGTATTGTTCTGTTGAAATTTAAACATTAAATGTTAGATTGATGAAAAAAATTTGGTTGTGTTTATTCTTAATTGTTACGATTTTAAAAGGAAATATTTATTAACATGGTATTCACGTTCTTTGCAGAACAAGCATTTCAGATACATTGCGTAATCGGGTTTACAGGCAAAAAGAGCTTATTTTATTCCAAACACAGAAATTTCACAGCTTGATCAAGCTAAGCAAATTGAAACCCATTCTCAGCTGCGGAAACTACCCTCACAGCAATAGGACTGCTAACATGATGATTCCCATCTGTCCATATCAGCCTCCCAAACGCATATTTCCCACTTCCAAGTTCCAACCCAATCTCGGGCCTGCATGGTCATCTTGAATGTCTTCTCTTAATTAGCTTTCCCGAATTCCAAGCTCGGCGGCTCGACCGATACATCAATTCCAAACGGTGCACGAATCTTAGTAGTGTAAATGCTTGATGAATTGCCGACGTTCTTCACACTTCGGCTAATTGTGACTCGGCCACGGAGATTGGGAACGGTAATGGAAGGATAGTTGAAGTCTAGCAGAGTGGAGTTGGGATCACATACATGAAATTGCCAGGCAGTGATTTTGATTTGGGCTGTGCTGTATCCAACATTTCATAAGAAATTGAGGTAGTCTTTTGTGGTTAGCTCATACACAAGCCCCAGGTCTGCAGCTTTGTTGGGGTTCACGCGGCCAGCACCATAGGAGATGGGAAAAGTCTTTTATGGGTCTTCCCAAGTTGTCTGTTGTATGGGCAGTTGTCATGATGGCTGATCGGATTGCCGCTGGGCTCCAACTTGGGTGCAGCTTCTTGAGGAGGCCGGCAATGCCAGCCGCATGTGGGCATGACATGGATGTTCCAGACATTGTATTGAAGGCCACCCTACGAAGATCAAAGGGAAGTCCTGTGGGCGCAACATATTTAGTGAAGGCGGCCAGGACATCAACTCCCGGTGCTGTGATATCCGGCTGCAAATTATATGTAATAGATCATTTTCATTTAGAAAAATCCATACAATACAGAACATCTTATTAATAACAACAAAATTTTATACAACATTTGTTGTTAATAGGTTGTTTAGCGTTTTGCTTATGTTCTTTACGAACAAAAATGACAACATATATATTTTGTTAAATCAAGCTACCCGTCTTAAATGATTGAGTACTTGAAAGAGATATACTTTAAGGGACATGCAATGGGACCATTGTCTTTGTTCAATTTAAATATCAGATCTCTCTACCTTAACACTTTATATGCACTAATGTTAGCTATTTGGTTATCCAAGTAGTGACAATGGCGATATTTGTTGTTAATGGATATAAACAGTAATCCAAAGGCAACCAATATTGGTTGCTAATTTTTCTTAAGTGTTACAATTTGTTGTGAAATTAATTAAATTTATTTCATTTAAACAAAATGAATGATTTTCTATAAATTAATATATGGCATTAGTTTCCATATTAGAGTAAATGATTAGAGTAATTTTTCTTAGTTTGCATGTTATTTTGTTGGTTTTTAAATGTTTTAACCCAAATAAGCATACAATTGACAATATTCTAATATAAAAAATAGTGGCTAGTGCAATAAATAGACACCGCGAGAAAATTTATTATAAAGTATAAATCTAGCTGTGAATAATTGTAAATCTAACTAACTTGAATCCAATTGCAATTAACCCATATATCCAGTCCAAAAAAAAACTATACGCAGTTAAATTCGTTGTTGCATTTAAAAATTTTGTTGTAGTGAAATTGATTTTCTTTAATTATTGAAATTGATATTAAAATTGATCCGAAACAGAAAAAAATGACTGCATTCAAACTCATTGTATATCACCGATTTCGCACACACAGCAGGGTTAAGTTTGACCATTTTTCTGACCTGATCAATTGACAATTTTAAATTTTGGGTGTGTTTGGCAATTAATAGAAAATATCAACTTAAAACTTTTCAATCTAAAACTTTTCATTCTCCATAACTATTATATTTTTTAATCATTTTTTCACATTTTTCTATACAACTACCCTACTTTTCAATCATTTCTACACAATTATTCACATAACGAACCTATATATTTTAACTTTATCCTCTTTACTACTCATCATTACCCCTATCATATCACATCGTTTAACAACTTTTACTCTCTAAAAATTTTTATCAAAAGTTTTATTCATTACAAAATACAGTATTTGTTTTAAAAATTCGTTTCTAAATTAGATGAAATAACCATTGCACCCAAATTCCAAGATATCCCAAACCGTCGCATTCATGATTGAAGAAACATGACTAACCCAATTAATGATGAATTTTAACTTTATCCTCTTTACTACTCATCATTACCCCTATCATATCACATCATTTGACAACTTTTATTCTCTAAAATTTTTCATCAAAAGTTTTATTCATTACAAAATACAGTATTTGTTTTAAAAATTCATTTCTAAATTAGATGAAATAACCATTGCACCCAAATTCCAAGATATCCCAAACCGCCGCATTCATGATTGAAGAAACATGACCCACCCAATTAATGATTAATTTTAACTTTATCCTCTTTACTACCCATTATTACCCCTATCATATCACATCATTTGACAACTTTTACTCTTTAAAATTTTTCATCAAAAGTTTTATTCATTACAAAATACAGTATTTGTTTTAAAAATTTGTTTTTAAGGGTGTGTTTGGTAATAAATAAAACTTTTGATGAAAATTTTTTTAGAGTAAAAGTTGTCAAATGATGTGATATGATAAGGGTAATGATGAGTAGTAAAGAAGATAAAGTTAAAATAAATAGATTAGTTGTATAGAAATGATTAAAAACTATGATAGTTTTATAAGAAAATGTGAAAAAATAATTAAAAAATATAATAATTATAGAGAGTGAAAAGTATTTGATCAAAAAGTTTTAACTAACATTTTTTTATCCATTGCCAAACATAGCCTCATTTAAATGAAATAACCATTGCACCCAGATTCCAAGATATCCCCGACCGTCGCATTCATGATTGAAGAAACATAACCAACCGAATTAATGATGAGCTGCACTGTAGTGCGGTACTGCTGTACTACATAAACCTTTTCCTTTTTTTTTGGTGGGAAGAAAACATATACTAACCTTGAGGATTTCAGGCGTTATGGGATTGGGTCCCCGAGAGGTGAAGGCAGCCATCCTCGGCGCCGGCCTCACTCTCCCTCCATTGTCGTCGGCCTCATTATAAAACCCTCCGGCGATGCAACCGAAGTGCAATACTCCACTATCTCATCCCTTCCTTCCCAATCCACATCCACCCCCGCCACCAAATGCTGCGAAGCCGTCGTCTCCTCCCCCTCCCCATTCATCACCACCACTCCCACCCCACCACTTTCCTTCACCACCACCCCCTTCCACATGCTGCTTATAACTCCACCCCAGCACCCCACCACTTTCCTTCACCACCACCCCCTTCCACATGCTGCTTATAACTCCACCCCAGCACGCCACCACCTTCCCTCTTACCTTCTCTGGATCAAGCGACCCAGGCAAACAGTAGACCGCACTAGCTCTCGTCTCGTTGCTCAGTCTCGCATCCTTCGAAAGAATCAATGGATGCAATTCACGGTGGAGCGAGGCTGTCGCCAGGGTCTTCCCCTTCACCCTCCTCCCGTAGCCCAGAATTTTCGAAGCTTCTAGCTCTCTGTCCATCGTGCTCGCTCTGACCGTCATGATCTACGGCGCCACGTTCCCCACCGACACCAAGCTTGACGGGCTCGAGTTCCCCGCCGAGCAGACCACGAGGATGCAGTTCTTTAAGGCATGGAACGATCCGATGTTGTGGCTCTAGAGGCGGTAGTCGCGGGGCGCGCTGCTTAGTGAGACCAACAGGATGTCGACGCCGTCCGCAATGGCCTGGTCAAAGGACACGAGGACGTCCGCATCGTAGCAGCTCCCCCAGCAAGCTTTGTAGGCGGCCACGCGGGTGTTGAGCGCTCCGCCTTTGCCGTGCCCTCGCCGTAACCGAAAATGTCCGCGCCTGCCACTGGCCGGCGGCCGGCGGTCGACAGTGTGTGGGTGTCGTGGCCTTCGAAGTCACGGGTAGATGATAGTAGGACGGGGATACGCCTGCGCGACGCCGCTTCGTATCCAACCTTGAAGAATCTCGCTCCGATCAGCTTCCTGTGGTGCAATACATATATCGTATATGCATGTAACCATGATATCTCAGATGATCAATATGCAACCGTTGTTTTAGTTTATACTCATGATTTTTTTTAAATTTTTTCAATTTTTTCAATTTACACACCGAAATCTTGATTTTGCAACCCATAAATTAATTCCGTCCATCCCATTTCTCATTCTTTTGTGGGAATTCTTCCCTCTTATATTTTAAATATGTGCTTATCCAGACTCTAGTTCCTTTATAGTGGGATTCAACAATGTTTTGCAAATATATATAATGTTAACTTGAGTGTATTCGTGCGTATCAGGTCCGGTGTGATCATTAGCTTTTATTAAGAAAATATATATCACTCTTTTTTTTATAATCCATAAATCACTGATTTAATTAGGCTATATTAACTGACTAATTAAACATATCTTTTAATTAATTTGCATTATTCTAAAACTTCCTTAGGCTATATATTGGGCATGCATATCCAAAACGGACCTGTTGCAACGAAATTCTCCTGCAGCATTGCATGATCCTTTCCAGTTGGACGGTACCGGCATCATCCCACATGTGTGGGGGTTACGGGGACGGAGACGGAGAGACAGGATTCAGCAATGGGGCTTGCAAATGTACCCACATGATATTGTGGTTGCCTGTCTGCCTCCCTCCCTCCCTACACAAACACAGCGGCTCATTTCCAAACTTACTCTTTATTTTCTAGATGTAACATTCTAGTACTCGCATAGCCGTGCATCTATCAACATCAGTGACTCTCCATTCCATGCATATATGCACACCAAAGATCAATATCACTTCTACATAATAGCCAATACACTATTCGATCGGGTGTGCAACCAGCTGGAGAACTTAAAAATGTCTCATGAAACTAACCTCCTTTTAATTAGCTAGTTAAAGTTGGAATAAAATTTGTCTAATTTAGCAATTGAAAATTTTGAAAATTTTAAGTAGGATAAGGATATTCAACACAAGTTCATTGGAAATTATTTTGAGTTAAATAGGGTGGAAGTTCATTACATGGTGGGTTCATAAGGGGAGGGCGGCTCAATAAGGAAGAGATCCACATTGTTGAGTTGCTATGGTTGGAAGTTAGCAAATGTCTGTTTGTATACTAGGCTCTACATATGTAGAGTGGGGAAAGTGGACAGGAGGCCTAAAGCCCTAAACCAGCAACCATTTTATATTTGCGGAGAACTAATTAAGTGAAGTTCGTATGCACATTATATTATAAAATCAACCTTACACATATTAAAATATTATAATACTTTATGCAAAATAATCTTCTCAAAAATATTTTTTTATTTCTAAAATTTTTTTAATGGATAAGTAAAGCTGGGTGTATTAAATTTATAAACTAAGCTTTACCATTTTTAGGTATTTTTAATATTTTTATTTTTAAACACAGTTGCATTTTCGTAATTTTTTATTATAGAATATTACGGAAATGTGATTGTGTTTAAAAATTCAAAATGAATACTTAAAAATATTCAAAAATAATAAAACTTAATTTATAAATTTAATACACTTTACTTATCCATAAAAAAATAAAAAATATATACTTTTTTGGGTCGGACATGGCTGCCCCGCGCGCACGGCCGTAAAAGACTCCCTCTTCTCCGCTATGATGGGCTGGATCGAAGGCTGACTGGTCTGGGCTGGTCTGGTCTGCCCGAATGGAGTTGGGTTTATTCTTCTTCTTCACGCCTGATGCACATCCAAAAAAGTTACGCGGCTTCCATCTACGAAAAGAGAAAGAGCTAATGGCATCTTCCAAGGAGAGGATGAGAGGTGCCAGTGCTACTATGGAGATGCTTCCTCAAACCATTCTTCATGAAATCTTCACCAAGCTTGATCTTCAGTCCCTCCTCGCGACAGCTGTGGTCTGCAAAACCCTTCATTTCTCTGCTTCTCAAGCTCTTTCTTCTCTCCCCACCGTTGATTTCTTTGTAAGTCTCAACCACCCTCCTTGCTTCGGCCATTTTTTTGGTTTCTTTTTCCCTATTTGTGTATATTTTTTCTTCTCAGTTTCTTATTTTCATCTCTCTTTTTCGAGGTGGGTTCCCAGTTCACACTATTTATGGGCTTCTAGCTCCCTTCCTACTTCTTATTATTTTTCTTTTTCCCCCTTACGCAGGTTGCGAAATTTTTTTCACTTTTTCTGAATAATCTTGTCTCTAATTTACATAGAAAACCAACTTGAGCACTTGCCTTTATGAATTTGAAAAAAAAAGAAAAAAAAAATTTTGCAAGAGTTTTTGAATTCTGCTCTTTGGAGCTACATAGGAAATGTGCGTGGGTTTTCAGCTGTCATCGCAAAGTTTCATGTTGAAACGATCTTTTAAAGGATCCCAATGACATTATTTGCAGTTGGATGTGGTACTTCAGTTGATCACAAGTAGACATCTATGGAAAGACATAAGTAGTGATATATATAGGGATATATTCAGGTGCAGCATTCCCGTGCAGGCGCGTGATCCAGCCGTCCGTTGCAGCGGGGAAGATCCTGGCCGCTCGTTCGGCCGTGCTTGAAGCTCGTAGCTGCTGCGTGTAGTCAGCGCACATGCGTGTATGGAGCCAGCCTCCTCTCTCCAGCTAGGGGAAAAATAACATCATGGTCAATTAATGCAAGCCTGCAACTGTACAAACTGCAACATGGGAGTGTTCAGGCATGCATGGCTGGAATGACGGCTTCTCTCTAGCATGTCATTTCGTGCAGCTTCCATGCGGGCAGTGGAGATGTTCTCAAGCAACAATCTTGTGTCATTTGCTCCCGCCCGAAGACGATGAGTTCTCCCACGCGAAGACGTTCTCAGGTAGAGTAAAAATTCTGTTGGCTGAAAAAAGTGGAACGGGAGAGAGATGCCACAGAAACAATTGCAGATTTAGCAAATTTCTCAAGGAAAAAATTTCAGCAAGCTGATTTTCTACCACAAATTTAACAGGTGTAAAATCCAGGAAGGTAGTCTTTGTCTTCATTGTCGATTTTAAAAATGTTCGTGCTTAGTCATTGTAGATTCAATAAATGTTGGAGCTTAGAAATTTAAATGATTTAAATGATTTAAAAAAAGGACTTGAAAAATTTATTCATAATTTCATTAAGGCTATTAAAAATTATTATGTGATTTAAATCTCAACTATTATGTGATTTGTCTGTTAAATCACATAATGTATAACTATTACTTGATTTATCTGTTATTGCAGTGTCTTTTTATGACTAATGTATAACTGAGAATCACAAACAAGTTGATCCAGAACTTTACACATTGCATGTATAGCACGTTTATTTAGCAGGACAAAAACTAATGCCATCATAAACAGATGATTTTCAGTACCGAAATCCATACTTTGGCATGCTGATCCATATTTTAGTATACTAATAACCAGAAATAGATGACTCGAAATTCTGCAAATTACATCTTGACATGTGCTTGTTCCATGCATATCCTACAGTTAGCATACTGATAACTAAAAATTTTAGAAAAAAGTGATTTAATAAACTTTGTGTAGAATTTGATTACTATATGAGATGCCAATTGCACAAATGTATGTGTAGATAGAAATTCGTTATTTAGAAGTCAATATCGGATAAGAAATTGATCAAATATTATTTATTTATCACTAGTTTTGGAGTGCATATTAAATAATTAAATACATTTATCGAATTAATATGTCCAACAATGACATTAGCATACTAATTTTTGAATTATATATTATTCTAATAGATATCTGGACTTTGTGTAGCAAGTGTAGTTTTGTAGTTTTTGTATCATTATGCAAATTATGAACATCTAGTTGTATAGTTATCCTATCATTATACAATTTGTTATGTTCCAAAAAATGCATTTGGCATGCTATATGGAATTCTTAGCATGCTAATAATATGGCGTAATGAGTATGCTGAAATCAGAATTTTGCACCATTTATTGACGTTTTCTATTTCTCGCAAGTTGAATTACTTGTATTGTCTATGAAATGTGGTTTGCTAGGTTTTTATTAAATGACATCATCTACGGATGTGGACAAAAGTAAGTCTCTATTGCCCACAGTGGATCTCACAGGAGATAGTACGTTAGTTGATAAAAGTATACAGAGCCCACCATGTGTGATTACCTTTACTCCCAATGCGTCTGCTGAGTTAATTCCTTCTATTGGGCAAGAGTTTGATAGCGAAGAAGATGCATATTCTTTCTACAATTTATATGGAAGATGTTGTGGCTTCAGTATAAGAAAAAGCGATGTTAGAAGATCTAAATTAGATAAGCGGATATGCTACCGCATTCTGAAATGCTCAAGAGAAGGACATAAAAGGAATGTAGAAATTGATGGAAAAAAGAGAAAACAGATGGACATTAGTAGATGTGGATACCTTGCGTCACTAACCATCAAGTTCGTAAGGAACACTTCAAAATGAATGGTTATGAGTTTCAAGAAAGAGCACTCTCATAGGTTAGAGACCCCCACAAAGTCTCGTTGTCTGCGATCCCATCGGAGTGTGCCGGCTTCACAACTCAATATAGTCGAAGATCTCTGCAGGGTTGGTATTGGAGTATCTAGATCACTACAATTCATGACAGAAGAGGTTGGGGGTCGTGATCAGCTAGGATTCACGGAGGTTGACCTTCGTAATGCCTTAAGATCAAGACGGATGTCAAGGTATGGTGGAAGCGCGTCAGCTTTACTAGAGTACTTTCAGAAGAAATTTGCAGCGAAGGCAGATTACTTTTATGAAATTAAGGCCGACGAGCACCATCGGTTGATGTCATATTTTTGGGTAGATGGGGAATCCAAAAAGGATTATCAAGTTTTCAATGATGTTATTTGTTTGGACACAACTTATCGAACAAATAAATATGACATGCCTGTTGGCCCATTTGTTGGAGTTAATCACCATAAGCAGTCAGTTTTACTTAATGGAGGCCTTTTATTTGGTGAGAGTGAGGAGGACTTCACATGGTTATTTACAACATGGCTTTATGCTATGAGTGGTGTACCACCCAAAGCCATTGTCACAGATCAAGATCCAGCAATTGCAAAGGCCATATCCACAGTTTTTCCAACTACAAAGCATATTTTTTGTTCATGGCATATACATAAGAAATTTCCCGAGAATTTGCAATCTGCCAATGAAAAATATCCTGAATTTAAAGATAGGTTGTACAAGTTGATTCACAATGCCGAGGATACAGACGTCTTCGAATCTGGTTGATAAAAATTAATGGATGATTATGATTCGAGTGACCATGCATGGCTCCAACAAATGTACAGTGTGAGGGATAAGTGGATTCCAGCTTATACAAGAAGTATTTTCTTAGCAGGAATGAGCACTATGCAACGGTCTGAAAGCATGAATGCCTTTTTAACCATTTTGTTGGACCAACCATTCAATTACTTGAGTTCGTGGAGGCATATGAACGTGCAGTTAAAAAGAGGAGAGAAGATGAGAAGGATGTTGATTGTAAAAGTACGTATGATACTCTTGTTTTGAGAACTAAATTTGTTATTGAGGATCAAATTGCCAAATTATATACTAGAGAGATATTTTTAGAAATTCAAGTAGAAGTAGAGGAGTCAAATTATTATAAGCCTAAGTCAGAGATCATGGATGAAAGTCGTGTGATCTATGAAGTACACAAGTATAAAGACCCCACCTATAGGAGAACAATTATCTGGTGTGAAGATAGGCAATTTTGCAACATGTTCATGTCGACTGTTTGACTGACATGGGATTGTTTGTCGGCATATATTATCCATATTCCAGTGGCGTGACATCATCACTATGCCCGTTAGTCATTTACTTCGTCGTTGGTCACAACATCCAAAAGAGAATGTTGAAGCTCCACTATTTACAGAGAAATGTGATGTTACAAATTCACCAATGGTGTGTCGGCATTTGACGCTTCCAAAGTTAAACTTCATCTTAGAGGAAATGACTTCGAGTTGGGCTACTTTTCAGATAGGAACTACATCTTTAGACACTTTTATATCAACATTGCGAGAATATATACAGTCACAAAAGTTAGCTGAATGTTTGAATGAGCATCAACAGAACCTGAATGGTGGAAGCAAAGGTGCGAATTTTGAAGATAACAGCCATGTAGATGGGGATGATGGGGATGATAACATCACAGGAGAAATTCAACATTCAATTAGCGACAATGTACAACCTGTCCCAACTCCTACAATTGACTACCCAAATATTGTGCAGGGAAAGGGACGGTCAAGCAAGCGATTAAAATTGTCTATTGAAAAGGCTATAGAGCGCACTGGCCGATTGTGCCACAGATGCAAGAAGTTCGTTGTTGGACACGACAGACGAAATTGTCCAGAATTACATAAGAAGAATTGAGGGCAACATGGTATGATGATATCATATTTGATTTAACCAATCAAAACCTAATACACTTATACAATCTTCATAATTTATATATCTTTCATTCTCTTAAGCTAATTCTTCTACTTTCTACAGATTAGTGCATGCATGACTTTTAGGCTAGTGTGGGCTCCACCAATGCTTTTGTGTGTTTGGTACTATGGCTCTTATACACTGTCATTGGTTGTGTGTGTAAAGTTGTGAACGAGCTACATATGGATTTTGATTATTTTATTGGCAATGCAGGATGGTAATGAAGCATGTGGGTGTATGCATGGATAGAGAAGCAACAACACCACCTACGTTCGGGTTTCATTTCTAGAATTTATGACCCATTGTAATTTCAATGAACATTTCCAGATTGAAGTGTATTTTTGGTATGGAAAGGAAATGAGTTGTATTCATTTGTATTTACAAATATACAATGACTCAAATGAAAATGTATTTTTTGTATGGAAAGGAAAGTTGTAAGAATGTTATATTCAAATGTACACAATGAAAGAAACAGAAGTGTTTTTGATTCACAATACCGAGGATATAGACGTCTCTGAATCTGATTAACCAGTTAGTGTGCTGACTCTTAGTTTAACAGGACATGGTACGCTCATTGGCCAATCAGCGTGCTGACTCTCAGTTCAACATGACCTGCACATTCCATTCCATTTTGGAATATCCACCTGTGTATATAGTATCCTTTATTGTGCATACAAACAAACAGATGATCTGCACCTTTAATTTTCACAGGCAACAACTTTACAGGACACGACACGCTTATTGGTCAGTCAGCGTGCTGACTTTCATTTCAACATGACTTGCACATTCCATTCCATTCCATTTCAGAATATCCACCTGTGTATATAATATCCTTGATTGTGCATACAAACAAACAGATGACCTACACCTTCAATTTTCACATGCAACAACTTTATAGGACTTGGCACACTTATTGGCCAGTCAGCCTGCTAACTCTCATTTCAACATGACCTGCACATTCCATTCCATTTCACACACTCACTTGAGAAACATTTCTATACCACGCTTAACAGAAGATATTCGTAAACACACAACCTGTTGTCATATCAATGAACACCGCATAAAGCATATAGCATCCTGATGCAACCCCTCACATGAAAATTAGCACAACCTGTAAAGTACTGAACGCTACATATTCTAACCATTGACCTGAATAGAAACACTATTCACAATGACCTGTAAATCCATTCCGACCATTGACCTGACAAGCAACACCATTTACAATGACCTGCAAATCCATTCCAACCATTGACCTGACAAGCAACACCATTCACAATCTGCGATCTAAGCATGACTTGAATTCAAAGTATAAACATTCAAAAACACAAAGAAAGAAAGTTCCTTACTAACATATGTCCTCCAACATAAAAGTTATGAATACAAAAAGTATAAAGAAAGTAGGCTAATAACAAATCTTCTAATGTACCAAACTTAAAAACATGCAAGAAACAACATGGAGTGATGGAATGAAGTAATGTAGGTCCACAACTTTATGTTGTCACTTTCCTTCATTTCCATCTTTCTACAACACATTCTCAACACCAACAAGTCTCTTGTCAATGCGATTGACATGCTCAAGGACTTGCTCCATTGCTCTAGCAAGACGTGCTATATTCCCAAAATATGAAGCATCGATGCAGACATTATCTGTAGTTGGTAGGTCCGCAAAGGAGGGTGACGATTGTGGCTCATTGGAACGAGCATGTGACACGGCTGCACTATGCGGAGATATGGACGTTGATAGCAATACTTCTGTGGGGGTATACACAGCGGGGGGAAATCTAGGAGTGGTGGATGAGTGATAATGGGAGTGACAATAACAGATGTGGGGATGTCGATAACAGATGTAGGGGTGGCAATACCAGAAGCAGGTGTGGCCTCCACGGATGTAGGAGTGAAATCGACATCTACTGCGGGGGTAAAGTTTGTTGAAGTGACTCTGGGTGGGATCATGTATGAAGACATAAGCTGGGAAATGTGAGACTTGATTTCTCTCTTCATCTCCTCGATCTTTGCACTCAACATCTCCTCCAATCTACTTTCCAGGCCTGGTGACATACATTCCCTTGCAACCGATTCCTTCGGGGATGAATGAACACCAGCATGGTCATGTCGCTCTTCTTCATCATCATTGATGTCTTGCTCTGGTGGTGTTGTCGTCTGCTCACTAGTACTCGACACCTCTGTCTGTCAGCGCAACTGTGCCTCCTTTGGTGCAATAGGAAGCCACTCATTTGTCTCCATGTTAAGCGCATATCTCAACCTCCCCATCAAACTGTCATCAATTTTGTCTGATATGTTATGCTTTGTCACATCCTCTCTAGATAAATCCACCCCAAAATGCTTTAAAATTCTAGTTATAGCCATCCCATATGGCAAAGCTCCATTCTTCCGCTTTCGACACTTTAGCATGTGGTCGAAAATCTCTACGGGGGCAGCGAGTTGCATCTCCTTTTCACGTGCGCATAAGATGTAGGCATCATGGATTGACATTTCGAATACAGATCCAGCTCTCGGGAAGATGTTGTTCATAGTCACGTAGCGCAACAATTTCATATTCAGAGTAAGCAACTCTCGACTAGTTAACCTAGCTGCCTCCTTTCCTTTCTCTTTGTCTCTGCTTAACATGGTAAATGACTCCTCCTTAGTGATCTGCAGGGGATCATCACCTGTCCAAAGAGGTATGTCGAATACATCCTTCAGCATTTGATCATTCATTGGTATCTATACTCCCTTGACATACGTAATGGCTTCTTTATTCATGTTACAGTAGAACATCCTTACCAGATCAGGATAAATATCCTCCTCAAGTATCACAAATTCAAATAATCCACAATCCACAAGCCACTTTGAGAATGGGAAATCGCTGAAGTTATCAATGCGGAGTGGACGATGATTGAAACTTTTCCTTATATATCAATGATGTCTGCAGGTCCTAAAAGTATAATGTCTTCTCACTACTACCTTCCTCATGAACTTGAGCTTTCTGTTTCTTTTTGGGTTGATTTATACCTGACAGCCCTACTTCTCGACGTTTAGGAACTTCATGAACTCCATGCTCCCTACTATTTTCTTCATGAACTTGGGTTTTCTGTTTCTGTTCAGGCTTATTAGAGCATGACGACCCTCCTTCTCGATGTTTAGCAACTGCATTCTTTTCTGGCCTGGCATTGCTTTGTGTCCTCACCATATTCTATTCTCTTCACCTTCATCCTGAAGATTAGAAGACAAATCAATAAAGGATCATTAAAAACTTGTGATGAATTATTTATTATTTCTTCCCACTTCACATTAGCATGCTGAATTATTAATCGATCAAACAATGTTCAGCGCAAAATCACATCACTTGAAACAATCCATAATCAACAATCATATTTCAATGTCATCATGTAATTTTGAATTTATCCATACAATAAAACTAATAAGAAAGTGATCTAAAGAGAATGAATGTACTTCATGTGATCCGGTTCATGCTGAGTAGACAATAAGCTTGTTGAGTAGCCAATACGCACAAAATAATGGTGCAAATGGTTACCAAAATATATACAAATGAAACAAATTCTTACTTGATTATAAAATAAGTCGGATCCGTAGTTGAAGGCACCCAATTAGCATGCTGACTCAACATATAGCATACATTAAATATGACATGAAGGACTGGTTTGGAGTTCATTGAGGTATTTGTGAAAACAATAAACATGACACTGGCTACACAGCAGTCACTAGCGCAAAATTGGTGGAGAACTTGAAAACCCTTGTCACTCAACACAGCATGCTGACTCAACATATAGCATACTTCAAATATAGCATGAAGGATTAAGTTTGGAGTTCCTTAACAAATTTGTGAATACACTAAACATAACATTGGCTATGAATTCATTTAGGTAGTAACATGCTATTGTGAGGTTATGATAAAAATTCAGCATGCTCATAGTAGCACATAGCATGCTTAACAACTATCATTTCCTAAACTGTAAAAATATTGATAGGTTTTCCAAAGATTCAAAAACTTAATGATATCATTATTTAGCACTAAAATTGTCAGCAAACAAAATTGTGGCACTGGCTATGAATTCATTTAGGCAGTAACATGTTATTGATGAGGTTATGATAGAAATTCAGCATGCTCATAGTAGCACATAGCATGCTCAACAACTGTCATTTCCTAAACTGTAAAAATATTGATAGGTTTTCTAAAGATTCAAAAACTTAATGATATCATTACTTAGCACTAAAATTGTCAGCGAACAAAATTGTGGCACTGGCTATGAATTCATTTAGGTAGTAACATGCTATTGATGAGGTTATGATAGAAATTCAGCATGCTCATAGTAGCACATAGCATGCTCAGCAACTATCATTTCCTAAACTGTAAAAATATTGATAGGCTTTCCTCACCGTTTCCTCTCCCCTTCCCTCCCGTTTCACTCACCGTTCCTAGCAATAAATACTCCGGCAACGTTAGAAGGATCTGGCAGCGTTCATGCGATTCCCGCCGCGAATCTCCCTTCCTCTCTTTTGTCGCCGTTCTCTCCCTCCTTCGTATCCCGACTACTGTGCCGTTCACTCTCCCTCGAATCCATCCAAATCCAGCATAGGCACACGTCTCGAGCATGTCTTCTCCTGCATTGAAAACCGCTCGGTCTCAAAAATCGTAGCTGCAGTTGCATCCCTACCATACACGCATACTTAGCACGCTAAATATCCGCGGCATACTCGCGGGAGGATGAGAACGGCCAGGATTTGATGTGCCAACTCCAATGGGCTGGATTAAACGGACAGCACGCCTGCATGGGAATTCGGGTGCAGCGTTGCTGCACCTGAATATATCCCATATGTATATTGTGTAATGATCAAGTAACAACCGGTAGTTTTGAGAACTTTCTCTATTTTTTCTGTTTTTTATGAGGTTTGTGTGGGTCCACGTGTATTTAGTTCATATAAAAAAATTATCCTTTTTGTATATTTATTTCAAATAAAATTTAAAAATAAACAGTTTTCTATATATTCAATAGTTGAATGGGGAGAAAACTTTTAACTGTTGAATATATAAAAAGAATAAAAAAGAGGGGCTCAAAACAGCCACCCGTTACTTCCTTAAGCAACAGCCAACTGTGCATGATCATTACCATGATAGAAAGGTACTATAGAATTTCAACCTGGTATACTTGCTTTAGGCCGCGGCACCTATCTGAACGTAGTGGCTAGGTAATCATTGAACCATTAGGATTTAGGTCTGATTTCTATGACCCTTTTCGAACTTAGATATCATTTATCAGGTGAAGTTTGGAGTGCTGGGGCTGAGGAGGAAATTTTATAACCAATTGAGAAGGTGATGTTAATGAAATAACAACCAATGTTAAGTACATAGACTTTTTTACAAAAGAGATATAATCAATAATAAAAAAGATAGGTTTTCCTACAGAAGAAATATATGCTTTATTGCAAACCACATACCATTTCATGGTACCTCACTTTGCATCTACTTATGGATTAAATCTTCTGGGATCGTTGCAGGAAATTTCACCAAATACCCAGATTTTGAAGCATGTGCTTCATAGTAATAAAGTTGTTAAGAGACTCACTCTTGATTGCAAGCGACTAGAAGGTTATGCTATCAGCATTTTCACCAAAGAACATCTTGAAGAACTTGTTTTGTTGAAATACTCTCTTCCATGTGCTTTGGTTTTCACTTTTGTTGGGATCAAGTGCCCAAATCTAAGGTACGTAATGGTTAAGATATGCAATTGAAATATATGCTGTTAACATCATTCTTTATTCATCACTGTAATGCTCCAATGTCTTGCTGGCATTCAGATTGAAATTTATCTTGATTTCATGCATCTTCGTCAAGTTATGGTTATATTTCTGGGGGGTAGGAGGTGCAAGAGAACTTGAGAGTAATATGGTTGTGGTTTGGGTCCATCCAATCTGGTTGGACTATCCAATCGCAGCATGTGATTTACATAACTGCTTTTATCGTTCATTTGGATATCCTCTATAACGGCCTAGAATTATATTCCATGTCAAAAAGAGGAGAGAATTCCTCATTGTTTATAATTTTGTTTCAAGTTAAATATGATATGAAGCATTTTAAAATGTGTTGTTGAGCTACTAGGCTAGAGTGGATGATATAATAGTATGGGACTCATAGCCAATAGGCCTAATATCATTTTCTAGGTCTATGCGTTACATCCTTTATAGCAAATTCCACTTGGAATGTCTTTTCATAAAGTCATTATTACCATTATTAGTTTATTACATAAACCTTGCCAATAAGAGTTTTCCTTTATTGCTAGTCCTAAGTCTGGATGAAAAGTGAGGGTTGATACGTCAGGTTGTGTGGCGCCCCAGCCCGAGCATCACATCCTCACCTCAGGATCTATCGATTGGTAAATGTGAATCAGGATTGTTGCCCTGATCACGCGGCAGGTTTTTATTGGATATTTATCCACTTAATCCTAACATCTCAGGATTTTATATCATTTATACATTATATTTCCATCAAATGCCATTTAGGCCATTATATCATTTGAGAGTCACACAAGTCATCTCATAATCTCTATACTTAACTATATCATCATATTTCATGCCTTAGCATTTACCCATAAAAAATTTTCACCAATCCATAGGCATAAAACATAACATAATTTATATATAACATTAAATAACTATTTAATGTCATCATTCATAAGTTCATATACAGGTACTCATGGAAATTCGTTCATCCTTGAATCTCCACCTGTGCTCCTTGCCTCCTCCCTTTCACCTGTCTATGGGTTTGGAAAACAAAACGTGAGTCGAAACTCAGTAAGAAAGTTTAGGGTTTTCACGCAATTCATTTTGAAAGCAACACTCTTTAAAAACATTTCTTTCCATTCAGTAGCGACACTTAGCAAGTGATCAACTACCTATGGAGCAGAAACTTTTTCATAAACCTTGCATAAACATTTCATGAAAACCATTCATGAAAAACCATTCACTTAAACCATTCGCAAACATTTCATAAACATTGGATGTGCAAATTCATCATTTTCGTTGATGACATTATCTTTCATGTGACGGTACGCTAGCACGGGGAACCCTCTTTCATAGCATGATCCTTTCCATCCTTGGCGCCAGACCTACCAACTTGGCAACGTCAAGGGGGACTCCTTATCCACTTACTACCTCGACTAGCCTACTTGATTTCCATTTCATGGATGACTTTTAGTCACCCCGGCATCATATACCCTCTTACACATGGAACTTGTCATTCTCATGTAGAGAATTTTTTGCACCATCCCTTTCGAAACATCGTTTCAATGAAACATCGTATAAACTCATATTTCAACACATTTCATGCATAATTGCAAAACCATAAGCAATCATTTATTTCAACAAAAATAAACATTTCAATACTCATAAAAACAAGGAATGACCATTCTTAAATATCTTGTAATGAAAACCAAAATCATTTAGAAAGCTGCTTGCTTACCTCGCTTGCTTAGCTTTCTGTTTTGCTTATCCCTTTGCCTTTTCCTATACATATAAGAATGATATAACATTTATATATCTCCTTTGCTGGCATTTAACTCAGTTTTCCTACCCATTTCCTTTAACATACATAATTCCTTCGACTTCTCAAGTCGCTATGCCCGTATAGCACATACTTGTGCACTACATGGGCTATTACACATCATATTAAATCTCATAAATAGGGTAATCATTCAATCACCATTATTTAATGGCTCATTACTTTCCTTAAGCCATTTTCACACTTTTTTTCAAAATTCACACTTCGTTGCTCATTGTAGGCACATATCGTTGCCTTAAGCCTCATTAATCAATCCCAAATTTTGAGATTAACATCATGAAATTCTAAATAGAAATATATTCACAAAATTTATCATATTTTCATGCATTTTTTCACAAAACCAAATTACATAGGTCATTTACCACTCATGCTATCTATTCTTTCACATATAGCCATTTAACAACGCATATATGAGGCATTTCATAAAATTTCCCAAGTCAGAAATTTAATCCACGTTTCAGCATGATAATTTTACTTAATTATCACTGTACTTAGGGGATTTTTATGGAATTTAAATCCACTAATCATAGGTTTCCAAAACGGCAACTTTGAAACCCATTTTTCACCCATTTAACGTGTCTCTTGACACATAACCCTAAGCAGATTTATAAATCCGAATTTTTAGCATATAATCTCACTTTTCTTAATTCATATTTAAGGATTTAACACATATATCAATTTAGATCATTTCTACATAGGTTTCATATTTCTTTTTTATTTTCTTCTCCAACTATCCACATATGCTGAAATCAGGCGTACTGAAATCTAAAAAACTTTAATTAATATCAAATCAAGTATTTTTTATCTTAAATTTGTTTCATAACTTAATAAATAAATTAATTAACCAAAATAAATATTTTCAACACGAAATATTTAATATTTATATTTATTTTGATATTTTTACCTTGCTGAACAGCAATATCTATTTTCAGATAGCCTGAATGACGTTATTTATGGGGTATATTTATACCCATAAAAACCTAATTTTTAATTTTTTAATATGATAATAAATATTTGTTATATATCCTGTAAAATTTTCAGCCTAAAAATCCTTGTAATAAAATTATTAAAAATAATTTTCTACAGCTGATCCTGTCACCCGTTTTACCCTATTTGGGCTAATCTTCTCGGATTTTTAATTTGCAAATTACTTATTCTTTTAAGCTGAAAATAGGTTAGTTCTTTAATAACCTCATAAGGATTATTCCAAAAAAGTTTAATGCTAAAATTCATCCATTTACTTTTCCGTCCATATTTTAGTTTACAACATCAAATAACTTCCAGATTTGAGACATAAAATCAAGATAATCATATACTTACTTCATTAAATGATAATCCCTCTTTTTTCCCTTCTTTTTTCTTCTATTTTCTTCCTCCTTGGTGGTCTAGAGCTGGGACGTGAGCTGCTGCCTTGGGGAAGAATTTTCAGCACTTAACCAATTTTCCAAAGTCCCTTCTATGTGAACGTGCATGGCCTTACATAGGTGCTGGATTTTCCAGCTATAGGGCCCACTTGGTGCTGCAATTCCACACTCCTTAAATGCTCCCTTATCTACCATATGTGGTGGCACATTTTCAGCCAAGTAAAATCTGGTTTTACCATTTACAAAAGTCAAAAAATCTACTTTAATCACAACCATCCACTTGTCCACAATTGCCCTTCTTTGCTTAGCTCTTAAGCAACTTGTTACTTGCTCTCAAAGAAACCTACTTTCCATGATAATTAGCTTAATCCATTCCATTCATCTTATAGATTTTATAATTTTATTTCATCGTTTCAAATTTCATCTCAAACTGACGTTTCTACGTCAAGTTATGACCACTTGAATATATCTTTTGGATTTAGGAATAAAACAATTAATTATCACCCTAATCCCATCATAATTCCCTTAATCCAATCCATTCATAATATTGGGCCCACCGTCGTGAGCTTACCTTTCAAATTTTATCGAAATCCGCCTTGTAAGTGTCAAGTTATGAATTTTCCATCATTTTCCACCTTAATTCCAAAATTACACTTTAATCTCCATAAATTAAATCATGATTATTAACATAATTATTCATAACACCTTGTCACTATTAAATCCTCATTAAGCCCCTTGGGTCATACTGACTCACTTTGGGCTCCAGCGATTAAATTTTTAATTACCATTTTCAATGGAAACCCTAATTCAAATTATCATAAAATTCCAAAATCATCCAAAAATTCCATTTAATTCACGTATAAGTCACATGTACATGTTCTATGCACACATTAAATCCTCCTTAGATTGGGGTTTCACGAGTTGATAGCCTGTGCTGTAGAAATTTCTGCCACATCTTTTTTTTGTGGCTTCTAAAGTGATATTACCATCGTTTGTTAGTGTTAGGGTGTTCATTGTAAGTAATGCATTGCAGTGGAGCCCGACTACAGTGAGGACCTATCGAACCCCAACTATAATGAGAAATAAGCAAGGTCACTAGAGAATCTCTCTGAAAGTGATGCGCCGTAGCAACATTTAGTTGTGATAAATAGTGGATAATGATTTTCATTTCATTCTAGATATGGTTGGGTGAAGAAAGTATTTCCAAAATACAAGGTCCACTTTGCCTCATAGAATATCGGATCTTTTAGGGAAAACTGGAAAAGTTTGAAATTAATGGATATTATTAGAGGAAGAAAAATCAGTATTACTTATCTTCAAAAGAATAAATGGGAAGGACCTATAAGGCTAAAGAGATTAATGAGTACGAAGTATAGTGTGCATGAACTATGAAACAACAAAAATAGAAACAATGTAAGAATAATGGTAGAAAATAAATTTAAGGGAGATTTCCTTTTATACCCCCCAGCATTTGCACCTAATTCTTAATATACCTACAACGTTTCATAAATTCCTCTTATACCGATAATATTTCATCCTAAATTTCTATTATACTCATGCCATTAGCACGACCGTTATTTATCCCATTGAAAATACGACCAGCAACAACCACAATAACGAAATTGACTTCACTTGAACATTTATGATAAAGGCATTTTTGGAATCAAAATTCACACGTGCAGCCATTCTTATAAAAAGACTATTCGCATTTACCTCCCCATTGTTTTGCAAATTTGTCTATAACTATAGATTTTATTAAAAACAAGCGCATAGGAACAGAACTTTGTTCGGCAAAATCACCAAGTTATGATGAAAGCTAACATTTGATTCGTAAACGTGTACTAATCGAATGTGATCAAAACCGTGAAAAAATCGGTCTTCATAGCCAAGAGATCTAAATAAATTTAAGAATGCTTATCAAACTTCCAACTTTAGGTAGGGACGATCCATACATGATTTAGAACATGCGTAAGTGGCTCACAAAATTAGGTCAAACTCTGGTTCAGAGTATGTCGGTCAGGAATAGTAATGGACTAACGATGGTTGGCATCAAGTTTTCTTTTGCATACAAAGTGAGTGCATAAGAGGCAATGTTTTTGCAAAATCCATAATTATAAAAAGATGCAAATTCAGGTCAACATACTTTTCGTTAATTTGAACACTATAATGCTAGTGCATTATCAAAAATGCGACTTCAACTAGACAACGTGCCTTTTCTGGTGGAAGTGGGCTAAACTCGGAGCATTAATGCCTTTAATTCAAATTCCAAGAAAAATGAAAAAACCTTTATCAAGGAAAAAAATGAACAATGAAGAAACAACACCCCAGACTGAAGTTCTTTTAAAAATATACATTTAATGCTTAGGGCGAGAGAAATGATTGTCGTTGGGGTTCCTCCTTCCATTCAAAACTGCCAAAGCTTTTCTGACAGAAGGCTTCAATGGAGCTTTTTTATTGCCGGTATGACAAAAGATGTCATCTGAACTCAGAAATTTTGTTCCCTGAAAAGCAATAGAATAAACATAGGCTGTGAGACCATGATATGCATAAAAGTTCTTCTCTGTCTTTGCAAGCTCTAGACAGACATCACGCCAATTCACCATATTTGAAATTATGTAGTATTTTAGCAGCAACTGCTGCTGCGTCCTGGCAAATCTCTTATGATCATCTCATGGTATTTCCCAGACTTCTTTTCAAGAGACAACAAGCAACTGGACAATAAGCATCCTCATTACCTCAGGCCCTAGCATTGTCTATAAAAATGTCTGCGGTCCAAATCCATGACACATTGAGCATGAGGCTCGATGGCTGCTAGACAGCCATCTAACAAATATGGTCATTGGCATAGAAATTATTGTTGCTGAATGAAAGCAGCCTTTTGAGTTTCTTCCACCCACAATCATGAAGTCAACAGTCAATTTGATAATTTAACATTTGTTATTTTAAGAATATTGTCTATCAGAATTCAGTTAATTAGCAAATAAGCAAAATTATTCGAATTTAATTTTATTCATCTATTCTCTGATAACTGTAATTGCCAACAAATTAAGGGGAAATACTAGGAAGAGGTCAAGCTAAAAATAAATCAATTTCACACCTGTTTATTGGGTTTTTTCTTCAATTTCGGGTAAAGTACATTATGAGGTAGCTGATCTCCACGTAAAATGAGGTTCTTGGTGATGGCTTCTCTTCCACCTTGAGGCAAAGGTATTGAAAACTGCAAAGATGAAATCCCATTAGGGGGGAAAAAGGGAAACAAGCCAAAAAAAAAGTGCTACACATAGTACACAGTCCACATCCAATAATGCATACAAGACACATTATGGGCATGTTTGGTCATATATAAAATTTTCTAAATTAGAACTTTTTACTCTCCACAACTACCCTATTTTCAAATAATTTCTTTACATCTTTCTATGCAACTGTCTCATTTTCGATCATTTCTACACAACCGCTTATATAACTAACTTATCTATTTTAGCTTTATTTGCTTTATTTTTCATTATTACCCATATTACATCCCATCATTTTCTCCCATTTAAAAAACTTTTATACCAAAATTTTTTCATCCAAAAGTTTTATAACTTCCTAACACGCCCTATAAATAAAAAAAAGACATACCAAAGAATATTATTAAGTTTGCAGCTTGAAACATCATTTGTTTGTCTCGTACTATCTGCGAGAAAATCTGAAAGCAACAGTCCCTTTTATGTTTAAATCATAGATATCTTTTTAGTGGATGTTCATGTGTGGAAGCACCAAATCAATTCCAATCAGTGGTGAATGAAGGATCATCGAAATTTGTCTTACGACAGTAAGTGTGCCGCTAGACTGACACTTTCTTGAGAGGAGAGAAGGTGAAAATGGGATTTGGTGGGCCAGTACGTGTGCTAGCTGGACTGATACTTTCTTGAAGTCCCAAAGTCCCAAATTTGATAGCAATGCTTCTCCTAATTAAAAGTAAGAGCTTGTGTGAAACCAACTACGCATTAGAAGATGAAAATTGGAAGAATTCACATTCCAACATCTCATTTTTGGAATTCCGCAGAAAGCATACGGTTCTTGGCGAAAAATCAGATGCATCAACTCTGAAGCCTTTTAATGTTTATCCCTTCGAATACAGTAATCATTGTCCAATACAATAACTAACGTGCACCCGAAGTTCACATTTTCCATAACCACACTAATTAATTTAATGATTCCTATTAAATAATTTCTGGGTCAGCCAATCAGGAATATCTATATAAAATATTATCAGATAACAAAAGATAGTTTAAATTAATCTCTTGAGGTCTAGCAAGATTATAGGTGGTATCATTCATTTTTTGAAAGACTATTGTCCAATCACACAAATAGTCAATCAATTTGCCACATGTTTTCAAGCAATACCAGTAAATAACAAAACCATGTTTCAAACAAAGACAATGAACAAGGGAAAAATAGGAAGAAAATTACCCTCGTGCCACGAAGGATCCGTGGATACCGTGCCGCAATAATAATGCCATTTTCACCAACAGTTGCACATACCTTGCGCAAAGTACCACCATTGCCACATTTAGGACAAAATATTCTCCCAATCTCTGCAGTTATTTTATTGCAGGCATGACACTTCAGAATCCACCTGCAATAGCTAAGCATTGAATGAGCTACATCATAGTTCACAAAGTATCTTGAGCATGACTGCATGAGTGATTAATTTCCACAAGCCAGCCACAGCATTTTCCATGTGTGCACTTTTGCATGTGTTCTCCTTTGCTATTTTTTTAGCATGTTTGCATATGCTTGTGCATATACATGTTTGTGTCTTTTTTGAAGGGCAGCTCATTCCATTGATCAAGAAATTTAGAAATTTAGCTTTCCTGTTTCTTTGCTAAGGTTGCAATGAAAGAGGTCTTTTGTGTATTCTTCTCTAGGTGTGTTTAGCAAAAGAGGAAAGTGGAAAATAAGGAATATGGAGAAGTAGAAAAGAGAATAATATAATGTGTTTGCAAGTTTAGTAGAAATGGAGTGAATGAAAATAAAATATGTAGGTTTTTTGTATGAAAAGATGAAAATAATGATTCAAAATATAGGTAATAATGATTCAAAATATAGGTAGTTAAGATGCCAAATCACATTAAAAGATGTGGGAAAAGTGGGAAATCGGTGGCATAGCTTTACATCCTCTTTTCCTTTTTCCCAAACACCAGTGGACAACCATGTTGGCTGAAACAGCTCCTCTGTAACTTTTGCATAGGTTCATAAAGAAAATATCTGCCATTATATTGTAGCTAAATGAGTTACCATTCTAAAACAAGAAAAATTTTAAACAGTAAATCATATATATAACAATAAATTATAAATCCCCAATTCTGAAAGAAGATGTGCCTGTGTAGCTGACGAATCTGAATTCCTCCAAGAGCTAGAAGCCGTAAGCCAATCCGCAGAATCACATTTTGCATTGCAAAGTCACTTGTCACATAGGCAACACTTGAATCAGACAAGGACTGGAGCATCCAGCTCTGTTCGCTACTATTGTCATCAGCAAGAGATGTGCCAATGCTTCCATCAATTTCACTGGAGCAGTCTACATGATCCAATCCCTCACCTGTTGCTTCAGCCCCATTTGCTTTAGCAACAAAGTCTTCCTCATCTACACTATCTTTGCCAACCACACCATCAGAAGGTTCCACAGCTATAGCTTCATTATCATAACCAAGAAACTCAGATGAATCTTGCTCTAGTCTCATTTGCATTAAGATATTTGCAATGTTATCATCTTCATCATCGCCAGCCTCAACTTCATCTTCCAAAATCTCTTTTGCAGCATTCATTCTCTCAGAATTTGCAGGCAAGGCAATATCTGCACTTTCTGGGCCATCCTTAGCAGCATCAACAGTGATCTTTTCAATAGTCTCCTCAACATGCTCTAATTTCTCAGTATGCTTTGATTTTCTTAGATGTCTTTTATGAGTGCTCCGACTGATGGCTGGTGTCCAGTCACTTGTATCCTCAGCAGCTTCTCCTTGCGAGGCATCAATTCCACCAGCCACCATCTTCTTTCCTACAAGATCAATTTCTTTTTTTGGATGAGCGAACATTCCAGCTTTATAAGCCTCCTGTTCACCCTCCTCTTGATTCTCCCTTTGGGCATCAATGGCACTATGTGTTGACTTCACAAACTATCTTCTAGCAATTCACTTCAGAAATTGCCCTGCATTTCATTACATACACATTCCAAAGACCAAGAAATATTATGAAATGCAAGTAGAGCTGCTGCTCTTAACACAAACAAAATGCATTAAGTGTGTAATTCAAAGGGACTGTTTAGCTCTATTTATACAAAGCAAATAAGATAAGCCACTAACCCACTAGCACCTAAAAAGGCTCCACTACACCACTACCCATTAGCCATTACCCATTACACATCCCACTAACTAAAAACTAGGACAACACACCCCACTAACTATATTTTTAAGTATTACATTTAACACTCCCCCTTAATACTTAAAAACAAACAAACTCTTGAACTCCTAAAAGACAACGAAAATTGACAAATACTTCAGTTGGTAGTGCTTTTGTAAAAATATCCGCAAGATTGTCTTTTGAATTACAATAAGACAATGCAATCTGACCATCATTAACCAATTCTCGAATGAAGTGATGTCTGGCTTCAATGTGCTTTGTCCGACCATGATGTACTGGATTGTGAGTCATAGCAATAGTTGATTTGTTATCACAAAATATCTCCGTTGCTCCCCCTTGCTCCAAGTAGAGATCTGCCAAGATCCTCCGTAGCCAAACCGCATGACAAGCCGTAGATGATGCAGCAATATATTCAGCTTCAGATGAAGATAGAGCTACTGTATCTTGCTTCTTTGAAGACCAACAAAATACATTTGAGCCGAGAGTAAAAACATAACCTGATGTACTTCTTCTGTCATCTTTGGAACCAGCCCAATCACTGTCTGTATAACCTGTCAGCTTACTAGTGGAGGATTGGGAATAGTACATGCCAAATGTCTTTGTCCCATTCAAATACCTCAAAACTCTCTTTGCTGCACCAAAATGTATTTTACTTGGTTCCTGCATAAATCTGGATAATACACTGACAGAAAATAAAATATCAGGTCTGGAGTTAGTTAAATAAATCAAACTCCCCACAAGGCTCCTATAAGAAGATGCATCAATTTTCTCTGTTCCATCCCGGATTTCTAATTTCTCATTCGCATTCATTGGAGTACTGATCGGCTTGCAATTAGTCATATTACACTTATTCAGAAGCTCCTCAATATACTTCTGCTGAGACATAAAAATACCATTATCCATCTGCTTAATTTCCAGTCCCAAAAAATATTTCATGACTCCCAAATCGGTCATTTCAAACTCATTCATCATATCTGATTTGAAATTCCTTGCCATTTCAATGTTACTTGCCATATAAACAATATCATCAACATATATACATGCTATAATCACATCATCACCATCAACCTTAACAAATAAAGTTGGTTCATTCTTACTTTTCAAGAAGCCTTGTTTTGAAAAATAACTGTCAATTCTGCTGTACCATGCACGAGGTGCCTGTTTCAATCCATATAGTGCTTTGTTCAACTTATAAACCATATTCTCCTTTCCTTTCAGTTTATATCCCTGTGGCTGTTCAACATATATTTCTTCTACCAACAAGCCATTAAGAAATGCAGACTTAACATCAAGTTGAAATAAAATCCACTTTTTAATAGCAGCAACACTTAAAATAGCACGAACAGTATCAAGTCTAGCAACTGGAGCAAATGTTTCAAAGAAATCAATACCTGGTTGTTGAGAATATCCTTTTGCCACAAGTCTTGCTTTGTACTTTGCAATTGACCCATCTGAATTAAACTTGGTTTTAAAGACCCATTTCAAACCAATGGCAAGTTTATCTTTTGGGAGTTCTACCAATTTCCAAGTGTCATTTTTTTCAATCATGGCAAGCTCTTCATTCATTGCTTTTACCCATACTCCAAGTTGTGCTGCTTCTTCATAACTGCTAGGCTCATGGGCAACATGTGAAAAATTACAGGATGCATAAATTTCATGCAAGGAACGCACCTTTCTAGGACCTTCATCATCATCACCCATCTGATGAGAATTATGATGTTGAATTGGCGAGGGACTGTTCACTGAGCTATCTAGCTGTTTTTCCCAAATCCATGCTTCATTTTCAGAAAAGATCACATCTCTACTGATAATCAACTTTTCAGTTTTTGGATTGTATAGCCTATATCCCTTGGTTTCATTGCAATAACCAACAAATATACATTTCTCACTTTTAGGGTCAAGTTTCTGTCTCTTTTCAGATGGCACATGTGAATAAGCTATACAACCAAAAACTTTTAAATGATGTACCTGTGGACGTTTTCCAGTCCATGCTTCATATGGGGTTCGATCTTTCACTGCTTTTGTTGGAGATCGATTAAGCACATATACTGTGGTTGCCACTGCTTCAGCCCAAAAATCATTTGGTAAATTCTTCTCTTTTAGTATACTTCTAGCAAGTTCCACAACAATGCGATTCTTTCGTTCTGCTACACCATTTTGCTGAGGACTATATGGAGAAGTCAATTGTCTTCTAATACCACAATTGTCACAAAATTTATTGAATTCTGTTCCAATAAATTCCCCACCTCTGTCTGTACGAAGTGATTTGATATTCAAACCAATCTGTTTCTCGACAAAAACCTTAAAATTTTGAAAAACAGATAGTGCATCAGATTTATCCTTTAAAAAATAAACCCATGTCATACGACTGTAATCATCGACAAACAGAAGGAAATACTTGCTCTTACTGAATGATAGTATTTGCATAGGACCACATATATCTGCATGTATTAACTCCAAAGGTAAACTGGCTCTCCAAGAACTGACAGTAGGAAAAGGATTCCTATGATGCTTACCCAAAATGCAACCCTCACATAATTTATGTTCTTCCATTATAGGAGGCAAACCATTAACCATCTGTTTCTGATGCAGAAGTTTTAAACCATTAAAACTCAAATGTGCAAATCTTCTATGCCATAACCAAGAATCAGTAGAGTCATGAGAAGTCATAGCTGAAATTGTAGCACAACCAAATTCAAGAGGAAATGAACGACTTCCATTCATAGCAATTTCAATAAAAATTTCTCTTGGATGCTTGGAATCATAAATGCGACATTTTCCATCATTAAAAACAACAGAGTAGCCATGCTGAATAATCTGTCCAAGGCTTAAAAAATTCTCTTTCAAATCTGGAACAAATAACACATCAGAAATTTTTCTAGTATCACCATTCTGTAAATGAACCAGGATCGTTCCTTTACCCTTAGCATATGACAATGAGCCATTTCCCATTCTGACTGGTGTAGTAGTAGATGTATTTATATCAATAAATAATTTTTCATTACCAGTCATGTGATTACTGCAACCACTATCAAGAAACCAAACATTTCCAACTCCATGAGCAGCAAGTGAATCATCTAAAATAGCAAATAAATGATTCTGTTCTTCTTTTTCTTCAATGAAATTGACCTGTTGTTGTCTTTGTTTAGCATAGCAAAATTTTTCTATGTGCCCATACTTTTTACAGAAGTAACACTGAATATTTGGATTTTTACCTCTGTGAAATAAAGTTCTCTGATTTTGGTGTTCATTACCTTCCTTACTTGATGTATTCTCAGTATACTGCTGATGATTCTGACTATTGAATCTGCCCCTGCCTCTGCCACGGCCTCTGCCTCGACCTCGGAATCCAAAACCTCTGCCATAACCCCTATAACTCGCATTCCTGTCACTGCTAATATCTGTTGTATTTGATTTATCAGTAGAAACATTGCATTTTAATTGAAATGCTTTTTCATCAGATTTAACTGCAGGCTTGGCCAATCTTTCTTCATGAGATTGTAAAGAACCAAAAAGTTCACTTACAGTTAGAGTATTTAAATCTTTGGATTCTTCAATGGCAGCCACAACATGATCATATTTAGATGGTAAAGCACGCAAAATTCTTTGAGCAACAACACTATCTGGCAATGTATCACCATAGCTACGAATTTGATTCACAATTTCTTTCACACTTGAAAAGAAATTTTGCATAGATTCAGAATCAGACATTGCAAAATTTTCAAATTTCCTTCGTAGAGATTGTAACTTTACCATTTGTACCCGTGCATTTCCTTGAAATTCAAGAGCTAGTGTGTCCCATGCTTCTTTGGATTTCTTTGCTGCAACAATTCTTGCAAAAATGCTATCTGTGACAGCTTGCTGAATAAAAGAAAGAGCCTTACAATCTTTCTTTCTTTTATCATGCAATTGTTCGGTTTGCTCACGTGTTTGAGGACCTCGTTCAGGTGGATCTGCATAACCATTCTCAACCAAATCCCACAAATCTTGTGAAATAAAAATGGTTTTCATCTTAATGCACCAAAAATCATAATGCTCACCATTAAAAATAGGAATGCCAGGCTGAGTAACACTTAACCCATTTGTACTAGCCATACTTAATCAAGAGAATGAAAATTCTTCTTTCAAATAAGCCAACAAACACCCCACAGCCAAAAGTTTTTAACTGAAGCAATAGCACAAACACCTTGTAGGCAATCTGAAATATCCAAAAACTGATGAAATCAAACCTGCAATTTTGAAGCTTTAATTCAAAAAATCACTGGCTCTGATACCACAATGTTGACTTCACAAACTATCTTCTAGCAATTCACTTCAGAAATTGCCCTGCATTTCATTACATACACATTCCAAAGACCAAGAAATATTATGAAATGCAAGTAGAGCTGCTGCTCTTAACACAAACAAAATGCATTAAGTGTGTAATTCAAAGGGACTGTTTAGCTCTATTTATACAAAGCAAATAAGATAAGCCACTAACCCACTAGCACCTAAAAAGGCTCCACTACACCACTACCCATTAGCCATTACCCATTACACATCCCACTAACTAAAAACTAGGACAACACACCCCACTAACTATATTTTTAAGTATTACATTTAACACTATGCAGTGTAATATTTTTCAATCCACTATGAGAATCTACTGAGACATTCACGGTCAGATCTTTCAATGGGAGAATCTTGGAATCAACATTTGAGCCTGCATCAACTGCATTTTCCAAAGCTTCCCACTCCACCAAGTTGGGCACATTGTTGCCCCAGCCAGGCATATCTTTCTCTGGCAGCCTTTTCACATTGACCGTGTGTAGCGGTGGAGGGCTGTTTCTGAGATGGTCAGTCCCATGGAACTGAGCTTCTAATGTGTATGTCAAAGCAATTAGCTTAAGGTCCACATCTGACAGTGTTTGCAAATCTCCAGTTTCTTTGGCAAAACTAATAACTGCAGCAAAATAGCAAAATCATCTCATGAGATTTGCTTCTTGCATATCATTACTTATATTTCAGCAACATCAGGGTCATTATGGCTTAGAAGCAATAGCAAACAGAAAACGTACAAGAAGTCATGTGGTAAAAATAAATAAATAAATAAATCCCACCTTTCTTCAAGGATTCGAGAGAAGGCTCCATTGCTTCAACGGAGAAAGGCAAGAAATCGATTCTGCGACGGGAGACAGGATCCCGCACCTCCTCCAGAACCTCACGGACTGAGACCACCTTTTCTGCGATGCTCGCCAGCTTCTCCGCACCTTGAATTATGGCTTGGCATCCACTAGCATCGGTTAGAAAAACAGAGTCTATCCAAGTAGAATGTAGTAGAAGAATGAGAGGAAAACTTTAAAAAAAATATGGATGAAAGCTTTTGTGTTTCTCCCTTTCTCCACAGCAGCCACAACTACTTTCTCCGTCTCCTTCTGTGCCACGCGTGCACGAAGCCCTAGGTTTCTATTTAAATTTATTGGTCTGCACAACACACATGCAGAAACTCGTGCGTACGGATGCGTAGTGACGCCTAGGCACCAACCCTCTATATGCTATGTAACTTGGAAACCTTTTTGAATGCCCTAGAGACTCATGCCTTGGCGCCTAGGCACCAACTCCCTAGATGATTTGCGACTTGAAACTCCTCAAGATGCCTGTATGCTCATGCCACGGCGCCTAGGCGCCAACTCCCTGGAAGCAATTTTATCTTGTGAGGTGTTGGAGATTCTGGCAAAGGCTTGTAGGGTGGCGCCTGGGCACCAGCCTACTTGCCTCTCTACTTGACTCTGTTATGCAATTGACTCACTCGCCTGCCTATAATTGTCCATCCTTCCTGTAAAAAATGAATAAACTAAATAAATGAACTAAAAATGCGTAATCTATGCTAAAAATGCATAAAACCATGTAATGCTCCTAAAATGCAAAGCAAGTGAAAATTAAGCTAAATGGGTGCAAACCAACCCTAATATCTTGGACTAATACATAAAAATAGTCTAAAATGGGCTATGATAACTCACATTTTCACAAGTTATCAGACGCTGGACAGTCAATGACGTTATAGTAGGGAATGTGCATCGACATTTTTATACAGATAGAGGGGGAGGGTTGGGTGATGACTACCATCAACTGCTCGTTATTCAAATATTTAAAATTAAAAAGGGAATGTTTGCTAATGTCTGATTTTGGTGGTATCATGAGACGAAATAAGAAATAGAAAAAGAATATTTTTAAAAATAAATACTTGTTAGGAAATAAGAGGACATGACATTTCACACCCTCATCCTCACGCATTTATGTTACCGAACGAGTTCAAGGTTCTAGCTTGGTGTTGAGTGAAAATAGTGGAAAAAATTACTAAAATCTTTCTTAGAGATAGGATAGTACAAAAATTTTACTCCATATCTTAGCTTTTATATTATTTATCTTTACATTTTAATATTTGTGACTATTCTATTTGTTTTATATTTGTTACTTATACTCTTATTCATTTCACTTGTTGTATTGCAATTTTTTTTTACTTTTAAAAAAAAATTTAAAATTTTTTTACTTTTCTACTTATTGATTAACACCCCGAATCTCAAATTACATCGTTCATTATTCCTAAATAAAACCTAAAATTAAAAATTTATATCTATTCAATTGTGATGCATAAGTAGATTCAATATGGTCTAACAAAATCAATTTTATCGGTCGAATTTTAATTCATGATTCTTTGAAAATAGTAACCAAATTGTATGCACTTGTGTATATCCCGTGTAAATATCAATAGTATCGTGTTGTATTAGTACTGGTGATGATGCACTAGTTTCCAAGGTCCCCTCCTAGTATAATATGAATCCAAGTTGAGATTTTAGATTTCAAAACATCCGCCAGCATGCTAGACAGTCAATAGCATTATAGAAGTGAATGTGCATGAGCGATTTTATACAGATTGAAGGGTGAGGGTTCGGTGACGACTACCATCAACTGTCCATAATTCAAATATTTGAAATTAAAAAGGAATGTTTAGAATTGTCAAATTTTGGTGGTATCATGAGATGAAATGAGAAATCAAAAAATAATATTTTAAAAAATAAATACTCATTAGGAAATAAGAGGACAGGACAATTCACATTCTCGTCCCCATGCCTCTTTGTTACCAGACAAGTCCAAAGTAAAGTCTAAAGTTCTCGTTCGGTGTTGAGTGAAAATAGTTGAAAAATTATGACAATCTTTTTTAAAAATAGGATTTTTAAATATTTTTACTCCACAAATTAGCTTTTATATTATTTATTTTTACAATTTAATTCTTTTATAACTATTCTATTGATTTTATCTTTATTATTATACTCTTATTCATTACTCTTGTCATATCGTAATTTTTAAAATTTTAAAAAATTTAACATAAAATTTTTCCGCTTTTCTACTTCTTGATAAACACCTCCAAATCTCAACTTACATCTTTCATTGTTCCTAAATACCACTTGAAATTAAAAAAAATCGTATCTAATTCAATTGTGATGCATAAGTAGATTCAACGTGATTTAAAGAAATCAATTTTATAAGTCGAATTTTAATTCATAATTCTATGAAAATAGGAATCAAATTGCATGCACTTGGTGCACTTGTGTATATCGCATTAAATATCATTAGTATCGCACTATATTGGTACCATTGATGATGCATTAATTTCCAAGGTCCCCTCCAAGTAGAGTATGAATCCAAGTTGGGATTTTAGATTTCAAAACACTTGCCAGCACATTGACTGCCATTGGTGTTACAAAAGGGAATGTGCATCGAAGTTTTTATATAGACTGAGCGGGGGGGGAGGGGGGGGATGACTACCATCAACTGTCTGTAACTACAATACTTGTAATTAAAAGAGAATGTTTGGCAACATCTGATTTTGGTGTATCATGAGACGAAATAAGAAATAGAAAAATATTTAAAAAATAAATACTTGTTAGAAAATAAGAGGATGGGATATTTCATACCCTCGTCCCCACGCATTTACGTTACTAAAAAAGTCCAAATTTTTTGTTCGGTATTGAATGAAAATAGCGAAAAAATTATAAATTTTTTCTTAAAAATAGAATTTGAAAAAGTTTTTACTCCACATCTTAGCTTTATATTGTTTATGTTTACATTTTAATTCTTTTACAACTATTCTATATATTTTATCTTTATTATTTATACTCTTTTTCATTACTCTTCTCCTATTCCCATTTTTCTACCTTTTAAAAATTTTCTAGTTATTGATGTACACCCCCTGAATCTCAAATTACATTTTTCATTGTTCATAAATACGGCTTAAAATTTAAAAAAAGTCATAACTAATTCAATTACGATGCATAAATAGATTCAACGTCATCTAATGAAATAAATTTTATAGGTGGAATTTTAATTCATGTTTCTATATAAATAGGGACCCAATTATATACACCCAGGACACTTGTGTACATCTCATGTAAATATCATTAACTTTGCCCCAGTAGAAGAACTAATGATGATGCACAAGTTTCCAAGGTTCTCTCCTACTACAGTATGAATCCAAGTTGAAATTTTAGATTACGAAACACCCACCAATATGCTAAATAGTGAATGACGTTACAGAAGGGAAAGTGTATTGACATTTTTAATAGATTGAGGGGGGAGGGTTGCGGGATGACTATCATCAACTATTCGTATCTCACATATTTAAAATTAAAGAGGGAATGTTTAGTAACGTCTGATTTTGCTAGTATCATGAGATGAAATAAGAAATAGAAAATAATATTTTAAAAAATAAATATTTGTAAGAAATAAGAGGATGGGTCATTTCACACCATCATTCCCGTGCATTTACGTTACTAAACAAGTCCAAAGTTCTTATTTGGTGTTGAGTGAAAATAATGGAAAGATTACAAGAATCTTTTTCAAAAATAGGATTATAAACAAATTTTGCCACATCTTAGCATTTATATTAATTATCTTTACATTATAATTCTTGTATAACTGTTAAATTTATTTTATCTTTATTATTGTTACTCATATTCATTACTCTTGCCATTTGCGATTTTTTTACTTTTTAAAAATTTTCCATAAATTTTTTTACTTTTCTACTTATTAATAAACACCCTCGAATCTCAAACTATAAATCGTTCTTTGTTCCTAAATATAGATTAAAATTAAAAAACTGATATATAATTCAGTTGTGATGCACAAGTAGATTCAATGTGATCTCATAAAATCAATTTTATAGGTCAAATTTTAATTCATTATTCTATGTAAATAGGAACTTAATTGGATGCACTCGGTGCGCTTGTGTACATCCCATGTAAATATCATTAGTATAGCCTTATATTTGTACTACATATGATGCACAAGTTTCTAAGGTCCTCTCTTAGTACAATATGAATTCAAGTTGGAATTTTAGATTTTGAAAAACACGCTAGCACGTTGGATAGTCAATGTCATTACAGAAGTGAATGTGCATGGACGTTTTTATACAGATTGAAGGGGGGTTGTGAGATGACTACCATCAATTGTTCGTAATTCACATATTTGAAGTTAAAAGGGAATGTTTGGTAACGTCTGATTTTGGTGGTATCATGAGACGAAGCAAGAATATAAAAAAATATATTTAAAAAAATAAATACATTTTAAGAAATAAGAGGACTGGACATTTCATACTCTCATCCCCATGCATTATGTTAACAAACAAGTTCAAAGTTCTTATTTGCTGTTGAGAGAAAATAGTGGAAAAATTACGAGAATATTTCTTAAAAATAAGATTTTAAAATTTTTTTACTCCACATCTTTGCTTTTATATTATTTATCTTTACGTTTTAATTCTATTATAACTATTCTTTTTATTCTATCTTTATTATTTATACTCTTATACTTTACTTTTGTCTCGATTTTTTAACTTTTCAAAAAAAGTTTATAAATTTTTTTCAGTTTTCTACTTATTGATAAACACCTTCGAATTTCAAATTACATCATTCATTGTTACTAGATACAGGTTAAAATTAATTTCAATTGTGATACATAAGTAGATTCGACGTGATCTAACGAAATCAATTTTACAAGTTGAATTTTAATTCATGATCGTACGTGAATAGGAGCCTAATTGTATGCACCTGGTGCACTTGTGTAGATCCCATGTAAATATCATTAGTATCGGCCTATATTAGTACTGGTGATGATGCAAAAGTTCACATGATCCCCTTCTAATACAGTATAAATCCAAGTTGCGATTTTAGATTTAAAAGCAACCGCCAGCACGTTAGGCAGTCAATGGTTTCACAAAAGAGAATTTGCATTTACGTTTTTTTAAAGATCGATGGGGGAATATTTTATATTAAAAAGGGAATGTTTGTTAATGTCAGATTTTAGTGGTATCATGAGACGAATTAAGAAATTGAAAAAGAATATTTTAAAAAATAAACACTTGTTAGAAAATGAGAGGATAGGATATTGCACATCCTCATCCCCACACTTTTACATTACCAAACAACTCTGAAGTTCTTGTTCGGTGTTCAGTGAAAATAGTCGATAAGATTAGATGAATCTTTCGCAAAAATAGGATTTTAGAAATTTTTATACAAATTTAAGGGGGAGGGTTAGGTGATGACTACCATCAACTAATCATAATTCAAATAATTGAAATTAAAGAGGGAACATTTGGTAACGTATGATTTTAGAGGTACAAAAAAAGAATATTTTAAAAAATAAATACTTTTTAGGAAATATTAGGGCGGGACATTTCACACCCTCATCCCCACACATTTATGTTACTAAACAAGTTCAAAGTTCTTGTTTGTTGTTAAGTGAAAATAGTGGAAAAAATTACAAGAATCTTTCTTAAAAATAAGATTTTAAAAAAAATTTGTCCCACATCTTAGCTTTTATTTTAATTATCGTTACATTATAATTCTTACATAACTATTCAATTTTTATCTTTGTTATTTATAATTTCATTAATTGCACTTGTCATTTTGCGATTTTTTACATTTTAAAAATTTTCCATAATTTTTTTTTACTATTCTACTTATTTATAATCAACCTCGAATCTCAAATTACTTATCTTTCTTTGTTCCTAAATACAGATTAAAATTAAAAAACGTGATCCCCACGAAATCAATTAACTTGTGATGCATAAAGTTTACTCGTTCTCATTGAAGTCAAATCAACTCAATTAGATTGTATTGTACTCAATTTTAAGTAATTGAAGTTCATTCTAGCCAATTCAGTTCATTTGATTCTATTCGAATGTTTTTAAGTTCATTCGTTGTCGTTCGAATGTAAATGAAACCAATGGATTGTACTTAACTTTAGTTAATTGAAGTTCCGTTCGTCCGATGCAGTTGTTTTGAATCTATTCGAATGCGTCATAGTTTATAGATCACATTGGAGTCAAATCAAGTCAATTAAACTGTGTTGTACTCAATTCTAAGTAATTGAAGTTCATTCCATCTAATGCAGTTCATTTGATTCGATTTGAATACTCTAAAGTTCATTCGTACCCGTTCGAATGTAAATAAAATCAAGGGATTGTAGTTAATTCTAGTAGATTGAAGTTCCTATCATCCGATTCAGTTGTTTTGAATCTATTCGAATGCGTTAAAGTTTACTCGATCTCATTAGAGTCAAATAAAGTTAATTAGATTGTGTTGTATTCAACTCTAAGTAATCGAAGTTCATTCTATCTAATTCAGTTCATTTGATTCGTTTCGGATACTCTAAAGTTCATTCGTACTCTTTCGAATGTAAACGAAATCAAGGGATCGTAGTTAATTCTATTTGATTAAATTTCCTTTCATCTGATTCAGTTGTTTATAATCTATTCAAATCGTTAAGGTTTACACTTTCTCATTAGAGTCAAATCAAGTTAATTAGATTCTGTTGTACATAATTCTAAGAAATGGAAGTTTATGTTATCTAATTCAGTTCATTTGATTTAATTTGAATATTATAAATTTCATTCGTACCGATTCGAATGTAAACAAAATCAAGGGATTGTAGTGAATTCTATTTTATTGAAGTTCCTTTCATCCGATTCAGTTGTTTTGAATCGATTCGAATCGTGAAAGTTTACTCGTTCTTATTAGAGTCAAATTTTAAGTAATCGAAGTTCATTCTCTCTAATTCAGTTCATTTGATTTTATTCGGATACTCTAAAGTTCATTCATTCTCATTCGAATGTAAACGAAATCAATGGATTGTAGGAAATTGTAGTTGATTGAAGTTGTTTTCATCTGATTTAGTTGCTTTGAATCTATACGAATCTTTAAAGTTTACTCATTCTCATTAGAGGCGAATCAAGTCAATTAGATTATGTTGTACTCAATTTTAAGTAATCGAAGTTCATTCTACCTAATTCAGTTCATTTGATTCGATTCGTGTGCTTTAAAGTTCATTTGTTACCTTTCGAATGTAAACAAAATTAAGGAATTGCAGTTAATTCTATTTGATTGAAATTCCTTTCAACCAATTCAATTGTTTTGAATCTATTCAAATCGTGAAAGTTTACTCGATCTCATTAGAGTCAAATCAAGTCAATTAACTTGTGATGCATAAGTAGATTCAACGTGATCCCCACGAAATCAATTTTATAGGTCCAATTTTGATTCATGATTCTATGTAAATAGGAACCTAACTGGATGCACCTAGAGCACTTGTGTACATCCCATGTAAATATCATTAGTATAGCCTTATATTTATACCACAGATGATGCACAAGTTTTCAAGGTCCCCTCCAAGGATGATATGAATTCAAGTTGGGATTTTAAATTTCAAAACACTAGCTAGCATGCTGGACAGTCAATGGGGTTATAGAAGGAAATGTGCATTGACATTTTTATACAGATTGAGAGAGGGTTGTCTACCATCAACTGTTCATAATTCAAATATTTAAAATTAAAAAGAGAATGTTTGGTAACATTTGATTTTGGAGGTATGATGAGACAACGTAAGAATATAAAAAAATATATATTTTCAAAAATAAATAAACTTTAGGAAATAAGAGGATGGGACATTTCACAATCTATCTCCACGAATTACGTTAACAAACAAGTTCAAAGTCCTTATTTGCTGTTGAGAGAAAATAGTTGAAAAATTACAATAATATTTCTTAAAAATAGGATTTTAAAAATAATGTACTTCACATCTTAGCTTTTATATTATTTATCTTTACATTTTAATTCTTTTATAACTATTTTATTTATTTTATCTTTTATTATTTGTACACTTTTTCAATACTCTTATCGTGTTGCAATGTTCTCACTTTTTAAAAATTTTCTATAAACTTTTCCCTTTTGTACCTATTGATAAAGAACCTTCGAATCTCAAATTACATTTTTCATTGTTCGTAGATACAACTTAAAATTAAAAAAAGTCATGTCTAATTCAATTGTGATTCATAAGTAGATTTTATGTGATCTAATGAAATCAATTTTACAGGTTGAATTTCAATTCCTGATTCTATGTAAATAGGAATCTACTTCTGTGAACCTAGTGCACTTTGGTAGGTCTAATGTAAATATCATTAGAATTGCCCTATATTAGTACTAGTGAGGACACACTAGTTTCCAAGGTTCCCTCGGAGTACAGAGCGAATTGAAGTTGGGATTCTACATTTCAAATAACTGAATAGCACATTGAACAGTCAATGGCATTATAAAAGGCAATGTGCATTGACATTTTTATACAAATTGGGAGGTTGTAAGATTACTATCATCAATTGTTCGTAATTCAAATATTTGAAATTAAAAAGGGAATGTTTGGTAATGTCTGATTTTAGTGGTATCATGAGACAAAGAAAGAATATAAAAAATATTTTTTAAAAAATAAATACATTTTAGGAAATAAGAGCGATAGATATTTCATAATCACATCCCCACGCATTAGATTAACAAACAAATTCAAAGTCTTTTTTGCTATTGAGAGAAAATAGTGGAAAAATTACAGAGATCTTTCTTTAAAATAGTATTTTTAAAAAAAATACTCCACATATTAGCTTTTATGTTATTTATCTCTACATTTTATTTCTTTTATAACTATTTTATTTATTTTTTCTTTATTACTTATACTCTTATTCATTACTCTTATAGTACAGCAATTTTTTCAGTTTTTAAAAAAAATTTATACAATTTTTCCCTTTTCAATTTATTGATAAACACCCTCCAAATTTCAAATTGCATCACTCATTATTCCTAGATACAGGTCAAAATTAAATTCAACTGTGATACATAAGTAGATTTAACGTGATCTTAGGCAATCAATTTTATAGTCAATTTTATTTCATACACCCAATGTACTTGTGTACATCCCATGTTAACACCGGCCAACACGCTAGACAGTCAATGGCATTACCGAAGGGAATGTACATTGACGTTTTTTATATAGATTAAGGTGGGGTTATGAGATGACTACCATCAACTTTTAGTAATTCAAATATTCGAAATTAAAAAGGGAATGTGTTTTGACATCTGATTTTGGTGGTATCATGAGACAAAGCAAGAATATAAAAAATATATTTTAAAAGATAAGTACATTTTAGGAAATAAGAGGAAAGGACGTTTCACAATCTCTTCCCCACACATTACGTTAACAAACAAATTCAAAGTCCTTATATGCCATTAAGAGAAAATAGTAGAAAAATTACAAGAATCTTTCTAGGATTTTAAAAAATATCTACTCCACATCTTAGCTTTTATATTATTTTTAATTGCTACATTTTTATCTTTTATAACTATTTTGTTTATTTTTTCTTTATTATTTATATTCTTATTCACTACTCTTGTCGTACAACAATTTTTCAGTTTTTAAAAATTTTCTATACATTTTTTTTCCTTTTCTACTTATTGAAGAACAACCCTAAAATCTCAAATTTAATTTTTTATTGTTCCTAGATACAACTCATATCTAATTTAATTGTGATGCATAAGTAAATTTTATGTGACTAATGAAATCAATTTTACAGGTCAAACTTTAATTCAGGATCTTATGTAATTAGTGTTGGTCCCGAGTTGATGGCTAAACCCAAGAGGGGAGGGGTGAATTGGGTTCTTTAAAATTTCTTTGATAATTTCAAATATCTTAACCCCTTGAACAAGTTAATCCCCTTTTTAAGCAAACGGAGAGCAAATAAGATAAAGCAGTAGAACACAAGATTTATAGTGGTTCGGGCAAACCTTCCCTACTCCACTCTTCCAAGCTCACACTCCGTTGTGACTTGGGTTCCACTATGTATTCCACGAATACACTTAGAGTCACCACTCTCTTCTAGATTCAAAGCTCTAGGGGGCATACACAACTAGAGCCACTTGCTCTCTTCTAGATTCAAAGCTCTAGGGGGCATATACAATTAGAGCCACTTGCTCTCTTCTAGATTCAAAGCTCTAGGGGGCATATACAATCACTTGCACAAGTAGGTGATGAGTCTCACTCCAATCACACCCTACTTTGCATACACTTGATCTTAGCTATCCAAGCTAAATCAAGATTTATACAACCAAATAAAGAAATGAATAAAAACTACACTTTACAGATTTGTGTAGGCAGTTTTGAGCTCGAGGAAGAAATCAAAAGTAGCTTGAGTGATGATTGTTGAAGCAACTTGCAGTTTGAGGCTCTCTCTTCCTTTGAAACACTCAAATATGGAGAAAAAGTATTTGAAAGTCTTTCTTGTACTTCTTTTCTCTCTTTGATCTTTAGAGTAGTGTCTCTTATTTTTCTCACGTTCATTTAAATGTTCTTTTATAAATTGAGGAAAATATGAACGTTGTAGAAGTGGTTGGCGTGCAATAAATGAACTCCAACGGTCAAAAATTTGACCGTTATACTCCAAGTCGAAGATGAAGTCGACTTGGCCTGCGACTTGGCTTCCAAGTCGTACATGGAGTCGACTTGGCCTGCGACTTGGGTTCTTCAGAATCTCAAGTCTGAGACTTGGGTTGTCTTGGCTTTCAGACTTCAACTCAAGTCGATCCTGAAGTCGACTTGGGTTGCGACTTGGCTTGGTCTATTGCAGAAACGCCTTGATCTTCTTGAAATGTCTTGATTCTTGCAAACCATTTGAAAGCTTTGAGTTCTTGCAAAATATATGTATGTTCCTTGCTTTGCTTTGGACTCACTTGATCATCATGACTTGGATTTTACTCCATTTGGAATCTAGCTTGAAGATTTGCTTTGAGCTTGATAGACTTGATTTGAATGTAGAACATGATTCTTAACTTTGAAGTTGACTCATTTGTTTTTCATCTTGATTCCTTGGACTTGAGTGATAAATCCTCTTGAATATCTTGAAAACAGCATCTTTGAAAGTTTGAACATCTCAAGTCGTGGATGGAGTCGACCTGGTCTGCGACTTCACCCAAGTCGCATCTGGAGTCGACTTCGTTTGCGACTTCGTTATGTTCGTTCCCACTTTTCAGCTCTGGATACTCCAAGTCGATGCTGGAGTCGACTTCGTCTGCGACTTGACTTCCCAAGTCGCAAGTGGAGTCGACTTGACTTGCGACTTCACCTGTTGCCTTTTGGGATTCATTCTCAAGTCGATATTTGAGTCGACTTTGGGATCGACTTCACCCAAGTCGAAGTCCAAGTCGACTTGGAGATCGACTTGACCTCTTTGCTTTCCTTAAACATTTGTCAAACATGTTAGTACTTTTTATATACTCAAATAAGTTCTTGTTAATCATCAAAACTCAGTCTTTGGTTAATTTAAATTATTTTGAACATTGTTTCCAACAATCTCCCCCTTTTTGATGATTGACAAAACTTCATTTGAGTTGATACCTTTCAAGCATTAATCATGTTCATATGCCTTTTGAAAAACAGAGCTTTTTGAATACCTTTCAAGTAAATCATGTTGAATACTTTATTAATCATTAAGAGTACTTTGTATTGTAATCATTAATCAAATATATCATTTATTCAAACTCTATATCAAACATATATCAATCATAAACCAGTTATCATATCAAATAAACCAAACATCATTTCATATATATGAAGTTTCATTACAGAATACAATGAAGCATAAATGAAACTATCCTAGTTACATCCTAGATACAAACTACCCAACCCAAAAAAAAAAAAAAAAAAAACACTCAAATCTAACCTATCTTCCTCCCCCTTTTTGGCAATCATTCAAAAAGTACTAAAGACTTGGTAAATTGAAATTGAGAGATGGGATAGACAGATTGAGTTGGTTTGATGGGACAATGATGGGCCGAGGAGTAAACAAGAGAGGCGTGATCGGGAGTTGCCTCTCTATGAACTGAACCCGACTCGTAGGGATCAAGTTCAGGCATGGGTCTCTTTTTATGATGGCCGGAGGCAAGATGATAGCGGATATGTCGCATTTCCCGCTCGATTCTATCTTGTCGGGAATGCATATCTTCAAGCGCATTAAGGACACCGGTGACAAGACTTGTCATCCGGTTTTCTTGTTGTCCCATTTCAGCCCTCATGGCTATGATTTCATCTTTCAAATCCTTTAGGGTGACCTCCTCAGAAGAGGTTGGAGGCACCCGTTCTCTTGCAGTGGACCCTTGTGGAGAATAGGATCCGTGCGATTGAGGCGATGGTGGCTCTTCTGGAGCAGCCGGTGCCTCGGGAGGTTGCTCCCCCTCAGCTTGTGCTTGGTCCTCTTGATGCTCTTCTTCTGAAGCATCATGCCTTAGTTCAAGCAAATTGATCTTCATTCTTTGTATGAGAGCTTTATTTATGGCATTTGTGGATTTGAGCACTTCGAAAGGCTCGCCTTCAATATCCACTTTGAAGAATTCAAGGATCTTTGTAATCCATGTGCCATAGGGAAGGACTCCTCGTGGGTTGTCCTTTCTATTTCCCAAGGCTTCTAGAAATAATTTGGGAATGCTTACTTTGACCCTGTTGGCCACTTTCCATAGTATCCCAGCTTCCTGTGGATTCAATTGATTTCTTCCACCGCCCTTTGGGTAGATGCAGTGGGCAATGAGAAGCCTTAGTACCCGTAGCCTAGGTGACAAATCCATGTACCGAAGGAATTTGATTCCCGGATGGTACTTGTTGCTCCGGGTGAGCTGATTATACATTTGATCTATAGTAAGATCTTCTGGAATAGGCTCATCTTCATACGGGACTCCAAGTATGTGTCCTAAATGACTCATTACTTCAGTTGGTCCTGCAACTATCCCGATTCCAAGATCCATTTCGACTCCTTTGACGAATGTTCCAAAGTATTCTTCATCCCAAAGATAATAAAACATTCGAGTAAGATCTGGATAGACCCTTTCGTCTTCCTTTAGCAAGTTGGTCCATCCTTGAAAATCCAATAGATCTTCTATGTCGGATCCATATTCTTTCAAGAAATTGAAATCTATGATCTTGGGTATGAATACCTTCCGTTCGTAGAACTTTTTGTAGAAACGGCTATGTTGGAGCTCGGTTTTGAAGTAGGTAGTGGGCATCTTCAAAACTTGGGCTTTCCCAGCTGCAGTGCCCCTTCTGCTTGTTCCGGATTGTGTACTCTGTGAGGTTTGTTGATTTTCCGACCTGGGTGCTTGATCAGATGATTGAGTGGAGGTTTGGAATCGAACCCGTTTACCCGTCGAAGTTGATGGTTCCTCTCTGGCTCTTTTTGATGGAGTCCTAGTTCTTCTAGGAACTTCTTTTGGTTGAGATGAAGGTTGTGGTTGTGTGGGAACCCGTTTGGGGTATGGTTTTGATACTGCTTTCTTTGGTGCCATTTGGAGTTTGGATTTTGAGAATGGGATTTGAAAGGAATGGTGAATAAAACTGGAAAGAGAGAAAAGGATTTGCCGGAAAAGTTTTGCCGGAGATGAGGAAGAAATCGCCGGAAAAAAGGCTGTCGCCGGAGATGGAGCAATAAGGAGAATCGCCGGAGGAGAAGAGAAACAGGGAGGCCGGAAAGAAATGAGGAAGAAAAGAAAGAGAAGAAGAAGAAATAGGCACGGAAGTCGGACGGTCGCGCTCGCGGAGTCGACTTGCCCTAGGCGAAGTCGACTTCGGTCCTTCTGGAGTCGACTTCGCCTGGGGGCGGAGTCGACTTCGACCCTAGCGGAGTCGACTTCGCTTCTGAAGCGGAGTCGACCTGGCGTCCCTGGAGTCGACTTGACTCATCGACTTGACATTTTCCAATTTTAATTTTCTTATGCATTTTTCCTTAGTTAAGCTCTATCATCCCCATATCATTCCTAATCTTACAAAATGAATCTTTGGCTAGAGGTTTGGTAAAGATATCAGCAATTTGGTCTTCTGTTTTTACATATTCTAAGCACACATCATGATTTTCAACATGTTCACGAATAAAATGATGTCTCACATCAATATGTTTGGTTCTAGAATGCAATACAGGATTTTTAGTCAAACAAATTGCACTTGTATTATCACATCTAATAGGAATATCAACATAATCAATACCATAATCCTTTAATTGCTGTTTCATCCAAAGTAATTGGGCACAACAACTACCGGCGGCTATGTATTCGGCTTCCGCAGTAGATAGTGCAACACTTGTTTGTTTTCTTGAATGCCATGAAACTAGCATATGTCCAAGAAATTGACAAGTTCCACTGGTACTTTTTCTATCTACTTTATATCCGGCAAAGTCTGCATCCGAATAGCCGATTAGATCAAAGGTTGACCCCTTTGGATATCATAGTCCAAGGTTTGTAGTTTTTATCAAATATTTAAAAATTCTTTTTACAGCGAGTAGATGTGATTCTTTGGGACATGCTTGAAATCTAGAGCACATACAAACACTGAATAAGATATCGGGTCTAGAAGCAGTTAAATATAACAAGGATCCAATCATGCTTCTATAGAGCTTTTGATCGATACTTTTACCGTTTTCGTCCGTGTCGATCTTGATTGTAGAGCTCATTGGAGTGTTTGCCCCTTTGCTATTCTGCATTCCGAATTTCTTGAGCATTTCTTTGACATACTTGGACTGGTTCAAAAATATTCCTTCACTTTGTTGCTTGATTTGCAGTCCAAGGAAGAAATTTAATTCTCCCATCATGCTCATTTCGAATTCGCTCTGCATTATCTTAGAAAACTCTTGACAAAGTTTTTCGTCAGTAGCACCAAATATTATGTCATCCACATAAATTTGTACAATCAAAATATTTTTATTTTTGTACTTAATGAACAAAGTAGTGTCTACTTTCCCTCTTTGAAACTCATGATCAATCAAGAAACTATTTAACCTTTCGTACCAAGCTCTTGGTGCTTGTTTTAGTCCATATAACGCTTTGGTTAATTTATAAACATACTTTGATTGATCCTTTTCTTCAAAACCAGGGGGTTGTTCAACATATACTTCTTCATTCAAATAACCATTCAAAAATGCGCTTTTTACATCCATTTGAAACAATTTGAAGTTCATATGAGAAGCAAATGCTAGTAGGATGCGTATGGCTTCTAATCTAGCCACGGGTGCATATGATTCTTCAAAATCAATTCCTTCTTCTTGGGAATACCCTTTGGCTACTAATCTTGCCTTGTTTCTAATTACAAGACCGCTTTCGTCTAATTTGTTCCTAAATACCCATTTTGTACCAATGACTGTATGATTGTTTGGTCTAGGAACTAAATGCCATACATTGTTTCTTTCGAATTGATTTAGCTCTTCTTGCATTGAAATAACCCAATTTTCATCATTAAGAGCTTGTTCAATGGTATTTGGTTCAATTTTCGATACAAACGCATATTGGCCATAAACGTTTTGTTTTGATCTTCTAGTTTTTACTCCTTCATATATGTTTCCAATAACTTGTTCAATTGGATGGGCATTTTTAAACTTTAAATCAGTTGGAGGTTTGTAAGAGTCATTACCTTCACTTACCTCTTCCTCCTCTGGATTTTCTGGCTTGAGCTCGAGTTCCTTTGGTTGTTCTTTGCCTTTCGTCTCATCTGCATCACTTAGTTCATCCTCCTTTCTCGGAGTTTGGTTAAATTCATCAAATACAACATGTATGGATTCTTCTACAACTTGATTTCGTTTATTGAATACTCTATATGCTTTGCTATTTGATGAATAACCAAGGAATATAGCCTCATCACTTTTGGCATCTAATTTTCCCAAGTTGACTTTTCCATTGTTTAAAACATAACATGTACATCCAAAAACATGAAAATAAGATATATTTGGTTTCCTTCCTTTCCAAAGTTCATATGGAGTCTTTTTCAAGATTGCTCGAATGGTAACACGATTCAAAACATGACAAGCTGTACTCACAGCTTCACCCCAAAATTTCTTGGATAGATTGCTCTCATTTAGCATAGTTCTAGCCATCTCTTGTATAGTTCTATTTTTCCTTTCAACTACTCCATTTTGTTGTGGAGTTCTTGGTGCAGAAAATGTGTGGTAAATTCCTTTTTCATTACAAAATTCCATGAATCGTTTGTTTTCAAATTCGCCACCATGATCGCTTCTTATGGTCACAATAGTACTCTGTTTTTCATTTTGCACCAAATTCACAAAAGTTGCAAACATAGAGAAGGCTTCATCTTTACTAGCTAAGAGAATTATCCAAGTGAATCTTGAAAAATCATCAACTATGACAAATACATATTTCTTTCCACCAATGGTTAGAATGTCGGATGGCCCGTATAGATCCATATGTAGTAATTCAAGTGGCTTTGTGGTGGAAATTTCCTTTTTGGTAGAGAAAGGCATCTTGGGTTGTTTTGATAATTGACATGCCTTGCAAATTTTGTCTTTGTCATATTTCAACTTTGGTAATCCTTCTACCAAATTCTTTTTCCAAAGGGTCTTTATATTTCCCATGTTTACATGTCCAAGCCTTTTATGCCAAACCCATGGATCATTATCAATGGCCATAAGACATTGACCATTCAATTCATCAAGTGAAACCAAATAAACATTTCCATGTCGCTTACCACTAAACATGATATGTTCTCCATCAAATACATTACATATAGATGATTCAAACACAACTTTATATCCTTTATCACACAATTGGCTAATACTCATTAAATTGTGTTTGAGTCCTTCAACAAACAAAACATCTTCCATGCATGCATTTGAGGTACTAAGTATATTTCCTTTACCTTTAATTTTACCTTTTTCATTATTTCCAAAGGCAACCATTCCATCGTTGCAAGGCTTAAGTTTATGAAACAAACTTCTTTCACCGGTCATATGCCTTGAACAACCGCTATCCATGAACCATTCATTGTTTGCCTTTGCCTTAAAACATGTCTGAAAAATAAGGAAATGAATCTTATCTTTTTGGTACCCATTTTATGGGTCCATTTGGGTTAGTAATAGAATCTAATCTAAGTTGATCTAACTTTGAAAGCCCAAATCTTGTGTTTCTTGGAACCCAAACTAATTTAACACCATGGTCATATAGTTTCTTAAAATTACATTTGTAAGTTTTATGACCCATCTTATTGCAGAAATTACAAGCCAAAGGTAATCTTGGAGTAGGTCTCCAAGCATGCAAAGGTTCAATCATTGGTCTTCTAGTCCACTTAAAATTTTTCTTTTGTGGCTTGTATATAGATGCATTTTTAGTTTGATTTTTCTCAAGTATTTGTTCATTTGATTTGCTACTTTCTCCTTGCTCAAATGTATGATACCCAAGACCTCTTTTATGTGTTTGGGAGGTCATATTCAGAAACATTTTAACACTTTCTCCTGGATTAGAGAACTTAGCTAATGATTCATTTAATGATTTGTTCTCCATTTTCAGCAATTCAGTTTCATCTTTCAATTTGACTAATCTTTCTGCAAGTTTACCATTTACAATTATTGTTGCATCACATTGTCTCTTCTTAATTGTAAACTTGCTTCCTAATTTCTTCATTTCTTCATATAATGAATCATATGCAGTTTGTAGTTCATCTAATTCAGTACATTTGAGGCATTCATGAGAGGAAGAATAACTTGAATTAGAAAGGGAGAGTTTGGAACTTACCTCTTCATTGCTTGTGTCTTTTGTTGAGGTAATTTGTTCTCCTTGCTCGATTTGTGCCATGCAGCAAATTCTTGCACATTCTTCCGCCTCTACGTCATCGGTTGAGAAGCTACTCGTCGTAGATTCTTCATCATTTACGTACATGCCTCTTCCTTTGTATTTCTGGAATCTTCTATTGTTCCCTCGATCCTTTCTTTGTTCTTTTCCCTTATTTTCTTCGGGAGTTGGACATTGAGCCTGCATATGTCCCGAACCGCCGCATCGGTAGCACTTGGTTGGTTCTTTCTTCTTCTCTTGGGGAGTTCTTTCTTTGAAGCTTCTGAAATTTTTGCCTTTCCTCACAAATTTTCTGAATCGTTTTGTGAGTAGAGCAATCTCGTCGTCATTTTGAGAAGAAGATGTGTCATCGGTGTCTTGTGCGGCTTTTAAGGCAATTGCTCTTTTGCCCCTGTGTTGATCTTCATTCCTTTTCTTAATTAGCTCATGTGACATAAGTGAGCTAATTAAGTCTTCAAGCTTCAGCGTGTTGAGGTCTTTGGCTTCTTCAATTGCAGTGATCTTTGGAGTCCATGATTCGGGTAGAGCTCTTAAAATCTTCATGACCTGCTCAGATTCAGATATTGCTTTTCCAAGACCTTTTAAAGCATTAGTAATCTTAGAGAATCTAGCAAATATTTCAGAAATATTTTCTGTTTCTAACATTCTAAAGTTCTCTAGTTCTCCAATCAAAATATTCCTTCTCGTCCCTTGGACTTGAGAAGTTCCTTCATAGATAGAGGTTAGCGTATCCCATATTTCTTTGGCGGTCAAGCAAGAGGATACTCTATCATATTCAGAAGCATTAAGAGCACAAAATAAAGAGTTCATAGCTTTGGCGTTGCTCTTAACAGTTCTTACTTCCTCATCAGTCCATTTGGAAGCTCGTTCATCGGTAGGCAATATTACTCCATCTTGGATAGCAATCCAAGAGTCCATATCGGTAGCCATGATGAGTTGCTTCATACGAAGCTTCCAATATCCAAAATTGTTCCCATCAAACAACGGTGGCCTTGTAAAGGATTGGCCTTCAGCAAATGCGGGAACGGAAGTAGATTGGGATGCCATTTCAATAAGATCTCTTTGATAAACTCAAAGACCTGCTCTGATACCACTTGTTGGTCCCGAGTTGATGGCTAAACCCAAGAGGGGAGGGGTGAATTGGGTTCTTTAAAATTTCTTTGATAATTTCAAATATCTTAACCCCTTGAACAAGTTAATCCCCTTTTTAAGCAAACGGAGAGCAAATAAGATAAAGCAGTAGAACACAAGATTTATAGTGGTTCGGGCAAACCTTCCCTACTCCACTCTTCCAAGCTCACACTCCGTTGTGACTTGGGTTCCACTATGTATTCCACGAATACACTTAGAGTCACCGCTCTCTTCTAGATTCAAAGCTCTAGGGGGCATACACAACTAGAGCCACTTGCTCTCTTCTAGATTCAAAGCTCTAGGGGGCATATACAATTAGAGCCACTTGCTCTCTTCTAGATTCAAAGCTCTAGGGGGCATATACAATCACTTGCACAAGTAGGTGATGAGTCTCACTCCAATCACACCCTACTTTGCATACACTTGATCTTAGCTATCCAAGCTAAATCAAGATTTATACAACCAAATAAAGAAATGAATAAAAACTACACTTTACAGATTTGTGTAGGCAGTTTTGAGCTCGAGGAAGAAATCAAAAGTAGCTTGAGTGATGATTGTTGAAGCAACTTGCAGTTTGAGGCTCTCTCTTCCTTTGAAACACTCAAATATGGAGAAAAAGTATTTGAAAGTCTTTCTTGTACTTCTTTTCTCTCTTTGATCTTTAGAGTAGTGTCTCTTATTTTTCTCACGTTCATTTAAATGTTCTTTTATAAATTGAGGAAAATATGAACGTTGTAGAAGTGGTTGGCGTGCAATAAATGAACTCCAACGGTCAAAAATTTGACCGTTATACTCCAAGTCGAAGATGAAGTCGACTTGGCCTGCGACTTGGCTTCCAAGTCGTACATGGAGTCGACTTGGCCTGCGACTTGGGTTCTTCAGAATCTCAAGTCTGAGACTTGGGTTGTCTTGGCTTTCAGACTTCAACTCAAGTCGATCCTGAAGTCGACTTGGGTTGCGACTTGGCTTGGTCTATTGCAGAAACGCCTTGATCTTCTTGAAATGTCTTGATTCTTGCAAACCATTTGAAAGCTTTGAGTTCTTGCAAAATATATGTATGTTCCTTGCTTTGCTTTGGACTCACTTGATCATCATGACTTGGATTTTACTCCATTTGGAATCTAGCTTGAAGATTTGCTTTGAGCTTGATAGACTTGATTTGAATGTAGAACATGATTCTTAACTTTGAAGTTGACTCATTTGTTTTTCATCTTGATTCCTTGGACTTGAGTGATAAATCCTCTTGAATATCTTGAAAACAGCATCTTTGAAAGTTTGAACATCTCAAGTCGTGGATGGAGTCGACCTGGTCTGCGACTTCACCCAAGTCGCATCTGGAGTCGACTTCGTTTGCGACTTCGTTATGTTCGTTCCCACTTTTCAGCTCTGGATACTCCAAGTCGATGCTGGAGTCGACTTCGTCTGCGACTTGACTTCCCAAGTCGCAAGTGGAGTCGACTTGACTTGCGACTTCACCTGTTGCCTTTTGGGATTCATTCTCAAGTCGATATTTGAGTCGACTTTGGGATCGACTTCACCCAAGTCGAAGTCCAAGTCGACTTGGAGATCGACTTGACCTCTTTGCTTTCCTTAAACATTTGTCAAACATGTTAGTACTTTTTATATACTCAAATAAGTTCTTGTTAATCATCAAAACTCAGTCTTTGGTTAATTTAAATTATTTTGAACATTGTTTCCAACAATTAGGAACCTAATTCTATGAACCGAGTGCACTTCTATACATCCCAAGTAAATATCATTAGTATCCCTTTGAATTAGTACTAGTGATGATGCACAAGTTTCAAGGTCCCCTCTGAGTATAATGTGAATTTGGAATTTTAGATTTCAAAACTACGACAAACATGCTAGACAGTCAATGGCGTTACAGAGGGGAATGTGCAATCATGCTTTTATACAGATTGAGGGTGGAGGTTTGGGTGATGATTACCATCAACTTCCGTAATTTAAATATTTGAAATTGAAAAGGAATTATTTGGTGAATGGAATAAGAAATAAAAAAGAATATTTTAAAATATAAATACATCTTATGAAATAAGAGGATGGGGCATTTCACCCCCTCATTCCCACACATTACATTACCAAACAAGTTCAAAGTTCTTGATTGGTGTTAAATGAAAATAATGGAGAAAATTACAAGAATCTTGCTTAAAAATAGGATTTTAAAAAATTTTTACTCCACATCTTAGCTTTTATATTATTTGTTTTTACATTTTAATTCTTTTATGACTATTTTATTTATTTTAACTTTATTATCTATGGTCTTATTCATTACTCTTGTCGTATTACGATTTTTTTTTTACTTTTCAAAAGTTTTCTATAAAATTTTTCTAGCTTTCTGCTTATTGATAAACACCCTCTGAATTTCAAACTACATCATTCATTGTTCCTAGATACAGATCAAAATTAAATTAAATTGTGATGCATAAGTAGATTCAACATGATCTTACAAAATCAATTTTATAGGTACAATTTACTTCATATTCTATGTAATAGGAACCTAATTGGATGCACCCGGTGCCCTTGCATATATCCCCTATTAATATAATTAGTATAACCCTATATTTGTACCACAGATGATGTAAAAGTTTCCAAGGTACCCTCCTAATACAACATGAATTCAAGTTGGGATTTTTAGATTTCAAAACACCAGCCACCATGTTGGACAGTCAATGTTGTTACAGAAGGGAATGTGCATTGACATTTTTTATGCAGATTGAGAGGGAGCTGAGAGATGACTACCATGAAAGGTTCGTAATTCAAATATTTGAAATTAAAAAGGGAATGTTTGGTAACATCTGATTTTGGTAGTATCATTAGACGAAGCAAGAATAGAAAAAAATATATTTTAAAAATAAATAAATTCTAGGAAATAACAGGACGGTACATTTCACAATCTCGTCCCCATGCATTATGTTAACAAACATGTTCAAAGTCCTCATTTCTTGTTGAGAGAAAATCATGGAAAACTTGCAAAAATCATTCTTTAAAATAGGATTTTAAAAAAATTTACTACACATCTTAGCTTTTATATTATTTATCTTTACATTTTAATTCTTTTATAACTATTTCATTTATTTTATCTTTATTATTTATACTCTTATTCATTACTCTTGTCGTATTGCAATTTTCTCACATTTTAAAAATTTTTTGTAAAATTTTTCCCTTTCTACTTATTGATAAACAACCCCCGAAACTTGAATTACATATTTCATTGTTCCTGGATACTGCTTAAAATTAAAAAAAAGTCATATCTATTTCAAATGTGATGCGTAAGTAGATTTTATGTGATCTAATGAAATCAATTTTATATGTCAAATTTTAATTCGTAATTCTATGTAAATTGGAACCTACTTGTATGAACATACTGCACTTCTATACATCCCATGTATATATCATTAGTATAGCCCAGTATTAGTACTAGTGATGAAGTTTAAGTTTCCGAGGTCCCCTCTGAGTATAGTGTGAATGCAAGTTAGAATTTAGATTTCAAAACAACAACCAACACGTGAGACAGTCAATGACGTTAGAGAAGGGAATTGGCATTTACATTTTTATATAGATTGAGGGTGGAGGTTTGGGTAATTACTACCATCAATTCTGCATAATTCAAATATTTGGAATTAAAAAGGAATGTATGGTTAATGGAATAATAAATAAAAAATAATATTTTCAAACATAAATACTTCTTAGGAATTAAGAGGATGGGACATTTCATACTCTCATCCTTACGCAATTATGATACCAAACAAGTTAGAAGTTCTTGTTTGGTGTTGAATGAAAATAGTGGAGAAAATTACAAGAGTCTCGCTTAAAAATAGGATTTTAAAATTTTTTTATCCCACATCTTAGCTTTTATAATATTTGTCTTTATATTTTAAATTTTTTTTATAACTATTCTATTTATTTTATCTTTATTATCTATAGCCTTATTCATTACTCTTGTTGTATTATGATTTTTTACTTTTGAAAAATTTTCTATAAAGTTTTTCAAGTTGTCTACTTATTGATAAACACGCTCCGAATTTCAAATTACATCGTTCGTTGTTCCTAGGTACAGGTCAAAATTAAATTCAATTGTCATGCACGTGTAGATTCAACGTGATCTAATGAAATTAATTTTATTAGTCCAATTTTAATTTATGATTCAATCTAAATAGGAACTTAACTTGATGCACCCTGTGCACTTGTGTACATCCCATGTTAATATCATTAGTATAGCCCAATATTTGTGCCACAGATGATGCACAAGATTTGATGGGCCCCCGTTGTAGAATATGAATTCAACTTGGGATTTTAGAATATGACAGTTAGTGGTGTTGCAGAAAAGATTGTCCATTATGTTTTTACACAGATTGAGGGGGGTTGTGAGATGACTACCATCAATTGTTCGTAATTCAAATATTTCAAATTAAAAGGGAATGTTTGGTGAAATTTAATTTTGGTGGTATCATGAGACGACGCAAGAATACAAAAAAATATATTTTAAAAATAAACAAATTTTAAGAAATCATAGGGCGAGACATTTCACTATCTCATTCCCACGCATTATTTTAACAATCAAGTTCAAAGTCCTTATTTGTTGCTGAGAGAAAATAGTGGAAAAAATTACAAGAATCCTTCTTTAAAATAGGATTTAAAAAAATTTTACTCCACATCTTAGCTTTTATATTATTTATTGTTACATTTTAATCCTTTTATAACTATTTTATTTATTTTATCTTTATTATTTGTACTCTTATTCATTACTCTTGTCGTATTTGCACATTTTAAAAACTTTCTATAAAAATTTTCCCTTTTCTTCTTATTAATAAACAACCACCGATTCTCAAATTACATTTTTCATTGAGCCTTGATACAGCTTAAAATTAAAAAAAAAAAAAAGGTCATATCTAATTCAGTTGTGATGCAAAAGTAGATTTCATGTGATCTAATGAAATCAATTTTATAGGTCAAATTTTAATTGATGATTCTATGTAAATTGGAACCTACTTGTATGAAGCTAGTGCACTTTTGTGCATCCCACGTATATACCATTAGTATCGCCCTACATTAGTATTAGTAATAATGCATAAGTTTCCAAAGTTACCTCTGAGTATAGTGTGAATCCAAGTTGGGATTTTAGATTTCAAAACATCGACCAACATGCATAGACGGTCAATTGCGTTACAGAATGGAATATTCATTTACGTTTTTATATAGATTGAGGGTGGAGGTTTGGGTGATGACTACCATCTATTGTCTGTAATTCAAATATTTAAAATGAAAAAGGGAATGTTTGGTGAATGGAATAAGAAATAAAAAAGAATATTTTAAATATTAATACTTCTTAGGAAATAAGAGGATGAGACATTGCACACCCTCATCCCCACACAATTACGATATAAAACAAGTTTGAAGTTCTTGTATGGTGTTGAATGAAAATAGTGGAGAAAATTACTGGAATCTCGCTTAAAAATAGCATTTCAAATTTTTTTTACTCCACATCTTAGCTTTTATATTATTTCTCTTTACATTTTAATTCTTTTACAATTATTCTATTTATTTATCTTTATTATCTATACTCTTATTCATTACTCTTGTCGTATTGTGATTTTTTTACTTTTCAAAAAGTTTCTATAAATTTTTTCCAGTTTTCTACTTATTGATAAACACCCTCTAAATTTCGAATTACATCGTTCATTGTCCCTAGATACAGGTAAAAGTTAAATTTTTTTGTCACGCATTTGTAGATTCAACGTGATCTAACGAAATCAATTTTATAGGTGTGTAGCACAATATTTTTGACGCGCAACGATGGGTCGACAAGTAAGCCTAAAATTATAAGATATGCACACTGCAAAAGACTAAAAATAAAAATAAAAATAGATGTGAACTAAGCTCAAAAGTAAACGTGTATACGCAACAGAGTAAAAATATATATATGATGCAAGGCACAAGAAAATTAAATATGCGATGCAAGTTAGCAGGTTAGCTGTTTAGGTACCCTACAAATTAAACGTGCAAATAAAATATAAAAAGATGTAGAAAAAGGGTTCAAGATGAGAAATGAAAAAAATATAAAAGGTGTAGACATGAAAGTTAAAGAAGGGAAATGCAAGTGTTAAAGCTTTTAGATGATACAAGTTCTTAGGAACTTTTAAATGATACGAGTTAATCAAGCGCGAATAAGTGTATTAGTTAGGCGCAATTAGTAGTTAGGAAAATGCATGCAAATGCAGATACACATAGTAAATTGAGAGGAAAATTAATATATTAAATTTTCTTCGGAGTCACCACTAACCAAATAACGGTGGTTAATTGGTATACAATAAAGCACTGAATACAAAGATTATCTAGTTGAACTTACAACTAGAAAGAAATACAACTTTTTTTCTAGTATGTTGGTCCTACGAGCGCTGAAAAATAACATATATTTTCTACATAAAAGCTCAGGAGGGTGGAGGCGGGAATTTAATCCTTAAGTTTTCATGAGGCCCTAACTCAATTTGAAAGTGGGTGCGGAAATTTTATTCCTGTTGTGCTAGGTAAAAATATTTTTAAATAAGGATTTAATTTAATTTTTTTTGTATTGATATGGGAATGAATAAAACTTTTGATGAAAAGTTTCGAAGAGTAAAAGTTGTCAAATGATGTGATATGATAGGGTAATGATGAGTAGTAAAAAGAATAAAATTAAAATAGATAGGTTAGTTGTGTGGATAGTTGCGTAAAACTGATTGAAAAGTAGGGTAGTTGTATAGTAAAATGTGAAAAAATAATTAAAAGTATGATAGTTGTGGAGAATGAAAAGTTTTAGATTGAAAAGTTTTAACTTGACATGTTTTATTAATTGCCAAATACATCCGTAGAATAAGTATTTTAAATTTTATTTGTTTTCTTTCGAGCCATCATTTTTAATAGAGTTGATATAAATGGTATACTAAAAGAAATGATTTTTAAGAGTATTGGAAGTAAGTAGCATGATAGGGTATACTGCTAGATGATTATGCTTGAACCAAAATTTTATTTCTAACTCGTGAGTGGGACTATGAGCATACCTTTCTGATGAACCCAAAAATAATTCATAGGAGAAAACGGAAGAACTTGCTGGATGGAAAATGGGCAGTTATAAAGGGGCTTCAGTGTCATTGTGAGGGAGACATGTTTGCGTACAAGATGGAAAAGAATTTCTGGGTGATGGTTCTAAACCGTCAAAATGACATTTCGGATGATATAAATGGACCGGCAATCATAACTTCAAAGGGATGCTCTATGATGAAGCAGGAGATATCGCAAATGGTCATGCGTGTCTTGAATGGATGTAAAAAACAGATTTTCAAATGAAATACTCAAACCGTTTGAGTAGAGGACATGCTTAAAATGAACCAAGAATGATGCGGGAATGGGCAATGTTTGGAACCAAAGTAACATCGTCCAAATGAAATTTTTTTTTTAAAAAAAAAAAACACTGAAGTGTCTGATCCTCGTTCCTTTAGATGGGTGACCATAAATGGCAGCACAAAACGGAGGAGGGACTTAAACCTGCGGTGATGGACTCAGCTTATGTAAAGGAGCGGAAAGAAAACTCATCATCTGGACGGGACGGGCGGATGCATGATTCAAGCTTTTTTGCTCTTTTTTTTTTAAAAAAAATGTTGTATGTGGATGGGAGTTGGATTGGAGTTGGAAGAGACGGGACGGGGGCTGTGGCATCTGTGAGATGAAGACCAAGCAGAGGAAGTGCTCAACTGGTAGAAAATGGAGACGTTGCAGGGATTTTGAGATGGGTGCTGGAAAAATGAAACAACGGGACTCCTTGGGTATGCACGTTCTTTGTTTTTTTTCGATGACATTTTGCTAAAACCGCACTAGATTGAAGGAAATGATGTCGATAAACAAAGTTGGGCTGGAGTAGAGCAACGGACAGTCTAGATATGGGGCTCGGATTTTTTTTAGATGGAAGTTAGAAAGTGGAAGGATTGAATGGAGGAAAAATCAGAAAAGGGGCTGCTTATATATCTCGTCACAGGGCAAATGGGAGAGAAGAAAGCGGAGTTGCTCTCATGATGATGATATGAGAAGAGCATAGGCAAAACAAGGCTGAAAATTTGGGCGACGAAGAATAAAAGTGAAGAGACAAGGGAGGCAGAAGCAAGCAGAGGTATTTTAGGAAAAAAGGAAGATAGGCAATGGGTTTTGGAGGGTGGAACCGGCTGGAGATGAAGGCAGCAACTGTAAGGATTTTTGGAGTGTGAATGCTCGGCCCCTAGGTGGTTGATGTTGTCTTTCTTTTGGGGTGAAAATGGTCTCTTTTATAAGCTTTTAGGTTAAAAGAAAAAACTGCACCTCAATGGGCTATTATAATATTTTGCATAAACCTACATCGTCCATTGTGCAATGTTCCAACTTAAGGGGTCCTTCCTATAAAATTTATGAGTAGTTTTACAAAACTACTAATGGGTCTATGGTTTCACTTGGTTAGTAAGTCAACTCTTTCTTAGCCATTGAATTTGTGTCCTTCATAATGCCTTGATCTTTACTTATATTTTCTTGATTTTTGATGGGGCCCACTTTTGTTAATGTTTCTTCGATTACTTTAACGACTTGGATCTTCACTTGGTTGCTTAGATCTTGTAGTTTCCATCCCTCATTTGAAATAATACAAATCTACCTCTTTTCATTTGGTCAAACTTATTTTGACCATTAGGAATTGTATAAAATGTTGATAATTTGTTCAATCCACAACATTCATCATGTCGCCTCCATTCTATTTGGCTTGAGAAATTATTTTTCACTTCATCTTGAATGCAAATTGTTCTTAATCAACTATATGGATTATTGGTTGTTACTTCCAAAGAAGGCTTCAAGCATCGGAGGCCCATTCTTTAGGTGAATCCTGCACAAATTTGGGCTTGCAAAAAATTCACACGTAAATCCACAAAAAGCCTTAAATGGGTGGGCCAAATAGCAGTAAGTCCATTTGAAAATTTAATTTTCACATTTAAGTGTGGTGTCTTAATTCATGATTTCATATAAATAGGTACCTAACTGGATGCACCCGGTGCACTTGTGTACATCCCATGTTAATATCATTAGTTTAGCCCAATATTCATACCACAAATGATGCACAAGTGTCCAACGTCTCCTCCTAGTATAATATGAATTGAATTTCGGATTTTCACTAGCCAGCATGCGGGATAGTCAATGGCGTTACAAATGGGAATGTGCATTGACGTTTTAATACAGATTTTAGAGGTTATGAGGTGACTACCATCAAGGGTTCGTTATTCAAATATTTGAAATTAAAAAGGGAATGCTTGGTAATGTCTGATTTTGGTGGTATCATGAGATGAAGCAAGAATATAAAAAAATATATTTCAAAAAATAAATAAATTTTAGGAAATAAGAGGAGGAGACATTTCACAATAACATCCCCACGAATTACATTAACAAACAATTTTGAAGTCCTTATTTGCTGTTTTGAGAAAAAACTGGAAATTTTTTTAAATCTTTCTATAAAATAGGTTTTTAAAAAAAATTTACTCCACATCTTAGCTTTTATATTATTTATCTTCGCATTTTAATTCTTTTATAACTATTTTATTTATTTTATTTTTACTATTTATACCCTTATTCATTACTCTTGTTATATTGCAATTTTTTCACATTCTAAAAATTTTCTATAAAAACTTTCCCTTTTCATTGTTCCTAGATACAGCTTAAAATTAAAAAGGTCATATCTAATTCAATTGTGATGCATAAGTAGATTTCATGTGATCTAATTAAATCAATTTTATAGGCCAAATTTTAATTCATGATTCTATGTAAATTGGAACCTACTCATATGAACTTGGTGCACTCCTGTACATCCCATGTATATATCATTAGTATCACCCTGTATTTGTAGTAATGATGATGCATGAGTTTTCAAGGTTCCCTCCTAGAATAGTGTGAATCCAAGTCAGGATTTTAGATTTCAGAACACCAACCAACACGCCAGATAGTCAATGGCATTACAAAAGGAAATGTGCGTTTACAATTTTATACAAATTGAGGGTGGAGGTTTGAGTGATGACTATCATCAACTATCTGTAATTCAAATATTTAAAATTCAAAAGGGAATAAGTTATGAGCAAATCAATCCCACCACTCGTTTGCATGGGAACATCTAAATAGAGTGTTGTGAGATTAGCTTTGTTTATGTTGGAAGGTAGATATAAAGATTTATGAACTTAGATTAGTAAAACCATACATCATTAAGTAAATAAGAACCACTTTAATATGATTAGAGTCAAGGATTCCCAACTTTCCCGTCTACCGTACAAACCTTAAGAATCCCTACCGAACTCTACTTACTCATTAAACTCTAACGCATTCCATTTATTCTCTAAGGCAATTGAATTTAAAGGACATAATTAGTTTAGTTTAGTCCTCATAGGAATGATACTCTACTCACTCTTATTACTTGGTTGACACATGTAGTTGCGTTAAAACAAGCATTTTAACTTGAATTGATCTTATCAAGTTTTTGGCACTGTTGCTAGGGACAAGAGCTAAATTTATTAGTCTTTATTTTCTATTGCCCTTTGTATAAAATTTATAAATATATTTTCTTTATATTTTTTGCATTTTATCGCAGTTCAATTGATCTTTCCAGGGTTATTGCTTTTACATGCGACGGGATAGGGAGGAAAAGGATAAAATTATGTTATTCGATCTTGAACCTGAAAGAACATACTTGAGACCAACATTAAGGCTACGAAGCTACAAATCATGAATACATTCAAACAGCATGGAGCCTCGGACAAAGCTATGAGGTTGTGAATTTTTCCATTTTCTCTGAGGGACAAGGCATCGGAGTGCTTGGACTCATTGCCACCCAACTCTATTAACACTTAGAATGACTTAGTGCAGAAATTTCTTGAAAAATATTTTCCTCCCGCCAAGTTAGTCAAGCTTAGAATGAATATAGTTTTATTTAAGCAACATGGAGAAGAGACTTTATCAGAGGTTTGGGATCAATTTAAGGACTTACTTCGCAAATGTCCTCATCTTGGGATTTAGCCGTGGGTGCAAATTCAGATATTTTACATTGGTCTCCAAGATTCCACTAGTCATATGGTAGATTCTTCATCAAATGGGTCATTGCTATGGAAAAGCTATCGAGAATCTTATGCACTACTGGAAAACATGGCGGCAAATACTTGCCAATTGTCTTCTGATAGAAGTAAAAGTGGAGGCCTATTTCAGTTAGACGCAGTCTCATCCATTAAGGCTAATATTGATGCTTTGTCTAAGAAAATTCAGACCTTGTCTAAGTCTGCCAATGTCAATGCAGTAGGGACTTCCTCATCTTCGCCATCATCAATAAAATATTGTACATGGTGCGGAGAATTCAACCACCCTTGTGATCAATGTGACTCGAACCCGTAGTCAGTTAATTATGTGGGCAACTTCTAGAGGAACCAAGCAAATCCATATTCCAATACTTATAATAAAGGATGGAGGAATCTTCCTAATTTTTCTTGGAATAATCAAGCCAAACCAAACTACCCATCAGGGTTTTCACTGCCACCACAGCAACAGCCAGTGAGATCAGCTCTATTTACTCCACCTCCGCGAAAAGGAAAAAATCTGACTTGAAAATTTTATTTATACAATTTATGCAATCCCAGATTACTACAAACATATTTTAGAGGTACAAATATGACAACTTGCTTCAACAATAAATAGTTGACCCCAAGGCACATTGGTGGGTGACACTGAACATAATTTGAAAGAAAAGGGCAAGGAATAAGCACAAGTTGTCACTTTGAGAAGTGGCAATTGCAGGAAGTCACTCACTCAAAGGAATCATTTAAAGCAGTTGATCGTTCTCCAGACAATTCACAAGAAGTAGAGCAAGAATTGACTAAAATTCCTGCCACTATTCAAAGGCTACCTCCTCTATTTCCTCAAAGGCTGGAAAAGTAAAAGGAGGGTCAGTTCAAGAAGTTTTTAGAGGTATTAAAATAGTTGAATATCAATATACATCTCATGGAAGCTCTTGAACAAATGCCTAGTTATGCAAAATTTTTGAAGGACATCTTGACAAAGAAAGGGCGATTAATAGAGTTTGAAACAGTGCCATTATCCGAAGAATGCAACGCCATGGTGCAAAGTTGTCGCCTAAGCTCAAGGACCTGGGAATCTTTACCATTCCATGCACTATTGGAAATCAGTATTTTGGGGGAGTTGTGGCGCCCCGAACCAGGGTGCCTAGAAGCCTTACTCCGAGACCGTTTTTGATTGGTAAACGTGAATCAGGGTTCTTGCCCTGATCATGTGGCGGGTTCTTAATTGGATCTCATCCAAAAAAATTTCATTTGTTTTATCCATTACCATTTCATTTCTTTGTATTTCACTTCATTCATCTTACAAGCAACAATACGTTTGTAATCAATTGCACATATTAAGTGCGAATTTCATCCATAACATCTCAACTTGCTCTTCTACGTTAAAGGTCCTCTTGACCTAATTATGTCCTTATCATTTCATACATACATATATCCATCAGTTCTTAGCATACAAGAATTTATCATTTAGAGCATTCCTTATCTCAGTCATATCATATCTATATAAGGCATTTTAAATCTTTTGCCTTCTTAATCCTATAATACCTATGCAAGGTATCCTGAACATATGTACTAACAATAACATATCCCTTAAGGCATTCTTTCATGCTTCCACACACAAAGGATTACAAACCTTTGGAAATTCCTTCTTCCTTTTTCAGCGAGAACATGTCTTTCATCACTTGCATTTTCCCTGCACCTGTCTAAGGGGGGAAAACAAAATATGAGTCAAAACTCAATAAGCAAGCATTTTGTTATTTTAAATGCATTTCTCTCGTTCGATAGTAGACACTTAACAAGTGATCACTATCATTCAGAGGAAACCTTTTCATAAAACCTTTCATAAAACATATGCTTGCAAACTTAGCATGTAGACCTCTTTTTCATGGACATAAAAATATTTTTCATAAAACTTTCTTTCTCCAGGACATTCTCATGTCCTTAAAATATTTTTCATAAAACCTTTTCAAAATAAGCATATGCATCATGCATTACGTTTCTGTCCGTCTGGTAGGTGACACTTACCAAGTGATCACCCTTTCCTCCTTAAGAGAGAAACCCTTTAATTAGATAACTCGCTAGCTGAGCGGCTATCCATTCCTTCTCCCATTTTAGGGTGGGCACCGCCGGCATTTTGCCTTTTCAAGCAACTTGGCCTACGTAGAGGGGGCCCACTTTACAACTGCGTCCGGTATGCATATCCTCTACAGTAGACCTAGTACATAATCCATGTGCACACTTCTCATTCACATTCATATGCTAGCATGATTTTGTAAAGCACCACAGACCATAGTCTGTGTCCTTTTCTGCATGCTTTTATAAAACTAATACAAACCTTAGTCTGTATCACTTTCTAACTTGAAAACTAGGCACAACCCAAGTTAACAAGTTCTATACTTACAAATATTTTATAAGAATGTCCAACCTTAAAATAAATTTGGAAACATTTATACAACATTTTTATAAATCATTTGAAATATTTGAAGATAGCATTTGAGCAATAATATTTTCAAAACATTGCTAAGATGGTTGTAAATAATTTTTAAATGATAAAAAAATTTTGAAAATATTTTAATATTTTGAAAACAAAAGACTTCTTGAAAATATTTTTCTTCCCATTTCTAGGTTTTAATGAACAAAGGAGATATAAACATCATTTTCTCATCTAGTATCATATATATTGTCCCCATGACACATTGTTTATTTCTATAAATATAAGCTTATATCATCCTTTCATCATTACCGTTACTCAAATCATTTTGTACAATCAGTTTATCAGTTGGCCTTTCTTAAAATCTCCTTTTCAAAATATTCAGTAATTTATTTCAAATTCATTTGATAAAATCAAATATTATTTAAAAATCAAAGTTTTTTTATCTCCATCATGATGCAACCATTTCCACATTTCTCCATACTTTTATAAGGATTTTCTTATAATGAAGCAATTCCAACATATTCAAAGGTTGCAACAAAACATCATATAAAATCACATTTTAAAAAAGTTTGCTTGCTTAGCTTTCCGTCTCGCTTATCTTTTTGCATTTGCCTATACATATAAGAATGACATAGCATTCATATACTTTTTTTTGCTTGCATCCAACTCAAATTTCCAACCCATTTCCATTATCATTCACAACCCACTTGAATTCCAAGTCGGGTATACATGCACATCATAACTTATGCATTATACTATTCATTTCATCATATTTTTAATACCCACTTTTAAGGTATCATTCTCATATACCATAACACATTCATTAGTCATTGATTTGACATCATATGGAAGTTTATTACTTCCACTTATCATTTTTCGCATATTTTTCACATTTCGCATATTGTGCTTATTCTTAATCACTTAGTTGATGTCTTAATCCTCAAATATTAATCTCAAATTTTCTTCAAAATCACGTTGTTCACTGTTCATAGTTACTGTTCAAAATCACTGTTCATGATTATTGTAGCAGATCACTGTTCACATTTTTGTAGCAGGTTACTGTTCGCAGCGTTGAAAGTTACTGTTCATGGGTTCCAAAAATTGACTTTTTTTTCATAAATAAAAAATACTATGACATAGCTTATGTTTAGTATATCATAGAAAAATTTATGAATTTCGAATTTATCATTATTAACTAGGCCAATTAAATCATTTCCTCCAAATACTAAAATTCATCATAATTTCACTTGAGCGTAATCCTTAATTCCAAAAATCATGAGATTAATATATCATCATTCCAACATCATAAATATCATAAAAATTCATCCCAAATCATCATTTAGCAATATTAGAGCATTATTTATGCATGATTTTCCCAAATGCTTTATCCTCGCTCCAAATTTTTGATGTTTTGATATAATTTTAATTAAGCAGCATAACTAAACTTATTTTCTTATGCTTAGACATTATCTAAGCATGGTTTTACCCCACTTAACACTCAAAAGAAATTTGGGTAGAATCCCCTTACCTCAAGTGGAGAATTCTCTTCCTACTTGGCTCCTTCTTTCTCTCCTTCTCTCTCTCAATGCTTGGAATGAATTTGGGGTAGGAAGGCTTGAATTTTTCAAGCTTAAAGCTGGTTTGGAGTGCCTTTGGTCATTCATAGCACCCCCCATTTATAGTTTTTCATTTTTCATTAAATTATAATTTACCCCCTTGCTCAAGGTATTTAATTCTAAATATTTTTTTCTAATTTCCATGAAATGTGTGGAGCAATGTGCAGCCACCCTACACAGAAGCTCATGCCCCCCTAGCAGCCCCTATTTATTAATATTTTTTATTTATTAAAAATTATATTTTTAAGCTAATTAAATCCCAATTGTTGATTCTTGATGAGGATGATTTTAGGCCTTTGGATTTTGGCCCCAAAATTCCTCCCCCTTGCACGTCCTTGCCCTCCTTGGAATTTGTGCTAATTTTTCATTAATTATTTTGATTTTTAATTAATTTAATTTAATCCAAAAGTCAAAAGGTAATTAATGAAAAAGATTGACAACCTTTTTAATTTCCAAATGACGTTTCATCTTGACCCTTAATTCATGATTTTTGATAGATCTTGGATCACTCATCATGTTCATCATAAGATTTTGGCCATCCGTAAAAAATTTCACCTCAATCCAACGTCCGGATTGCAAATTATGAATTTTTCTTCATTTTTCTTCAAAATCACCCTTAAATCCGAAAATTATTAAAAAATTCAAAAGGCATCACTATTCCTCGTTTGTCTTTTAGTGGGAAGCTTTCTTTTTCATCTTTTATGATTAAGTTAATCCAAAGTGATTAACTTAACATATTCCTTAATCTCACATTTACTATTCATGTTTCACTAACATTCCATAATTAGCTATTTAATCCTCTAATTCCATATATTGCAATAATATCATAGATATATTTCATATAAAGGTTAATACATTACCTAGAGTTTATAACCCTAGGGTTTCATACATGGTCCTAAAATTGGGGTTTTACAGGAGCTCCTTGTGACCTTGGAGCCAATATTAATTTAATGCTAAAACTAATATTTAGGAAGCTTGGTATTGGGGAGGCACAACCTACAATAGTAATGCTTTAATCGGCATATCGTTTTGTGACATATCCAAATGGAATAATTGAAGATGTGCTTGTTAATTTATATTTTTAGCAGATTTTTTTGTTCTTGACTATGAAGAAGACCGACATGTGCCAATTATTTTGAGTCAACCATTCCTTGCTATTGGTAAGGCGATCATTGATGTGCAAGCCGATGAGCTTACTATGCGAGTTCATAATGAAAAGATTACATTCAGTATATTTAAAGCGATGCAATTGCCAAATGATCCAGATGAACAGCTTATGGTCGATATTGTAGATTCAACCATACAAGCTAAATTCCAATTTACTTCGTATAAAGATATTCTAGAGGCATCATTGGTTGGCGAAATAGATATGGCTGAAGAGAAATCAGCTGAAATAGTATGATATTTATAGCAATCTCTGACCTTTACATGCTATCCGCAAAAGTGTGAATCGCTAAAGCTCAAGATGGATTCATTCAAATACTTAAAGCCATTAATTGAGGAGCTACCAATGTTAGAGTTAAAACCTCTCCTGTCTTATCTAAGGTCAATCATATCCATTTCTTTTCTAATTTTATAAAATGGTTCAATGCTTAGTGGTTTAGTAAAAATATCTATAATTTGATCTTCGATTTTGACATATTTTAAGAAAATATCATAATTTTCAACATGTTCTCTCATAAAATGATGTCTAACGTCTCTGTGCTTGGTCCTATAATATAATAATGGTTTTTTTGTTAGGCATATAGCACTTGTGTTATCACATCTAAGTAGTACCTTTGTATATTCTATGCTATATTCCCTTAGCTATTGTCTCATTCATAGTAATTGGGCACAACAACTACCAATCGCTATATATTCGGCTTCCACAATGGATAGAGCAACACTAGTTTGTTTTCTTGAAAACTATAAAACTATCATACTTCCAAGGAATTAACATGTTCCACTCGTACTTTTTTTATCCACTTTGTAACTAGCAAAATCTGCATCTAAATAGTCAATTAGGTAAAATGTTAAGCCCTTGGGGTACCATAGCCCTAAGTTTGTAGTATCAATCAAATATTTGAAAACTCATTTTATTACTAGCATGTGAGATTCCTTGGTATTAGATCGAAATCTAGAATATATACAAACATTGAACAATATGTTCAGTCTAGATATAGCCAAGTATAAAAAAGAACCAATCATGCTTTTATACAACCATTGATCAACTTGTTTACCTTTTTCATCTTTGTCAATTTTGATTATGAAACTAATGGGAGTGTTTTCTCCTTTGCTACTTTGCATTCCAAACTTTTTGAGCATTTCCTTAATGTATTTGGACTAGTTTATGAATATTCCTTCATGTTGTTGCTTGATTTGCAATCTAAGAAAACAGTTGAGTTCACTCATCATGCTCATTTCAAATTCATTCTACATTAGCTTGGAAAATTCTTGGTATAGAAGTTCATTAGCAACTACAAATACTATATCATTCACATAAATTTGAATAATTAAAATATCATTTCCTTTGTACTTAATGAATAGTATAGGGTCAACTTTACCTCTTTGAAAACTATGACCAATCAGGATTTATTAAGCCTTTCATAAATGCTTTATGAGCTTGTTTCAATTTATATAAAGCTTTGGTTACTCTATATACAAATTTAGACTGATCCTTTTCCTCAAAGCCAGGAGGTTGTTCAATGTACACTTATTCATTAAGATATTCATTCAAAAATGTACTTTTAACATCTATTTGTAACAATTTAAAATCCTATATAAGAAACAAAAGCTAGTAATATGCGTATGGCTTCCAATCTCGCTATGGAGGCGTATGATTCCTCAAAATTAATCCCTTCTTCTTATGAATACTCCTTGGCAATAAGTCTTACTTTATTTTTTACTACTAGTCAACTTTCATCTAATTTATTTCTAAATACCCATTCGGCACTGACAACTATTCAATTTTTTAGTCTAAGAACCAAGTATCATACTTGATTTCTTTCAAATTGATTTAGCTCTTCTTGCATCGTAACTATCCAGTTCTCATCATTAAGAGCTTGATCAATAGAACTTGGCTCTATCTTTGATATAAATGCAAAATATCCATACATGTTTTGCCTAGACCATCTAGTTTTCACTCCTTCGATATATCTCCTATAACCTACTCAATTAGATGATCATTTTTTAAATTTAAATATTCGGGAGGTTTATAGAAAATATTACCTTTACTCACCTCTTAGTCTGCACTTTGATCTTGTTTGAGCTCTTCTCCCCCTTGCTTTCTCAGTTGTAGCTTTCTTAAATCCTTCGATAATTCATTTACATCACTAAGTTCATCCTCCTTCTTAGGATTTGGGTTAAATTCATAAAAAAAAAAAATAACATGAATGGATTCTTCAATAATTTGGTTTCTTTTGTTGAAAATTCAATATGCCTTGCTATCAGAGGAGTATCCAAGAAATATAACCTCATCACTTTCGATATTCAATTGCCAAGGTTGTCTTTTTCATTATTCAATACATAGCATGTGCAACCAAAAACATGAAAATATAAAATATTTGATTTTCTACCTTTCCATAGTTCGTAGGGAGTGTTTTTCAAGATTGTTCTAATGGTAACTCGATTTAAAACATGACAAGCTATATTTCAGCTTCACCCCAAAAATTTTTAGATAGTTTACTTTCATTTAAAATAGTTCTAGTCATCTCTTCTATGGTTTTATTTTTCCTTTAAACAACTCCATTTCGTTGAGGGTTTATTATTGCGAAAATATATAGTAAATTCCTGTTTCATTGCAAAACTCTATGAAATGATTTTTCAAATTCACCACCATGGTCACTTCTAATGGAGTTTTATTTTTCATTTTGCACCAATTGTGAAAAGCTGACAAACATAGAGAAGGCTTTATCTTTACTAGCTAATAACATTATTCAAACGAACCTTGAAAAATAATCAACAATAGCATAAACATACTTCTTTCCTCCAAGGCTTAATATGTCGGATAGTCCACAAAGATCCATATATAGTAACTCAAGTGGCCTTGAGTTGGAATTTCATTCTTTGGTTAAAAAAATACCTTTAACTATTTAGACATTTGACAAACTTTGTAAATTTTATCTTTGTCATATTTGAGATTTGGTAACCCCTCTACCAAGCTCTTTTTCCACAAAGTCTTAATGTTTGACATGTTTATACATCTAAGTCTCTTATGCTATATGTGAGAACCAGATATTTTATTTTATTTTCATTATAACCCTTCTCTATTATGAGGTAATTTATGAACATGCTACTAGGAATTTATGATGTTAATGGATTAATAACATATACGGATATTGTTGAGCACTACAACTATTTTCCACCTTGCAGAGTAGGTACGGGGTTCGACCTGCATGGTCATGTCGTGGGGGTCAAGGGGGCAGCGCCCCTTGTGGGGTGAAGGGTGCAGCACCCCCGGAGAAATTTTTAACTATTAAGTCATAGGAACGGGAAAGTAAATTACAAATTGCGATTAGGCCCGACCCATTCTCCGGCTCGGCCCGACTCGATGGAGGTTCAGTTATAAGAGGAGCCCGCGAGTTAGGGTTCATCTTTCATTTGCGCCCGACTTCATTTCCCTCTTCTTCTCTTCCTGTTCTCTGCTTCTGCTTTTCTTTCCCTTCTATTCAGTACGATCTAGCTGTGGATTTCTTTAAAAAATCTCTACCAACTGCCTTGAAGGTCATCAATTCCAGTCAAGGAAGCTCTGAATTTCTACAATCCAAGCCTCGGGTCACTGTTTTTGGAGAAAATCATGATTAAAGTAAGTAGATGCTACCCTTTCTTGATTGAATGATGAAACCTCGTATTAAACATGATATGAAACTGGGAAAGAATACGTGGCACCCAACAAATCCATGGTTTAGGGCGTAATATTCGTAACAGTTAGGGTAAGTAAGGTTTGAGGGAAATTTGCCGTGAATTAGTGAATTTATGAAGTAGAGGACTCGTTAGTAGCTTTTGTATTCTTAAAATGTGATGTTAGTTTATTCGGTTCAAACGAGGGTACGAACTAAAGTTTTCTCTTTCTGTGCCTACCATGTGTTTGTTAAAATTCTCGTGTGGCAGTCTTATACATTGAATTGAAAGTGAACCTTGTTGATGTTGTATGTGTGGTTTGTGACATGTATTCTTGTATGTTATGTATGATGTGTTATTTAAAATGATTGGTTGAAAAAGGGTTGTTCATGGCCCCTGATTGACATGAGGAGAGGGTTGTTCATGGCCCTTGATTGACATGAGTGGAGGATTGTGCGTGTCTTTCTATTTATACGTGGTTATATGCATACGATCTTGGGAGTGGGTATCGAACCCATATGTTTTATTTTGATCATGACATGCGCATCCAAAACTTTGCTTATTCCACTTTGTGCTAACCATTATCTACTTACTAAGTCTATTTAGACTCACATTATTTGTTATTTTTTTCTTTAGATCCCAGGTCAGGTGGGGAACCTCAAGATGGGGCAAGTGGAAGACCAAATCTTGGAAACCATTAGAACATCTCTAATTAAAGTTATTTGAATGTTTTGCTCTTTTGATATTAGCATTATGTAGACGGTTATGGAGCTAGATTTGACCTTAACAAACATATTGTATTCAGTATTTCAAATTGGATTACGATTTATGTGGATGCATGTAGTTATGATCATTCGGTTTGCTTGTTGTGTATAGATAAGTTAGAACAATTTCTTTCCATATGATGCCCCCTTATCATATGAAGATACAAATATATAACTATAGAGTTGAATGTCACATATTGAAATGAATTTGAATTGCTTATGCATAACAGGTTGTGTATTACATACCACCCCCTATATATTATGGGGAGATGCTGCCGAAATTTTTGTAGGTCATATGGTACCCTTTTGACTAGTTATTATGAATATTTAGAAATGGGGCGTTACACTATACCCATGGATTATTATCAACAACCACTAAACATTTTCCATCCAGTTCATTAAGAGATACCAAATATATATTTTCATATTTTTCACTAGAGATTATGTGGCCTCTATAAAAAATAATGCATATAAATTATTCAAACACAACTTTATAACCTTTTGTTGGTCCCGAGTTAATGGCAATTACCCAAGAGGGGAGGGGTGAATTAGGTGTTTAAAAATTTTAAACTTAAACAGTAACTTTACCCCGGATTAATCTAGTCCCCTTTATGAAGAAACAAAATGGAAAGCAATATAGTGCAGAGAGCAGAAATAAAAATCAACAAGCAAGGTTTTTATAGTGGTTCGGGCAACCTCCCTACTCCACTCTTCCAAGCTCACACCTCTTGTGACTTGGGTTCCACTATGTATTCCTCGAATATAACTAGAGTCTCCACTCTCTTCTAAATTCTAGCTCTAGGGGGCATATACAACCAGAGCCTCTACTCTCTTCTAGATTCTAGCTCTAGGGGCATCAACAATACACAGCACAAGTAGGTGACGAGTTTCACTCCAATCACATACTACTTTGCTTACACTTGATATTAGCTACCCAAACTAAATCAAATTTAATACAACAATAAAAATAAAAGAAAGTTTCTACACGTTATTGTTGTGTAGAGGCGGTTTTGGCGTAGAGAAGAACTTGTAGTGTAGGCTTAGAGATTCAGCAAGCAACTCTTGGCAGTTTGGAAGCAAAGTTCTTCTTCTAAATGTTGGCTTGATCACTTAATGCTCTTGAAGATGGAAGTTATGCACACTTAATGAATTCTCAGCTACCTTCCTCATTCATATTGAATACCTTATATAATTTGCGAGGGAATCCGAACGTTTGGAAGTAAGTGACACGCATTTAATGCGCCAACGTTCAAAAAATTTCCAACCGTTGTGACCCAAGTTGCAGTTGGAGTCGACTTCGGGTGCGACTTCACCCAAGTCGCAGATGGAGTTAACTTCGGGTGCGACTTCGCCTGTCCGCTGCTTCTTTAAGTTCCAGTCTGGGTCGACTTGGTTCTCAACTTGACCCAAGTCGTCGACTTCGGGTGCGACTTCACTTTTTCAGCTTGCTAGTTGAACTTGAAATCTTCAGAGATGACTTTGATCACTTGATTTTCTTTATATTGATTGTTCTCCCTTGATTTATATCTCTTTGGAACACTGTATGATCGTTTATATAGAGAACCTTGGATTCATTTTCTTGAGTTCCTGAGTACTTGAATCTTGGAATACATGCTTGCTTGAATTTCTTCATGTTTGGTTGTTCTTCCTTTGATTATAGTTAAGACTCTTTATAATTCTTCTATCTTAAACACATTTGACTCTATATCTTAAGTCTTGAGTCTTTGAGTATTGGAGTACATAAGAGAGGTCCAAATGTATGATCTCGATTCTCCATGAAAATATGCAACTTTGCTTGCTCTAGACTTCATTTGATCTTCATTTGAATGTTTGAGTCATTTTGGCCTTCATCTTCTCTTGAATCTAGTATTGAATCGTCTTGATCTGCAAGTTTCGCACTGAAGTCGAAGATGGAATCGACTTGGTCTGCGACTTCACCCAAGTCGCATGCGGAGTCGACTTGGGATGCGACTTCGGCAACTCTCGTTCTCGATTTCAACTCTAGAAGGAAATGTCGTTTCGAAGTCGATGCTGGAGTCGCTTGGTCTGCGACTTCACCCAAGTCGCATGCGGAGTCGACTTCGTTTGTGACTTCGGCAGCTTTGCTTCTCAATTTCAACTTTGGACGAAAACGACGCTTTGAAGTCGCTTTTTGAGTCGACTTGGGGATCGACTTGACCTAAGTCGAAGCCTTAGTTGACTTGGAAATCAACTTAACCTGTCATGATTCATGTTCTTCATTTGTATATTCTTTAATCATTCTCACAAACATGTTAGTAACCAAAACTTACTCAAATTGGTTTGTTAATCATCAAAACATAAACTTGACTTATTTTCCACATGTTTCCAACACCTTTGTCATATAATTGAATAATACTCATTAGATTGTATTTGAGTCCTTCAATAAATAGCACTTCCTCTATGCATTCATTCGAAATGTTATAAAAATTACCCTTACCACTTATTTTACATTTTTCATTGTTATTAAATACAATAGTTCTACTGTTGTAAGATTCGAGTTCATGGAACAAAGCTTTATCTCCTATCATGTGTCTTGAGCAACCATTATTTATTAACCAAGTATTGTTGCCCTTTGCTCTAAGGCAAACCTGCAAAAATAATCAAGTAAAGCTTGTCTCTTTGGTACCTATTTTATGGGTCCATTTAGATTTGTAAGCATTTAGAGTCTATGTTTTTCTATTTTAGAAGGCATAAATCCAATGCTCTTTGGCATGCAAACTAGTTTAACACTTTTATTTTATAATTTTTTTATTTTACATTAGTAGATCTTATAACCAAACTTGTTGAAAAAGTTGCATGTCCCATGAAGCACATTTTGGTTCCCATGTTGGTCTTCTTACTCAAGCAACTCTAGTTGTTTTAGTCTAGCCTTGAGGCATAGACTTGGACTTGGAGTCTAACCCACTTTGGAGCATTTGATTTGCTATGGAGGGGTGAATTGGGTTCTTTAAAAAATCTTTCAGTGTATTAGATATAACCCCTTGTGAACTAAATCCCCTTGAATTAAAACGTAGAGAATGGAGATGTAAATAGAGCAAAGATATCAACATAAGAAATTATAGTAGTTCGGGACAACCTTCCCTACTCTACTCTTCCAAAAACACGCCCTTGTGTCTTGAGTTTCACTATATCAATGGATATACACTTAGAGTCCTTACTTTCTTCTAGATTCTCACTCTAGGGGGCATTCACAATATTCACATAAATAAGCAGCGAGTCACACTCCAACTATACACTACTTGCCTTCACTTCGTCTTGGTCTCCAACACCAAACGAAGCGAAAACACAACACAAAGAATGAAAATAATAATCTATACTTTACAGATGTGTAGGTAGATTTTCAACTCATGGAATAACTTGTAGAAAAAGTGGATGAATGATCACTTCAGTACTTGTAGTCAAAGAACACAGTTCTTCTTATAGATCTCCTTAATAAGCACTTGAATGCTTGAAAGTTAAAAGGTGAAAGCTTAATCAATGCACTAGTTAACCCTCTTGCTTCTACTTGATGTGTGTTAAATAGGAGAGGAGTAGATTTGAGAAGTAATTTCAAATGTTTGGTGGTAGGCGACACACATTTAATGCGCCAACGTTTAAATTTTTCTGACCGTTGTGACTCAAGTTGCACCTGGAGCCAGCTTCAAGTGTGACTTCACCCAAGTCGCAGATTGGAGTCGACTTGGGTTGCTACTTCAATCTTCAGCTCTTCAATCAAGTTCCATTTTAGGGTCAACTTGGTTTCTGACTTAACCCAAGTCATAGGTGAAGTCGACTTGAGTTGCAACTTCACTCTCTACTCAGCTCATGGGAACTTGATGCTTCATTATCTGAATCCTTTTGTTCGTATATCCTTGTTTCTTCATATTTCAACTTTTAATAACCTTATTTGTTTGAGTAGCCCTTTGAACTTTTTTAGTTATTGAGCTTAGTCTTATTCATTTGAGAATTCTTAAATGGGCTTGTGTCTTAGACCTTGAATCATGTTGGAATAATGTTGCTTGAATCAATCTTGTCACCCTTGGATTTGAGACTTTTTAATTTAACCTTCTTGTACTCAATGACTGTTAGGGTTGAATTGGTTTGCAACTTCACTCAAGTTGCGTGTCTCAGTCGACTTCATCTGCGACTTTACCCAAGTCCCATGTCGGAGTCTACTTTAGTTACGAATTGGTTTCATCAGTTTCTGCATTGGACTCCTAAAGATCATTCAGGTCGCTAATGGAGTTGACCTGGGTTACGACTTCACTGAAGTTGCATGTGAAGTCGACTTTGGGTGCTACTTGACGAGCCGTGTATATGTCTATTAAAATGTTCGCTATTTACGCAATTATACGTGTCATGTCAAGTAATATAGAGTGAGTAGAGTATCGTTCCCACGAGGAATTGTTAACCAAAATTATTAATTAGTTTAGTTGCTTTCAGTGTATAGAGAATTCTGAGTTTGAATTCAAAACTAAAGCCAACAAACACAACAAGAAATCAGAGTAGAGTCCACAGAATCGCTGGAATACTAAAAATGGGTTTGACAATCAGAGATGACAGATGGATAGCTCAGAATCCTTGAATCTAAACTATATCGCATTGGTTCTTTTTCATTGGATTGTCCATAGATTTATTAGCCCAAGTTCAATAATATTTATATATGTCTTCCAATACTATATAAAGCTAATTACACCCTATTTAATTGCTATGTTCCAATGTCGTTAAATAAAGTGAAATTGATAAGTTCATAACCTGTTTAGTGACTACATAGGGTTTAACGGTATATTCCTATCCGTTAAACAACTTCCCTTAACAAAGAGAAAACCTATGCCTTGTACATGGATCTAGCAGAGATTTTTCTCTTCCAAGGATAAATCAAGCAATGAAATCATCTTACAAGGTAGCTAATATTGTAAAAAACATTAAATCCGCACATGCAAAGGTAAATTATACACAATCATATATAAAATTAAATATTCATTCCTAAAATTCAAAGAACCAAAAACAATAGGGTTCATGTCTTATACCCAAATCACATATATAATTCATTTAATCATGAATCATGATCTAATCATGATAATCATCATATTCAAGCCTAGCATCCCATTTAACCTCTTTCAAACCCTTGAATTCATTTCTCTCATTTAATCCTCATTCAATAACCTAATTAAGGGCATCATAAATTATCCTTTAAGGGTTCATTATGGATCAAATTCATGACTTATAAATAGAGGTAGAAACTTAAGATTAAAGGATCCAAAACTCAATCCATACTTACTTAAATCTAAGCAACCTTTGATCCAAAGCTTTCCCACTTAGAATCTTCTCTTTTCTTCCTCTTTTTCCTTCTCCTTTTCTCCTCTTTTTCTTTCTTTTGTTGCTAGATTGCGGACACACCTTGCTGCCCTTGCTTGGAGATTTTTTTCTCCTTGAGATTTTCTCTCTCCTACCCTCTTTACATGGAACGTCCATACCCCTTGTAAAGCCTTTGATTTTTCATATTTTTTGGCTCACTTGCCACATCATTTGAACGGTAATTTATTGCCCTCTTATCCCTTGATGACATTCCTCATTCATATCCAAGTAAATACATGTAATTATCTTATGTAAATTTCATCAAAATCATCACATTAATGGGCCATATAGCTGTCCACTTAGGAAACGTCCATGAAGCTTCCCATTCTGGCATTTTTTCCACAAAATTCAACTTTAATTTAATTCCCATTACTTTCCCTAGCTTCCTAGGTAATTAGATACATATTTTACATTTTCAAAAAATCAAAAAATCAAGCCTTATCATGCTTGGGCGTCACCATGGGTTGCCACATCTTCATGCATCTTTGAGGCTACCCCTTAGCCTTTTAAACCAAGCATTAACCACTTGATATTATCATGGATTTTTTCATTTAAACAAATCCACAAAATAAAGCCAAAAACGCCCTCTCTTGACACCACATATGTGCCATTAAACCACCCATTAAGGCACTTGCTTTAATATTAATGCAATTCACTTTATGGAGCCTAAAGTCAAAGCCTCTTGTCCATTTATGATTTTGCATGTTCTCATGATAATTAGCTTAATCGAATTCTTTCATAATATTCACCATATCGTTTTATCTATTCACGTCGAATTCCATCTCAAAATAACCATTTTATCCCATGTTATGGTCATTTGAGTTTAACTTGTGGATTTGGGATGAAAATAAAGAATTGTCACTCTAATCCCATCATAATTTCCATATCCAATTCATCCATAAGATTGGGCATATAATCATGTGCTTATCTTTCAAATTTCATCTCAATCCGCCTTAGGCGTTAAGTTATGAATTTTCAAGCATTTATCACATTAATTTCATAATTATCATTCTAATCTCCATTAATTAAATCATAATAATTTAATTAATTATTCATTATGCATTGGCATTTTTAATCCTCATTAGGTCACCTTAATCATATTGGCCCACATTGGGCCATGGCGATTAATTTTAATCATCATTCCTTAATCACTAGCCCTAATTGCAATAAATTATCAAGTCATTAAAATTATTCATAAATCAATCAATAAATACATAATTCATATTTACATGCCAAATGCACATATATGAGCCTTACTTGGGTCTGGGTATCACATTTGATGAGATGATATACTAGGAAAATTGGGTAAATTAGGTATCATATGGGAAATATCTATACTTCGATCGGTGGGGCCAAGTCGACTCCACTCATCCTAATTCTACTTTACCAAAGTCGACTTTGGATAAGCGAAGTCAACTTTGAATCCAACTTAGGGTTCGAATTTGACTCCGTGGGCATCATTTATGTTGGTCCCGAGTTTATGGAAAAATCCAAGAGGGGAGGAATGAATTGGATTCTTGAAAAAAAATTTCATAATTAGAAAACTTAACCTCTTGTGAGTTTTAATCCCCTCTAATGAAAAACGTGAAATATAAGAAAAATAAACATAAACTCAAGAGATTATAGTGGTTGGGGAACTCCACTCCTGCAAGAATATACCTTAGTGTCTTGGGTTCCACTGAACAGAATAGTAATATAACAGAGCCCTTGCTCTCTTCTAGATTTCCACTCTAAGGGACCTTATACAAACTTAGCACAAGTAAGTGACGAGTTACAATCCAATCACAAGCTACTTTGCCTTCACTTGGTCTTAGTCTCCAATACTAAACCAAGTGGAACACAAATGATTAATAAATAGAAAATGATACTACACTTTCCAATTATGTAGAGACAGATTTCTGCATAGAGAAGAACTTGTAAAATGAGTTGATGATGGAGCAGTTCAATACTAGTAGCTTGTCACTGAGTTCTTCTTGAAAAAAAAATTTTAGATCACATAAATGCTTAAGAATAAAGAGGACGAACTCAATCAATGTTGTTTATCTACCTTTTCCCATTCTTTTGAAGTGTCTCGAACAAGGGAGAGCAAATTCAAACGTCTGAAAGTAGGTGACGCGCATTTAACGCACCAATGTTCGAATTTTTCCGATCGTTATGATTCAAGTCACACTTAGAGTCTACTTGGGTTGCAACTTCATTCAAGTTGCAGACTGGAGTCAACTTCAGAAGCTACTTCACCAAAGTCGTAGACTGAAGTTGACTTCGGATGCAACTTCGATCTTCAGCTCTTCAGTTAAGTTCCAGACTTGACTCGACTTGGTCTCAGACTTGACCCACGTCGCAAGTGGAGTCGACTTGGGTTGCAGTTTCACCATATTTCTAATTTCTTAGAGCTTTGACACAATGTGATCTTCTTTGTTTGTTTGTCATTCCTTGCTTCTTCATGATTCATGCATATAAACCTTCATTTGTATTTGAGTTCTATTCATTCTTCTTGATATTTGAGCTTGGTCGATATTTCTCGAGCATTTGATAAGAACTTATGTAACCTTGGCTCAAGCTTGTCATTGTTTCAGAATTTGGACTTCATCTTTCTACGCAAAGTGTTTAGGAACATCTTGATTTACAACTCTATTTAAGTCAAGAGTTTGAGTCGACTTTAGGTGCGACTTTCAGTTTCTACTTTAATCTCTGAAGATATCCCAAGTCGCAGATTGAGTCGACTTAATGTTGCAACTTCACCTAAGTCAGAAGCGAAGTCGACTTCGGTTGCGACTTCGTCTGTTCAGATGTCCAAAGTTTAGCGTTGTCTAAAAATAGGGCCTCAAAGTCGATACCTAAGTTGACTTGGCATGAGACTTGGACTTCCAAGCTTTTGAACTTTGAGTATTGTAAACCTTGAAATCACTTAACATCACATTAGTATCTTGATAATTCTCAAATTGAGTTGTTAATCATCAAAACATAGATTGGGCTTAACTTGCCATGTGTTTACAACAATTTATACTGGCCTTGTTTTGGGCACGAATTCAATCGAATCCCATCACTCTTCTCTCTTCATTTTACTTTCAACTCCCCTCCGCTCTCACCCCGAGCTCGAATCTTCTACCTTATCTTCTCCAAGATTTTGATTTTCCTTTTCCCATCCTCCAATCCTCTCAAAGCTCGGCATTAGCTAGTGTCATCTTTCAAATGGCACCCAAGGTGGTTTCCAGACCATCTAATCTCCCTATATCACGACTGTCTAAGTCCAACTCTCATGAGGATGTACCTTGACGACAAAGAACTCCATCCAAACAAGCAAGAGATGAGGTCACAACATCTATTGGGCACTGAGCTAGGTTCTGGGAAGGTAATTCCCTTTCATCCATGCCTAAAGAGAAAAAAACCCTAAGATTAGCGAAAGTGCAGAAATTATGGAAAGAAAAAGAGGTACCCCTGCTCCAAGGGGTCAAGTTCTTAAAACGTCAGTGCAATACTTCCATACTAAGCGCCAACACAGTAGATTCTACAAACATTTTATGAAAGGAAGACATTTTCAATCAAGATCATTGACTTCCAATTTTTGCATGCGTATGAATTTGGTATAGAGGAGTTGCTTGATTTTAAAGTTGGACTACCCTGATAAAGGAAGATGGAAAAATCTACACTGATTTAACTAGGCTATTCTATTACTCATGGGATCAGGAGAATTACACTACATATTTCAAGGGCATAGAAATTAAACTAGCAAACAGTCCTGGACTTAATGAATTCAACGCTCACAGCATGGTGGGTCACATTTTAGGTGTTCCTATATTTGGAGACTCACTTCTAGAAAGTCTAACCCTTAGCCAAATGTACAATCCATTAATTAGGAGCAACAAATACCATCCTGGTATTAAGTTCATGCATTATATGGACTTGATTGTGACTCAAGTCGCATCTGGAGTCAACTTTGGGTGCAACTTCACCTAAGTCGCAAAGTAGAGTCAACTTGAGTTGAGACTTCGGTCTTCAACTCTTCAATCAAGTTCCATCTTGGGGTTGACTTGGTCTAGGATTTGACCCAAGTTGCAGGTAAATCAACTTGGGTTGCGACTTGACTCTCTATTCAGCTCATTTAAACTTGGTGCTTCATTATTTGAATTACTAGGCTTAGTTGAAAGTTTTAAGACTTTTGATAGCCTATTGTGTTTATCCAAAGGAGGAGGAAGCAAACAATTAAGTCCCTAAGAGGTAATTTTATGGAAAGTGGCAAACCGAGTCAAGGTTAGCTTGCTTCAACTATTTTTGGAGGCACTTGAGTTGGAAAAGGACAATCCATCCATGGTGAGCTTTACCTTATGGAACCTAGATTACTAAGATCCTAGCCCATTTTCAAGTTGATCTGGACGGAGAACCTTTTGAAATTCTGAAGGTTACAAATGCCATCAACAGAGCACTCTTGATTCAAACAAAAATTGACCTTGATACATTTAGAGTTGTACAGCTACAAGCACAGATGGGAGGAGACCCTTAAGAAGCCCAAGATATAGACTATGTTGGCGCATTAAATGTGCACCACCTACCACCAAATGTTCAAATTTACTCTTCTTCTATTTAATACATGTCAAATCGAAGGAAGAGGGTTAGCTAGTGCATTGATTAAGCTTTCACCTTCCAACTTTCAAGCTTTTAAGTGCTCGTTAAGGAGATCTACAAGAAGAACTGTATTCTTTGACTGCAAGTGCTGAAGTGATCATTCATCCGCACTTTTTACAAGTTCTTTCACGAGCTAAAAATTTTCTTACATTTTTGTAAAATGTAGATTCTTATTTTCATTCTTTGTGTTTGCGTTCCGCTGGGTTTGGTGTTGCAGACCAAGACCAAGTGAAGGCAAGTAGTGTGTGGTTTGAGTGCGACTCGTCGTTTACTTGTGTAAATATTATGAATGCCCCTTAGAGCGAGAATCGAGAAGAAAGCATGGGCTCTAAGTGTATATCCATTGATAAAGTGGAACCCAAGACAAAAGGGTGTGTTCTTGGAAGAGTGAAGTAGGAAAGGTTGTCTCGAACTACTATAATTCTTATGTTGATATCTTTGCTCTATTTACATCTCTATTCTCTACAAATTTCATTAAAGTGGATTTAGTCCAAAAGGGGTTACACCTAATATACCAAAAGAATTTTTAAAGAATTCAATTCATCTTTCCCCTCTTGGGTTTTGTCATATAATCAAACGGTTAGGCGAATGTTTTAGCATGAATTATTATGTGGGTATGCCATTTAGGGTATATTTGTGATGTTTCGCTTAACGTTAGTAGAAGTATTTTATTTTTGGAATTTAATATATGTTAATTATATATTCACATTAATATCATATAATTAACTTATATGATAGATAAATAAAAAAAAAATTTGCGTCGTAAATTATTCCTATGTGTGAAATTAATATAAATTGAATATATCTATATCATTAAGTTATTGTAGGTCTGAACCGCTAATAAAACTTTATATCAGATGATTTTGTTTGCGGGCATATAAAAATATATAAATTATATTTTGTATTAGCAGTTGTATAATTAATTTATATAAAAATAAATTAATTATTTGATATCCTTTGTATTTATAATTATAAATTATAGAGATAGATATTTTGTTTAGCAAACATGACATAGGGGTGTGATAAATGATAAATTAAATTATAGTTATCAATAGCGGACGGACTCAACTGTTTTAAATTTTAATAAATTATTTTGTTCTCTAATGGAATCATTGGAATAAGAAGGGTGAGATTTGATACAATATTTGTATATTAAAATAAAGAGAATATTGAGAGTTATGGGAAATAAATGAAAATAGCAAGTTATGTTGTATAGAATATTTGTGGTTATTTACTTTGATATTTCGGCCACTTGTTAGTTATGATGGAAATTTCTTTTTCAATTTATTTAATTAAATTTAGTGAATTGGTTCACCCAATTAAATGTGGATGACTAAATATTTTATTTAGTAAAATATTTAGTTGGGTTAAGGTAGCTGTTATGATATTTAAGTGGGAATAGTGTGTGTAATGCATCATGATTATTGTCAAGTGGAATGGAATTGCATATATAGGACCCCGAGGATATATGTATTGGCTTTTAGTAGGTCCTATGCATGCTGCAAGGCTACTTTAAAATGTCAATTTGTGGATAGTGTATTATTACCTTGATGGGTTTGTGGTATGTCCCTTTGTGGACTGTGTAATGCCCTGAAAGGCCGTGAGTTCGCTCCATTATGAACGGTTTGGATAATCTTGTACATTGGGTCAGTAGTTGGTGCATTTTTTATGGTATTTTCATGATGTTATATATCATTATGTACGTGGTTTATTTCTTACTTACTGAGTTATTTAACTCATTCCTGAGTAATTTAAATTTCATGAGATACAGGACCATCCGGTCAATAGTGCGAGATAATGAGCAAAGAAGATACAGCTAAGACATTTTTGTTTATGTTATTTATTTATTTTTATTTGTTGACTTGTAATAAATTAATGGGAATTCTTCCTATTAATATAGTGGATATTTGTGATTACATTTTTAGATATCATTGAATGAAACACTAATTATTAAATTCATTGAAGCATAACCGATCCAGGTTTGTTGCTCAAATAGGGTGGTCAACAACCCTACGATTAGGTTATGACAATTTATATACATGTTTATACTTATTAGGGTCATCACAAAAGAAAAAAGAGATTGCTTTGACACTGAAGCTCCATAATAAAAAAAGGGAAAATAGCAATAAGAAATTGACAAGCAAAAATTTGAAATGGCAAAAAAAAGCGGAATCCTGCTGGTTTTGCAATTACTTAAAGCATAAAGTTTGCCTAACATTGCAACCAAGAGGGAGAAAATTTCATATGAAAGAGCTGGGTTAGAACCCGTCAACCCGCTCGTCCACTCGTTAATAAATAGATTTAGGTTGGGATTTTTGAATAAATGGGTTATGATCCGTCAACTAGTTTAACCATTTAATTAAATAAATGGATTAGGGTTGAGACTTTGCAACTCGTCAATCCGTCCAAACAATTTATATAACTCGTCCAACCTGTATAACCCATTTATAATATATCATATATAATTATATATATATATTGAATTTTGATCTTGTGAAGCCGGTCGCAGGGGAGAGGGAAATAAAACCACCCTCCGGAGCCGTTGGATGGGGCGGAAACCATCTAGCCCATCGAGGAGCAGCGCTTGCTTCTTCTGGGGCCTGACAAGAGCTTTTTGCCCACAGACCCCTCTGCCGCCTGTAGGAAAATTCCAACCAAGCCCCGGCCCCCTCGCACGACACCTCTCTCTATCTCCTCCCTTTCGTCTCTCTTCCTTCTCACTCCTACCTTTCGTCTGTCTGTCTCTCTCTCTCTACTCCTCTCCTCTCGCCTGTCTCCTCCCCTCGCTCCCATCTCTCTCAACGCCTTCGTGCGTCCGCTCCCTCTCTGGCGGCTCCAGCGGAATCCCACATCCCCCTTCTTGCCCGCATTGTCGCTTGCAGCTAGGATCTCCATCCTCGCCCGCGACCGTCGCCTACGGCCAAGAGAAGCAGGAGATGGCTCGCGCCTGCATCTCTCTCACTCTCTGCTCCTCCCCTACCTCCCGACTCTCTCCATTGATTTTTCTTCACACAACAGCAACATCTACGGTGATTTTTGAACCTCCCGACTCTCTCCATTGATTTCTCTTCACACAACAACAACATCTACAGTGATTTTCGAAATCTAGAGCTTCCAATTCTATCGTGATGAAGTTTGGGATTTGGTGCTTAGAACGAAAGTTTTGGATCAAGTTGCCGATGGTGAAGAAGGAAGTGGATGTCAAATTGGGCATTAGCAACAGAAAGTGTTTTCCCTCCCTTCGCAAAATCCTAGCTGAGGTGTCAAATTTCTGGCAAGAATTAGGGCCATATGGAAATTGCGGATGAAATGATGGTGGCTTGGAGGTATTGTCAATTTGCTTTTGTGATTGAGTTGTTAGAGTAGAGTTTCAATTGATCCGAAATGAGTTCGGACAATGCAATTTTCACTTGTTATTACTAGGTTACTGACATTTTGCCATGATAATTTTTGCGGTTTCTTACTGGAAAACTGTTCCTTTTGGTATTAGGATATTTTTTAATCTATAGGACAGTTTGTTGATGGTTTGAAGTTCTCTGGGGGTTCACACAGTTGATGCCAAAGTCCTTTATAAAAGAAATAACATATGTGGCACATAGACATGATATTTATGTTAGCACTGGTGATTGGTTAGAGAATTGGCTTTGCAAGGGGCCAAGTGCATTTGAACAATATCTGGAGGTAAGTCTTCTTCAGAAATCACTCTCTTTTTAGTGGATGTCTGTTTCTATTCATGGACCTATTTTTATGATAAAAATATGTGATCCAATTACCTGATGTATCCCTCACCGAATGCCAATACACCATAAAGGTTTCATAATCATCTCCATCCAGATTTTGAAATTCACTTTTGACGGTTTACCAATGATTATTTTGTAATCAATAGGGTTTTCTCATTAGGGAGATTTTTGGGACATGCAGTGAGGCTTAACAGAACATTATTTGTCCATGGTAATATTGAAATAGGTCTAATGGGACTCGGAAGTGCAGCTCTTTGGATGGAGCACAGGCCTCTATTGCCTTCATGATACTCCATTGAGCTAGGCAAGACATGCTTACTCTGCCTAACTGCACCTCTCTAGATCTTCTCATTTGAGCTTGCTGCTGCTCTAGGAGGCCTAGATTCTGGCTCAGTTGTGCTGCTAGCACTGCTCTTTGAGCTCATTCTCCATACTCTATTGTGTTGTTGCCTCCTCTGCGAATGAATGAATGCTAATTTTTCAAGCAATTCTATTACCCCTATAATCATCTGGGTGAAGCTTGTAATGGCCTACAAAGGCATCGTGCAAATTCAATCATTGTGTGATGGAAAAACCATTGGCAGGTACGGGAAGGTAATTCTATGAAACAACCAAGAACAGCATCATAGAGAAAATAATAGAACAATCAAATGACTTTGTTCCGTGTCAGAAAAAACAAAACATTTAGAACTCAATTAATCCAATAACCATATATTCAGTGTCAGCAAACATGACTCTTCCCTTGCATAAAAATCATTAGGATTACACCCTCAAAAGTAAAAGATCAAGTTATAGTATACATTGGTCATTGGTGATTGTCAAATGAATATGGCCAGATTGAGAAACTATCCTACTGAAAGTACGAGTTCATCTCATGTCTCCATTTACTTATTCCTTTGTGGTAAATTGTTATAGGTGGCTCTTGTTTCTACTTTTTTCTATGCTTCACCAATTGATGATCCTTTGCTAGAAGTTACTAAAGATCCTTTTGTGTCATTATGATCTTTCAGAACACTTTTACTAAAAGAGTTATAATTTGTCTTCATGACACCTATGTCTTGTTTTTTAGAAGTAGTTGAAGATGTGGACTTGTTGATCAGGAGGGCTAAGAGTTGTTTAGAAGCTGGTGCGGATATGATCATTGTTGATGCAAATGATGTTTGCAAATATGCAGATCACTTTTAAATATGTATTTTATGCTAGAATGCTTCATAAACTATTGTCGCCTTCTGTATAAGACAATTCAGACTTGAGTTAATAATGCTTCACAGCTAATCAACGTGGTCGCCTGGCTCTTGTGTCAGAAGAAGTCATAAATTCAGTGAAATGGGGAAAACCCTCTAAGATTTGTAGCATTGTCCAGGATGGAAGTTTGGAATTATTATCCAAGTTGTAGCATAAAGTGCTTTGTAAATTTTTAATGGTGGAAGTAATAGAATCTATTTTAGTTTGTAATAGATTTCCAATATGTAAGATTAGATTTGTTATTGTTTGTATTCAAGAATGTGAACTAAAGGTAACTCTTCGATTTTCTCCATGTATGTCGTTCAATGAAGTTTGTAAGAAGTGGAGTTATTCACTTGGAAATTAGATTTGTGTTTGTTTGTATTTAAGGATGTGAATTGAAAGTGACTCTTGGATTTATCCATATATGTGGTTCAGAAATGCATAAAATAAAATATACGTTATGTGTAAATATGCAAAAAATTTCAAAAAAAATGCAAAAAACGTAGAAACTGGTTCCAATATATCATTCACGCATAAAATCATTCCTGTGAATTAAACTTGCATTTTATCAGCCAAAAATGCATAAAATAAAATATACGCCATATGTAAATATGCAAAAAAGTTTGAAAAAATGCAGGAAATTTGGAAACCAGTTCCAATATATCATTCACACATAAAATCATTCCTGTGAATTAAACTTGCATTTTATCATCCAAAAAATGCATAAAATAAAATATACATCATGTGTAAATATGCAAAAAATTTCAAAAAAATGCAAAAAATGTAGAAACTAGTTCCAATATATCATTCACACATAAAATCATTCCTGTGAATTAAACTTGCATTTTATCATCCAAAAATGCATAAAATAAAATATACGCCATGTGTAAATATGCAAAATTTTCAAAAAAAATGTAGAAAATGTGGCAACCGGTTCCAATCTATCATTCACACATAAAATCATTCCTGTGAATTAAACTTGCATTTTATCATCCAAAAAATGCATAAAATAAAATATACGTCATGTGTAAATATGCAAAAAATTTCAAAAAAATGCGAAAAATGTAGAAACCGGTTCCAATATATTATTCAAGCATAAAATCATTCCTGTGAATTAAACTTGCATTTTATCATCCAAAAATGCATAAAATAAAATATACGCCATGTGTAAATATGCAAAAAATTTCAAAAAAATGCAGAAAATGTCGAAACCAGTTCCAATATATCATTTACGCATAAAATCATTCCTGTGAATTAAACTTGCATTTTATCATCCAAAAATGCATTAAATAAAATATACGTCATATGTAAATATGCAAAAAATTCCAAAAAATGCAGAAAATGTGGAAATCGGTTCCAATTTATCATTCACACATAAAATCATTCCTATGAATTAAACTTGCATTTTATCATCCAACAATGCATAAAATAAAATATACGCCATGTGTAAATTGCAAAAAAATTCAAAAAAATGCAGAAAATGTGGAAACCGGTTCCAATATATCATTCACGCATCAAATCATTCCTGTGAATTAAACTTGCATTTTATCATCCAACAATGCATAAAATAAAATATACGTCATGCATAAATATGCGAAAAATTTTAAGAAAAAGCAAAAAATGTGGAAACCGGTTCCAATATATCATTCACGCATAAAATCAGTCCTGTGAATTAAACTTGCATTTTATCATCCAACAATGCATAAAATAAAATATACGCCATGTGTAAATTGTAAAAAAATTCAAAAAAATGCAGAAAATGTGGAAACCGGTTCCAATATATCATTCACGCATAAAATCATTCCTGTGAATTAAACTTGCATTTTATCATCCAACAATGCATAAAATAAAATATACGCCATGTGTAAATATGCAAAATATAATTCTCATAACTAAGAGTCAAGACAGAAAGTCTCCAACCAGTTTCCAAACAATGTTATAACAAGTAAGACAATTTCAGTCTCCAAACATAGTTACAACAACACTGAGAATTTCACTTAAGCACTAAAAACATGTGTTCTAAAACAGATACAAAATCTTGTATATTATAACGAACAAAGCAGCACCAATTGCTATAATTAAAATTCCAAGGGCTATCTTCATCTTCAACAGCGCCATGTCTCTCCTCTCTAGAACGCATTTTAATTCCACGTCCCTCATCACTGCTGCATCCCTTACATGTCGAATTTCACCTTTCAATTCTTGTATTGCAGTCTTATGCATCTGCTTCATTTTAGTGGTTTCTGCTGTGTGTATCTCTCTCAGATCCGATACACAACATAAGACTTCTCCCATATCAGCCACCAATTGCTCATAGTCGTAGGGGACAAGTTGGCCTTCAGAGTGCAACGTGCTTCCACTTTCATACTGTGATGAATTTGGACTCTTCAAAGTAGAAGTAGATGACTCGTCTACCCATCTGAAATATTTGCAGCACTTCGAAGGATCCTGCATCAAAAAATGACATATGATCGAAATTGCAATTTGGAAAAAATTGAAAGGGCATAAACTTCAACAGATATATTATCATTAAGAAGAATACATACTCTATAATGTGGACATCACAGAAAATGCCGGCCAGGATTCTTTTTTGTATGTGATATCAATATAACAGCTGCTGAGCCACAAAAACAATTATATGTCATCTCACTTATGCCCACCTGTGCAACAAAAAAGGAAATAATAATGGTAATTAGATCAAAGTGACTTAATTGTACATTTTTGTACAATAATTGGAGACATTCTCTTCGTATAAATGTAAAAGTGCAAAACATTATCATATAGGGAAGATTAGTTGATATGAATACCTCGCAATCCTCGGCCTCGCCCCATGTAAATGCATGCATCATTAATAGATTCATATCCAAATGATGTAGTTGGAACATTAAATGCAGGACAGTTACGTTTATCGTGGCCAACAACAAGTTTATTACATCCACGACATCGTTTGAATCCACCACGTATTTGTTCAATTGCTCCCTTAAAGCGCTCGTCCCTTTCTCAGTGAGATATATGGTTTGTCAATGCTAAAGGCTTGAGAACTTTATGAAGGAAATACACCACTTGGGATTCCTATTGCTTCGACATTCGTGGAGTTTGGGAAGGCAACATTCAGGTCAAAATTGTCACTTGCAACTGCAAGAGTCGGACTTCCACTGGCATCTACTCCATCCAACCTATTTATCTCCACAGGTCGTGGCTACTTCGGAATTGCATCAAGTTCAGCAAGCATGGTCTCCATATGACCCTTCACTATTTGAAATGCCTCTAGGTTTATTTAATGCCTCGTGTCTAACATGAGTTCACCACTTTGATAGTGTATGAGTACAAACCACAAGAGATTGCCTGTATTCATTATCATCTGGTGTGGATCCATCAATGAATTGGGACTTTGCAGATTGTGTCCAATGTGACAACATGTGACACAGTGGCATACGCTTCACTTTAACGAATCGAAACATGGCAATGATGTGCTTGCAAATGATACCAAAAGATTCGAATTTCATGCATGGACAGGCAGCCACTAACTCTTTTATATTCCATGTTAGGATCTTATGCTTTCCATCGTCATCCACTTTGCTATGTTGCACTCGCCATTGTTGTATTATGTCATCTCCTTCCATCCTTTCTCCAATATATAAGAGACTTTGCTTCAACTCCTGAAAAATTAAAAAAAACATTTCGTGTATATAGCTTCAACATTTGAGTTTCAATAGAACATACTATTTTCAACATAGGCACACCATGCAACGTAAGCAAATCAGCCTCTCCTTCAGCCTCACTTCTCCTTTCAAGTGCTTTATTATATCCATGAGCGAAATCAACTAGATTTGACTTGTGGTTTACAAACCCATCAAAAAAAGCATTCATGTTTTCACTTCGGGCTATTGTCCTCATACCAGCTGAGAAGATTTTCTTTGTGAATGTAGGAATCCACTTCTCACGTATTTCATACATGTGCTGCAACCAAGAGTTGTCATGTAGGTCGAATTCATCTATCATCACTTGCCAGCACTCTTCAAAATCTTCTTCAGTTTCTGTTTCGTACAAACAATAATTCCACTTTGTCTTAAAGGTGGGATGCTGGTGAATGATGTGGGCCAACTTCTCTGACAACTTTCTACATATGTGCCATAAGCATAGGAGATGAGTAGAGTTAGGAAAAACGGATGTTATTGCTGCTCCTATGGCTGCATCTTGATCTGTAATAATAGTTTTTGGATGAACACCACCCATTGCATCCACCCATGTCTAAAACAACCACTTAAAGTCTTCGATTGTTTCGCCGAATAGCAAACTTGCTCCTAACAATATAGAGTGATTGTGATGATTAACACCCACAAATGGCCCAAACGGCATATCATACTCATTAGTCTTGTATGTCGTGTCGAAGCACACAACGTCGCCAAAAACCATGCAATCTTTCTTCGATTTCCCATTAATCCAAAAGCACGAGGTCAATCTCATTTTCTCATCAATTTGAATTGCGTATGAGAATTGAGGATCCTCTTGACTCTTTCTTTGAAAATAGCGCAATAGAGTATTTGCATCGCCATTGAACATTGTTTAACGCCTTCTCCTTAGTGCATTTCTAGCATCCCTATCTGAAAAATGAAGATGAGAAGGAACTTCTGCTTCATGCTACATGAATGTTATAGACCGTGCTACACCAACCCTGGAAGCTTTTAATGATGCAATGAGATTTAGATCATCTTCCGTAAACTTTTTATGTGACCGCAACTTGCGAGTTTTTGTTGGGGTACATAGCAAGTGATTATGGCTCTCAATGAACTGTGACACATGATAAACATTATTTTGTTGGTTGAGGTTCACATGCATCTGAGCTGGACATGAGCAATGACTTATAAATCCACTTTTGGTGGTTCGTCTGTCTGGCACAATGCCAGCTCTAGAACACCTTAAAATACGCCCTGAGATTTCGTCTGACTTTAACTTGCGGGTGGCATCCGTTCTAATACTAAATCCGCAATGCCATGCATAGCGATTATAAAACTCACAGGCTGCATCTATGGAGCTAAAAGTCATGCCAATTCTTGGCCTCATCTCAGATGGAGCAACGGGGGTGAACAAACCGTGTATTCCCTGTACATCATTTGAGTTAACATCTAGACAAGCAACTTCCTCTTCTTCTAACCCGTTTGGTAAATCATCCATTCTCACCTCCTTAATCAGAGCAGGTTCTGCCTCATCAGTTGGTAGAAGTTGCATTGCAGTCGACTCACTTGGATGTAGCGTTTGCATATTCATATCAACTTCCAAATTTTCATCCATGCTAAACAAAGTGTATTATTCTTCCAACAACCCTCAATCTATGATGAAACTAAGACTACTTAATGTAAGATATGAATTACTGAACAATTATTGGAATCCTGATCTCTTTCAGGCATGCAGCTACTTTCACAACTTAAGTTGTTCCTTAGTAGTGCTGCAGGTAGATCAGTTGTCTTAAAGCTTAGCTAGTCACAGCTAAGGAGACTGACATCCGTTAACAATCATGCATCATATATTTATAGACACAACCAATCAATAGTCACTAAAAATAAGATGAAGCACAATAGGACATGTCACTAAAAAAAAGATGAAACATAAAATACATTTTACAAGTCTAAGACATGAATATACCAATTCAAGTAGGCCAATCATTTTGAGGCCTGATCTTGTGTGGCTGGACGCATGACTGCAAATCGTCTATGTGTATTAAATCTATAAACCAAGTTTTACCACCAAAAAGGGATGCTTTTAAGTTTTTTTTGGATTTTTAAACACAGTTGCATTACTGGTTGTTAGTATTCACCATCACAAGCCAAGTCATTACCACCAAAAAGGGATGCTACTAATGTTATGTTTAATGAGTCCTGATCTTTTGAAGTCGGATGCTCCGTGCATTCGGCCCAAAAACTTATTCTTTTAATTTTTTTAGTTTTTTTAGTTTTTTTCGTGGATAAGAAAATCTAGGTGTATTAGATCCATAAACCAAGTTTTACCATTTTTGGATATTTTTAAGTATTTTTTCTATTTTTAAACATAGTAGCTCTTAATTTGTTTATCTTAAAAAATTACAAAAATGCCACTGTGTTTAAAAATCCAAAAAATTACTTACAAACAAGCAAAAATGATAAAACTTGGTTTATAGATTTAATACACCTACATTTACTTACCCATGAAAAAACTAAAAAAAAATAAAAAAATAAGTTCATGAGCCAAAAATTAATAATATTTCTGAACATTTTATTTGCACACCTTTAGACTAGAAAATTAGTTTCAGATGTTTATTTATACTAAATCTCGAAAGATTGAAAATAATTTCCATAATTTTATCGTTAGTGAAAATTTTAAACATACTTTTCACGAGCTTTAACAAGTTTTCATGAGCTTTTTACGAGTAGGCTTGTTTAATTAATGATTCGTGATAACTTTTCACGAGCTTTAAAAAGTTTTTTTTTATGAAAGCTTTAACATTTTTATTGAGTTTTCATCCATTCTCACCAAGAAGGATTCTAGTTTTCAAAAGATTAGCAAAAGATCAGCAGGCTTGTTTAATCAGGTTGTCATAAGAATGTTCCTAGCCTGATTCTAGCAAAAACCAGAGTTGTTGTAATGGAAGATTTTAGAGTTAGGCAGGTAGCACAAGGACACACCGAAATCTGAAATGTCCCAATTGCAGTGACCCCAGAAGGAAGTTGGTGTTGTCTATCTTCGGCGGTCTTATAGAAGACTGTCAAAAGCCAGCAAGAGCCCACAAACAAGGGAAAACCATTACCCACAAACACTCTGCTTAAAAGATACAAAATCACATACCTAAGAAGAAACCAATCTCAACTCCAGCTAGATTGAGGGTGGTTTCAGGTGACCAAAGATGCCTTCAGCGAGGAGAGCGGGACGTACGGAGAGGAGAGGGGGACGTACAGAGCCGGAAGATGGGAGTGAGGGGAGAAGACGGGCTAGAGGAGAGGAGTAGAGAGAGAGAGGCGGGAGGTAGGGGAGGAGCAGAGAGTGAGAGAGATGCAGGCACGGGCCATCTCCTGCTTCTCCTGGCTGCAGGCAACGGTCGCGGGCAAGGATGGAGATGCTAGCTGCAGGCGACATGCGGGCAAGAAGGGGGATGCGAGATGCCGCTGGAGCTGTCAGAGAGGGAGCGGACGCTCGGAGGCGTTGAGAGAGATGGGAGCGAGGGGAGGAGACGGGCGAGAGGAGGGAGTATACAGAGAGAGAGAGACAGACGAAAGGGAGGAGAGAGAGAGAGAGAGAGAGGTGTCATGCGAGGGGGCCGGGGCTTGGCTGGAATTTTCCTGCAGGTGGTAGAGGGGCCTGTGGGCAAAAAGCTCCTGTCAGGCGGCAGAAGAAGCAGGCGATGCTCCTCGACGGGCTGGATGGTTTCTGCCCCATCCAACGGCTCCGGAGGGTGGTTTTATTTCCCTCTCCCTTGCGACCGGCTTCACAAGATCAAAATTCATATATATTTAGTCGGTTCCCGGCTTCTCGCTCTCAACACTCTGTCTCGCCCAGCACCCGCGCATGATGTTAACTTCTGCAGTCGCAGCCGAGTCTAAGATCTAAAGTTCCCTTGGATTTGCCGCCGCATTCATAGCCATATTTTAAAGCTGGGACCCCTTTTACAAAAGCACTAATTGCTTTTGACTCCCCCGCTTAACGACCCTTGACAACTGCGTTGCACTGCACTGTCAACAAAGCCACATACCAATAAATGAATCGCATTTAATGTTGCAGTTACATCAACCATAGCATTCTTCAAGGGCATAAAGTGTCTCCCTCGCCCACTCCTTTTCTTCATTTTCTCTCCTGCTCGCTCCAGTTCTTGCTCTTCTCCTATCATCGATTTATGGACTGTGCTGGCTCTCTTCATCGCCCTTTCTCTCTTCTCTCCTCTCTTCTCTCATTCGCTACTGGAAAGGCTAGCTTGCCTCCTCCTCTCACCATTGTGTACCTCTCCAGTCTGTTGAGTCGTAGAAGGGCTTGCCTACAAACTGCAAAGGAACGGGCGTCATATTCGGCACTCGGCAGACACCGGCACTCGGCACCCGCTGCGACCTTCGATCTGCCACCGCACGCACGAAGACTCGGTAAATGTCGGCACGCTGCGACCTTCAAATCTACAGCACCGCACGCACGAAGACTCCATAGACGTCGGCACCAGCTATGACTTCAGATCTGCCGCCGCATGCATGAAGACTCGGCAGACGTCGACACCCGCTACGACCTTCAGATCTGTCACCGCACACATGAAGACTTGGCAAACGTCAACACCTGCTGTGCCATTACCTTTAGATCTACCGCCACACGCATGCACTGGAGCTAATATTTTCAAGCCAAAATAGATTAAATTCAAGTATGTTAACTTCGAGTTATTTAATTTATTTAATTTTACAGACTTTATTGAAGGTTTTTAGTATTAAAATTAGTAACAAACACAACCCGTTTATTAAATGGGTTGTAAATGGGGTTAGAGTTGAAGTTTTTTAAACGGGTTAATAAACGGATTATGATTGAGATATATTAAATGGGTTAGGGTTAGGGTTAGGATTAGAATTAGACTCCAACCCCTTCAACCCGATCCGTTAACACCCCTAGTATCTACACCAGGATTCTGCAGTATTTTCCTCCGATACTCCACAAGTTCCTTCTTCTCAATCTCTCCATGGATGGGAAAACCCACCTCCAACAACAAGCTTAGATCCGGTAGCAAGAGCCACCTCCCAGCATATCCAAGCCGTTCAAATCATTGGTAATCAGAAACCGTGAACTTCAGTTCGTCAGATGCAAGCAGAAATCTTTGAGATCCAGTTGCGATCCAAGCCGTTAGCACCTAAAATTGGTCATGGGTTAAGCAGAGAAGGGCGGAAAAAAATCATGGCCAGAACAGATATGTTTTCAGCATCTTTTCAAGCTCTAAAGAGAAAATTTCAGCAACAGTTGTACCAACCCATCCTTGGATCTAGGAAAAATTTCAGCACTTGATTTCCAAGCGACAGCTACTTAAATCGTTCAAGCAACACCGATCATAAGCATCATCTAATGTGTGCAGATAGTTCAGCAATTTGGCCATTCTTCTCTGGCAACGGATGGCGTCAGGTTTAATTAATTTGGGCCAAATTCTAGCATTATTATCAAGCTAGAAAACTTTGATACGCAATTTGCATCCAACTCCGAAGAGAGTCTCGCGGTCAAATCAAATAGCATGCAACTAGGATTAATTGTGACCGTTCAAATTACGCAGAAGTAATCCACACCGTTCAAATTACGCAACTGGCATGCACAGCTGGAACGACACAATTATAAAAGGGGGTTTGCGGCAATATCCAGGGACATCAAATCTTTATTCAATTTTCACTCTTTGCTTCTGTTTTAAGTTTATGGGTCCGGAGAAACTTCAAAGGAGAGGAATTCTTCTTTGTGCTACTCATCCAGATTTGTTTTTTTTTTTTACTTTGTTAAATTTTAGATTTTTATTTTCTTTGCTTTTTGTTAAATTTTATTTATACTTAATTTTATTGCATTTTAATTCTTAGTTGTAATTTTATTTTGGACAATTTATTTAATAAAATTTTCTTTTCTAAATAATTCGAACTTTCATTGCCTCTTTGTGGATTCGACTCGTTTCATAATTATTCTATGCTATAATTAGTTGTTAGTTTTAATGTTATTTGGTATTAATTGAAATGCGTGATCATGGGTGCCTGACGTCACATCCGTGGTTGTACACCATTGCTCTCTCTCGAAAATTTCCTTAGCTCGTTTTTAGCTCTCCTCAGTTAGAAAAAAATCCTTTTTATCTCCCTAGCTCGGAATCAAAATTGAAAAAAAAATTACTCTACCCTATTCAAAATCTCTTGGTGGCGGATGATTTAAAATTTTGGGTTTAAGTATTTCCCTCTTGTTTTTAAATAAAAAAATTACTTTTTAAAAAATTACTTTTCCCATTTAAAATCTCTGGGCAGCAGATGATTTAAAATTTAGAATTAAGTATTTCCCTCTTTTTTAAATAAAAGATTATTTTTATTTAAAAATTATTTTTTCCATTTAAAATTTTTGGGTGGCAGATGATCTAAAATTTACGATTAAGTATTTTTCTCCTATTTTAATAAAAATTATTTTCGTTAAAAAAATTACTTGACTCCATTTAAAATCTTTAAGTGGCAGTGATTTAAACTTTGGGGTTAAGTTTTTTTTCTTTCAAAAAAATATTATTATTTTTATTTAATAATCATTATTTCTATATCATGTTTTACCCAACTTTTAAGTTGAACTGTTATGCTGTCGAAATAGAATGGTCAAACCCCACCCTGAGTAATCAGATCGTGATGAATTTATATAGATTTTATTTTTGCTCTAGCAAGAGGCTTTTATAGTGGACCTATTAGTAGCACTTTGCCCTTACATGAGAAATACTCATGATCTGTGAGACCCGTTACGTGGTAGCGACCTATGGATATGTAAATTCAAAAGAAGGGAAAAATGTTTTGCATTGAGAAACTATGAAAACTCTCTTCTTAAGCCAAGATTAGGAATTTATAGATCCATTACGATTTATATACATATAAATCTTACACTACTCACATTCGGAAGCCAAGCAGGTAACTTAGACCTGTGTCAAGTGGGCCCAAAACCTTCAGAGCCTTTACAATAGACTCATTGGGAACCAAACACTTATCGAAAGACCTAGTTGGGCCCGAACAACTTTCAATAAACCAATTGGGTTCAAAAACTTTCGATAATCTCATTAGGGCTAAAACTTTCCACTGAAAGTTTAAAACATCCTAGTTGGGCCCAAGACCTCAAAGCTAGTTCATTTGAACCAAAATCCTCTAACACACACACTTGGCCCGAATTTGTTGAGACAAGCCCAGTTATGCCCAAACTCTTTTCAAACATGCCCAATTTGGCCTAAACCTTTTAGCTGGTCCAAGTTAATCCAAACATATTTTTAAATTTTAGTTAAACCTAGTTTTTGGTAAAACCACCCAATTTTCAATCCAGAGGTTATATGCGGAATACACTAGCATGCGGTGTAAATTTAAAGACTGAATGCGGGATACACTAACTTATTAAGTTGAATGTAGGAGACACTAGTTTGCTGTGTAAATTCAGAAGTTGTGCGCGCACTCAGCTTACTGTGTAGAATCGCTAGTGTAACAGAAGTGCCCTTCACTAGCTCTAAACCGAGCCACCACTGATCGATAAGCTAAGCATAAACTCACTTTGAGTCATGGCATGTGGTGTCATGCACTCCTCCTTTTGAGTCACTGGGCGTGACATAGTTTACTCACTTTTTTAGGTCACAGGTGTGGAAAAGTAATCTATATTTGTTAGTTATGTCAAGTTATCGATATGCAATTTATTTTTTTTAAGTCATGACGCATGGTGTTACCATTTTTGAGTTATGAAGCGAGGCGAAGTGTACTTATTCACTTGTATTTTCGTTAGATATGATTTTTCGTGCATTTGTACAATCGTAGAAAGACTTTTTATGCATTTTATCATCAGATTAATAAAATCGTCTTTTTTATGGACTATGGTATTCAATTCTTTTAATCAAGAGTTTTTCATTAGAGATGTAAAGTTAAAGTGTGAAACACAAATGCAAAATATTTCTGTGATATACTTTAGGACTTGATTAAAAGAATTAAATGCTTTAAAATTTTATTAGGGGAATAATTAAGAATTTCTTTTCCAAAACCATCAACATGAATGGGGACGACACAAAAAATGTGAAGTTTGATCTTTCTTGTTGTAAAATTTATCCGATTTTAAGAATTTGTTTACTAATTTTTAAATTTTTTTACAAATCAATAAATGAGCTTGGGGTACATATGCTGAGCATATATTCAAGCCTATCTCATTAATTTTTAAAAATTAAAATAATTATTAGATAAATTTAAATAATTTGTTAAATTGTACATGTACTTTTCTTATTTTTTTGATTTTCAAAACTAAAATAAAATACCAAATAAATTTAAACAATAACCAATTTTGATAGAAAGAAAAATCTAAGTAAGGCTGTAAGACTGACAACTTCGGCAATTTAGGTCATTCGAATTTAACCCCTTAAAATTTATCTTATCTTAATTACAATAGGTATTTTTATTTAATAGAAAGGGTAATAGGAATCTAATTGACCCATTTTTAGGTATCTAATGGGTTAAACACAAGTACCTTACTTATGTTTCATTTCTCTTTTACACATTTTTTTATAAGAACATGCATTTTTTATTTAAATAAAAATTAAATACTATATTTAAATAAATGATTCTAAATACTATGACCTAGGTGTATTTCGCATCATGGGTGAATAGATCCACTAGGTTTCATCCAAAAGTTTAATTCAGTAAAGACTTGGTTAAATAGAAGTGCGGCTCTTTCTTAAATATTAGTAATTATAATTTCACTTTTTGAAAACTACATTTACATGAATTTCGTATATCATTGTGATCAACATTCCAGCAATGCAATAAAAAGAGAAATATGTGCAAAATCCATTTTAAAAATTTTTAAAAATCTTTTTATAAAATTGTTAATATATGTGAATTTAACTTATAGTGGGTGATCGATAAGCTAAGCATAAACTTGTTGGAAATATGTGGAAAACTAGCTAAATCTATGTTTTGATGATTAACAAATCAATTTGAGTAAGTCTTGGCTACTAACAAGTTTGTGGAAATGTTTAAGGAATAACCATTTGAAGAAAAACAAGTATGGAAGGCCAAGTCGTTCCCCAAGTCGACTCCAAGAACGACTTCAAACATGCAAAACTGTCCAGAGTTGAAAAAGGGAGAAGAGCAAGTGAAGTCGCAGGCCAAGTCGACTCCACCTGCGACTTGGGTAGCCAAGTCGCAAACGAAGTCGACCTCACTATCGACTTCAGTCGGGCGAAACCTTCCAGAGTTGAATTCGAAACAGCAGAATGCCGAAGTCGCACCCCAAGTCGACTCCACGTGCGACTTGAGGTGAAGTCGCAGCCGAAGTCGACTCCGACATCGACTTCGATCGGGCAGAAGCTATTTTTCAGAAAACAAGCTCATTATCAACTCAAGTGTTTCAAATTCCAAGCAAGACTCAATTCCTTCGAAGATTCACAAGGTTCAAGCTAATCCAGGAAGAATCAAAGTCAAGTTCTTCAAGGTTCACAAGATCTATAAGTATGAGGAGCCATTCCAGAATCAAAAGGACTGAAGGAAGAAAGACTAAGCAAAACAAAAGAAAACGATTTCCAAGTTCCAAGTTCGTGAAGCCATCTAACGAGGTGAAGTCAAAGCCGAAGTCGACTCCACCTGCGACTTGGGTCAAGTCGAGAACCCAAGTCGACCCTGACTGGAACTTGAAGTTGCGATGGAGAAGCGAAGTAGCACCCGAAGTCGACTCCATCTGCGACTTGGGCGAAGTCGCATCCGAAGTCGACTCCACCTGCGACTTGGGTCGCAACGGTCGGAATTAATTCGAACGTTGGCGCATTAAATGCGCGCCACCTACCTTCTAACGTTCGGATTCCCTCCAAAATTATAAATAGCATTCATGGTGGACGAGGGAAGTAGTTGGAAAACATTAAGTGAGCATAACTCCTATCTACAAGAGCATTAAAGTGATCAAGCCAATCAAGAGAGGAAGAATTGTGCTTCAAGTTGCAAGAGCTACATTCAGAAACTTCAAAGCCATCATCTACAAGTTCTTCCCTGCGCTAAATCGTTTCTACACACCTGTAAAGTGTAGTTTCATTTATTTCATTGTCTTGTTGTATAAATCTTGATTTAGCTTGGGTAGCTAAGATCAAGTATATGCAAAGTAGGGTGTGATTGGAGTGAGACTCATCACCTACTCTTGCAAGTGAGTTGTTTATGCCCCCTAGAGCTAGAATCTAGAAGAGAGCAAGTGGCTCTAGTTGTATATGCCCCCTAGAGCTGGAATCTAGAAGAGAGCGGTGACTCTAGTTGTATTCGTGGAATACAATAGTGGAACCCAAGTCACAAGGAGTGTGAGCTTGGAAGAGTGGAGTAGGGAGGTTGCCCGAACCACTATAAAATCCTTGTCTACTTGCTTTTATTTCTGCTCTCTTTATTATTTTTCTTTCCATTCAGTTTCTTCATTCAAGGGGAATAATTCTACAAGGGGTTAAGTTTTTAAGTTACCAAAGAAATTTTTAAGAACCCAATTCACCCCTCCCCTCTTGGGTTTTGCCATCTATTCAGGACCCAATAAAACTTACTCTGAGTCATGGCTGTTGGTCCTGAGTTTATGGCAATACCCAAGAGGGGAGGGGTGAATTGGGTAATTAAAAAAAAAATTCGCTTAATTAGAAACTTTGCCCCTTGTAAATTTAATCCCCTTGACGAAACGTCCAGCGAGTTAGAATGAGAGGGTGCAGTAGAAAGATAAAACACAAGCAATCAAACCATGCAAAGAGACAGTAATATATAGTGGTTCGGGTAACCTTCCCTACTCCACTCTTTCAAGCACACAACCGTTGTATCTTGGGTTCTACTATTGTATAATCAATGCAGTTGAGGGCACTCGCTCTCTTCTAGATTCTAGCTCTATAAGGCATATACAATCTTAGCACAAGTAGGTGACGAGTTCTACTCCAATCATAAGCTACTTTGCCTTGACTTGGTTTCAGTCTCCAATACAAACCAAGTGGGAAAAATAAGTAATCAATAAATAACAGAAGATCTACATGTTACAGATTGTGTAGGCAGATTTGAGTGCATAGAAGAACTTGTAGAAGCAGTTATTGATGGAGCAGTACAGCTTTCAGCAGTTTAAGTGCAATGTTCTTCTTGAAACTTCTTCTAGATCACTTAATTACTAGAGAGAGTGGAAGGTGAGCTCATTCAATATTTTTCCAACTGCATTCATGTTCACTTGATGCTCCTTAGATAATGAGAAGCAAATTCAAATGTTTGGTGGTAGGTAGCATACATTTAATGCGTCAACGTTTGAATTTCTCTTACCGTTGTGAGCCAAGTCGCACTTGGAGTCGACTTGAGATGCGACTTCGCTCAAGCAGTAGGGTGGAGTCGACTTTGGGTGCGACTTCACCCAAGTCACAGACTGGAGTTGACTTCGGGATGCGACTTCGGCCTTCAGCTTCCAACTCAAGTTTCAGGCTCAAGTCGACTTGGTCTTGGACTTGACCTACTTCGGATGCAACTTTACCCGCTATATGTCTTGTTGGAACTTCAAAGCTTTACTTGTGATCTATATATTGTGCATAACCTTCTTTTCTTCTCTTTTCAAGTACTTGAATCTTCATTTGATATGTATTATGATGCTTGATTTGTACAATACATTAGTCTCTTGAAAGAAATCCTCTTTAGTGGCCTCAATTCATAATTATCATTGCTTCTTGATTTTGATTTCCATCTTCTAATAAGGAATCTTGGAAACAATATAAGGTTGTTTTGTACTTAAGTCGTAGGCTTGAGTCGACTTGGAATACAACTTCACCTAAGTCGCATACTTGGGTTGATTTGATATGCGACTTCACCTAAATTGCATGACGTTGTCGACTTGAAATGCAACTTAACTCTGACATTTTCTAAGTCTGTATTCAAGGTCCACCTAAGTCGCAGGTAGAGTCGACTTGGGGTTACGACTTCACCTAAGTAGCAAGCGGAGTCGACTTTGGTTGTGACTTCGTCTACCTCGGATCCTAATTTTAGCTCTGTTGATTTTTAAGCATTTGAAGTTGATCCTGGAGTCGACTTGGCGTTGCGACTTGACATACTATCTTTTGAACTTTAATTTTATACACCTTGGCATCACTTAACAATCTCATTAGTACTTAAATAATTCTTAAATTGAGTTGTTAATCATTAAAACATGGATTGTGCTTAATTTGCCTTAAATTCCAACAATGACGTGTGATATCATGTACTTTCTGTTGGGTCCCGAATAGATGGCAAAACCCAAGAGGGGAGGGGTGAATTGGGTTCTTAAAAAATTTATAACTCAAACAGAAACTTTAACCCGGATTAAGCTAGTCCCCTTAATGAAAAAACAAAATGGAAAGCAAATCAATATAGAGAGCAGAAATAAAAATAGACACACAGAATTTTATAGTGGTTCGGGCAACCTCCCTACTCCACTCTTCCAAGCTCACACTCCTTGTGACTTGGGTTCCACTATTGTATTCTTCCAATACAATTAGAGCCTCTTGCTCTCTTCTAGATTCAAAGCTCTAGGGGGCATATACAACTAGAGCCTCTTGCTCTCTTCTAGATTCTAGCTCTAGGGGGCATCAAACAACTAGCACAAGTAGGTGACGAGTCACACTCCAATCACACACTACTTTGCTAACACTTGATCTTAGCTACCTAAGCTAAATCAAGTTCAACACAAACAAGTAATCAATGAAAGAAATCTACACTTTACAGTTGTGTAGAAGCAGTTTGGCGCAGAGAAGAACTTGTGGTAGGCTTTGAAGAATCTGAAATAAAGCTCTTGCAGTTTTGAAGTGTAGTTCTTCCTCTCTTGATTGGCTTGATCACTTTAATGCTCTTGTAGATAGGAGTTATGCTCACTTAATGATTCTCAGCTACTTCCCTCGTCCACCATGAATGCTATTTATAATTTTGGAGGGAATCCGAACGTTAGAAGGTAGGTGGCGCGCATTTAATGCGCCACCGTTCGAATAAATTCCGACCGTTGCGACCCAAGTCGCATGTGGAGTCGACTTCGGATGCGACTTCGCCCAAGTCGCAGATGGAGTCGACTTCGGGTGCGACTTCGCTTCTCCGTCGCAACTTCAAGTTCCAGTCAGGGTCGACTTGGGTTCTCGACTTGACCCAAGTCACAGGTGGAGTCGACTTCGTGTGCGACTTCACCTCGTCAGTTGATTTTCTGAACTCCGGAACTTTGGAAATCTTTCTCTTTTGTTTAGTCTTCTTCATGCCTTTAGTTCTTTTGTATTACTTTCTGAATCCTTGTGCCTTGATTGTATTAGCTCCATGATTTGCAATCCTTAGAAGCTTGACTTTGCTTCTTCTTGGTTTTGCTTGATACTGTGAATCATTGGAGAACTTGCTTGCTTTGGAGACTTGAATGTTTGAAGTAAGCTTATGTCTTTTGCCTTTGATTTGATAGATTTGTTCTTCATTTTGAGTCCTTGGACTTGATAGGCTTGACTTGATCTTGATCATGCTTGAAGCTTTTGAGCCTAGAGTGAAGAAGTCCTTTGAATGATTTGAAACTGCAGCTTTGATCTTTGACAAACTCAAGTCGCGCTTGGGGTCGACTTCGTCCCCGACTTCACCTAAGTCGCACATGGAGTCGACTTGGCCTGCGACTTGGCAGCTCCGTGTCCCAACTTTCAGCTCTGGACAAATTTGCACTTCTGAAGTCGATAGCGAGGTCGACTTCGTCTGCGACTTGGCTACCCAAGTCGCATGTGGAGTCGACTTGACCTGCGACTTCACTTGCTCTTTCTCCCATTTCAACTCTGGACGTTTTAGGCACATTGAAGTCGATCTTGGAGTCGACTTGGGGAACGACTTGGCTTCTATACTTGATTTTCTTCAAATGTATATTCCTTAAGACATTTCACAAACTTGTTAGTAGCCAAGACTTTCTCAAATTGATTTGTTAATCATCAAAACATAGATTTAGCTAGTTTTCCTCATGTTTCCAACAATCTCCCCCTTTTTGATGATTGACAAAACCGATTTGAGTGGATACCTTTCATTTAAATAAATATGCTCATATTTTATTATGAAATCATGCAAACATTCAAAGCATTCATTTAAGCATATACATATCCTACTCTTCTTTCCTTAAATCTCTCTCCCCTTTAATCATAAAGACTTATACTCAAATAACTTATACTCAAATCCTCTTCTTCTCCCCATTTTTAAATCTCTCTCCCCCTTTTTGTCAATATATCAAAAAGATTAGAGGGTAATCAAAGAGATAGGTGGGTTAGCTCTCCCTAAATGGGTGCTCCCCCTGAGTTTATGCTTATCCTAATTTTAGATACTACTTGTTGGACATGATACCAATTATTATTACTTGTTAGATTTTATACCACTTGATTTACCAGCTGATACCACTTGTTATAGCATTTGTTGTTTTGTTACTTAGGTGAGCTCAATCATTCCCATGTCATTTCTAATTTTATAGAATGCTTCTCTTGCTAGGGGTTTAGTAAAAATATCTGCAACTTGATCCTCTGTTCTTACATATACCAAACATATGTCATGATTTTCTACGTGTTCTCTAATGAAATGATGTCTAAGGTCTATATGTTTGGTCCTAGAATGCAGGACTGGATTCTTGGTTAGACATATGGCACTTGTATTATCACATTTGATAGGTATATCTTTGAAATCCATGCCATAGTCCCTAAGTTGCTGTTTCATCCAAAGTAATTGAGCACAACAGCTCCCGGCGGCAATGTATTCGGCTTCCGCCGTAGATAGAGCAACACTAGTTTGTTTTCTTGAAAACCATGAAACCAACATGCTTCCAAGAAACTGACATGTTCCACTAGTGCTTTTTCTATCTACTTTGTAACCGGCAAAATCCGCATCCGAGTAGCCGATTAGATCAAAATTAGAACCCTTTGGATACCATAATCCTAAATTGGTAGTGTCTACTAGGTATCTAAAAATTCTTTTCACAGCTACCAAGTGTGATTCTTTTGGGCATGATTGAAATCTAGAGCACATACACACACTAAACAAAATATCTGGCCTAGAAGCAGTTAAATACAATAAGGAACCTATCATGCTTCTATACAATTTTAAATCAACTACTTTGCCCTTCTCATCTTTGTCAAGCTTGATTGTAGAGCTCATGGGCGTGTTTGCTCCTTTGCTATTCTCCATGCCAAACTTCTTGAGCATCTCTTTGATGTATTTGGACTGGTTTATGAAGATTCCTTCATTTAGTTGTTTGATTTGCAGTCCAAGGAAGAAGTTTAGTTCTCCCATCATGCTCATTTCAAATTCTTTCTGTATAAGTTCAGAAAATTCTTGACAAAGAGATTCATTAGTAGCACCGAAAATGATATCATCAACATAAATTTGAATAATCAAAATATGATTTTCTTTATATTTGATAAACAAAGTGGTGTCTACCTTTCCTTTTTGAAAATCATGATCAATCAGAAATTTGCTTAATCTTTCATACCAAGCTCTTGGAGCTTGTTTTAATCCATATAATGCTTTGGTTAGCTTGTAAACATACTTTGATTGATCCTTTTCTTCAAATCCAGGTGGTTGCTCAACATACACCTCTTCATTTATATAACCATTCAGAAATGCACTTTTGACATCCATTTGAAACAATTTAAAGTTCATGTGAGATGCAAACGCTAGTAAGATGCGAATTGCCTCTAATCTAGCAACCGGGGCATAGGATTCTTCAAAATCTATTCCTTCTTCTTGTGAGTATCCTTTTGCCACAAGTCTAGCTTTATTTCTCACTACTAGTCCACTTTCATCTAATTTGTTCCTAAAGACCCACTTGGTGCCAATAATAGTACAATCATTTGGTCTAGGAACAAGGTGCCAAACTTGATTTCTTTCAAATTGATTTAGTTCTTCTTGCATTGCTATAATCCAGTTTTCATCATCAAGAGCTTGATCAATATTAGAAGGTTCAATTTTGGATACAAAGGCATATTGTCCACAAACATTTTGCTTTGACCTTCTAGTTTTTACACCTTCATACACATTCCCTATAATTTGTTCAATTGGATGTGCATGTTTGAATTTTAAATCAGATGGAGGTTTATAGGAGTCATTACCTTCACTTACCCTTTCCTCCATGGATTCTTCTTGCTTTTCCACATGCAATTTTTCAAGATTGCTTGTTATATCATCTGCATCACTTAAATCATCTTTTCTTTTAAAACAAGGGTTAGTCTCATCAAAGACAACATTTATTGATTCTTCTACAATTTGGTTTCGTTTATTGAAAACTCTATATGCTTTGCTATTTGATGAGTAACCAAGGAATATAGCTTCATCACTTTTAGCATCAAGTTTTCCCAAGTTGGTTTTTCCATTGTTCAAAACATAGCATGTGCATCCAAAAGCATGAAAATAAGATATGTTTGGTTTCCTTCCTTTCCATAGCTCATATGGGGTCTTTTTCAAGATTGCTCTAATGGTAACTCGATTCAATACATGACAAGCTGTACTTACAGCTTCACCCCAAAACTTCTTAGATAATTTGCTCTCATTTAGCATAGTTCTAGCCATCTCTTGTATAGTTCTATTTTTCCTCTCCACTACTCCATTTTGTTGTGGAGTTCTTGGTGCAGAAAATGTGTGATGAATTCCTTTTTCATTACATAATTCTATGAATCGTTTGTTCTCAAATTCACCACCATGATCACTCCTTATAGTCATAATAGTACTTTGTTTTTCATTTTCCACCAAGTTTACAAACGTTGAAAACATAGAGAAGGCTTCATCTTTGCTAGCTAAAAGAATTATCCATGTGAATCTTGAAAAGTCATCAACAATTACAAATACATATTTCTTTCCACCAATGGTTAAAATGTCGGATGGCCCATATAGATCCATGTGTAGCAATTCAAGTGGCCTAGTGGTGGAAATTTCCTTTTTGGTAGAGAAAGGCATCTTGGGTTGTTTTGATAATTGACATGCCTTACAAATTTTGTCTTTGTCATATTTCAACTTAGGCAAGCCTTCTACCAAACTCTTTTTCCATAGAGTTTTTATATTTCTCATGTTTATGTGTCCAAGCCTTTTATGCCAAACCCATGGATCATTATCAATGGCCATTAGACATTGACCATCTAGTTCATCAAGTGAAACCAAATATACATTTCCATGCCTTTTTCCGCTAAACATGATATGTTCTCCATCAAATACATTACATATAGATGATTCAAACACAACTTTATATCCTTTATCACATAATTGGCTAATGCTCATTAAGTTATGCTTGAGTCCTTCAACAAACAGAACATCCTCCATGCATGCATTTGAACTACTATAAATATTTCCTTTACCTTTGATTTTACCTTTCTCATTATTTCCAAAGGCAACAGTTCCGTCGTTGCAAGGCTTAAGTTTGTGAAACAAATTTCTTTCTCCAGTCATGTGCCTTGAACAACCGCTATCCATGAACCATACATTGTTTGCCTTTGCCTTTAAACAAATCTGAAAAGTAAACAAATAATCCTTATCCTTTTGGTACCCATTTTATGGGTCCATTTGGGTTAGTAATATTATTCAACCTTTGTTGCTCCAACTTAGAAAGTCCAAATCTTGTGTTCCTTGGAACCCAAACTAGTTTTGCACCATAATCAAACAATCTCTTAAAGTTATACTTGTAAACTTTATGACCCATTTTGTTGCAAAAGTTGCAAGCCATTGGTAATCTAGGAGTAGACCTCCAAGTACATTTTGGTTCAAATGTTGGCCTTCTAGTCCACATTACATTTTTCATTTTAGGCTTGTATATGAGTGCAGATTTGGTTTGATATTTCCAAAGTGTAGGCACATTTGACTTGCTACTTTCTCCTTGCTCAAATGTATTGTATCCAAGACCTCTCTTGTTTGTTTGGGAGGTCATGTTCAGAAATATCTTTACACTTTCTCCTGGATTAGAGAACTTTGCTAATTATTCATTTAATGATTTGTTCTCTTTTCTTAGTTTCTCTATCTCTTTCAACAATGATTCATTTTCTTCTTTTAGTTTTGTTAATTTTTCAGCTAGTTTTCCATTTTCAACAATAATGAAGTTACATTGTTGTCTTTTCAATGTCAACTTGTTTCCTAGCTTTTTGATTTCCTCATATAATGAATCATATGCAAGTTGTAGTTCTTCTAATCCAGCACATTTGAGGCAATCATGAAAAGAAGAATAACTTGATTGAGAATAGCAAGGTTTGGAAGTTACCTCTTCATTACTTGTACATTTTGTTGAGGTAGATTGTTCTTCCAAAACTTCAGTCGTGTTTAAGCATAGCAAGTCCTCTTCTTGCTCGATTCGTGCCATGCAGCATATTCTTGCACAGTTGGCTGCATCATTGTCGTCGGTTGAAGAGCTGCATGTTGATGAAGTATCCTCATTGACGTACATGCCTCTTCCCTTTGGCTTTTGAAATTTTCTGCCTTCATGATTCTCCTGTGGCCTTTCTTCCGGTGTAGGACATTGAGTTTGCATATGTCCTACGCCCCCACATCTATAGAATTTGGTTTGTTCCTTCTTCTTCACTTGTCGTGGTCTTTCTTTGAGATCTTTGAAGTTTCTTTCTTTTCTCACAAACTTTCGGAATTTGCGAGTGAGAAGTGCAATGTCTTCATCATCGTTGTGAGATGAAGAGGTGGATCCATCTGAGTTGTGAGTGGCCTTGAGTGCAATGGTTCTCTTCCCTTTATGTTGATCTTCATTTCTTCTTTTGATTAGCTCATGTGACATTAATGAGCTAATGAGGTCTTCTAGCTTTAAGGTGTTTAGATCTTTTGCTTCTTCTATTGCTGTAATCTTTGGAGTCCATGAATCCGGTAGAGCTCTTAGTATCTTCATCACCTGTTCGGATTCAGAGATAGCTTTTCCAAGACCTTTGAGAGCATTAGTAATCTTAGAAAATCTTGCAAACATTTCAGAAATATTTTCAGTGTCTAGCATTCTAAAACTTTCCAACTCTCCTATCAAAATATTTCTCCTAGTCCCTTGGACTTGGGAGGTTCCTTCATAAATAGATGTTAGAGTATCCCATATTTCTTTTGCGGTTAGGCAGGATGATACTCTATCATACTCAGAAGCTGTAAGAGCACAAAATAGTGAGTTCATTGCCTTAGCATTGCTCTTTACAGTTCTTACTTCCTCTTCGGTCCATTTGGAAGCTTTGTCATCGGTAGGCAAAATCACACCATCTTGGATAGCAATCCAAGAATCCATATCGGTAGCCATGATGAGTTGCTTCATACGAAGCTTCCAATAGCCAAAGTTGTTCCCATCAAACAATGGTGGCCTTGTAAAAGATTGGCCCTCGGCAAAAGCGGGAACGGAAGTAGATTGGGATGCCATATGGTTGGATCTCTTTGGTTCAATTCAAAGACCTGCTCTGATACCACTTGTTGGGTCCCGAATAGATGGCAAAACCCAAGAGGGGAGGGGTGAATTGGGTTCTTAAAAAATTTATAACTCAAACAGAAACTTTACCCTGGATTAAGCTAGTCCCCTTAATGAAGAAACAAAATGGAAAGCAAATCAATATAGAGAGCAGAAATAAAAATAGACACACAGAATTTTATAGTGGTTCGGGCAACCTCCCTACTCCACTCTTCCAAGCTCACACTCCTTGTGACTTGGGTTCCACTATTGTATTCTTCCAATACAATTAGAGCCTCTTGCTCTCTTCTAGATTCAAAGCTCTAGGGGGCATATACAACTAGAGCCTCTTGCTCTCTTCTAGATTCTAGCTCTAGGGGGCATCAAACAACTAGCACAAGTAGGTGACGAGTCACACTCCAATCACACACTACTTTGCTAACACTTGATCTTAGCTACCTAAGCTAAATCAAGTTCAACACAAACAAGTAATCAATGAAAGAAATCTACACTTTACAGTTGTGTAGAAGCAGTTTGGCGCAGAGAAGAACTTGTGGTAGGCTTTGAAGAATCTGAAATAAAGCTCTTGCAGTCTTGAAGTGTAGTTCTTCCTCTCTTGATTGGCTTGATCACTTTAATGCTCTTGTAGATAGGAGTTATGCTCACTTAATGATTCTCAGCTACTTCCCTCGTCCACCATGAATGCTATTTATAATTTTGGAGGGAATCCGAACGTTAGAAGGTAGGTGGCGCGCATTTAATGCGCCACCGTTCGAATAAATTCCGACCGTTGCGACCCAAGTCGCATGTGGAGTCGACTTCGGATGCGACTTCGCCCAAGTCGCAGATGGAGTCGACTTCGGGTGCGACTTCGCTTCTCCGTCGCAACTTCAAGTTCCAGTCAGGGTCGACTTGGGTTCTCGACTTGACCCAAGTCGCAGGTGGAGTCGACTTCGTGTGCGACTTCACCTCGTCAGTTGATTTTCTGAACTCCGGAACTTTGGAAATCTTTCTCTTTTGTTTAGTCTTCTTCATGCCTTTAGTTCTTTTGTATTACTTTCTGAATCCTTGTACCTCGATTGTATTAGCTCCATGATTTGCAATCCTTAGAAGCTTGACTTTGCTTCTTCTTGGTTTTGCTTGATACTGTGAATCATTGGAGAACTTGCTTGCTTTGGAGACTTGAATGTTTGAAGCAAGCTTATGTCTTTTGCCTTTGATTTGATAGATTTGTTCTTCATTTTGAGTCCTTGGACTTGATAGGCTTGACTTGATCTTGATCATGCTTGAAGCTTTTGAGCCTAGAGTGAAGAAGTCCTTTGAATGATTTGAAACTGCAGCTTTGATCTTTGACAAACTCAAGTCGCGCTTGGGGTCGACTTCGTCCCCGACTTCACCTAAGTCGCACATGGAGTCGACTTGGCCTGCGACTTGGCAGCTCCGTGTCCCAACTTTCAGCTCTGGACAAATTTGCACTTCTGAAGTCGATAGCGAGGTCGACTTCGTCTGCGACTTGGCTACCCAAGTCGCATGTGGAGTCGACTTGACCTGCGACTTCACTTGCTCTTTCTCCCATTTCAACTCTGGACGTTTTAGGCACATTGAAGTCGATCTTGGAGTCGACTTGGGGAACGACTTGGCTTCTATACTTGATTTTCTTCAAATGTATATTCCTTAAGATATTTCACAAACTTGTTAGTAGCCAAGACTTTCTCAAATTGATTTGTTAATCATCAAAACATAGATTTAGCTAGTTTTCCTCATGTTTCCAACACTTTCTCCTTTTGAGTCACTGGGTGTGACATAGTTTATTCACTTTTTTAGGTCAGGGATGGTAATACCCAGACCCAAGTAGGGCTCATATAGGTGCATTTGATATGTAATTGTGATTCATGTATGTTTGAATGATTTTATAATTTAATGATATTTCGCAATTAGAGTTATGATTAAAAATGGTGATTAAGATTAATCGCCGTAGCCCAATAAGAGTGAATATGACTAAAGTAGTTTAATAAGGATTGGAAAATTTTAATGTATTATGAATAATTATTTTAGTTATTATGATTTGATTAATGAAAATTAGAATGATAAATATGGAATTAAGTTGGAAAATGCTAGAAAATTCATAACTTGACGCCTATACGGCAGATTGAGATGAAATTTGAAAGATAAGCACATGATTTTGTGCACAATCTTATAGATGGATTGGATTAAGGAAAATGTGATGGAATTAGGACGATAATTATTTATTTTCATCCCAAATCCAAAAGTTAATTTTAAGCAACTATAACTTAAGATAGAAAAGTCGTTTTGAGACGAAACTTGATATGAACGAATAAAACTTTATGGTGAATTTATGGAACGGTTGGATTAAGCTAATTATCATGAAAATATGCTTAATCATAAAAGGACAAAGTGTCTTTGACTTTTCTAACAAGCATTTACGAAAAAGCAAGTGGTTTAATGGCTTGAGTTAATACTCCATATGAGGTGTCAAAAGGTGGTTTTTTTAGCTTAATTTTGTGAATTATCTTAAATTATAAAATCCATGATAAATTCCATGCATTTATGCTTGGGTTAAGGGGCTAATGAGCTAGCCTCAAGGAGGCCATGGAGGTGGCACAAGTGGGGACATCCAAGGGGGCTCTCTACTTGAATTTTTTGATTTTTTAACCTAAAGTCAAAACCTAGGAAATCTACATGAAGGGGCATGTAAATGCTCATAAATTGAAGATGGATTGGTGGCCAAGAAAGCCATAAGGGGCTGCCATGTGGATGTCCAAGGAGAGGGGGTAAGTAGCTCACTTATGAGCTAAGATTTGAAAATTCATAAATAAGATAATTATCCATTTTACTTAGACATGAATGGGTCATGTCATCAAGGGATAAGATGCCCACTAATTACCCTCCAAATGATGTGGTAAGGTGGGCCCAAAAATCTGAAAAATAAATGGCATAAAAGGGGATTCTATGGGGACATTCCTAGAGGTTAGAGAGAGAAAATTTCAAGGAGAAAAGAATTCTCCAAAGTGGGCAGCAGCTTGGGCATCCCAAAACAGCTAAAAGGAAGGGAAAAAAGGAGAAAAAGAGAAGAAAAAGGGGGAATAAAGAAAGGGATTCAAGATAGGAAAGTTTGGATTCAAGTTTGATTCAATTCAGGTAAGTATACTTCATGTTTTGGGTTCTTTAATCTTAAGTTTTTCACCTCAAATTATGGGTCATGAATTTGATTCATAATGAACTCTTGAAGGATGATTCATGATGCCCTTGATTAGGGTATTGAATGAGGATTGAATGATATGTATGAAACTACGGGTTCAAGAGGGAAAAAATGGAAACTAGGGTTGATTATGGGATGAGAACCTATCTTGAATTTTCTTAAAACCGTAAGCTAAGTTGTTGTTTTATTTAAGTATCATGATTAGGACATGATTCATGTTCTTATGAATTATATATATTGATTTGAGCATAAGCTAAAGATTTTAGAAAGGATGGAACTTAGGGTTTTATATTTGACCCGATTTTTCACTTTTTATGTTAAATATGATGCAAGGATTTTCCTAAATGATATATGGATGAATTGTAAGGTAAAGTACCCTAAATTAGGGACTCTTCGGACGCCCTACATGGGGTGGAGGAGATAACCCTAAATCTGATTTTTTGGGCATGTATAAAAGGGACGTCCAAATGGGGCGAATTAGGGCACCCTACATGCATTGTTGTTGTTTTGTAAATAATTAAATAATTGATGTTTTAGAGGGTAAAATACCCTAGGATTAAGTACTTTGGACGGCGAAAATAAGTTAAGAAGATATGCCCTAAATTTAATTTTTAAGGGTATGCGAAGGGGTGTCCAAAGAGGGGAGCAAAAAGTACCCAAAACATGTGTGGAAGTTGTTGTTTTGTAAGAAACCAATTTATAAATTTTAAATATGTGATATTAACTTAAATTTGGGTTAAGAAAAGCATGATTAATTGCTGAAATTTATGGATTAAAAATCTATTTTGATTTTAGTGTCAAAAGAGACGTTGAAAGTGTATAAAACGGGTCCCAAAATTGCTATTTTGGAACCCTATGATTAATAGATTAAAATTTCATAAATATAACCTAAATTATGTACTAATTAAGGGGTATAATCATGCTAAATTAGGAGGCAAGTTTCTATTTTGAAGAATTTTAAGAAACACATAAGATATATGTTGTAAGATAGGTATGTATGGAAAGATATGTATGGATAAGTAATAAATGACTTATATAATTTGCTAAAATATAAAAATGCATGAAAATATGATGAAATGAATAATTAAGTTGTTGTTTATATGATTAATTATAATCTCAAATTTTAAGATTAATATATGAGACCTAAGACGTCAAATATGTGCCTAAAATGAGCACCGACGTATGAAATATAAAAAATATGTAAAAATGACAAATGAGAGGTAATAAACCTCCATATGATGATTTAATAAAAGATTATGATGTGTATAAAATTTTACCCTATGTAGGGGTATTAAAAATAAATAAATGGATGATATGATATAAGCTATGTTGCTATGTATAAATACCCAACTTTAAATACAAGTTGGTTATGTAAGCTAATAGAAATTATATGAAATATACATGTGACTTAAGAAATATGAAGTTGAGAAACCTTGCTTGAACTTGATTGTTGAAGTCTCAAGTAAGTGTTACCCAAGTGTTTTGAATAATTAAAAAGAGATTAAATGCCCTAGGCTAGGGTATTGAGTCAAGTAAATGACTCTCGAGTCAAGTGAATGACTCATTATTGAAAAATATAAAAATATATGTGACTTAAGAGATGAAGTGTTCATCTCGAAGAAAAATGGAGTAAAGTTGAATTACTCAAGGTCACATGTAGTCTAAGATCACGTAAGGGTTGGGAACAAGTGATAAATGCAAAAAATTAAAAACCCTAGACTTAGGATTGAATGGAAAGATTGACCAAGCATGAAAGTTATATAGATGTGAATATGCATACATGAATGTTAAAAGATGTGATGTATTAATAGCGAAAGGAATTTAAAGTTAACTTGCTTGGGATTAAATGCAAGTTAAAAACCCTATGGCATATATATGCCTATGTTATTGAGATATATGAATGAAATGAAGAAAATGGACCACTAACTAAAATTACATAGTTATGTGGTTGCCAAAAGACTTATGAGTAAGTCATATATATATATGTGTGACCATTGACAAGGGTGAAGATAGATATGCATTCCAATGAAAGAATGATTTAAAGTTAATGTATTATGGATCATATGAGATTAAACCTATATGATATGTATATGTGAATTGAAGAAAAAGACATGACATACAAGCACAACATATGATGAAAATATATAAGGTAATCATATTTACTTGTCTAGGAAAAGGTAAGAAAAGGATGAAAGGCGCAAAAGGATTGTCACAGGTAAGAAAGCAGGACTTTTGAAAATGATAATTTATTCTCAAATGCTAAAATGCTTTCAAATTGTTTTACTTGAATATTTCGAAAGTTATTTAAAGATGGTCATCCCTTCATCTCTTTATTACGAATTGATTACCACTTTTAATGAAATGATTAGTTACATTCCTCTCTATTTGAAAATGGCATGTCAGCATGAATTTGAATGATGTTCCATTGATATGATGTTCAAATGAATGGTGCAAAAAATTCCCTACATGAGAATGACAAGTTATCATGTGTAAGAGGTATATAATGTCAGGGTGACTAAAAGTCATGCATGAAATGAAAATTAAACAGGCTAGTTGAGGTAGTAAGAGAACTGGATGTCCCCCTTGACGTTGCCAAGTCGGAAGGGCCGGCTCCAAGGATGGAAAAGATCATGTTATAAAAAGATGTTTCCCGAACTAGCATACCCTCATATGAAGGATTATGTCATGAATGGAAATGATGCATTTGCACATTTAATATTTATGAAATGCCTAAAAATTGAGATTTACGAATGATTTACATGAATAGTTTACATGAATGGTTTATAAATGGTTTACATGAATTGTTTATGAAAAAGTTTCTATCCATTGGTAGTTGATCACTTCTAAGTGTCTCCTACTGGATTGAGAAAAATGCATTTAAATGATGATGAAAGATGCTTGCTTACTGAGTTTTGACTCATATTTTGTTTTTTTCCCCTTAGACAGGTGCAGGAAAAATTCAAGTGATGAAAGACATGTTCTGCTGAGAAAGGAAAAAAAATTCAAAGGTTTGTAGTCCTTTGTATATGAAATATGAATAAACACACTATTGTAATTTGGGGTTTATGTTTATGATAAAACGATAGAGTCTGTAAATATAATTTGAATGTGTAAGGAAAAGCAACCTTACACCATGAAAGGTGGATATAGTACCACAGAGCTGGGTATCATATATGACTGAAAAGTAAAAGATTTGATTGTAAATGCCTTGTATGGATATGATACTGCTAAGACAAGAAATGAGTTAAATAATAAGTGCTTGTATGCTAAGAGTTGATGGATTCTTGTTATTGACATGGAATGAAAAGGACATGATTAGGTCAAGAGAACCTTTAATATTGAAAAACAAGTTGAGATGTTCTGAATGATACGTGCAACGAATTACAAGTGTATTGTTGCTTGTAAGCTGAATGGTGTAGAATGCAAAGACATGAAATGATGATGGATAAAATGAAAAAAATTTGGACGAAATCCAATTAAGAACCTGCCGCGTGATCAGGGCAACAATCTTGGTTCACTTTTACCAATTGATAAGATCTTGGAGTAAGGCTTAAGATGCGACGTCTCGGGTTAGAGCGCCACAAATTTTGGTATCAAAGCAAGAATTGATAAATAGATGTGGAAAGAAAAGACTTGATATCACAGAAATGATATCTTAACAAGGATTGATAGATAGACGAAGAGGAAAGAATAGAAAATAATGAAAGAGATAGATTGAAATTATAAGAAATATACAATAGGTATTATCTTTTATTGTGTCTTATTACGATGCAATGATATGTTTATTTAATGAAATGTAGTTGGTTTAGTATGTTTCATAATATAGATGGTATATGAAGGAAGAATGATAAAATAGATCAGATGAGATGAACAAGGAGGTAAGGGGAATTTAAGAAGAGACGAAGGATAGAAGGAATATGAATAGATAATGGGTCGAACAATGAGACCCTATATTTATTCCCCCTTATGTTGAAGGTACGATGCTATGATGCCACTTAGGTGGCACCTGGGCACCGATTCTCTAAACGATTGATTGGTTTAGAGATTATGTTTATGATAAATGACAGATTATAAAAAAAAAATTTGTATGTGTAAGGAAAAAGAGAACCTTATACCATGAAGGGCGAAGATAGAAATGAGAAATGTATGAAAAAGAAAATCCTTTTTCTTAAGATAACAAATGAATGTATGATGTTTGATAATGATATTATGAACATAAAAGTGCATTTGATTTTATTCAGATGCTAAGTACTTATGAAAAAGGAAAGATCATTGATCTTTCTAGATTATATAATTGACTATGTATGATATAGATTATTTTATGATAACAGATGATATTGATATGATTTTACATGTTACTATCTGCAATATGCCTATCACCTTAGCTCTTGATCAAGGGAAAGACAATTATAAATGATGAATCTATGAGTCAACAGGAAATAAGAGAAGCCAGTAGCATATCTAAGCAACAAGGTAGAGAGGACAAGTAAGTCAAAGAACTCGTCAATGACGGGCAAGTATAAACCCTGGGTCAAGATTTGAAAGTACTGCTGGTATAAGTAATAACTCCTACCCTAGTACACGAACCTTTGAGGATTGATGATACTATAATAGAAGTAAATGGGAAGGTTACCAATGTCTTTTTAGCTCAGTATCTACCTAAGTTCTTAGGTGAACCAGATCCTATTCAAACTAAGCAGTGGATGACTGAAATCAAGAACTTGTTTAAAGTTTGTCCATGTAGTTTTATGTGTTACCCAATATTGATTGGGAATGCTTATGAATGGTGAGAAATCCTAAATAGCCTTATGTCATAACTAAGGAAGGTAACGTGACAAATTTTTACAGAAGAATTTAATAAGAAATATCTTCCAGTAAGACATCAGGATATAACACATGTTGAAAGTGAACATGTACAATTAGGACAAGAACAACTTAACCCTAAAACTAAGGAACCTGGTGTAGGGAAAGAAAAGAGTAAGAAAGGCTAGCTCAACCAAAGCTAATCATAGCTACCAGTTGATAAATAGTTTTATAAAATATTTTTAAAAAATTAAAAAAAGAATTTTACACTAAATTTGAAACATTCTTCCTTATTTGTCAAGGTTACCTTTCGTCGTAATGTGCACATGGGAGTGCAACTTAGTATTCAATTATTATAATTAGGTGCAATTTTTAAGGATTTTTTCATATTAGAGTTAGTTTCAATTCGACTTGGTAGAATTCGAAACTAACACAAGGTCAAACTTGACTTGAAACTTGATGTCTCTAATATATATGATAATAACATACATTTCTCCTAGTCACATGTGTTTTGTAGTAAAGTAGCGATTTTGTATAATTTTATAATATTATAAGCTTTGACATATGTCATACATTTTTAAAAGATAATAATGTATACGTAACACAGATCGATATGATTTTCTTTATTTTAATAAAAAGTGTTAAGTATAATAGTGAAATTGAATTTTCCATCGGTCATATGGGCCTGGATCATTTCATCAATTAACTTTTATAGTATGAGATATCGGAAATAAGCCTTGATATATATAAAAATGACAGAAATGATGCACTTGAATTTCTTGGTTGAACAGCTAATTGTATAATATTTGGGATAAAAATCGTTTATTGTATTTTTAAAAATACATGCACGGCTACTAATGCAGCTTGGTATTCTCTGTACAAATGTACGATTGTATCTTTTGTTTGCAAATTTTGAAGTGGAAAAATACAGATTTTGTAAGTATTTTATTAATTTTTATTGAAGAATAACCTGAATTTTATCCCAAATTAAGAATAAAAATAATGCTAATCCAATCCGGACCTAAATTTTAAGATTAGAGTGATGGTTGGAATTTATCTATAAGCTTAGAGTTGAGATTTACCTAAAACCCGGTGTTACTAAATCTGCCCCCTCATTTCCCAGAATTTATTCACCTTGAGCGGCAAAGCTTACCAGAACCAAATATATTAATTTCATACCAGTAAAATGTTTCTAAGTTTACCTTTCAAAATTAAAAGTAATCCATGGACTTGGCTTGATTCTGTTTCGTTTTAAATGTTGCCGACGAACGGTCCAGATCTCTTCTGTAGACTTAAGTGGCACCAATGCCCACATGCCTAGTAACTAGCAACGATCGAAACTCGGAAGCAATCAAGCCCACAACACCGATTTCAGCTTGGTTTTTCTTTTATTTTCTTTTCTTTTCTTTTCAACCCAAAGAGCAAAGCGGACAAGAATAAAATCACAGCTGACTGGAAAAGGATAAATATCAGTGAGGGGGAGAAGAAAATTAGGGTTTTGATCTGTCGCCCTTCTTCATCATTTGACTTTCCCAGATTTGAAAGCCTTTCCTCTATCAATTGGTGGAAGAGAGAGAGAGAGAGAGAGACCCATGGCCGCTCTGAAGTACCTGGAATCGGAGCGGAACGCTCATCCAGAGCTGGCGGACTGGTACAACTCCCTTGCAGATCTGTACGAAAAGAAGCTATGGCACCAACTCACCGTCAAGCTCGAGCAGTTTGTCGCTCTAGCAGTCTTCCAGGTACCCGCATATTACCCTGCTTGTTTTCTTCGGTTGACTGTTTTCTAACACTTTCCTGGGGTTTTGGTTTCTGATTCTGATAAATGCTGTTTGTTGATATGCCGGCAGCTTGATGGAATTAGGGTTTATGTTATTTTTTGTTGACTTTTGAGCGTGATTTGGATGTTGCGAAGGGTAGTGTTTTGTGATGGTCGTTGCAGGAGTTAATTCTTTGAGAGATTTGGAACTCACGTGGCTGAATGCTGGTTAAGGCTGGCAGAAATTTGGAATCTGGCAGAGCTATCCTTGCAGGTTAAATGTGTCAGCTAGGAGGTTGAACCTGTTTTCAATTGCTGTTTCTGCTGCGTGTGTCGTAAACCGTACATGTTATGAATTTGTATATTGTGTATACATATGAAGATGGATAACCTCTGGCTTCTTTAAAGTGTCAATGATTTAGGGTGTGTTTGGTATTTGAGAAAACTTGTGAAAGAAAAATTTTTGGTGGAAAAGTTTTAGAAATCGAAGAAAGGGATTCTGATATGACAAAGGTAATAATAAAGAGTAAAAAGTTAAAATAGATAGAGTGGTTACATGAAAATTTGTAAAAAAAAAAAAAAAAAAAGATTGAAGAGTGAGATAATTGTATAGAAAGATGTGAAGAAATGATTGGAAATGAAGACAGTCATGGAGGGAAAAAAGTTTTAGTGGTGTGTTTGAAAAGTTATAAAATTTTTAGATGAAAAGTTTTTGAAATGAATAATGTAATATGATAGAGGTAATGATGAGGAGTAAAGAGAATAAAGTTGAAATAAATAAGTTAGTTGTATGGGTAGTTGTGTGAAAATGATTGAAAAAGTAGGGTAGTTGTATAGGAAGATGTGAAAAAAATAAGGCAGTCGTGAAGAGTGAAAAGTTTTGTATTTAGCCAAACATGCCCTAGATGAAAAACTTTTGTTTTGGTGAACATCAAATGCACCCTTACTATAAAAAAGTGTCAATGATTTACCTTTACTGCAGGAAAGTGAGGAGACATAGTTTACCTTTGAGATTAGTTCATTGGAAAATCTACCAGGGTTGTGTATACGGAGAGGCTGTGTTGGGTATTGTGTTAAAAAAAGGGAGTAAAAAAATTTTTGGGTAATAATTTTTGAACAGTCATAAAATATGACACGGATAATAATTAAGAGTAAAGAGAATAAAGTTAAAAAAGATAGGGTGGTTGTATGAAAAGATGTTAAAAATGATTGGAATGCAGAGGTAATAATTGAAAAATTGGGCAATTGGATGTCACATTTTATTGGAAGGAGTGTAGAAAGTGGGGTTTAAAATTTTTTTCCCTTTATACATCACCAAATGGAACCACAGTTTAGAAATTTCTCAATTTTGGTCTCGTAAGCATTTTGATTAATGTGTTGAATAGTGGGGTTATTATTGAATTTTGTCTAGAAATTTATGCTCCTAGATGCTGGCTGTCAATATTACTGTAGATAATTCTTCCCTATCTAGGATCCCATGAACATACAATTTCTTGGTTTGGTTAAATGCCTTATTCTTATTTACCTTGTATAGAATTTTCTTCTAGATTGGTGTCTTTTAGGTCAAGTAGTTGAGTTTGTTTGTAGTCCTTAATTTTTGTATATATTGAAGTAGTTAGGCTAGCAGCAAGTTCAATGCTAAGAAAAGGTGAGGTTTCTTTGATTTGATTGTAGAATTTGTGCAGTGAGAGTATGCAGAAAGTGGTCGTGAGAGCCTACCTGAAAGATAAATCTTCATGTCTGCAAATTACTCCTTGGTCCCCGGCAAGGAAAGATATATCAGAAGGTGAATAAAATAAGCTTATGAAATAGTTTCTGCATAAGGTGCTTGCATATGGACAGTGCCTATTGAAGGATATACTAAGGATACAGGTAGAGACTTAACTTAGTGACGGGCCCCTAGTCATGTAGAGTATGGCTACATGGAGAGTCAACTCCCCAATGCAATATTTAACAGTCATAGTTGGAGGCTAATGGCATTGGCATGGATGCAAAACATGTTAAAATTGTTGGCATACATGCAAAAAATAAAAGATTGTTGACATAGTAATGGGGGACGTGAAGATATATTTCATAAAATAGGATTTAAATTATTTTACGATGGTTGTTTCCACCTTGGATTTATTAGAATATTAAGATACTAGGGGATCTCATAGAATATCCCAGACTGTTTGGAATAAAATTGTATTTATTTTAAGTTTACTTCTCTTAGAAGTTTATACTTAAAATATGCAATCTCTCTTTCTCAAAAGTTTATTTCTTTAATAAGTCTTGTTAGAACAAGGTGACCTTTGCATATATAAATAGAACCCTTGTAAGTTCTTAGAGCATCACAGTTTGAGTTTACAAAAGTATACTTCAGGTTTCTCTACTGTTACTACTTCAGGTTTCTGTACTGTTACTACCTTTTATATTCTTCTGTTCTATCCTTTTTCTTCTCTTCTCTTCTCATCCTCTTGGGAGGTTCCTTCTTTACCCATCCTACATCACACAGATGCAATTGTTTTGCTTTTGAGTTGGCATGAATGCAAATAACTCTTTTAGCTATTTTATATTATTGGTGCATTTTGTAACCGGTAACACTGCAGAAGTCAAATTATAATTTGAGACAGAAAATTTTTGATTGAGGTGTTTTTTTATGTTTGTAATGAAATAGATAGTAGTAGTAATAATAATAATAATGCAGGACGTGAAGTTTCCCTTTTTACCTGAAATTTTTGATTGAGGTGCATTCAGGCTGTATCTTCCTCTTTACAAGTTTCCCTCAAATTTTAGAAATTTCAAAAAGGTTCATTTTGGAAAAATATGGAGATTACAAATAATTCTGTTTATCAGAAACTTTAGTGATAAAGTATGAGTCTACTAACAAGATGTCATTCCAACATGTTGGATAACACTGTTATTTCTCCCCGAAGTTGAAGAAAGTTAACTAAAAAACTCAAGGACGAGTTTTTTCTAAGTCAGGGAGGGACATGAAGATATTTTCATAAATTGGAGTTTAGACTGTTTTAGGATGTTTATTTCTATTTTGGACTTGTTAGAATATTTAAAAGATGCTAGAAAATCTCCTCGAACATTTTAGAATCTGTTTGGAATAAATTTGTATTTATTTTAAGTTTACTTCTTCTAGCTATTTACTTAAAATATGCAATTTTTTTTTCTAAAAGATTAATAAATGTTACTAAAAAAAGGTGGCAGTTCCACACACACACAAACATAGCCTTTGTAAGCTCTAAGGAGTATTAGTTTGAGAATTATAAATAAGTGTTTCTCTGGTTTTCCCTATTACCTTTCTTTTTATTATCTTTCTCCTTATTCTTTTACTCTTTCTATTTCTTTCTTCTCTTCTCATCTGTTTAGAAGTTCCTTTCTCTTTCTTCTATCTTCCTCTTTACCCATCCTACGTCAAATAATGGTTTGAATTTTCTAAAATAATCAAGACTAGCCCAAAATGGAGTGATTGTTAGAGGCGCAAGGTGCATTGAGGTGCAAAGGGGTCCTAGAGCCTAGGTGCAAGGCGCACTTTCAAGGCGCGAGCTTGATTGAAGCAAGGCGCACCTTATATAAAATTTATTTAAAAAATAATAGTGGCTAACACTAGTTAGTAAAAGAAAAAAGTATTAACATTCAAGAATCAAATATATGCATATCTATAATTATCAAGAGTAGAAAGGTTAAAAAAAAAATCAACTGTAACATATAACAATCTTAAATTCCATTTCAATAAATTCATATGATTCAAAAATATACCTTCAAACATCAGCATATATACTTTAAACAAGCAATTTACTAAATTACAAATATCACCGTATGATTGTTGATTATTTCAAAACAGCAAGCAGTCTACTAATTTCCAACCAGCAACACATATAATTTAAAAATAGACTTTATTCCAAATTCTGAACGTCAACAATTTAAGATATATATATGTATGTATATATATATATATATAGGGATTTATTCCAGTGCATGCGACTGCACCGTGCAGTCCATGCACTGTGGGCCCCACCTGATCATAAATGGAAAATCCACCCCACCCATTGTATTTATAATTGTTCACTTTAATAGCATACCAATTTTCATCCAAATCCAACATGTATATAATCCCCATCTTAAAATGGTACAAAATCAACGTAATAAAATAGTTTAATGTAAATATCAAGTTTAAAGTGATTTTTTCAACATCTAAACCGTCTAAAGTATGATTTATATATGGATAAATGAGTGTATAAAGTTTCATTACAATCTAACATGTGTGGGGTCCATTTTACAGCGGACTGCACACGATCGGGTCTCATATATATATATATATATAAACAACGTCCAATTTGTGTTAACAATGCTTAATATAATCTGAATAGAATTTAGAAATATTGACATCAGTATTTTTCAATAAGTGATCCAATCAGCAACATCAGCACTAATAGTCTAAATTCTAATACTTTAATTCATTTGAGAAGGCAACAGCAAAATAAATAAATATATGCATGAGGATGTTAGTGTGAGTATGACACTATAATTGATGTACAACATGGGAGAAAAGAGGCTAGCTCTTGTGAAGTAGGGCCCAGTAGCTACGGGAAACAGGGTGAATAAAAAAAAAAAATAAAACAGCGCGACTTGTGGGAGGAAAAAAAAAGAAAAAGAAAAAGAAAAAGAAAAAGATGGCTGGTGGGAAAATAGGCTAGCTGCAGTAGAAGAATAGTCGAAAAAAGTAGGTGAGGCAAAATAAAATGGGGTCATGGCTTGTGGGATGAAAAAAAAAG